>JASSRZ010000055.1:10537878-10559937 GCA_032164315.1 Malacoctenus gilli | reverse complement strand
AAATAGCATAATAGGGCCTCTTTAAATACAGTTTGCACAACTATTGTAGTGTTTGTTTGAGATGACAACTGCTTACTTTGTTCAACTTAAACACTTGATACATCGTCACTGTTTCTCAGAAAGCTTAAAAAAAGCCCTTCATACGCCCAAAAATGTGGGAGTATGTTCACAGCTGTTATGAGACATGTTGCACTGAATCTGTACAATTCATAAATAACTGCAGAAAGTGCGTCAGGTAAATACCTTCGGAAATGCTGGAGTCGTGAAACATCGTTTCGAAGGCCTGATGAATCTCTGCAAAAGAAGGCCGGTCCAAAGGGCTCCACTGCCAACCTGACGCAAGGAGAAATTGATGTCAGTGAAAGGTATAAATCCTTGTGATGATCATTTTCTGGGACTTCAAAAGGGCCTTAAAAGAGGAGCACAGAAATATTTGGAGTGTAGCTACATGGTGATGACTTACATGCCCTCATGAGCTCATAAACCTTGGGTGGGCATCCCTCAGGTTGCTCCATGCGGTAGCCTTTCTCCAGGAGATCATAAACCTGAGACAAGTCAATGCCGGGGTACGGAGACATGCCGTAGGTGGCGATTTCCCACAGCAGCACTCCAAAAGCTGCCGGAGGCGAGAATTCAGACAGCCGGAAGTTAAAGCGAGGCGAAGGATGTGAACGAGAACACTACAGAGAAGCCAGCATAAAGTGTGAAACTCACCCCAAACATCAGATTTGATGGAGAACGTGTTGTACGCGAGGCTCTCGGGTGCAGTCCATTTGATGGGGAACTTGGCGCCGGCGTGGGCGGTGTAGGTGTCGCCAGTCATGAGCCGGCTCAGACCGAAGTCTGCAACCTTCACGACGTGATTCTCCCCGACCAGGCAGTTCCTGGCTGCGAGGTCCCTGAGACATGAAGCACAGAGATGTAATGAGAAGGTGGAAGAGAGAGAAACCCTCAAGGTCCGCTCAGAATCAGCCTCACCTGTGTATGAAGTTCTTCTTCTCCAGGTATTCCATGGCAGAGGAGATCTGTGTGGCCATGTATAGCAGCACCACAGCGTTCACCTCCTCCTTGTCGCAATCTCTCAAGTAGTCCAGTAGGTTACCGTGAGGCATGTACTCCGTCACGATGTAGAACGGAGGCTCCAAAGTACAAACGCCTGAAGGAAAGGCAGCAGTTACAATGCAGCCCAAGTAAATCACCGAGTAAACAGTGAAAGCAACATGGTAGAGGAGCGAAGTAGGTCCTAAAATACTACAACGTGTACAGTACTGATCACAGATACTGACCGAGTAACTGAACGAGGTTTGGGTGTTTGACCTCTTTCATAACTGCGGCCTCTTTCAGAAACTCCTCCACTTCCATAGTGTCCTCCTGGTGGGACCAACACAAGAACAGAGACGTGGAGAGAAAAGCTTTCATCAGTGACGAGTGAAGAGATCAGAGGTGAAAGACGCACTGTGTGTCCCTGCCATTTCAAACCACATGCAGTTCTTAACTCTGTCTGAAGATGGTGCTGTACACTCATCTCTTGAGGCTCATCGTTCCCGTCAGTTAGAAAACGGACTTTTAAAACGTGACTCAAAGACAAGATATTTTGCAACTTTGGTAACAAGGATCATCTGGAGAAAACATGAGATGTATTTACAGGAAGCAGAACCAACCTTTAGTGTTTTGACAGCCACTGTGAGGTTATACTTCTTCCACACTCCCACGTACACCTCCCCATACTGGCCACCTCCCAGCTTGTGCTTCATGGTGATGTCTGTGCGCTCCATCTCCCACTTATCATGGATGGGTGACACACCGTACACTGTGGGCTTGTTACATTTTGGTGCGGGGTAGTGCAGTGTGGTGACCAGGCCGTCCGCCACGGTGGAGTGATGGTGGACCAGCTCGGCCAGCGTGGCGAAGCGGCTCTCGGATGTCACATATACCTGGTTGGTCGCAAAGGACGATGCACGGAGTTGGGAAAAGAGAACGAAACAAGACACGACAGAAGGTGTGCAGCCTGCCGGAGCGCCTACCTTCCCGTCAGTGGCCGTGTTGATCCGGTAGTGGTACACTCTGCCCTCGTAGCGCAGGGATATGGACAGCTGGCCGGGGCTGCTCTCGCTCTCCCGAACCAGGAAGCTGCCGTTGATGAGGGATGACAGCAGGTACTCGGCGGCACTGCGGGAAACGGGCCCGTGGTACCAGCTGTGCTTTTCCAGACTGTTGACTGGGGTGATGTAGTTGGAGGGCACCCAGCCCTGCCCGTTCTTCGAGCGCACCTCACTCCACTCTCCATTCTGGTTGTAGCCCAGCACACGCAGCTTCTCACCTGGAAACAGGACCAGAGGGTCACAAACAGAGCTCACATCTTGAAAACACATCCGTAGATACAAAGGCCCACATTAAACAAACAACATTATGGATATATTTCTTGGGGTTGTTTGTAGGACAACCCACAACAAGGAAACATCTGTTGATTATAAATCCATGAAGCCTTTGCTTTGACTCCAGCTGTTTTATACTGTTGAGGACAGTAAATAAGCAGGCTGCTATCAAAAGTTTCCACAGTTTGTGTAAACTTATGAAAAAACACCAACAATACAGTCATTTCGAACATTCAACCAATTTTTATCTCAACGACCTAAGTGATGCAATAAAAACCGGACATTCCTGGAGTGTGACCACATTGCTGTAACACCTCAATGGGACGGGTTGTTCATGAGTAAAAGGTGTTGCAGACGTGCGCTGCCTCGCCTTGAAACTACACGAGAAGCTTCAGAACAATGATAAAGAGGAGTGAGCGGCCTCTGTCACAGGGCCCGACAAAACCAGGCATGTCGGGACAGAGTCGGCTGCTTGTGTTTCTGACGTCAGCGCGGGAGACGTGACGGCTGATGGGTGGGGGGGGGGGACAAAAACAAAAAAAACAAAAAACAAAACACTGAGCAGAGCGGAGATCAGCCCAGCCAGTTGGATGGAGGATTGGAGGAAAAGATTAGCAGAGACAGAAGGATGATGGCGGCCAGTTGGGGATGATAGTCTGTCAAAAAAAAACAGATGCTTGGGCGGCGGGGTTTGGGGGGGGGGGGCAGGTAATCAGTCTCGCCATCGTTTTTTTGGCCGGCTTCTTTCCTCTGGATCCGTCTACACTCGTTTTTATCTCAGCGTCTGAGGATTTTACCCGCTGAGTATCCGTTAGCCCACCAATTGGATGGCGACACAGTTTGTGCAGGCGATCGGACCGGCAACGTCCAAGTCCTCTGAGGCTGAACACCAGTGTGAATGACTGTGGTGAAACTTGAACCAGCGGGTCCAGCTGGTGAAAAATATTACTGCCTTTAAAAGCTTATCAGATGCCAAAACACTGACAGCACACGCTCTATACTGCAAGATTTTACAACTCTGGATGGTTCTTGTTACCGCCACATTTTTCATCCGTCACAAGGTACGCTGAAAAACAAGCTGTTGAAAGTGTTCACGACATGTGGCAAAAAAAAACCCACAACCCCTTAACTCAAAACAACTTCAGCCTGGTGTGAATCTTGAGCAAACACTTTTTTTTGGTTCACGTGTTTTGTGAGATCTTTGTGTCGGTCTGCCTGCAGCAGTGACGCACTGTTAACCATTCACATTACTGAGACAGCAGCCAGTTTGCACGCAGAGCTAAAGTTGATTTCTAATACGGCTTCAAGCCAACACGCGTTGCATAATACCTTTCGCTGTGACAAACAGCAGCTACAAGGGGTTGTGCAACGGACTGGGAGCAATAACCAGTGGAGAGCGGCAGACTAAACACTTTAGCTGAAATAACTTCGGTGGGTCTGGTTAGTAAGACAACCACGGCTTACCAACACGCTGCTAACCAGATCTGCGTGTTTAGCTTTCCTGACAATTGAAGGTTCTGTAATTCGGAGCACTACATAAAACAGAGATGGCTGTCCACATCCAGCCCACCAATCCCCCCCCCCCCCCGGTCTCCTTCGCGTCTGCCTTCTGTGCCCCCGAGTTTTGTGGGAGTGGAAACACTGAGTGCGTCGCTGCCTCACACTGGGAGCCACATGTGCTCCGAGCAGGGCTCCTCCGGTCTGGCCTCGGCTGGTTTGGCCTGGCACGGCGAACAGACGATCATTAGTCCCAGACACGGGCCCGCTAAGTCCTCCCTCTGTGATCGCCCTGCACCCGCTGTGCTCGTCCACCTGTTATTATGACAGTTGAACTGATTTCACATTTACACAGCGTCCGCGGCATGCCCGGGTGTTTCCATGTGACGGAGCACAGAGTGGGACCGATAGGAAAAGTGCAGCGGAGCCTGGGAGAGCACATGTGCTTCCATGTGGGCAGCAGGAATCCCAGATTCACTCCATGAGTCAGGGTCTAAACATCATTTCAATGCCTGGCAGCTGCATTGGAAGTCTTTAAAAACGATGGATAATTAACACGCTGCCACGTTTAACGCCTGCGACGGGTTGGGGACACGAGCCTGGTGGTCTCCGAATAAAATCATAAGGGTATTTTCGGCTCATTACGAAGTTGAGAGTTGGCTCACTGGTGTTGTGTTGCCGAACCAACGAAAAGACGTCTGAATTTGTGGGGCACGACAAAGAAATCAGTTTCTCTCACAAAGCATTGAAGATGTTTTAGGAGAATTGTGTCTCCAGGTTTCATACTGCATCCCTGTTACAAGCTGTAAAAGTCTTTTTCAACTGAAAACTGTGACTCACAGGTGATGTAAATGAGTTGAAAAGGGGAATTTAAAGGAGGGCGCTGGGTGTGCGCGAGTTCCAGAGGGTCAGAACACCTGCTTGTGCCACAACCGAGGCTCTGGTGTCATTCAACACGCCTCTGAAAATACCTCTGCAGTTACTCATAATCATGCTTAATAGGAGTTAATCAGCTGACAATCACAGGCGCCGGCAAAGCGGTTTCAACAATGATTCCTCAAAGGAGGAAACCAAGACCTGATGCAATAAGCTCTAACGACGCTCACCAAGGCGTGGTTGGAAACGACCGGTGATTCGGAAAAAAAAAGGGGAGCGACATCTTGTAGCCCGGCAACTATTTGTTGATGATGCAGGGAAAGAATGCAGATGAAGGACAAGAATGGCAAGTTTTGTTTTAGCGTGTCACACAAAGTCATTTTGGTGAAATCAGAGTTTGGAGTGAACGAATACATCCAGAATTGCAGTTCCCATTCTACCTTTTGTGATGCTGAGTGTGTTGTCTCCGCTGGCCACAAAGTCATAAAGTGCAACGAAGAGGTTTGGGTCGCTCTCAGCCGCCCCCAGTAGGTTTTCCTTGGAGCTCCATCGCACTGCCTCTGTCAGAGCTTCTGGAGAAAAGAGGAGGAAAGAAGTTAACCAAACGATCAAAGAGAAAAACTTCACAAGAAACAATCTTGAACAGAGAGAAGGTTCTACAATTGTAGCTGTGGCTGTAAACAAAGTCATAAGTGGAAAACCTGCTACAGGTACTGAAATTGACAGATAAGTAAGAGAACCTGAACCCAACAAGTGGTCCTGTTCCAATCCCATCTAATGACAAACACGAGTTTGAGCTGCAGAGCAGCTGAGCAGCAGGCCTGGTCCAAGCTAAATGCTCCAGACTGCCGTGAGGCTCCATCCTGCAGATGGTCTACCTGCGTGTCCCGGCCGAGTCCCCTGCCTGAACCCTGTGTGGAGACGGTGGCCGCTCAGGGCCGCCCACTCATCTTCGAAACTGCTGCTTGCCTGCAGGCACCTCAAAAGCATCACTTTGACAAATCCACTCCCTGGAGGGCAACCGTTGTTCTGGTAACACACACGCACGCACACACACACACACGGCCTGCCGCGTCTAGCCTGAGCCAGGTGAGATCTGAGGTGGGAGTGCTTCAGTCACGGCTGTATATACCGAGAGTGGGAGGAGTTCGGATCCACTGAGGACGGGTAAGATGTGGGCATGATGTTACACGACACACACCCACAGAGGCACAATGATGAATTGGTGCATGGAGTTACCACAAAGTACACTCAACAGCTGCCGCCAGAGTTTCTGCGTGTCTCAGCAGCTGCTGGACAAGTCGGAGTGAATCGCGATGAAATGAAGAGCAGCAAAGATGACGGAGCAAGGACTCAATAAAAAGGAAAAAACGTATGACAAAAAATACATGATGTCAGAGAATCTTAGACGGACTGTGGTGGAGACTTTGACCGAAAACCTTATTTCAAATCTTAATAGAGTGGTTGTTGTATTGATTCCACTAATGGAAAGCTCGAGATTTCATCTATTCATGATAAAAATGACTGACTGCTCTGATATGAGGACAGTCTGGGGACTGAGTCCGATCGGGTGGTAAATTTCAAAGTTAAGTTACATCAGCTGCTTTTTTGGAGCACTGCTGCCTGGAACGGGCGCTGACCAGGCCCATCGATTAGTCAGGAACCAACACAGAAATCCCAGCAGGCAGGAAAACCTGAAAAGTGTTGCTATAGTTACATGGGCACAGGGTGAGGTACTGTGCGTCACTTCCTCCCTCTGGTCTGCTTAAGAGTACGATTGCTTTTCACATTAAAAAAGCGTTGCGACAAGATTGAAGTCTTAACCGGAACTCTTATTTTGAAGCACATTCAGAGTTTTACTGTTCAAGCAGCACCAGAGTTAAGATCTCACACCTGATCAACCAAAACTACTTTTGGAGAAAACAGACTTTTTAAGTTACGAACATAGTGAAAAACTTCTCACCAAGCAGCAGTAAACCTACTATTTTGCCCCCCCCCGCATAAAACATAAACATAGAAGATCGGCCAACCTTTGTTTTGGACCAACATGCACTGCAATGCAGCACTCGCCGTTACTTGGCTCAGCCACAACTCCCAGTACATCTTCAGCTCTGGTCGGGTGGGCTATCGGCCCTCAGTGTCCACGGAAGCACCTAATCCACTGTGATGATGCCGAGAAGTTGTTTGGAAGCCTGATTACGTCGATATGTTGACCAAAAAATACATCAAGAAAAACGCCTGAGGTGCACAGGCTGCATTTTTTAAGCCATCTTCGCTGCTGTGGTGCTCGGGGGGGGGATGGTCCTCAGAGCATTCAGACACACACGAAGACCACCTCAGACAGTTCACCCACGTTGCCCTTGAAGTAAGCTGCCTAAACCTCTGACATTAGAGGAGAGACTCGCAGCACTCCTGCTGAAAACTCCCCGCTGGCTTTGATGTGGCGACAGAAAGAGTCAAGATTTCCAAGGTCCATCTGGAGAGCATAGACATCCATGAGCGATGTTCTCTGAGGTTTGCTGCCCTGTGAGGGAGCGAGCGGAGGAGACGTGTGGTTGGAGGGGGTGGTGGTGGTGGGAGTGGGAGGGGGGGCTCATGTGTAGACAGAGTTTGGGGTGTAGCGTGGAGTGTAAGGCACGAGGGGGGAAGTCGAGCTGAATATGGCTTGTGGGATTGTGTGAAGGCTGGTCGAGCACTGTGGTCAACAGCAGATGGCTGGTCCTGTTCCTCTGGGACTTCAGAGGTCCTACTGACCCACACACTTTAATTCTGTGTGTGTGTGTGCGCATGCATGCCCTTGTGTGTGTGTGTGTGTGTGTGTGTGTAAATGTGCATGACTGCAACTGCTGCAGCCAGGCGAAGCCAACTGTCCAAACTGCTCCTCTTACATAGCTACAGATCACATCACTGATCTCAGGAATGTTTTTAATGAAATCGAGGTATTATGCCGAACACATTTGTCCGACGTTTCATTTTAACGCAACTCTCGTTATCGCAGACGACTCGAGTCACACACAAAAAAACCTCCATCCTTATATCATTCCCACCTTATCGCAACTGCTCATTTTCTCTGCAATGAACCAGACCCATTAAGTCATTAATTATCTTCCTTTGGCCACGTTTAAATCCTCCCTGAAGTGGCCAAGATGCTGTTCAGCCAAGCTGGAGGCTCACGTTGTGCTGAAGCGTTTGACTGAGGGAGCAGTTGGCCTGCGTGGGGTATGTCGTGTGCCCGCCTGGGTGCCTCAGTGTGCGTGTGCGCTGTGAAGTGAAGCACATGTGCGCTCTGAAGAAACTACGGCTTTGTGTCGAGCGGGGGCTGAGAGGGTGTTTGCGAGCCTGAGGGGCACGCCAGGCCTGCGGCCCCCGAGACAGCTGCGACAGAGGTGACCCTTGTCCCACAGCACAAGTTACATGTAGCCACACGTATCCACATCACATGCGCTGGCATCGGCGGTGACACCATTACTCTTGCCGTCCTGGCAGCTGCTTGAGTGTTTGTGCCTCCAAGTGTCAATAAACCTGTCACTCTGCTTCACCGGCCAACCGCCATGTGCCAGAAAGCATTACACAGCACAATAACATCACTCACACGCCCTAATCAAACACAATACTGATTGTATCTGAAGCCCCCCCCGCCCGGCCGGCGAGGTGAGGTTGTATTTTTGGCTGCTGGAGAACAAAACATAGCAGCAAGACGGACAGAAATAACTCCGTGCTGCACGCGGGGACAACGGAGGGCAGAGAGACGGCCGGCCGCCTGCAGGAAGCGCTCGCCAAACCCCGAGACAATGCTGCAGGATGAGACGCACGTACGCAAGACATTACACATTACACGTCTGGCCAGACAAGATCCTGTGGCAGGAATCAGAGTCAGGAATCAGAGGGGGTTGGGGGGGGGGTGATCGAAAGTAAAGATCCGATAAACAGGCATGGAGTGAGAAAACAACCACCAGACATTATTTTCAGGATACGTTTTCACACAAGGTCATTCAAAGCACTTCAGGAACTGCTGAACCTAGTGAAAAAGTGCTCTATCAGTAGAGTCCATTTGCCATTTAACAGACAGTGGCTCCATTAGAATGCGCTAGAAATCTAATAACTGGCAACAATAAGATTACTTTAATAACTGGATTTGATCATTTTTCATGCACTTCAGATTCACACAGTGACTACGTCCCTACTGTTTCTGTTCGTTGTTTTCCCGTCTGCACAGAAGTAAACGAGCAATAAAATTCACATTAATTCAAAGATGAAACATTGTGGTGACACCTGAACGTGCTCATCCAATCCTACTGTTTATATGGGCACAATAAATTAATCAACTTCTCACTGACAATCAGATTTTCTTGTGCATGTAAACATGGTGAGCTGAAAACGAAGGGAAGATGAAGTCAAGAATAATTTTTTACCCACTTAAAGAAGCAAAACAAGTCACCTCAGGAAGGAACACACTGCTTCAGTCAGCTGGATTTTAGCTTCAGATAAACTAACAGTTGGACTCCCTCAGAAAATTCACCTTTGTGGGTCACGCATCATCATCAAAATGAACATGTTTGATTGGATAGTTTGACTGTAAACACCCAAAATATAAACCATCAGTGACACAAAGTTCAACCACGCACTTCTTGTTGATCCTGAAACAACGCAAACGTCAGATGCTCGACACAGATAGGATTCTTTGATCCTTAAAAAAATACGACAAAAAACAACTATGTGAACAATGTAAATATTCTTTTGTGAAATTCAACCAACGCAATTTATGAGAAACCCATTTACATCTTGAGAAGCAGAAAACAGAGAGGCCATGGATGGAGAGGAGAGTCAGTTGTTGTTTATGAGGACTTGACAAAGGACAATAGTCTCATTATTGCCACATCACAAGTGTGTGTCCATGTGTGTGTTGTGTGTGTGTGTGGTGGGGAGACGTTTTAGAGAAATTCTCAGGAGTTGGGATTTGTAAACGCAAATCTTCAGCTGCAGGAAACCATCCTGACACAGTCACTCAGTTCTTCAGGAAACACAGCAACTGTCTCTACAGGCTTCACATTCACATGTATGAACGCGCACTGTGTACACAACCCTCTCACACCCATTCTGTCCGACGGCTCCGTCAGTGGTGTTACAAAACTCTCGAATAAATCATGCTCATCGTCCCCTTTTCCATCCTGACTTCCAGTAACATGCGAGGAAAGCAATTAGAGTGGACGAGCTCGAGCACAAGGGGCAGTGGATGATTCAGACAGGCGAGTGGGGCTGGAGCCCACAGTGCACACTGCCCCTCTCAGGGCTTGTTAGAGCTTGGTAATGGGCTCTGAGTGTTTCCCTTCACAGGTGTGCCTCTAACAAAGATAAGAGCTACTTTATGCGACAGCAGAGAGGATGGCGAGAAGCTGAGGACTTGAAACTAACTCCAGCCACACTCTTGATAGGTCTGTGTCACTATTACAGATGACTGGCAAGCTACCACCAACTAAATTAAAAAGAAAAAACTCACAAAGGCAGATCAGAGCGTGGACCTTCATTTAAAGCTAATTAAAGGATATTAGAAGAAAGTATCTTATTTAATCAGTTGCAGTGACTTTTTTGCAGTCAGTGAAAAAATATTTTGCTTCAATACATATTGAAAAACATGTGCAATGAGCGTGTATGATAGAAACGAGGTCAGGGCGTCTCTTTCGATGTCCACTCCTCACAGGTGAAGGGGTTCACTCCTACTGGTCCCTCCAGGCATAAAATTGAGGCCGGTCATGCCGCTGTGCGTTTGCCTATTCCTTGCTGTGAGTGTTTGCAGAAGAACCTGTGGTCTAATCTTGATGTCTGAACAGCTAATCTGTATGTGGTGTGGTTAAGCTGTGTTAGGGTGTGGGTTTAAGCTGCTTTGCAGCGACTCACAACCGACTGGAGCCCAACGAGAGGATTTTACTTCTATCGAGTGGTTCGTCGGACAGCTGAGATGCCTCCGGTTATAAAAGCATCCCACAGGAGCACTCACATCCAGTGTATACGCACTATTCACTCGCGGTATCTCACTGTACTTTACACAGCCTACTGAGTTTACTGGATTATTTGGTTAACATTTTTCCCCAGAGGTTAGAAGAAGAGTGTATTTGGCTAAAAATGCCGTCAGTTTCTTATGGGAAAAAGAAATCAAGTAATCTGCGTTTTCTCTTTTCAGTAAAATAAATCACATAAGATATCAGAAGACAGCAGTGCTGGGGGTGGGGATCAGGATTAAGGGTCTCGGACCAACCGGTCAGCTGGTGGCTGAGTATACAGAAGCAGTCGGATGTGCTGGATGAGCCCCAGTACTTCATAACATGACAGGCAAGGAAGGGAAGAAAGCAAGGAATGCACATGGATGTGTGGATGAATCCATGCGTGAGGGAGTGCAGCGAGTAAGTGTGTACGAGTGCAAATCACCAGCCAATTCTCTCGTCTGCATCTGAGAAGATAAGCAGAAGTGATAATGCCAGCAACAGAGGACTCCTCCTGGAAGCCAGTCAGTGCTTAAAAGCCTTGGCACAGAGACTGCACGACCCCCACCAGGTTGTTGAGTTTTTCTAGCCCTAAATCTATGCCCCCCCCCCTCACCATAGCAGCCTAAAAGTGAAAACTGATTTCATTGGGAGCCACGACAACGACTTGGCGAGACGCTCCGATTAAGTTGAACACGCTTGGTGTTTTTAAGCTGACAGATGCGACTGACGGCTTCTCCCATCTCCACAGCCAATCGCTCGCTGTTGTGATAAATCCTCGCCCTCTAATGATAAACACCACAGAGAGTCGTGGCCACGGCACTAAAAACGGGGACTGCGGTTTTGGGGGAGTGCAGAAAGTTGACTGGTAGCAGATGCGGCGGCTTAAGCCTGCGAGTGTGCGCTGTAGAACAAGAACCTCTGAGATAAGTGCTTTTTTTTGTGAAAAACGATTAATCCAATTGCATCATTCATTCTTTTCTGCTTCATTAAAAATGACTTGCAAATAAACTTTGAGCTCGTCCTTCCTCGTTGGAAAAACACTTCATGGCATATTCATAAAGCAAAAGTCATTCTCCACTTTTGTTGGACAGATGTAGGTCGGGCTTAACACACATTTGTCAAACAGAGGTTCAGAGTTCAGATGGACCAGAAAGGCTAAAAGCAAAAAAATCTCCATCCTGGAGGGCTTGTAGTCCAGTGCAGGTTTGGGAGGAGGAAAGGACGTTCAGACATGAATTATTCACTCCACAAGCATTACAGAGTGCACTGTGGTGTATGCAATATTCAAGCACAAACCATGTAAGACTGTATTAAAATCATTACTCTTTGCTTCAATGAAGAAAAAAAAAAAAGAAAACCTTTTTATGAAAGTGTGCGACAGCCAGGCTTGCTCAGAGGAGGTGTGGCCATGGCTCCTCCTAGTGGTTAATAGTCGTAATTAGTCCTCTTTATCAACGGTATCATCTCAGATCAGAGATAATCGTAAATTTAAGCCAATTACGATGTAACCCGCGGCTACTGAGGTGTTTGAAACTTCCCCTGGTTCTGCGGCGGCTGCAGGGAGATTTATCTCGGCTGGTAAAGCTTCAGCACGTTATATCTACAGAAGAGTGGATTCGTCTCTAATCTAATTTCACCCCTGATGCAAATCAGCTTAGGTCCTTGAATGCTGGATCCAGGAATCTCTCTGCTCCTCTGGGCAGCTTTGACAGTGCGGCACGCTGGGTACCACCGGCTCTACTGAGCATCATCAGCACGGCTGCCAGAAAATGTTCTAATCCACTCATCTGCCCCAATTTCTATGATCTGTTTGGGGTAAAAATAACCGAGCAGGTCGCTTAGTCGATTTTTATGAGACAATGACCTGCTGACTCCACCCCCCCCACATCGCCAAAACAAAAATCAAGTCAATCCAGGGTGATCGTTCTTCAAACTGAGGAGAGTTTCTGTGCATGTGACAAATGCTGGAAAGTGAATGACTGCGGTACTGCCTAGCAACAAAAACCCTGTTAATGAGCATAGCTTCCCAGCAGGAGCCTCTCTCCTCTCAGCAGTGTGTGTCTGTGTGTTTGTGTGTGTGTGTCAGGAGAACTCCTGACAAGGCTAAAGAGCTGTCGATATGCTGCAGCCCCTGATTTCCCTCTACGACTATACAAACTGAGAGGGGGACTGTCGGGGTCGGCACAGGTCTGCTCCTGGCCCGTCCTCGTTTCACTCTGGTGCTTTAAAGCCACCCTGTGTGCCTGCTGAGGTGAAAACTGTCTTGCTGTAAGACAGAGACGCTTCATTGGGGATGAAGTGGAGAGAAGTAGGCCAACCTTAAACTCTTGCTTTTTAGAAAGATGCAGCTAAAACACAGGTGAAAGAATTCCCGGAGCAGAGAGACGCAAGCAGAAACAAAGCTCACCTGACCTGAAATGCAAAAGACTAATTTATAGCAATGGACCTCAAAGCTTTGCTCCTCATCCCTAAACTGACTTGTTGGATTCAGGCACACTGACAGAACGTGAGCAGCAGCATGAGCACATATGACACTGAAAAGACAGGCAGCAACACAAACGCACGAGGGCAAAAGACACCCACACATTCCTCACAACCTAGCACCTTTCAATTACAAGCCAAGAGGGCATCATTAAGTGAGCTCAACTGTCATTAAGTAGTTGGATTAATACAACCCGCTTTGATGCGCTGAGCTTGATATCTTCCTGTAAGAGTATCGGCTCCGTTTAAAACTCTGGTCGACACACAACTGCGGTGGGGACACATGATAGCACTTTAAGCTGCCGCTGATGTGCGTCTGGGGTCAGAAAGTCTCCTAATTTTAACCTAATAAGAATCGATAATAGGAAGTCACTTCCAAACACATGTGAACTGAAGCAGTGCCTTCTTTACGATAAACACCGGTCCTACATTTAGTGTCGATATGAAATGTAATACATTACAAGAGCCATGATTTTGGCTATGGGTCACACCAAAGTAGCAAAAGCGACACATTCGTCTCAGCCTAAATATCTGTGATTTGTCCATACTGAGCACTTCATAGTTACTTTGGTTTAGACCTGATAAAGGCAGAAATGTCGGCAATCAAAACAGCTATCTCTACCAGGACAAGTCCAACTGTCGGTCATAAACAGGTTGAGATAATGCTACATCATTACTGTATGAAAAGAGTGTTAGTTTTCAGTATGAGATTGAATGTATAAGCTTCTCCATTTAGGAGCCTTTGTTCTATTATTGTGTGCTTTGAAGAGAAGCAGCGTCTCTGTAGAGTGGCTGTGCGACTGCATCCTGGATGCTATAAAAAGGCTACTCCTGCCCCAACATCGCAGCGCAGAGAGCAGTGCCGACAGCGAGTGGTGTTGCACTTAGCGGGTCTGTCTGCCTGCCTGCGTATGTACTTCGAGCTGGGGACTGCTACTTTTGAGACACGAGAGCCAGGAATTGGAAATGCTTTCCATTCCCAAAAGGTTGCACCTTCTGTGTGTCCTTGCTCGCTGCAATGGCGGGAGGGAGCCGAGTCTGGGACATCAGTGGAAACTCGGCGAGTAATGCCAGTACTTCTACATCTATGCAGCACATGTGAAGTAAGCATTCACTGAAGGACACACATGAGGGAGGGAAGCGAGCGGACAGCAGGTCCACAGACTTCACACGTCCCACCAGGTCTACACTCAGTCAGAGCAATAAAAAAGACAATTCAGACATTAAGAGGAGATGAAATCATTAGCCGCCATTAAGCGTAGTTCATGACTAATTACTAGAGCGAGCGGGCTTGCTGTGGCCAGGCTGTCGTCACCATGAGCTCTGAGTCAGTTCATTTCCAGCAGACTGCGTGTAAAGTAACTTAGCGTCCAGTGACACCAGCTTGTCTGAGGGGTTAACGGAAAAACACAGCAGCTGCAAATAAAATGCCTTGTCCAACTGATTCCAAATCAAGCAGCTTGATAAGATGTAACGATGGTGCAAGTATGCAGAATCACATTCAGTTGGCTGCGATTAATGGTGCTGACACCGAAAACCAACTTCTATACAATATTCTTCCACATAAATTTGTACAAGTGGGTTGCACCACAGTGCAGAGTCATCATGTGCTTTAAGGAAATGAAACACTGATATAACAGGCTGACAAAAAGGCAGTTTTACTTTGATCCAAAAGCACAGTCCTGCAGGAATTGAGTCGAGCCTGTTTAAACAGCAAGAGTCTGACAGACTTTGAGAAAAAGCACATGTGTGATCTAAGCTGAAATAAAGTCTCCGATGACTTCATACATTTAGGAAATTGAATGTATTATAGAAATCTGTAACAGAAGCTCAGTGTCCTTTATGTGTGCTGTGAACAGTTGGCCAAAGGAACTGAGAAAAACTGAATAAAACCAAATATATGATTAAAAACCTAATCAGTGGAGGTGCTGGACGATCTCTTTCTGTTTGAAATGAAGTCTATAGGCAGCTAACTCTCCTAATGTACATGAGTGGCTGTGAGGCAGAGCCAGGAGTGACGGGAGTCACGGCGCTGAGTCAGGTGACTGACAACACTTCCAGCCGATGACTCCTTTTTCCTCCCAGCGTCGGTTCGCGTCGACGTCTGATCGTCAGACATCCCGACATTAAAGCATAATCACGTCAGACTTCGCCTCAATATTTGATGTTTGCACGAGTGTTATCATATAATGAACACGGGGCAACTTGAATTATTCACACGGGGGTTCTCCCACCGGATGGAGCCGCGCAGTCGGTTTGCTGAGTGTGTTGTAACTGTAGACATCATCAGACAGAGGATTCAAGCGAGCATGTGAAAGCCACTCGCTATTGTAATGTGAGCCTGTGGCGGCTGCTGTAGCGAGTTAATGGGGTGGAATTGCTCGTCAACCCTCCGCAGGTCAGGAACGACACGAACAAAGTAAACTTGCATCGAAAGCCCCTGCAGCAGCTACAGCAGCAGCAGGAGGACTCTTCCTCTTTATCCCAAAAACATTGAGCCTCCTCCTGTTGTCTCCGGGTCACACGCGGGGGAAACTCGGCTTCAAACGCGCCGCGGGCGGCCGATAAATCCGCGCCGTCTGCTCCACTTTGGAATAAATGAGCTGTCGTCGGTGTGCGCGCAAAAACAGAGGAGAAATCTCCCTGGATGAGGCATGGAAAGCTCATGCTGGCTGGCTGGCACGGCTATTTCCGCTAACGCGTCGTTGTCAGATAGCATTGGGCTCTGCTAGCGCCGCTACTCCGCAAAGAAATTATCAAAGTAAACGCGGAGTCCGAGCGCGACATCCGCACTCCGCTCCAACACGCCGGGCTCGGTCTTTACCTGAATGCAGCGTGAATATGTTGATGGCGGGGTCGGGCGCGTTGACTACAGCCGCCCTGCCCGGCGGTGTCCCGGTGCTGCTGCCGGGTTCCCGGGGTCTCCTCCCGGCGCCGCTCCCCCGGTTCCCCTTCCCTTGGTGAGGCTGGGACGCGTGGGGCTGTGGCGGCTGGAGTCCGGTCGATGTACCCTCACCAACACGGCCTACCTGCTGTCCCATCCCGCTCGAATGGTGTGAGGACGTTCGGGCCGAAACGAGCAAACCCCCGCGGGGCACCTCTGGTTCACATTCCCCCAAAAAGGCTGGAGCGGCCTGGCCGAGTGCTCTCCTTCCTCAACCCCCTCCTCTCCTCCTCCGCGCCGTTCTACACTCAGCTAACGGTAACTAGCCCGTGTTAGCGCGTCTGGCTAGCCCGGTGGCTAACGTTAGCGGGCTACCAGTGAAACCCACCCACCCAGGCTTCAACAATAAAATCTCAACCCTGCGCCGTGACAGTGTTCGTCTCCGTCCCGGCGGTCCGGACAGCGTCCGAGCGGTCCACGGTGGCGTCCGACCAGCTGGAAATCGGAAATCGGAGCTGATCACAATCGTTTTGCCGTTGTCCAGCCGCTGCGCGCCCCCTCTGACTCCGCCATCTTTACCGCAGAATAGAGGATGTGTTGCACAAGGCGGGGGGTTCTCATCGGTCCCCTGTCAGCTGGGTCCTGCTGAAGACCCCGTGCCCTCCCCGCTGCAGCGGGCACCGGGTCCGAAGGGTCTGCACGACCACACAGGAGATTTTGAAAAAAAGAAAAATCAAAGCTGCACTTTCTCCCAAACATCTGGTGCTAGAAAATAAAGTCAGCAGCCACTCATCACATTGAAACTGGTGAAACTATGTTCTTCTCTGATACAATAATGGGTTGAAAAACAAAACAAACACAAAGCACATTTTTATCTCTTTTGCACCTGCCTTTTCTGAATCGCTATAATCTTAAGATCTTCAATTCAGGAGTTGCGGGGTTGGTTTAAAAACTATTTTTGAAAGTCAGTCAGCGAGTCAAATCATGCAGAAGAAGCTTTGAGTTAATTTTATTTTGTTCAAACTAAAGCTGCCTTCAGGTGGTTCGACCATCAGACAGATTCCAGGTCAGGTACGATGGAAACATGAGTCCAATCTGAGCTTCGATGTTGCGCCTCTATTTTGCCCTTTTGCTCTGTGATCATTCCACACATGCTGCAGTGGTTCTCTGCAGGCTCACTGGTTACAGTGATTTGAAACTCAGAAACAACTGTTGAGATCAAGGCTTTAAACGCCACTCAAGACTCGACTTCTCGGATGTGAAGTGAACTATTCTCATCTGCGCTCTAACACAAGCTTCCTGCTGGCACTCATGTATCCAGCAGATGACGCTAATTGAGACACACTGACTGAGAACAAACAATCTCGACCGAGGACATGAGGCGTCATTTACCATCACCGGTCTTGTCAAAAGTACATTACGACCAAACGCAAGTAAATAAGTAAACGCCTTATGAAAAGTATTCATTCAGCTATGAGGAAAACCTTTAAAATAACGGGTATTTTGTGTACTCAAGATTTATGCACAGTAACATCTCACCAATCAGTCTTTACAAATCTGCAGTGTTGTCCACTAGGTGGCGCCCCAGCCAAGCAGTGAGAGACCACCGCTGGTCCGGAGACAAACAGACGTCACATCATGAATCTGCCGCTTCAGTGGACTCATGGTCCACGAGGAAACACTTAAAACTCTTTCTGAAGAGGCTGTAAAGCAACAGGTCGCCCCTGGTGTCAGAAACAGTATCTGACACCCTCTTTTGGAACAATTGATGGGATTTTATTATACTATCACAGGTAATCGTCTCCCCTTGTTGACTTTATACCAAACTCCAGTGTGTGTTAATGCACTTTTGGTGTCTTTATAGCGTTTTATGCCAGCAATTCTGAGCCATTATTCCCCCGGTCTGTCAATGAGATGAGGGCACACAATGGCCCCCCCTCCTCACAGTTCAAACATGCATGGTGGCTCCTCTTCTACAGGTGGGGGGGGGGGGCTGTCCCATCTGACAGACAAACCCAGGACAAGCGCACACTGATGTCTTCCTGAGCCAATTAGGTTTGTGTCTGTTTCATCCATTTATCTGGTGGCTCTCTTTGTGGGATACAGCTCGCAGAGAGAGGGGCGACTCAATGTCTCTGGGAGATACCAACAATCCTATTAGGACAGATCTTATCTGCAAACATCACGTCTTACAGGTTGGCCTTATTCTCGGCGGATAGTGACCAGATTTACTGTTCCAAGCAATAGACTCCATTTTTTCTGGGAAATGAGAAGCAACATTATTTCTGGAGATGCAAATTTCTCATCAGCACACCTCTTGATTTCACCTCGTGGGGTGAGAAAATGCAACAAGTTCTCAAGTTTCACATTTTTGGTCCAAACACTGATAAGAACCTCTAATTTCACATTACAGACAGCAATGTGTGAATTGTTGCGCCTCACAGTTAGCCATGTGGTGTTGTTTATGTTTATATATATATATTTCGGGGGGAGCAAATGATGAAACCCGAAGAAATGTTCCTGACAGACTCTTCACATTCAGCTCCTGACCAATGAAGCTTCACTTCCCCCTCAAACAGACTTTATTGCAACCTTTCAGAATAAAACCTCACACGTCACTTCGAACATGTTCAACACAGCTCGGCCTGTTGCTCTGGTGCAAAAAATAACTTCAAATGTCAGGAAAGAAAAACAAAGACAAAAAGAGGTCATAACTTTGGTACTTTCACTGTTTTACACAAAACGTGAAACTATCAGTGTTTTCAGCCTCTTGGGGGCAAATTAACTTTTTTTTGTCCACAGATTCAGCTATAAAAACTTTAATATTTGGCATTGGCAGCTCCAGTAGGTTGAAGTCAGGTTTTATTAGGTATGAAGTATTTATTAGATGAAAAGAAACTCAGCAGTGATAACCTGATGCAGCGCAGCTCAAAACGTTTAATGACGGATTTCCAAAGGTCCGCGATTTACGGCTTCATCACTTTCTGTCCTTTCGAGCTCCGAGGGAGTCGGTCTGTCATGGGAAGCCTGTAGGATCTTTGTAATTGGATAGACAGTAATTACATCCCACCATGACGGGAGGAGACCTCGCTGAGCTTCGCTGCAGCTGTGACTCAGTTGTGACCGCCATCGAAGGTGGCTGTGACACTTCGGTTCCACTCAACACACACGAAAAGGTCCAAAGACACCAGTCAAGAAGCTCCAGTTGTCAGCTGAGCAACTCAAAGCCAAAAGTTAGCAGCATTCCATTCAACTTGAAAGAGAGAAACTTTTCACAGGCAGAATGAAGCAGTGGCTCGGTTGGATGTTGTACCTGCAGTTTTTCTTCTGGTACCCGTTTTTTTTTTTTTTTTTAAACCACCGTTTTTTGGTGACCTGTGGATGTGACAACCTTCAAAGTCAGCAAAGTAAAATGTCCCAAAGACAAAACAACGCAGACTGAAATCCAGCTGTTGTACAGAAACGATTTTTTTCTCTCTTCTAGCATTTGTGACATTTATTTTAATTCTATGTGGACAAAGAACATTTTGATCCATCTTGTGACTCTTTTTCTGGGGGGGGGGGTGCACCATGTCCAGTGCAACATAAAGGAGTTTAACAGACTTCCCTAAGTGGCATCTTCACTGCTAATGATCGAGCTGAAATGTCTTTAAGAGGATGTCGTCGCACCATCGTGGCACCGTAATGACTCCATGATGGACTGTCAACATTTACTTTTTTCTCCTCACGCGGCCCCGAGCTGCCGTAAAGCGGAGGACATCAGGGTGTCATAAAGGCAGGACATCTGTCCGACTGTGGGGGGCGGAGGGGGGGTCAATTAGCCATGCGAGTGGGTGCGATCGTGTCCCTAAATCGTGTAATAGGAGAGAAGCTGGAGAGGCCGCAGCTCATTTAATGTGATTGTCAGCAGAAGGTTGTAAAAGGCTTCGTCTCTTTCAGACGGCTGAAAAATGATGATGGTGGAGATAACCGGAAGCGCGCGCGTGTTTGTGTGTGTGTGTGTGTGTTTGTGTGTGTGTGTGTGTGTGTGTGTGATCAGTATGTGGGGGAGGTGGAGGTGGGGGTGGGGGGGCAGTGAGACGTGGACACTATATAAGGCAGCAGATGCAGGCAGGAGCATCACAGACCGACACACTGTGCTGCAGCCTGCAGGACGCTGAACGGGACACAAGAAACTTCCCTCTAATCTGCCGCTGTGTGTTTGGAAGAGCAACAAAAAGCTAAAAAAAAAAAAAATCAAATCTAAACCCGACAATCAGACAGACTGAGGTCCAGCATGCGCGCTCTGGTGGTCCTGCCCCTGCTGTTGTGTGCAGTGGTGTGTGTGGAGCAGGCGACAGCCGAGGTGAAGGCGGTGAAGCTGTGCGGCCGCGAGTTCCTGCGGGCCGTGGTCTACACCTGCGGGGGGTCCCGCTGGAGGAGGTTCTTCAATGAGCCGGACATGGAGGGTGAGTGACGTCCTCGCCTTTACAGTCAGGAGGAAAGCAACAAAATAAAAGCACAGAAAATCCTCAGCCAGCTCTGCAGACATCATCTGTTAAGTCACTTTCAGTGTTCACAATATTTGAGGAATTTTTTTGTTTGGCTTTTGAACAAAAATTTTGTCCACTTATTGTAAAAAGTTTTTAACTTTGAAGCAGGTGTGAAACAGGTTTTCTTTGGTTTTCACTCAGGTAACAAAGTCCCTTTGAAAAGGCTAAATAATCAAACATAGTAGGTTGCACACTGAATACAAAATTGCAGGAAGTTGCACAACTTTACAACAAGCCTTTAGCGTTTTTTGCACAACTCCAGTGATTGGATTGAAAATCTGTTTGCTGCCTTTCAAAGAAATTCACATCACCAAATTCATCTTCTTCGCTTGTTTAACAGCTCTTCAACTCAATGCACTTATCGTTTTATTAGGATTAACCGCTCAGCAGCCGGCGGTTAATCGGTTGGACGAGAAACCGAACAGCTGTGACAGTGTCAACAAATAGTGAGAGTACAAAGGAGCTGTGCCAGATTAATTTATTGCAGGGCCGCTGTGTTGAATCACAGCAGATTAGATGCGTCTCTAATAAAGTGCTTGCGGTATCAGCTGGTTCTGGCGATTGATGAATCAATTAATCAGAGTTTGTTTGAGGAGCCTTTCACTCTGTGTGCTGCGAGAAGCAATAAATGACTTTGTGATAAATGATTTATAAATAAGTAGCTCACTGCAGAATCAGAGAGAGCCACTTTTTACTGGGCTCCTCCGCTGGTAAGAACAGAAGAACAAAAGCAGGGAGGAATTATTGAAAGACTGTGGCATATTAAATCCAGCTCAAAAACTGACGTTTTTGTGGAATTTGGATTGTTTCGGAACCCAAAACTGGAAAATATTTTAGCCTTTTTTCAAGCTTTTTTTCAATGTTTACATGCAAGACTTTGGTAATTTGTCACTTATGTTTATTGTTTTAGCGCAGAGATGCTGAAGAAACACACAAGCAACCATCAGTCATAAGGAAATTTAGTTAAGCTCATATTAAAGAATGAGACGTCTGCTGTTCTACCCAGTAAATAAATGATGTAATCTACCTCAAAAACCAACAGTAACAGAAGCTCCCTCAGGAGACTGTCCTACCCTACCTGTAGTCATATACAGCTACTATTCTATACTTGCTGGTCTGCTAACAAGAAGGTGGAAGAGGTCCAACATGTGGCAACATGAGCCGTCTGATTGACTAAAAATACAAAGCAGCGTTAACCCTTCAGTTACACCACAACACTAATGACATTTTTCGTCATTTTTGGATCACGGAGACCTTTATGCACCACCAAAATAAATCACCCATCCCTTGTATCTACAACCCCCTTGACTGCAAATTTCAACCAAAACTTTGTGAGTTACTTTGTTGAAAAAACGGATTAACCACACACACACACACACACACACACACACACACACACACACACACACACACACACACACACACACACACAC
>JASSRZ010000055.1:10514219-10537778 GCA_032164315.1 Malacoctenus gilli | reverse complement strand
TGTGTGTGTGTGTGTGTGTGTGTGTGTGTGTGTGTGTGTGTGTGTGTGTGTGTGTGTGTGTGTGTGTGTGTGCTCATCCTTCTTGAAAACAACAACCCCCCTCCCTTCAAAATACAGCGAGCCTCTTCCAAGAATGCAACAGGAGAGATGAGCTTTGTGAGCATGTTTGTTTGCTGGCTGCTGGAAAGGGAAGGAGAGGACAGGGGGGAGACATTAAAAGGGGGAGGTAAGAAAAACAAGGAGAAGGCAAGAAGGAAATTGAACAGGAGAGGAGACCAGTATTGGTATGTGATGACCTGTTCATGGTACAAGTCTGCAAATCATCCTTCTGAATAAACGAGTGTAACAAGGTTGAAGTAAAATGGAAACGATGATAATGTTCAAGACATTGCTGTAATGAGTAAAACACCAGTGATTTCCAACTATAATCTTTAGTCACCAGTAGAAAATGCACAGGCAGAACTTGCAATTGCCACAAAAAAAATGAGAAATATTCAAAACATTTTGAGGATGGTCTTTCAGATTCAGTTGCACAGTTGGTTGTGAATAAATATAGGCTGTAGGTCAAGATTTCATTTAAAGTTTGAAGTTGTTATTTTTGGCTGGTTGGACCAAAGACAACAGCATCAGAAGGTAAACATACTGAGATTAGACACACAAAGCAACACTTTAGAGCTAAGATATGTAGTTGTTGATATAAGGTTATTGTGCTAAGAAGTTTCCAATTTCCATCTAAGGGCAAAACAGACAGACGCACTGGCAGGCTGTCGACTTCTTCCACGAGTCGAGCAGCAGGCCGCAGGCACAGGCAGCTTCTTTTTCTCCATTTGAGGTTTTGTTCAGCTTATTTTCCCCAACAATGACTCCCTCGAGAGTACTTTACAGGGAGCCCTACTATCCTATTAGCCTAATTCTGTGTTGGAGAGCTTGATAAATGCCTCAACTGTAAATGCACTCTGCAAGGCTTTGCCATCCTTCACCTGCACTGCTGCATTTTTCTAATGCTTTTAAAACCAAAGATAAAAGAGCGACGCTTTGGAAAGGAGTTGTGCCTACTGTTACTTTCTTTTTTATGTTAACCTTCAGCAGACACAGCCCTGATATCGGACAGAAAAGATAAAGGGGAAAAAGTTTCTCATACCTACCAATAACTTCTGTTAGAATTTGACAGAGTGGTTACTTTACAGTATATTCTGTGCTGTGGGAAACTTGGCCTACTTTTCACAGTATCACACATTCTTTAAATATCTTACACTGAGCTGAAAATCACCTGCTGCCTGTTTTTTTATTAGCCATTAATGCTGCTAATCAGCACTCAAGCCGACATGTTGATAGCAGTGTGGGTAATTGAATTGCTTTTTCTTTAAACCAGCTATTTACACAGTTTTATCTACTCCCTGAAAAAACACACCAATGCCACAATCACTGTTTGATTTGCACTGCAGGATCTACTATGGTACTCTGTGCCTCTATCTTTGCCTGCAGAAACCTAAGCTACTGCAGGCACTTCTCAGACCCTGCATGAAACAAATTGGCTCACCACACAAACTCTCAACTGCTCTGAATCACGTAATTTCTTCAAATTACAGATTATTATATTGGATTAGCATGGATCAGGCAGCAAACCTGCTGGAGTCCACACAGGTCTGAGTCAGTGAGCTGCTTCACTCAGTCACATAGGCATTTATGGCCCCATGTTTTACACTAAAATCACTTGTTTTGCTTGTCTGCACCAGAGGGGATAATTATGTTCCTTTGCGGTGACTGAGCAATTTGTTTGGATCAGTCCAAATTTTTTGGTCAAGTCAAATGTCTGGGCAATTCCTCCTTATATGCAATAGCTTTTGTTTGGACAATTGTTGCTCTTGTGAGCAGAAAGTCAAAGTGAAGAAACTGTATCACTGCAGAAATTCTTGTATACATGCGCTGTAATCTTTCCTGACAAGACTTCCCACTGGAATGTGTGTTCTCAGTTCCTTCAATGTCTGGACCAGTCAAACACTTTGTCCAATCACTGGTCCAGGAAGCCATTAAACAGAAACTGGAGGTCCTTGTGTGCCAGCAAAAGCAGCTCAAGGGAAAACATCAAAAACCCCAGAAGAAACGCAGAAGGAAAAAACACCGCAGATGCTATTCAACACCTTCAAAACACAGACGTTTCATCACACAGAAAGTGAAAAATGGAAAATTGTAACAGATGTTGGCTCATACTATCAAATACAGTCAACTCAAGGACTTCACATATGTTGGCAACCAAAGCAGATCCATTTTCTGGTGTGTGTGGTTTGAATATAAATGTCATGAAACTGTAACACAAAAAGCCAGACCGCAATTTTATTGACAAATAATCAACTGTTCACAGTATTCAACTTCTGAGAATGCTAAAAATATGATTTAGACTGTTGCTGCCACAAAAGAAGAATTTTCACAGTGGACCTAAACGAATGAGTAAACAATTGATATACAAAGTATAAAGTTGGTGTGCGCTTATTTTATAGGACTGAGATGAATCACTGGACATTGTAACTTGTCGAAGAAGACAACCAGAGGGATTCGACACGAAGAAAATCAAAAACTGACACAAAAACAGACGAATATACAGGTTGCTCAGAGACACAGAGTAAAAACTGCTGAAATATTGTCTCTTTTTATCTCCATTTCTTAGACATTTCAACAAACTGTTCTTGTTGTCCGTCCGTTCTCTTGAGTTAGCGGGTAATCGTTGACTAAACACAGACAGGACTCATGAGGCAGCATCCGTGTTTGACTCTGTGATGGCTCAGTCAAACATTAACTCAGCCCTGCTGCAGCACGATTCCATGTTCGACCGTAACCCCACGCACATTATCTCTGCAACGCCCACCAGCCCTCTCTGAATAGAGCCACATTTGTTGGTTTTAAGAAGACCTAAAAAAAACAAAACAAATGTAAACTAAAACACGGTTTTCAATCTAAACTCCAGTAAAACTGTTGGTAGACACACTTCAAACACTGCACAGTTACTTCAGGCATTACACACTTTATACTGACTGAGGAAAGAATGACACCTTGTTAACACAGAACAAATGTCTGTGTGTTTGTCATGTGTTGATAATAAACACAGAGGACGCAGTCCTAATCATCTGACCCCATTTTACCACAATAAACTCCCTGTTTCTATAGGCAGTCATGCATATACATCTCCTTTGCCACACTTTGTTGAAATTACCAGAATAGATCACTTCATCTTTTCTGTATATGCTTTATATCTTCAGATGTTTTAGATAAACCACACTCCGAGTTACTTTGGACTACAGGTTTTCCAGAAAATGGGCTCAAGAAAAATACACACTTGATGCATTTTCAAAAACTCATGTGGTTCTCAAATGATTTTCTAAGACGCTGAAACTTTTGGAAAATTTGGATTCGTCAACAAACACACGCTCATTTTGACCAACAGGGGAAACATTAGAAACAAATGCTGGGCACTGCTAAGGCAATATTTTGAGTGATTAAAGGGCAGGGCGCGCACACACCAAGAGAACTCTGACAAACAGCTTTATCGAGTGTGCCGAGGCCAAGACAAAGTAAGCAGGCTGTGTGCGCTGAAACCTGAGCAAGACTTTGTCGTGGCAACATCAACAACAGTGTAGCTTTGTAGGTCTTGTTTGTCATTTTGCACCACAAGCCAGTAAGCATTCAAACAATTTCTGCAGCTCTGAAGGAAGGGAGGTACAACAGTTCACTCTTTCAGTCGGGAATCACTGGAAAAGAGCAAACGTTTCCCACATCAGACCAAAGACAAAAAGGGATTCAGCCAATTTCTTTTGCTCTGAAGTCATGTTTTAACTTTGAACTGCAGAGGTAATCTGAGGTTCACCACCTTTCATTTTGTATTAAACTCCAGCCTGCAATGTTACTGCTATGTTTATTGCCCGAGCAGGAAAAGCACACTCACACCTGGACACTCCTATCTGTGGCAAGCTCGTCAGGTTTCATAGCCACCTGATCACCTCTATTGTCTCGCTCCCCTGCAGCTTCACATGCTCACCCTGACAGACTGGTTGGACAAGAGAGAGGAAGAGAGGAAAAGAGGAAAGTGATTGGATATTCAGATGTCACATCTATTCCAAAACACTATCATGCCCGAGCACGTACAGTACACAACCTATTTCAAATACCAACAGTCTTGTAACAAGCCTAAATTTAACATTATGCCACTTCCGTGTTTGTGTGCAATCTCAATGTTAGCTTTTATTAGCATTCCACAAGAGACACAAAGCGACTTGGCACTTGTCAACACACAGGCATGTTTAGAGTATTTGCAAAACTTTGTTGCACAGACGTTAACATTTCAGTGGATTTCTAAACATTTTAACTGACATAATGCAAGGGGTCCAACCAAAAATCTTTGTCTGCAAATATAACGGACTTGAGTTGCACTTTTTGCCTCACAAAATGGACTACAAACAGACCCTAAGCACAACTGGTCAACCAGTTGTATTTCAAACATGTTGGTCAACTTTAAACATTCCTGGCTGAAGGCAGACGATCAAATTCCCTATCTTGTTCTTTGAAGTAGATAAGATTCAGCACCATCCTGGTTTGTCTCCGCCAACACATCTATCACACTAATGACTAACTCTATTCAAAGAGATGGTAATAAAATGAGCAGTTCAAAAGTCAATGCTTTCCTTTTATGCGGCTACTGGAACCAAACCATCAACAGAACTAAATCTGCAGTGCACATTTCATGATGATTGTCATGGAAGCCGAAACAATTCAAATCACATTCATTGATTAAAAGTCACTGGGGGCAAGTTAAGAGTCTTTTCTGCAAGTGGACATGAGGGGGACGGGGCTCAAACCACAAACACTGTGATAACACTAACATTCACCCTTGGTAACAAACCACTGCATTAGCAGATGACCAAGAGTAAATAGTATATTCAAGCAAAAACCCCGAGTCTTCTGTGTCCTTTGGAGTCTGTGGAGTTTCAAAAAAAAAAAATAATAATAATACAAATGATTTGAACTAACAGCAACATGATGCGGCTTCCTTCAGCACAGATCAAAGTATATCATTCATGACAAATGACTGGTTATTCTAACTCTCCCTGCCAGAAGCCAAGTACACCCACACATTCATGAGCGCGAGACAGCCACTTTGATTACAAGCAAATATCTTGTCTCTCTGGTTCTGATCTTCCTTCCCCAACCACTTTCAGGACCAGAGGAGTTTTCACACGAAAGGTCAGCCTGCAGACTTCCTGAGTCGCTATCTTGGATCTGACAACGTAACCCAGGAGTCACCCTGTTTACTCAGAGGCATACAAGGACCGTTATCATGAAATGATCCTCAGTCTGAACAAATGAGCAACCAGATGAGTTTCTATCATTTAGTGTGAACAAAATGAAAAAACAACTGAGGAGACAATAATACTGAATCACACAAAAAGACAGTGTTAAGTCTTATTAATCCCTTGAGAGTTTTTCTCTGCATGCATGTGGTAACTTTTCCTGATTTATGCAGACTTACATTCTACCTGACCCAGATCTCAGAGAGGCAAAAAGGCAATACATTCACACGATACAGACTGACATTTACCCAACATCCGCTTTGCTACGACAATAACCTTTTCAAAGCCAGAGATTTCGTGTTTATCAAAAAGCGGGTGTGGTCAACTGTTGAATTTCAAAAGCCAGCAATGTGTGTTTTATGGCACCTTCAGGTTGACCCACATTGGCAGAATTCGCGTTATCAGCTTTTTGTTGCATTTGGTTTTCTAGAATTCCAACAGAGCCCAGCCCGAGTTGCATGTGTTCCCGAGTTGTGGCAATGACTGGTTTGGGTGGCTTCTCAACACAAATACATGAAACATACTACATCACGAGTTTCAGTGGTTGTCCGCACTATTAACCACAGCGTTTCCTGTGAGTAAGTCTGTCCAACATAAAAGAGCAGGATGTAATGATTACCGCATCTATTTAGCAATCTTTTGAGTTGTGTCATCAGGCCTGCACACAGTCACATCCACACAACCACGCACACACATTTACAGACACAAACAGCTCATTCATCTCAGGAAAAAAAAACCCACAAGAAGCTTGATTTATCTAACCACTCACTTAAGTGCCATAATCACAGTCAGGGTTTGGCATGAGGCTCGCAGCTGTGAGGGTGCGTGGGTGTATGTGTGTTTTGACCATGACACCTTCACCTCACAGTGTTCACACTGGTTAGTGTGGTTGACCATAGGTGATGGCACTCGGTTTTGGGTGCTGCTGGCAGCTGCCAATTTTGCAGGCAATAAACACACTCAATCAGTCTGATTTAATGATAACCACAAAATGCATCTTGTGTAAAGAAAGCATGTTTATATTTGCCTTGTTTTTCTGGGTAACTGTGTTGAGTGAGTGGTAATTGAAATGCACTCAGAAACAAAGTCAAGCCAAGAGAAAATGTAACAACGATAATGAGGTTAACTTTTGCAGTGAGTTGTATAATAATCTACCACAGTGAATTATTAATTCAGAAAACATACAGACACTCACAGAGCCTGTGAGATGCAGAGTCTCAGTTAACGTTGTCACTGGATTATTGTCGACAATGCTCCCATAGTGTTCCCTTCGTCCCAGTGGAAAATCCCTTTAAATAGTTTTCATCAACTCCAAAACTGCTTGCATTCAGTGGAAACATTTCCCCAGATAAGTCTGCACCACGGTATAAATATGCGTGTAATTTCTGGGAAGTGCCCTTTAACTTCCTGCTGGTAGCCACTAAGGGGGCCATGTGACAGTTTGACAGCGTATGTCTAAACTGTCTGTGTGCACGCTTTTTTCTCTCTTCCTCTGATGTTTGCATGTTCAGAAGATGGAGAGTGACACACATGCAGGCCTGTCCATTGAACCTTTGAGTAAATGTGTGTCGTATGGATTAACCATTAATACCATCTTGTATGACTAATATATGATGCAAGGCCAAGGCAGCGGTTCACAACGGTATGAGAGAAGTAATTCTGTCGAAGCTGAGCAATGGCAGAAATGTTAGCACAAGCGATATGGTCACAGACTGAGTAAATGAGTTGTTTAGGCAATACAGTACCTTAAAGTAAAAATATCAATAAACAAGAGCTCTCGTTTACAATCTACAATGTTTAGTTCCCTGTCATAATTTGACCACTCTTCAGTTACACAGATAGGCAAACAACCCAAATTCTTTTATATGATCTAAAACAAACGCATTCGATCTCATACTTTGTTGTTTGTCTTAATGAAAAAAACAACAATGCACTCCAAGTAAATTGGTAGATTAAGGTGCATCTTTTCTATTAGTCATACATCTGACACAAAGAAATCGACTGACTCAAATATTCTGATGTAATCAACATCCAACATAGCAGCTGTCTTCCCTTTATTGTGCAACTGAGCAGCTCAAACAAAAATTGTGACTTTCTTTGAATCACAGAGTTCTCGCACAATTTCCCGCAACCAGCCCATGATTTTTCAAAGCAACCTCATCAACACAACATCCAACAGAGTCTTGTCCAAGAATGACAACATGAATGGAAGAAGGAGCATGAGATCACGACATCTGTACTGCACACTCATCTGTAGAAAGAGTTCCTAACTTTTAGAATATACCAACTCCTGAGAGTCTCTCTCAGACCAGCACTCCTGCAGCCAGGTCTGCCCTGTTCCTCTAATAACCAAAGAAATATCGCAGGGCAAAATCAAGCATACTAAACCAGAGTGACCATTTTTCCAATCAACACCGCAGTTAATAAAAATGTTCAGCTGGGAAAGAGATGTTTAAAAATGACATGATTTCAACATTTACATGAGCTACAAAAAGCCAAACAGAGAAAAACTACAATAATCCATTAAGATGTGGACAACATCATCAACAAATGTTCTGAAAACTTCTTTTTTAATTTTTTTTTTGGGGGGGGGGCAAAGAGCTTCATTTTCAGCTGACAAAACATTTTATATAATGTATGACAAATTGTTAATTGTTCCCCTTTATAATCTATACTTCAACCAATTATGGTGAGTTTGTTACAGTGGTGTGTTTGTGTACCCTTGTGTGTGACAATTTGTAAACACAAAAGGGTCAAATGAACAATGGAAGGTCTCGACTGTGTCAACACAGGGTGGTGTTTGTTGAAGACTGACTGAAGGGACAATAGCGAGTCACATAGTGGGTTTTAAAGTGGTTCATAAATGAGTACCAGAATCTGATTCCTGTCATGATCTCACTAAGAATAAAGCTATTGCATCTCCTTGGCTGATTCAATATCTAAGACAAAAAAGGGTCCTGAAATGTCAATAGAAAACATCTTTGAAAACATGTTTATCAGTATGAAATACAAGCATATGCTAAAATTTTTGACCCTCTTTTTGTCCTGCTTTCTGCATGAAAACAAGTGATTCCTTGCGCAGGTGGTGGGCTGCTGCTTGGTATGTTAACACCTTTTATTCTGCACTCTGAGTACCTGACATATTATGGTCAGTGGGGTCCCTGCTGGAACCACGGGGTACACTGTGTACTACATGCACAGGGTACCTAGGTAACCAGAAACCCTCCATGTTGAGCAGCAAGCCAGTGCATGTGCAAATGAGCAGCTCACAGCTGAAGGCAACAGGGCAGTTTTATTGGTCTCTGAAACTTCATTGGCCAAATAAACAGCCTGGGAAAACTCTCGTTGCTGGAATCAGCATTGTTTCCTCATATGCGGGCAGGCTGTGTGATGAACGAGGGAGGGAGAGGGAGAAAAGAGAAAGGAAAGACAGGAAAGGAGCAAGAGGGAGGGGTCGAGGGGAGGGCTGTCCTCCACGTATTTGTGTAAGTGCTCTCTCTCCCTGACATTTATTGCAAATTGGCGAATTCGAGACAATAGCCAGTGTTTTCTATGCATACTTGGATCAACCAACAACAGGAAAGAAAATGCAACAGAAAATAAGGCTTTTGTATTTTTGGATACAGACAATGGCAGTAGTGAGGGGTTAAAACAATGAGTGTTCTCATTTAGGGCTTTTTTTGAAGGTCACAACCCTGTATGGCGCCGATAAGCAGCTAAGGTCACAGGAAACTATTTTCTTGCCTTTGATTTTGCTGGTTAAAACATGTTTGAAGGAGAAACTGTCCTGTACAAGAAAGAAAAGTATCAACATTTCTGCACATTGACAAAAACATCAGATTTGTTCCTCAGCTTGGCTGTTGTCAAAATTGTTGGGTTTTTTCTTTATTAACTTTATGAGCCAAAATGTGGACCTACCTGGAAGTTTATGTTTGTTTTGTTCCGATTTTAAATTTAGTATTTTAAGACAATACTTGTGGCCTCCCTTTCTTGTGCTACTTCATTTCAAAGTGTACTCAAAAAGCACTACAATCTATCTGAAGCTATTTGCCACTCAGGCATTTTGAATGACCTCCCATTTTATCTTGGCATGTGGGCAAGCCTCATTTGAAATCATCAGTGCAGCAGAATCAGAATAGGACCCCAGAGAGGATGAGGAAGGGTTGGTTGAGAGAGCGAAGCGTGCTTCCTCAAGGATGGAGAGGTGCAATTATCAACAATGGGATAAGACGGACTAATGGATCATCATCACATGGCAAACTTACGCCCACTGCCCGATGCCCACATGAACACACACTCGGGACAACAAGATCCTGGACTCATTTGTGCTGGAAGCGTTTTGTATGTGAACAGACTGGCTAATCATAAAGTGAAGGCAGAAAATTGCAGATTAAACCATTTCTAGTTCATACCACCTACTGCAGCAGTCCTATTGCAGCAGTCCAGCAATCTTTACCAGCTGGTGTCACTCCACATCAATTCCTGCAGATTTTTCCCATTTTAACTGATTGATAAAAATATTTGGAGCAGCTATCAAAAAGTGAGTGTTTAGTCCTAAATCTTGCAGCTGGCCATTGTTAATACATCTTCCTGACTGCTTTGTGTCAACAACTACATAGTTTACAGCAAAACATTTCCTTTTTCAAACATGTAGCCATTAAGAAAAATGAAAAAGCAGCAGTTAACCAGTAAGTGTCACCATAATGACAAAACAAGACATGGAGCCATAATGTATTTAACGATTTATGAGATACTCCCTTAAATTTGTCTCCAAGGACATCGAAAGAACAGAATACTGGACAGAAAAGTCCAAATTCTGTCCTCATGTCCTCCACTAATTTTTGTTTTTGTGTTCGAGGCACACCAGGTGAATTGGTGTTGTGTCCTCACACAGCTCAGATAGCATCAGTGTGGCAGGTAAGCAGGTTGAGCTGGCGGCTGATTTGTTTAGTACAAAACAACCACAGGACACCAGCTAGAGGACATCTACAATCTGCACGTTAACATGCCATCACTGGAACACAACAGGTGAATTTTCAGCTTCTGGCACTCCTTTTCGGTTTCACTTGCCCTGCGGACCTGGCTCTGATGTGCCAAAGCATTGAAGTCAAAGTAAAAACATTGGCAGTCACACTCTCTCAGAAGAACATTCAAAAGCAGGCCCGTTTGAAATAAAAGCAAAGGGGTCCTCTCTAATGTTTGTTCTCGAGTTCAGAAAGTGTTTTTTTCTTTTTTGACAGGTGCCAAATCTAATTCTGGCAACCTCACGCCCACAATTTCTGGATCCCTGACGGGAATCCCGAACCCTAGGTTGAGAATCACTGTTGTGCACAGCACAAGATGCCACAGTTAAAGAAAACTGTGTGCTGGGTCTGAAGTAATTTCTGTGTTCATGTTACACAAACAGAGAATGACAGCAGCAGAACATCCCAGCAGAGGCTTAGCGTAATGACTGGGTTGAAGTTTTAGGGAAAATTCACCAGAAATATTCGAGACATCTTCCAATTTTCCAAGTGTATTAAACCCTCCGTTCTTTATCCACGGGCTAATAAAGTGACTGACTAATAAACAGTTGACAGACAGAGTGACTCCTGGAAGACAGTGAAACTCTGAATGCAGCTGCAGCTCTGACCAAAAACCTCGTATGGAGACGAGTCATGACTCCTGAGACAACTGTAAAGGTTTCCGCCCATGGTGATTCAGTTTTTACTTCCTTTCAAGAAAAAAAATTAATTACCGGCATACACTGATGTTGCAAAGCTAAACCAAAATATAAATGTGACTAACTGAAGATACACAATACCCAAAAGTTTACGGATCTCAGTGAGACACTCAAGTACAAGCTTGTTACAAGTCACGTCTTTCCTAAACAGGAAAAAGGAACGACCAATGGAGATCAATGGAGCGTGGGTTCATTTAGGGTTACTGCCCCAGTTTGACAGGCACACAGGTGTGTGTGTGTGTGTGTGTGTGTGTGTGTGTGTGTGGGGGGGGGGGGGGGGTTGTCCAGATCCACTGCCAAACAGCTGGCTGGGTGGATGCAGCTGTGACCGAATCCAGAGAGAGGCAGCGAGAGGATAAGAGGACGGAAGAGAGAGAGGGAGGGAGGGGGGAAGGAGAGGAACAGCGGGGGACAAATTCAGAGAAAAAGGCCAAAAGGAAAGAGGCTCTGTGTTTGTGAGTGAAAGTCGAAGTCCCCCTTCAGAATTAAATTACCTTTAGGGGCCTCACCACTGGCCATTGGGTAAGTTGATTGCTTCCTTTTCAGATCTTGTCACTTCAAATATCATCAGATTTGGGTTTCCCCCTAAATTACAGTTGTAACTTCAACCTAAATTTTACATCGATTAAATATTAAGTAAATTGAGTGAATGGATTGACGCTTGCTGGACCGTCGGATTAACATAGAGCATTTCTAAGCACAGCACCGGAGCACATCACCTTCAAACCTTCTAGCAGATGGGGCTCATAAACAGAGAGATGAGCATGTCCAGATGTTTCTTCTGGTATATTCCAAACCTACAGTTAATGTTTGGGTCTGTTTATCCAGAGTCGTCTTGCTCTGCATGGACTAATGTCCCATTCATTCTGGATGCATTAGGTCACTGCCAATTCTCCCCACTGGGATCATTAAAGTTTCATCTAATCCATCATGACTGTGAACTTTTCTTTCAGCCAATCTGCCTTAAACGCACCTCCTACCGCCCAGAATCCCCTCTTGTCATTAAACCTCCTCCCTCTTGTTCTCTGTTTGCACTCTCTTCTTTCACACCTCCTTCCTTGATTTCCCTCCTTGTCTCCAGGAGACGCATGTTTGCACAATTTGGTTAATTAAAAAAGACACCCTTCCTCATACAAGACCTAAAGCAGTGTGGATTTTAACTGTAACTCCTACAGGCTTGAAAACAACATATTGTCCCACTGTCACCTACTAAAACAGCCCGTCCACACACGCTCAGTGTGTTGACAAACTTGGCTCAACCAGACGCAACAGATTGTCACGTCCAGGCCACTGCTCTCAGCTTCAACATGATTTCCTTCACACCCGCTGTGACCTCTAAAGAACACACTTCTGCTCTAGTCCAAGAACCGGCACCTACTCAGAACTGCAGTGCAGTTTGATGAGGGACTTCTACGGCGCAGTATTTACTCATACACACAATCAAGTAACCAATTTGGCTTGATGGTGAAAACAAAAGGAACTTTTAAAAGATCCACATGTCCACAGGATAAACTCCAGAATAAGACAGTCCCTACTCTGTAACTGAGACAGGCTCACCTTGTAATGCTTCCAATCCAATCAGTCTTTGCTGTGTATGAATTGGAGCATCGTCCTTTCGAGCAAAACAAAGCATTCTGGAAGCAGCAGATTCGCTGCCTGTCTGTACAATGGGATCCCTGCATACTTTGATTCACCACAAGCTGCAGTCTATAAATACCACAAACACATCCAGGGATAACGAGCACCTTATATAAGTCTGAAGGCCACCTGATGCCAGGCATATAAACAAACCTTTTGTTAATAAATGAAGATTTTTACACACATCCCCAAAGGCCTGTACTCCAACACGGCCTCCCATGGGACGTCTGAAAGAACAGAGTAACAAGCCTCCTCCAGATCTCATGAAAGGAAAGAAAAGCAAATTCATGTGAGCTCTTGTTCAGCGGGAGAAGACCAACTCGCTGCTCTCAATCTGAGTTTCCACAGAGGGTCTTCTTTCCATTTTAACAGCTGACAGCTTTCAATGCAAAATCCCAAGTCAAGCCAGCTGTTCAAAGCCCCTCTTTTTTTCCCCCCTCCATCTTTCCATTCTCTACCCCCCTTCATCGCTGTCTTTCAGTTTGGCCGACCGGTGGAGTCGACCGCCTGTCAGCCTCTTGTCCTTTTAGTCAGACTTGGCTGCTCCACTCCGCTGTCCTCCAGCTCACCTCAGCCAGACAGACCGGAGCGCAGCGTGGCAGCATCCTGGCACTAACGCACACACACAAAGACGCAGACAGAGCTCTGATTCAGGCAAACACTTCCTACTTGATGTCGGAGGGCAGGAAGCCAGCGCGGTAATAGGATGTTCCTCACTTGCTTTGTAATGCTTTTAAAGAGCTGGGCAACAGCCAAAACGCCGAGCAGAAGCACCAAAATGCCCCGAGAAAGAATTTCTGCCGTTTATGAAAAACAAATTACTCATAAGGGAATATCCCGAAAAAGATAATTAAATAACCTCTCTTAATCACTTCAAATGAATGGCAGGATGTGTTTTTTGAAGAAAAAATGCATAATGAGGTCATAGAATAATAAAAATATCAGCAACAATGGAAAAAATGCATTTCATGACACATTTTCCAGACATTCCTTTGATCTTGTATAACAGTTGGAATAACAGGGGAGCGCTTGATCTGTCTGTCAGACACAAATATACTGGCAACAAAATTCCCACTTCTCTGTTTATAAACAGCATCAAGCAGATACTTGAGTTTTTGGAGTGGAAAAAATCTGAACAGTTTGCTTCAATAATATCAAATGGCTTACTGAAAAAGTCTGGTTTAATTACAGCCATCAGCATGTTTAAACATGAGCCAAACTGTTACCTAAGTAGGCAGGATTTACCCAGCATCTGTAATCCCTGCTGCGAGACAGTCAGTCACATAACATGTCAAGTGAAGAGCCAAGTTGAAATGGGATTTCCTCATGAAATCGTAGCTATTAACCGACAGACATCGGTTGAGCATTCCCATTTGAACCACAAGTGGCAATCATCAGTTTTAAACGGTATCTTTTGGGCGATAATCTCTAATCTGACATCAGATGGCCAACACATTAATCCCATCAGCGGACGCTGGGGGATTATGACGGTCTGTCAGCCAGCGTCTCTGCCGGGCAGATCAGATGTGCCTCGCTTTACGACTACACTGACAGAGTCAAGGAGAGATGAGCTGAAGCTGTTTTAATGACCAATTAATGAAATACATATCCTCATAAAGATAAATTTTGACTCCAATCAAAATTTTATATCCTGCAATGACTTTTAAACCAAAAGTACTAAATTTATACTGTAATAATATCATCATTAAAGTTTTTTCTCACACCTAGAACACAGCAACCAATTAAGTTCTATATTTATTTGTAAACCGACTCTTCATTCAGCATGTCCCTTGAGTATGTTATTTTGCAGGGGCGGTTTTTATCACCAACCAAAGATTATTTTTAAATTTACACCTTTATTCAAAGAACCGAGAATGTGTGATGAATGTTTTTCTTTGCCGTTTCTAACCCTTTCACAAGCCTCTCCATCTGTCCAACTGGAAATCCCAACTGTCCGAACCCTATTCATGCTGATCTGTGTTCAGTCCACGAAAAAGAAACACAGAAGAAGGGAAAAAAAGAAACTGAATTGAATGGAAAGCATGAATGGGAGATTCAGCCCCCAACAAAAAGGCTAACAAATCATATCTGTGTCCATGTGTGCTCCTTTTCTCAACCCTTTCGGATCTCAGACCTGCCAACACTTATCTCTTTGTCTGCAGCAGCATGGTCATGTTACATGTGAGGGGCTGAGCAAGCAAAATATTAGCTAATTCTAAACTGCAGATAATAACCACCGAGGTCAGCTGGAGGAGGATCATGTTGGGGAGATCAGGCGCTTCCTTCATTTTCTCTGTATTCACAGAAAGAGGAGAGCTGCTGGTTGGCTCCTCTGTGGTTGCACTGATTTTAATAGCCAACACCCCAACCAACCCCCAGACCAGAGGTCTTATTAAAACAACTCACTGGTTTACCCACATGCTGCAACCAGCAAGTTTAGATGAAGGGAAAAGACTGATGCAAAACGAGAATTTCGGGGTATCAGCTGAAGCTGATGTTTTGAGAGAACTGGCTCATTAAATATGTATTATTCATTCACAAGCACAGGAAATAAGGATAATAAAGGAAGGATTAGTTGATATGGGTCATGTCAATGTTAGTCCAGATGAAAGGCTTAATACATGACAACAAAAGAACTCGTTATGCTTATTAATAAGAGAATCAAAGGGCTTCGGAGTTGAATTTTGAAGGAGACGGGCAGGACGGCGGTGGTCTCCCTCCACCCCGCTGCCGGGAATCCCTGCCAGAAACAGGGTGTGACACACGCTCCACAGCCCGCAACTTCTTAACTCGCACCGGACAAAAACACACAACAAAAGAAACACTCAGCCAGTATGGGTGGTAATAAAGGAGAAGAGTAACCCGGCAGGGACGGAGGCGGCAGACCCCCCGCAGAGGGGGCTGACTGCCCCGTGTGTCTGCAGACTCGCCTTGCCTATTGTTCCGCCGCTGTCACAGCCGTTAAGGTGCACCGCGGGTTAGCTTTTAGCGTTAGCCACCGTCGGGCTAGCAGCGCCGGAGCCAGCTAACGTCGGCGTTAGCCTCTCCGCCACACAAAGCTACCGAAAGGTAACGCGGCACCTTTTTTTCCTTCCCCGAGTCCCGAAAGTCACCACGGCGTCGGTGTCAAAACATCGAGGAAACACACCGAGAAAAGGCTCAAAAAAGAGTTTGAACATACCCAGAGCTCCGTTCCCCAACTCATCGCGGATTCCCCCTGGCGAGTTCACACGTATTGAACGCAGTTTTCCCGGCTAAGAGTCTCCCAAACTGCCGCTGAGACTCCGGTTCTCCTGACTGTCTGACTGAGCGCCGATAAACACACACACGCACACACTCGGCCCCTCCTCCTCCGTCTCCTCTCTGCTCTCCAGGACCAGTAGGGCCGTACAAACTGGGGCCCCCCTGCACCAAACTATTGTAACTGAAGTTTAACTGCCAAATACACACAAGTAAATGTAATGACTTACAAATCCTCTTAGATTATTTTTTTTTTCTCGTCCCTTGATAAAGCCTTTTTGGGAATCTCTACGAATTGACATCTTTAAAAAAAAGTTACATTTAAGCGTTTCTACTAACAAAAAAAAAATCTACGTCAAAATGTGAAAAAATCTTCCTTTAAAAAAATGGCTCTTGATCAATAGAAAATCTCAAATCTCAAACTATCCAACAGTTCAGTTTGTGTTTTGTTAAACTAAAATTAACTACATGGAATTTTCATTCTGAATTAAATCACGAAAAAAAACTTCTGATAATCCAATTTGTTGTCATGTTTTACAACAGGTGTACAAATTACACTTTGTTCACTTGACAATTTCCACAGAGTCGGTCCAAAATTTGGACGAAGATTCAAACATTTTGATGGTTATTTTTGAAGCCAAAAGCGTTGTTCTTCACCAAACAAAATCCCACCTTTTTATTGATATTTGGTAACAAAAAAGTACAGGAGTTCTATGTAGATCTTTATCCCCTGTTAAGTTCCAACGTGAAACTATGTAGGCTATATTCATCTTTTTAAATCTTGAAATCAACACGGTCAAAATAATTTTATTTGTGGCAATAATTTGATTTCAGTTTTTTTAAGGGATTTAAAATGACTTTATCTTGTTTTTCATGCCAGTGGCACTTTCAGAAACCTCCTCTCGTGGTTTTTGGATTTGCCGTCTTGTGTTATTCAGCATGTCCCTCTAGTGGTTTTGATGTGTTATTACAGGTAAGTTCCGTAAAAGGACAGCGATTTAAATGTGTGTGTTTGGCTGTTAATTATGTAAAGATTACTCGAGAAAAAAGACATACTACGAAGTTTTCTTGTCTGCAGTGATTTATTTTGTATTCAGCAAAAGTAAACAATCGATCACACTCTGCACATGTTTACCAATAAGTGCCAAAGTTCTCCAAAAATAAATATGTTATTTATATAAGACATCATTCATGCAACTTGGCACATTATGATTAAAATCGTGTGGGCACAATTTCACACAAATACATAGCCTTGAGATAAAAAGTTTCATCAAATATAGTGCATACTTACAATACATATCTCGATATCCATACAAAATTGAGGAAAGCATTTTGCTGGTGCTTGTTTATGATTAGGTTAGTTTTAAAATCTTGGGGAAAAAATGGCATTAAAAGAGCATTGAAAAAAACAAGAACCTTAATACAGTGCCACCTGATTTAGGAGTTTATCCTGCTTTAACTTTTGTTATGCCATTTTCCTGATTGTTCACAAACATCAAGTGTCCCTGCTCTGAAACACAGAATTTACCAGATATGCTTTGCATAATCATCCCTGTAATAAATGCAAACATTTATAGCACCACCAAAACTCAAAGCACAATCACAAAATCAAATACCTTCATCTATTAGTCGAAGAAAAATTGCAGCCCTGTAAAATGTGTACTTGTATGACGAAAACAATTAAATGCACTGCTTGTAAAAACAGCAGCCCTTAAAGTAAATCAAGTATCATTTCCTTCTTTATATTTTCGCAGCCTACTGCGTGTTTTTGTGTACACGTCATTCTGTAGCGACGCAAACCGACACCGCTGATCATAACTCTGACTATAAGAATAAAATACAATATCCAAGAGTACAGAAACTTTATCCACACTGCAATGTGTACGTGCATACCATCTGATTCAACTCACAACACATCCAGCAATATGATGAGTGTAAATTCATAACATGTTGCTCAACAGATTGGCAAATCTTAAATATTTAATTGTATCCAGAATAATCTTCTCTATAGCCAATACAATTACAAAATAAGTTTTATATCACTGTGTCAAACAAGTCATTCTCACCTCTTACAAGAGGACAACTGCATCTCAAAGTTGTAATACAGAAATCACCTTTTCCGACTGACACAAAACACCACTGTTCATTTTCAAGTTTCATTACAAAGTCTGTGAAAATTACTAAGACTGTATAGAGCTTTTCAAGCACATTCAACATCCTTCAAGAGAGTAGAAACAGCAGATATTGTTAAATATTAACCATTACTGCATCCGTAAATAAGGTTTATATGGTGTTATGTTTATAACCAGCTGCCGTGTCATTATTGCCACAGTCAGATTAGCACAAGGAGCAACTTCACAGTTGAAAAGGCAAAATAAACTGGGGGATATATAAATGGCACATAAACCAGTTCACAAAGACTTTTATATGTACTTGTGATTGTGTTCGTCTTCACCTTAAAACAAAAGGCATCATTGTGACTCTGCGTTTTTTGGTATTTTGGCTGGTATTCCTCAGTACATTCATTACAGACTCAACTCAGTGCAATAAAATGAAAAACAAACAAAAAGACAAGGAGCTCATGCAGGAACAGGCGGGCTGGTCAAACTGATACTGGTCAGTATTGGTCTGTCTCTCCACGATCTGTCGCAGGTCACAAACCACTGGAGCCCGATGTCGGAGCGTGGCAGCTCCAGGAGCGAGGCGTCACCAACTGGAGGAAGGAAGGCTGCAACGGAAACAGTTGGTTGGAAAGCTGAAAATGTGATTTTACAGTATTTTTGGTTAAGCAAGTGATTCATGCAGTCCTGTTACCTCCTTTATGGGACAGTAGCGCTGTGCATACCACTCCTGGGAGTACAGACAGATAATAACCCCCTGACCCAGGAACAAGGAAGTCCACATGATTATGTTCCATATGGGGCCTTTCCTTCGGTCGTGCAGAATGAAGTTAAACATCACTGTGGGAAGAGAAGAGATAAAGTGTAAAACGATCCAACGTAAAACGGGCTCCAACAGAACATACAAGATAAACAGACCAGTCACATTTGTCCGTTAACTCAAATAACTTGCACAGTCACTGTTGGTGATGAGTTAAAGGTTCAGAGTCACACCCGGGAACACTCCATCCCATGGAGACGGTGAACTGATGAATCAATCTCTGAGCTTTGATAGGGAGAGGGACCGCTCTACCAACTGAGCTACAACTGTCCCTTTTCATTTAATCTAATTTTGATTAAAATACTTTAATCGGAATATAACTAGCCGTCAGAAAAGAAAATTACAGGCCAGTTTTCTACAAAACACACTAAACAGCAGCAGCATCCTTTGGACGAAGTGTGTCAACTTTGCTCCTTACTTCCAAAGCACATGAAGAGGCAGAAGAGCACAGGATAGAAGAAGCCAAAGCAGACGGCCAAAATGTACTCATGGACCACCGCGGACACTGTGAACACAAACAGCATGGCGGCTGTTCGGAAACGCTTCTTAGTTACCTGGAATGACAAGAGGGATAATCATAATGAAATAATAGTAACAATACAAATGTAGCAAAGGCAACATCTGTTTCAACAAAAAACAGGACACTCACCAACAGGAAGTCCCTGTACACGTAGTAGTACAGCCAGTCATGGACCACGACGTTCCAAGTGCGATAGTAGTTGGCATAGGAGGTTGAGTTCCACCAGTCCTGTGAAATAAAGTACAAAACTGAATTTACAAAAAATACTGGAAGTGATATTGGAATTCAACTCAAGTGTTTCAGCGAGTGAAATCAGCACCTTGTAAAACATCCTGTCAGCAAAGCGAAGCATCTCGGCAAAGGCATTGAGCCAACAGTGAAGTACAGCAAAGAATGCCAGGAAGAGCACCAAGACTCCTGCAACAAGAGAACAATGAGTCTAATGAGAAAAACTTGCATCACTGAACTCAGGAATAAGTCAGGAATAATGAGGCTCAGCAGGTCGGTGGCTAAACTTACCAGGCAGGATGGAGTTGAAGACACAGAGGACCATCGCCCGCAGGTCAAAGATCTGCAGGCTTATGCTGAGGAACTGGGGGCTGCACAGCCGCACAAAGATGTAGTAGACATAGAACAGACAGCCAAGTACCTGTGGGGCAGGAGGAGTTTGTAGACTAAGTTAAAAGGCAGATCATTTCTACTCAGACTTCAGTAGGGGGCAAAAGTAATACCTGAAGAAACTTTGTGGCCACGTAACCCCATCTGATCACAGGATTCCTGCATTTAGTCAGAAACACGATTACTTTGATGTGGACCTGTGGTGAAATCTTAAAATACTGCGAGACTGTTGAGTCGCATTTGTTTACCGAGGATATTTGTCTCTGTAGATGAGTGTGGGTGCAAAGAGAAAGTAGAGATACTGAGAAACCTGAGGGACGACTGGGCCAGGGCCTGTGAAAGACGAAGCAGATGGCCAATCAGAGCAAAGAAGCTGTTATGAGGAGTTATAATTAAAGGCTGATCATGCATAAACAGTAACAGCAAAGGGGAAAAAGGTAGGAGTGATACTCATACTTGTCTTGTTTTGGGCCCACGTTAAGACTCTTGGAACATTTTCCCTGATGAAGGAGTGAACTTTCATGATCAGACGCACCTGAATTTAGCCAAAAATTGAAAGATGACACAGAAAATCCTATTTTGCGTGTAATGTAATACAGCTAAATATAAAAAAAAGTTTAGATACAATATCGGTGTGAATAAACTATGCAATTCACAACAGGAAATCAATGGTTGGCAATCGCTTGTTAATTTCACAAAAATTCAATCATCATATCAAAAATATAAAACTGGGACAATCACTCTGATGAATTAAGTGCTACACAGTTGACGTGCCTGTTCCAGAATGATGATGAAACCGGACGCCGGCGGCACACCGTTGGTCATGACCACATATGTGGGCAGGAAGCCCAGACCGAGGCCTTGATACAGCAGGAAGACGGTGCCGAAGAGCAAACTGTGCAGCCGGGGGTGACCGAAGGAAGCCGACTGGCTCTGCGACCACAAGTAGAACAGGGAGTAGGGGACCAAGAGCGCCGACAGGAACATGCAGATCCACGTGCAAACCACCAGAGGGAACCGTCCAAACGCGTAGACCAGCATGTCGAAGTCCAGCACTAGCCTTCAGCAAAAACAGTGAAGTAGGGAGTGAAAACAGAAAAGTTCATCATCCACTTCTGGAACTCATTACAGAGATGAAAAAAGCTGTAATTTTGACCAAAAGCCGTTTTCTATTACCTGCCTTCATCAATGAAATCCACCACAAGGGTGCTGAGAATAAACAGGATGAGGAGGGCGATGAACATGTGGTAGATGGTCCTGATGTGGTTCACTTCAAACAGCTCACTGAGAAAAAGCAGAAACCCCGTCAAGCACAGAAACTCAATGAGCCGCAACGTAAGGAACCGATATACCAAATGCACTTTGGTTGGTTAAGATATCAAATCGAAACAAGCATTAAAGTGATATCTTACTCGAGCAGCGACCTGCGACTCATGAACTCCTTTTCCTGGCCGTGAGGAGGTCGGAAATTCCTGCAGAGGAATAAAACGCTGAGCTTCAGCTCAAGTATGACAGACAGAAAAAACTGATCCATATCTGTTGTGGCCTCATCAAAAGAGTTTCCTGACAGTTATTCTGGTCAGATAGAAATGCTAAACTGGGGAACCTGAGCTTGCTCCGCTCCTTGTCCGACAGTGGCGGCGAGAAGACAGCAGGAAGCGGCGCAGGCTCCAAACTGGCCGACTCTTCAATGAGGCTGTCCATGAAGTCACTGACCTGACTGTCAAACTGATGCATCAGGTCACTCTTCAGAAACTGGACAATGAGAAAAGAACTTACTTTCCAGTGTGACTCTACTTTTCGCTGCATTCTTTATACAAGCAGGACCAGCGCCCTCTAGCTACAAGGGAATATATTGCACTATTGTGCCACTGCAGACCCAAAAAAGCTCAATATCAACAACACTTTACTGATATGGATCAGACACACAATCACACAAGTAGAAACTTGTGACGAAAAAAAAAATCTGTGTATGTGACAAAAACCAAACTCCTAAAGTGTGAACAAAAACACAGAGTCAACTTATGGTCCCTCATTCTGTGATGCTCCTAATGACCATGTTGAGGCGTTTTCACAAAAACCAATTACCTCTGCCTTCCTTTTCAGTTGCAGCTTCCTGCTGATCACTCGCTCCACTTCAATTCTCCCTAAAATTTAAACAAAGATGCGAACAAATGATGAACAAAGAAGAAAATCACCATGTTGTTCTTTAACCGAGTCTATTTACATTAGACACACCCGAGAGTCGGCCAAAGAAACCATCACTTTGTATAAACTGAACTTTGACCCGGTAAATGTCACCATCATACATCATCTGGTAAATGTTCCAATAAAAAGCCAACAGATGAATGTCTGTGACTCAGTTGAAGGGATGATGCAGAGGAAAATTATTTTACTGCTCATGTGGTCCCTTTAAATTAAAAAAAAAAAAAAAAAAAAAAAAAAAAAAAAAAGACGCTATAGATTTTTAGCTGTGACAACAGCCTTTTACAGAGCAGGGTGAATTACAGTCACTGTGCTGTAAAAGTGACTCTCCAGGAATGTGGAAGACACGCTACACAAAATCCTTGGAGCAAAACCTGCAAAAAAGCAGCGACACACCCAGGACAACTGTCGTTTCTTTCTCAGTGACTCGCCATGCAAGCAGTGACGAGGCATTATTAAACTCCACCCAATAAAGACGACAAAGTCAACACCATAAAATTGATCAAACTTGACACCGGAACAAAGTGAATGACAAATTGCTGTTACCTCAGGTGACTTTTTAGGAGCAGCAAGTTAAACACACAGGAACACACACACGCTTCTCAAAGCCTGCAGTTATTCAGACTTTTGGAAGACAGTTTTAGAGTAGTTAGCAGCACGGGAGTGTTTCTTTTTAGCAGTAATTAGTATCGACTCTGTCAGTCGTCCCAGTGATTTACAGAACTTGCTGTAACAAAGGTAAATAAACAACTTGAACTACATTAGATTCAACTGGATACAGGTTCCTTAATACAAAAAAGATTCAGTAGAACTGAAGAGAAGCAACGTTTTTCATAACATCATCTCCAACACGACTGTGATAAAGGTCCCTGCTGATCAGTGGGAGGGGGTTTCCGTACCATTGCTGGTGACGTGACTGTCTCCGTTGCTTTGCTGGTGTTGTACCGGACTACCTTCTGCATTCACAGAGCCGTCCCGAGCAGCGAAGGTGGGCATCTTGGGAACGGCTCGACTGCGGAGCTGCACAGCGCTGCCGTTCTCACTCTCCATCCTGACAAAACACAGAGGGGGTCCTGTCACACTCACAACTTGTTTTTCCTCAAAGCGAGATATGTTTTGGAATTGAAGAAAACACTTTTTTCCATGCAATGTCTTCAAAAATTGCAGGCATTTCTCTTGGCTGCAAATATTTGCTTGTTGAGAATATCAGAAAGTTCCAACCAATTCCACCAATGGCTGACTTAGGGTTGTTTTTGGACCATGGGGGTCAACAACAAAAAAACAGGCAAAGTAAAACACATGAAACATTAAAATCCCACCCAGGTGTGACGCCAGGA
>JASSRZ010000055.1:10468110-10497885 GCA_032164315.1 Malacoctenus gilli | reverse complement strand
ACACACACACACACACACACACACACACACACACACACACACACACACACACACACACACACACACACACACCTGCATTGCTTTCTAGGTGCCAGCAGTGACTCAGACGTATGTCGCCACAGCTCTCATCAGATCAGCTCCATGCAAACTCGATTTCGTCTCAAGTCATGACAGACAATTGGATAAAAATATCCATCCGATGTGATTAAAAATTTCCTGTGTGCTTTGCTTATGTATCTGTAATATCGTTAACACCCCGCTCGCTGTCGCGCTGCAAATAAATCTCACGTTTACCGAGCCGAGACCCAAAAATAGACTCCAGTCCTTCACACTGGCTGCGGGGGGAGTCTTACCCTTTGACCTCTGACCCCTGGAGGGACTCCTGCCTTGTGACTGACTGCGTATGTCAGGGGCTTTTGCGCTGATTTAGCAGGCTGCGGCGGCGGCTCGCTCGCGGACTGGCTGACGTTGGGCGGGGGGATCAGATCGGGTGAGGGCTGATCGTAAATCCTGACGGTGTCTCCGTCATAACTTCCAGCCCCCGAACGCACGCGCCCCTCCTCCACCCCTGCGTCCACCTCGCTGTCCTCCGTCCCGTTCACTCTCACTTCACCTAGAAACACTGTTGTTTTGGTTTCAGGTGAAACGGTCTCCACTTCAGCCTCTATTTTCTCGTTTATTTCACCGGATGAAACATTGAGAGTCTTAAACCGGGTGTCCGGAGGACTTGCTGCTCCTCCAGCCTTTGGTGCGACCGAGGGATCAGTCACGTTTGATGCCTGAGCCTCTGATGCTGCTTTCTCTGCTGACACATCCTCCTCTGTGGCCGCTGAGGCATTAAAGAGACGACTGACTTCTGAAACAACAGGTGGGACCTCTGATACAGTTGTCTGCAGGCTCTTTTCCTGTAATTCCCTCTCTTCAGATGAAAGATGCTCACTTGAGGCTACGACTCCTGAGGACGAGTTGGCCAACTGTGGCTCATTGGGAAACACACTTTCTACTGTTTCTGCAGGACTCAGTGATTTAACGCTGGGAGCCGTGAGGTTTTCAGGGGGACTGTTGGAGCTGGACGGCTCGAGGCTGAATGAGGGCTGCGTGGCGTTCCTCGCCAAACCCTCGCCAGCTGTGCCGGGGGCCTGTGGAGTCGTTCCGTTTTGTGGCACGCCGACAGAAACAGTCTCGTTCTTGCTGCCCTGCGGTTCCTCCGCCGTTCCTGAAGTTTCAGCAGGTGAATTCGAGACCGGGTCCTTTCTGGGCAGTGAGAGATTCTGTGATTCAAGGTGTCTGACTTGATTCAACAAGTTCATCGAGATCTGTGGTTTCTTTATTCTTCTCCCGGCGGAGCTCGTTGTGTTCGCATCCACAACAGTTTGGGGGTTTAAAACAGGGGAGGGGTCTTCACTTTTTGGGGCAGGCGGAGTTTTTAAAGGTGGGATTCGGCCCACTGGATCCAGTCCTGGAGGATCCTCAGTGGGAACTTCTCGGGACCTTTCTGGTCCGAGCGATCGGCTGGTGTCAGGCGGACTCGGTTCCTCCACCGACGATTCAACCTGCTGGACAAAGTTCATCACAAGCACATTTTAACAGTTGGTCCCGAAACCTCAGTAAAGTGTTCAAGTTAAAATGAAAGAAAATTCAGCTGGAATGAAGCTGTGATTGAGAGACACGTCTTAAAACAGTGTATTGTTTGCACAACAGCAAATGCTAATGCTAAAAGCTAGCCGATGAGCAGGAGCCTGAAAGACAGCAGCACTTCAACTCTTTTCTTCAACAATTGAGCTAACAGTTGGTGCCTGTTTATCATTAGTACCCAGTAAGTGTACTGCAGTAGTTACAGTACAGCAGTGACAGCTATGAAAGTCTCAGCACCCTAAAAGACAATACACGCAGAGAAATACATGAGCAGAAGCTGTAAAAAGGTAACCAGGAAGTAGTCCCCACCCTCAAACACAGGTGTTTTCATAGATTCTGTCTAATTAGACTTCCTTCAATTGTTTGTTTGGGTGTTTACACGCAGGTCTGAGTTGCTCTTTCACTGTGATACATAAAACTGCAGTGATTTAACAACCTCCTTCACATAAAGAGAAGAGAAGCTTAGAGAGACTGACGTCTGGGTCACTGTTTGTTTGAAAGACCTTATTTCTTGCTCTGAGATAGACTCCAGACACAACAAACCTGCGTGAGACGCGCGTTTAGACAGCTGCGTGTTCGTACCTGCGAGTCCGTCCCAGACCAACAGGTGCTGCTGTTCTGAGCTCCGCAGTGTCGCTCGGCGGCTGAAGGATCCCCCAACACAAAGACCATCTGCTGGATGGAGCCCTGAACGCACCACACACACTCACATTGACTGCAGTGTTTCTACCTGCTCAGTCGGACGAAACGCAGATGAATCATTTATTTGCAACCTGTTGAGCTTTTATTAACTCCCCCGAATGGAGCGTTTAACCATTTAGACCATTTATTATGCAGCAAAGAGAGATAGAAATACAAGTTGACACACCTGCACGCAGACTTAAATAAAAATAAATGACGTAAATGAATTTGTTTTTGTTGAATAGAAAGTATTTCCTCTCGCTGCCTGTGTTTGATTCTACCATTAGGAGGAGCCAGAGACAAAACTAATCCAGTCTTTACGTTCAGGCCGTTAAATTATCTGAAGGCTGTTATCAGAAATAAATGATCACATGAAGCAATATCGTTTCTTTTTTTGATAGAAATACTGCTAAATTTGCAACGCAGAGTTTTGTCAGTGTCGCTGTTCGAAAATAAAATCTCTCATCAGCTCTCATTGAGCACCATCAGTCTGTAACAGCAGAGTCAAATCTGAAGCAAAAGCATTAAAAACAAGAAGCAAAACAACCACAACAGGACCTGGCGCGGAGAAACGTTAATGCAGGCATTTACTGAAAGCCAGTTAAGTCTTTTTTTTTAAGTTTAAATTGGTGTAAAATCAGGAATTCTGTAGTGTTTCAACCTGAATATGTAAAATAAAACAGTACAAGAGTGTAAAGTGACAAACAGGCCCGGGACCTTTAGAGTGCAGGTTCAAAACACAAGCAGAAACAGTCTATATTTCTTCCCAATAACTGAAATTAAGCAGGAAAAACTCCATTTGAATCAACGAGAAACTATCCGATAACAAGTCGCGAACGAGTCAAAATTGTTCTAACAGAAAACTAAACTTACAGAGTTCAGGAGCAGCAGCATCAGTAGCAGCCCAGCGGAGCCCTGCATGGCTTCCTGCGGAGGTAACCTCTGCTCTTCTGTCTCTACTCTCACTGTGTGGATGTCTGCGCTGCAGCCTGACTGACACCCGCTGCAAGAGCTGCTGGGAAACACGCTCGCTCCCCCCTTCCTGCAGGCCCGAGGCCGCCGCTGACCTGGCTGACCGCACGCTCACAGCTCAATAAGACCAGGAGTGACCCGAACACTCCGCAGAGAGAGAGAGAGAGAGAGAGAGAGAGAGAGAGAGAGAGAGAGAGAGAGAGAGAGAGAGAGAGCGTCTCATTGTGACGCACCGGTGGCGCGCTGACTCTCAAACGCGTCCGCGTCACGGCGGTGCGGCGGCAGACAGGTCGGCTGTCACCTCTTCAAACGCGAGCGAGTCAGTGATCTCACACCTCAAAGTGGGAACAACACGCACGGAGGTGCGTGTGTGTGCGCGCGCGCGTGTGTGAACGGCCTGTTGCTCTGCTTAAGCCTTGTGACTTGTGAAGAGTCACAAACGTGACACATGATAGAAAACCGAGGCGTCGCCGATGAAGATGATCGTTTTATGTCTGTTTTTAAAACTTGGCCTTCGCTGTTACTTTTGTCTGATTATTCCCAGAAGTGCGCGTCAGGCCGCTCCTGCCCCGGCCTTGGTCCGGGGTCGGATGGGGGAGGACTGTGGCGCAGGTGAGGAATGTGACACGGGGATCAGAAGAGCGAGGGGCGGCGGCCGGAGGAGGGGGGGGGGGGGGGCGTGCCCACCGGGAAAAGGAGCTTACGGTAAAGGGCGTGTGGTGCGGACGCGCCGCTCCTCCCAGCAGCGTCAGGCTGGAGGCGGTGGCGAGCCGGGGCCCCGGGCCGCGCCGCCAGGGGGAGCTGTCCCGCAGGCGACAGTCCAGGTAGAGGTCCAGGCGGGACGCGGAGATGGACACGGAGAGGCTGTGCCAGAGGCCGTCCCACAGGGCCGCGGCGGCGAACCTGTCGGACACATCTGGGAGAATTTCACTGGCGCATCCAGAAAACAGTGACTGAAGAGCATCAGGTGTGAAGTCGGTGGAATCTGACCTATAAAAGCCACTTAATTTGCTTCTCTGAGGCCTAAAAGCTACATAATAAACAGAAAACTCAAACATGCTCACAAAAAGGCAATGATACTTTTAATAACAATAACACGTTAATCTCTCGATTTAATTATGCAACTTTCCCATTAAGTTTTTCTTATTTTTGTGTGTCTTTCATTTTTTTCTTCAACTCTCTTCAGCAATTTAAACACACACAACTCTGTGAATGCTGCTTTATAGTAAAAGTTAGACTCATTAATTCGATCATCATAAGGTTGATTTTTAGCGCTTTAAGACCGACCTAATAATCCACTGTAACGCTACGCTGCCTGTATCTGTGTGATTGTGTTGCAGACGTATGTGTGGGTTTGCGAGTTTTCCTCACTCGTAGTGTCGTTCCCACACGCTGAAGACAGTGAAGAGCCTCGGCCCCACCTTGAGCTGGAAGAGCTCCTCCCCCTCCTCCCCCAAGACAGCCAATAGCGTCCTGTCCTCCGACCAGCGCCGACCCAGACGCAGACGCATCAGCACACTCAGCTCATCTGGAAACCTGTCACATACACGTTAGCACATATGCAAACAGATCGACACATGCAGTCAAGTCTCCCACACACGCACACAGACACGCACACACACGAACACACACAGATTAAACCTCACAAGGGCACATGTATGAATGCGTTCCCGGACGGCGGAGGATGAACGTGAAGGACGCTGCAGATTGGGAGTCTGCAGGCGTGCTGTCACACGGACGCTGGAGAGCGTCCTCGTGGAGAGCCGCTTCACAGCTGAGCGTCGGCTGTGTCACAAAGCTGACAGATTCACACTGCCGACGCGCTCTGCGTGTAAATACCCAAGGTCAGGTTGAACACTGAGGCCCTGAGCTAAATCCTTTCCATCCACACATGGGGGGGAAAAAAAACCCTCCCTGTAGACAAACATGCACAGTCAGGTTTGACCTTGTGAACTCGGAGGGAAACGTTTCACTGTCAGACGCACATCAAGCTGTTTATCTACCGAACTGCAGCCTGTCCATGTAAATTTCATGTTTTTTGCATGTCATTTGTTATTTTTCTCTACAATCTCATTTTCACTGCACTGTATTCGAGCTGAATCTCATGATCCTGCAGTCCTGCGCAGTTTCTGCTTTTACCTGCTTCACCTCACCTGTGTGTGATGAGAAGCTGAGATGTGTGATGACATGATTGGATTCAGGTGTGTAGAAGCAGGAAGACGTTCAAAGACATGGAGGACTGTGGACTTTCAGGACCAGGAGCCCCTCACTTTTTGTCTCCCCTAAAACCACATGTGAACTGTCGATACTCACACAGAGCCAAACACTGCTGCTGTTGGCAGGTTCAGGGTGGCGTATTGTCCGATTTGATAAGCTGGGCAGCCCCGATCGTCCTCTGTCACTGAGACATTGTAATGATTGGCTGACTGCATGTCCAGCAGCTGGAGAAGGTCCATCTCTGTTGAGAGGAGACAAATGAAGTCCAGTCTCTGTTGTTTATAACAGAAGTAAGGCCAAGAACAACTAAAGGCATAAAAGGCAGCGCATAACATCAGATTTTCACAACATAACACGGATTTCTTTTTTCCAAAATCAATTGAGTCAATGAACTGAGGTAATTGTGTTCCAATAGTCGCCACAATGTTACTTGATGGTGGGAAAATGTCCCAGTGTAAAACCACAAAACCAAGAAAAATCCTTTCACAAAGAAACCCTGATTTACAGTCGTTTACGAATACTTTTATCCTAAAAACTCTCTGAACCAAACAAGCGAAAACAGTCAATTTAACATTTTAAAGAACATGTTTAGGATTTATTATTGTGGAGGTTTTAGAGGATAAAATAAACTGCATTAGCTGTTTAACTTTTAAGGGAACGGTTTTCTGCAAAATCCATGAAACTGAAGATGCAACCAAAATTTCATCAAAAGTATCACTGAAAAGTGCCAATCTTCCATTTTTCCACAGGCAGCTGTTTCCTCAGAGGTTGAATTTGCCCTGCTGTTGACTCTGGAACAGCTGTCAGGCTGCTGTGAGCTCACAGGGTTCATTCCCACATGGAGACATTTCGGTTCCCAGAAGGTTTCTTACCTTTGACGCCTGGTCCCGCGTTCCCTCTGATCCTCCCATGATCCCGCAATGACGCCCTCGCCCTCTGACACTGCCCGTCCGTCCGTCCCGCTCGGACCCCGAGCGCCGCGATCAGACCGACGAGGACGCCGCACAGCAGGCGAGAGGAGCTCCACATGGTGTCCTCGGCGGGGCGGCGGCGGAGGCAGACTGACGGTGGTGGAACATCTCAGCTGCTGTCACGCCGGCGCCAGAGAGGGACGGACCAGACCGGCAAACAGGTGGACGGTCCAATGTCCCAACAACTAACTAGAAATCTCACCTAACTGCACATCTGTGGGCCACGGACTGAATCATTCACACCTGGTTATTTTAAGAAGATGTGAATACACACACAGCGTCAAAACACTAAGCTTGTTTACTTCAAGCAGTGACCTGAGTGTGTGACTCCTCTTCTGGTACCTCAACATTTTTATGAAAAATACAGACGGGAAAAAGTCGCGATGAGGCCAAAAACAGCTTAGAGTGATCCACTGTAAGATAATGTGAGGACAGCTTAGAACAGAAGGCTTTTTATACGTCCGTTTTCTTTTTACGAAGACTTGAAAAGATGTTGAAAATTGCGAATTTCTCTTGTTGACTGTTAAAGTTGTTTGTCCTCAAATGTTGACAGGAAGCAGAAACACTCAGTCTGGCGTTTAACACACTGTAACTTCTACAAATTGACTGTTTGATCTCCTAAATCACTGAAGACTTGTTCAGAGAAACTTTCCTCAGAATGAACATCGTGGCATCGTTGTTTCGACCTTTTCAATGATTTCATCGGTTTGAAAACTTATTGTGAGAAAAGTCAAACTGTTTGAGTGCCGGGGGCTTCTTCATTCTTGTGATTTCAGCCAGCAAAGAGAAGACACGTCAGCTCTTTCTCATGGTCCGTCAGAACAGAAACGTAAAGACCGCTTTCATTAAAGACACAGACGACAACGTGATCGAAGCGAAACAGAGAAATAAAAACAGTGGGTTAAATTAAACATGAATTTATTTTGTACAGTTTATTCTACATTTTCACCGGCGGGAAAAAAAAAGCTTCTCTAGGAGATCCAGGACTGAAGAGGAACTCTCTGCACGAGTGTCCTCAGGCACAGATGAGGCTGTTCTGTACAGACGGACGGCGAGTTTAGGACCTGCGGCTGCGCCGGACACTCCGAGCACTGCGCCGAACTGACGCCCCGAAGCCTTCGCCTAACGCGGGGGAGGGGGGGGTCCTCGGACGGAACCTGTGGGAACGTTCTGTCCGGGACGAGTGGGACCTCCTCTGTCCTGTCCAGACATGTCCTAAGTTCACATTTCAAATTCATCAAAATATAACAAGACGACGGCACGTGATATAAATATAACTCCTATTCAGAGGGAACAACAAACTGTCTGCAGAGTTGGAATGTTTCAAAATGTAGACTGTGAGCGCTGCGGGTGAGAAACATGAACCTCTCTTATTTCAGGTCCTGTCTTTTTTGGCAACGTTGTCCTCGTCGAACATCACGGACGACACTGAATCAGACAGCTGGAGGACAGCTCCCTCGCTCGTCTCCCATCAGCACCGTCACCATGATCATGCATGTGGAAATCACTCAAACGCCGATGTGCAGAAAATACTCAACGCTTGTTTTTTACAGAGGGGAAAAAAACGGTGTGACCTGGACCGATGCGGCGTGAACGGACAGACAAACCGAACGGCGCCCGCGGTTCCTCTTTTGTTTAAAGCATCATGTTGCATCGCGTGTGTAAAGGACGTGGAGATTCTCACGGTGAAGGAAGGCAACAGGTCGTGAAGAGGACACACCCCCGCCTCTATGTACAGGAAGAAAATGGCTTGCGTCACCTTTCAGTGGAGGAGTCGGACCTCCGCCCAGACGGGTGGTCCTCGGCACGAAGCCGTCCGAGTCCATGAGCAGAGCGGACGGCAGAGCCTGACCGGTCCCTTTGTGATGTCGTCTGACCTCCACAAGTGTAGTGAACATTTGTTTTTTTTCTCCAAAGATGTCAAAAGACAATATATTACAAACTGGATCGGTCCTGAGATAAAACATCTCTTATTGTGTGATCTGGTTTCCTCGACGTGACTCCGTTCCGTCCTCCACACCAATGTACACGGACGCTGTTTTCACATTATGGCAGAAAAAGGGAAAACCATCAGCACAAGTTTGTCTCTCTTAAAGGTCTGAATCTTGTTTGTTTGTTTGTTTTCCTGTGTGGATCGTTTACTGAATGGTGCCTGTTTAATGCCCATGTATGTTGTGTAAAGTCTTATTGTAAACAGGAACTGTTCCCGATGGCTGCTCGCCGTCTGTAAACCGACGTCATCTGGTTGAATTCGATCTCTGCTTCACTTCTACGCTCACATCAGTTGCACCGCAAAGACGAACAGCGACCATCTCCAATCACCTGACCAGAAAACTGAAATACATTCATCTTATCACGTGTTTACATGCTACCTCTACGTTCACTTGCACAAAATGCACTTGGAGCCGTTTCCTCGGACGCGTCTCGAAAGCTTGGGCGCTTCCGTTTGACATCTCGTCGTTATTTGTTCGACTGACAATCAGAACAGTAAGTTGTGAGTGGGAAGGCCTGGCAACGCGTCGGGCTGCCCGCAGTGAGCTACCGAAGGTAAAACCAGCCTCTGCTGCTGCTGCTGCTGCTTCTGCTGCTGTGTGGATTTGGCAAATTTTCTCTGTGTGTAGAGCACACGCACGTCAACAAGCACATTCACGTCCACTCACGTAGTGTCCGTCCAGCTACAATAAACACACACACACGGGACACGCACGTGCAGACAGACACCGGGATCCAGATAAACAACAACGGTACTCAGTCCTGCCTGTGATGCTACTGGTGCAGAGAACGTGGCGTTCTCACAGCCACAGAGGAGCTGAAGCCTCGTGGAGCCACATGTCCCACTGGGGGACGTCCGCTCTGACCGCTCTGTGCGTCCCCCTCCCCCTCTGACTTTTCTAGCAGCGGTCGTCCTCGTCCGTGTCACTCAGCAGCTCGCTGGCGCCCGCCGGGCTCGCCTGGCCCATGTGCTTCCGGAAATGCCCGTTAGGAACCTGCCAGGAGTGTCTGAGCTGAGGGGCGGAGCTTATGGCATTGGCCCGCCCCAGGCTGGTGGCGATGGCGGACTCGAAGGTGAGCGTCTCCTGCTTGTCTCCCGCCTCGCCGCTGCTGTTCTCGTGGAAGGCGAGGTAGGGCTCCGATATGTAGCGGTGAGGGGACGGGTGGCTCGGTCCTGAGCCCTGCGCACCCGAAGACCCCTGGACTGCTGCTAGGGGCCCGCTTTCCTTCCCCGCCTTCCACGGGGGCTCTGTGGGGCCGGCGGCGCCCTCCTGAGGTGGCGGCGGCGGCGCCTGCTCCTCAGTTGTAGCTGCGTTCGGCGGGGAGGTTTGGGCTCGGCAGGCCAGAGGAGAGTAGGAGATGTAAGGCCGCGGACGAGACGGCGTCTGAGGGAGCTGGCGCCGATTGCGAGGAGTGCCGGACTCGGACGCGGTGTGGGCGGGACTGCAGGACGCGTTCACCTGCAGGGAAGTCAGAGAGAAGAACGCGGGAACATCAGGGCGGATCCTTTCTCGACTCGTCTGAGGCGTCTTTCGCTGTGCTCTCACTGGTTTCTGTTGGCTCTCTGTGCGTCCCTCGCTGGGTGAGCGGGACCGCCTCCTCTCGTACGAAGGGTCCCGGCTTTGCTCCTCGGAGTTGCAGCGGGACACGTCGGGGGACAGAAGGTGGCGCCGCTCTTTCGATCTGCCTCTCTCATGGCTACTTGTTTCTTTGTGGTTAATTCTGGGGCCTAAGAGACACACTTCAGACTTCAGTTGATCAGAAAACGAGAAGCTAAGTTCAGATTAAAGGACTGTCATCTAAAATTGTCGGCATTTAATCGAAACATCGCTGTGAATCTGAACTGGCTTTGCTCCTGCGCGGCCTCACCGGCGCACTGACCTCTGTAGCTCCTCTGCCGCGGTCTGAAGCTGCCGTCAGGACTGATCCTCTCCAGCGAGTGCTGCTCCTGCCACAGGCCGTTCACACACTGGTCGCCGATGGTGGAGAAGGAGCGCTTCATCAGCTTGTTGTCTGCTGACATACCGGGCTGCAATTACACCACACGCGCCGAGGACGAGTTATTACCGTCACCGTGGCAACTCGTCAACAAACACAATCTGAGTTTGGCAGCGTAATTGCTGTTTGAAAACATGTCGCTACTTTGTTGATGCATGAAGGGAGAAGCCTTTATTGCATTTAACTCATCCTGCTCATAATTAAACTTCACCACCCACAAGAGGAGCAGAATCAATTCAGTCCTCAGTCAGTGGACTCGAACCAGCAACCTTCTGTTTTTTCTAACCTCTAAACTATGACTATGAAGTATTCCCACAGTATATATTCCCGCTTATTTGTGCAAAGGAGTAACTGTAAAACAGCAGCAGATCCAGCTTACATTTCATGTGTTGTCTGCAGATCTGCTGTAAAATGTGATGTTTTAAATGCTCATCGATTTTTAAGGCACAGTCGAAGAGAGGATTTGTTAGACACCGGCCGTGGGTTTAAATAAAGGCTGTTATTCTTTACTACCTGTGGGTCAACAGCCAGTCTGGGCATGGAGGACGCTCTGATAGATGCTGTCCGCTGAGGTGATTTAAGAAGGTTGGGGTCCTGCCTGGCCTGCTGCATCCTTTGGTTGTACTCCACCACCTCAGGCACCTACAAAAATAGGCAGAAAGTGGCCAATCACATGCACAGAATATTTTTACAAAAACACACTTCAGGTAAAGCTACAGAAAACATTTTGTTCATAAGATAAAAGCATTTTTTAGTGCCGGATTTAATTTGGGTCACTTGTTCGCTGCTTGTCTAGAAAAATGTCCAACCAGAGTGTGTAGATGACGATGGTGTTGGTGGTGGTGGTGGTGCGGGTGGAGGTACGGATGGTAGGGTGAGCGGTACTCATCGTCCTCCTCCTCCTCCTCCTTCTCCTCCCTGGGCTGGGACAAAGGCTGCAGGAACATCTCTTGGGGGGAGATGGGACTGAGCGCCACGAAGCCGCCCCTGGTGCTGCGGGGGGGACACGGAGGGAATCAGGCAGTGCGGCGGCCACACAATGAGCCGGCGTAAATAACCGTGTGCAGAGATCAAAGGGTTAATATTTACAGGGCGGATCCAGCGCTGTGCCTGAGGAACGACAGGGACTTGGCATTGCATAGGATTTCTTGGGGGAGCGATGAAGCATCCATACGTTGGAACATGGGAGCGTGTTTCTGCGATAAGAATAAAGACAAAGGAAATGACCAGACAGTAAATCAGGCCAGAAATAAGCAAAACAACGTTTCATGGTCAGTGGTCAGTGTAAAAAAAAGTGACCCAAACAGGACGAAGTTTACTTGTTCCTCCAGTTGCTGGCGAAGCTTCTTGGCTTTGCTTTGCTTGTAGTAGTCCATGATCATCATGGCCGCATAAATCTTCCCGATGGTCATGTCGCTGGCTGTGAGGAAGAGAGCGAGAAACCACCAAACTGTGAATGTAATGTCAGGTATTGTAACTGTACCTTCTCTATTCTGAGCAGTATCAGATGTCCAGGAACCTGAACACAACACTGACTCCAGAGCAGTTTTCACCTTTGTGAATGGGCACCAGCAGCTCCAGCGTTTTCTGAGAGAGGTGAGGCCAGATGACGCCGATCTCCTTCTGCAGGTCCAGGTCCATCTGATTCCTGTCTTCACCTCCTGCGGATCCATCAACCACAAACCCAGAGGAAGACACGTTAAAAAATCAACCGCACCGCAGTTTCACACGACAGTGGATGAACTCTGCGCGCTGCGTCTGACCTCTGGCGATCTTGACCTCCAGGGCCGTGCGGATGAGGGCCATGAGGGTGGAGGTGAAGTGGACGGACATGTCATCGTCCACCGGCATGTTCATCAGGACGAGTCTCTGATAGCAGCGCAGAGAAGCAACAGTCAATGATAACAAGACAAAGCGTTAACAGCAGTGACGACAGCAGAACAGGTGTGGAAGCTGCTTATTGCATTTAAACTCGCTATCAAATCCACAGCTAATTATTTTGTGATTACCTGAAGATAAATACAGTTTGTTGGTCCCTGAACCTAAAATGTACTTTGTGTATCAAGTATCTAAACTCCAAATTGAAAGAATCGGTCAGCTTTTAAACAAGTCAGAACAGATATAGCTGTTTTTTCAATTCTTCTTTCAAGAGTTTCAGTTCAGAAACTTGTTTTCTCGTTGCTTTCTCAGCTATAAGTCGGACATGAACACATCCAAATAATTCAATCTCGATTTGAAAGCATCAAGCTTGAAGAACACCATAATATGAGTGTTTCCATTTAAACCATCATTTCCGATCGCTCGTTTTGCAGATGGCTAATTCGCTCCATGAGAATCAAATCGACTCTGGAATGAGAAAACTCTGATGGATAAAGGAGGACGTGCAGCAGGAGCCTCATTATGAGGACAGACTTTTTTTGACGACCGAGAACTTGATGCCGAGAAATCATCGGACGTGTTTCATTTTCACCTCGAAACAAATCTCAGCAGATCTGCGTCTCTTAAAAATACACTGAAACAATCGTAAATATTCATGATTTCTTTGCTCATTTCTGTCGTCCTGCTGTTGCCCATACAGTTCTATTTATCCTTTTCAATATGTAAAAGAGGGAAATAGCCTAGATGGAGCATGCATTGCTTATTCACACAACAGATCACACGTACACCACATCACACGGAGCCTATTGTACAAGTTTAGAGTGATACAACGCCGGACTGTGGCAGCAGGCTCATGCAGACACACAAACGTACAAACACAAAAGTCGACCGAACGACTGGAAGCAGAGATTCTGCAAATGGCAACGTTTAGCATGAAGATGTTTAACAACTTTCTTGTTATCGTCCCATATAAAAGACTTCGAATGACCCACATAAAGTTGCTTTTATCCGATATCAGCAAAACAAGTAATGACGACGTCTTGGTTTTCTGCCAAGATGCAAAGCAAACAGGCAAATTTCTGCAGCGCTCGTCATCATCCAATAAACAAATATATAAACTTAAAACTGCTTAAGCAAAGCGATGCTGCGTTGTGTAATCAACACAAAAACGGCTTACTTTTAAAGTGTATGACACACAGAACAGAGGTTACAGTGCTTAGATCCGTTGATTGAAGTATGAAGGCAAGAGCCTGTTGGTCTCTGAGGTTTAATCTACCTTATATGCCACCTTGGAGGGGCATTTCTTGCCCAGGCCTAGAGGTGGCGACATGTTGGTCAACATCTCATACATGTCAGTGTAATGGATACGACCACTGGGGGCGCCAGGTAGCCATGAAGATGGGGATGAAGAAGAAGAGGGGGAGGAGGGGTTAAAAACAGGAGGGGAGGGAGAGGGGGGCGTGACGTTGGAGGAGAGGGTGGAGGCGATGGGGGTGGGTGAGTTCCCGAAGGGGGGTGAACACAGGAAGGGGTGAAGGACGTAGGGAGGGAAGAGTGATGGGGGGGAGATACAAGAGAGAGGATTATTCCAAGGCTTCACACAGGAGGAGAAAAAGTAGGAGAAATAAAACAGGTTGTTTTCTTTCTATGCGGCCGACTGCGCATAGAAAATCTGGGAAAGGAGAAAACTCTGGACAAGATGAGAAAAGGAATGACAGCCTCGCTGGATCTGGCACAAATACCAAACACGTTGTGTGTGTGTGTGTGTGAGAGAGAGAGAGAGTCAGAGAGGATAACAAAGATTTCTAAACCAGATCCACCAGGTAGAAAGGGACAGGAGATCAGATCCCCCCACTTTAAAGTCACTCCAACCAGTCAAGAAATGACTTCTATCAAATCAAAAGTACGTCTTTTTTAGTAGATCTGAGTGGAAGCGCGACCTCCTGTGCCTTAGTACCCCGAGACTGAAGTATCGTCATTCTTTTACCGAAGTAACACACCCCTGGTGGTCGGTCAGGGTGGTGACAGTCGGTGAGGCGAAGGAAAGGAAGGGGGGAAGAGGGGAGATCCGGGAGGATCCCACATGGGAAAGGCAGACTGGGGGTGGGCGGGGGTTTGTGGACATGGGCGAACCAAACCTTGCAAGCCACCCTGTGGGGGCAGTTCTTTCCAAAGCCCAAAGGAGGCGAGATAGTGCGTACAACTTTGTACATCTCCTTATAATGGATCCTTCCACTGGAAGAAACATACAAGCCTTTAGTGGTGTTACGTTAACAGAACTGACTCGTAGCAGAGAAAAGTGATTACTGGGGGTTCGTCCTCTTGTTAGGCAACATTAGGACAGCAGACCTGTACAAGACACCTGTAAAAATACATGTTTATTTTGCACAATAAAAAAAAAAAGTATCAAACGTGTAGATTTTTCCTCAAATTATATGATAATTATGATTATTCCACGTTTTCATGCTGTCAAAACCAACAAGAAATCTGATTTTCTCATGGGAAGAGATTTAAATTGCCACAATTGTCATTCTTGCAAATTTTTCTTTGCAATTTCTTCTTTGAAATAAATTAATAACTTTGTCATCACTCTCATTGGTCTAAATGAGATAAATTGTCCAAAAATCTAAGCAGATGGTTCAGAAGAGCAAACAAAGCATCAATGAAGCGACGTGTTACGTCTGGTCGACACGTGTTGACCATCTTTGACATTTTTTCATCGTAGCACTCAGACAGACGGGAACTGACCAGGCAGCGCGGTCGTACTCCCCCCAGATACGGACGAACTCGTCCAGGTGGTGCGGCCCGAGGATGGATGAGTCTCTCGTGAGATATTCAAAGTTATCCATGATGACGGCCACGAAGAGGTTCAGCATCTGAACGTGAGACGGGATGCAGAGAAAGTACAAGCTGCTCAGAGGGGGCTGAATGTCCTTCAGAGGGGGAAAATCAAAGGCGGAAGGGGTCAAATCGTGTTCCTGCAGCGCCAAAGTCCCACATGTTCGGACGTCTGCTTGCTGTAGCGCACCTGAATCTGCTAAACGTGTCATCACGAGGCTCTGCAGGAACCTTGTTAATGAGCTGTTTTAAATCAGGTGCAGAAAGGCAGGAGGACGTGTAAACGTGAAGGACTGTTTCCTTACAGGAGCAGGACTCAACACCTCCTAATTACAGCCGAGCTGTTTACGCTCGCTGCAAGCAGCCACAAGTATTCATTAAGGTTTCCCGTGTCCTTGTCTCACCAGGAAGGAGCTAAAAAAGATGAAGGAGACAAAGTAGAAATAGGCGAAGTCGGAGCCGCAGCCCCCCTCCTGGTCGCCGGTCAGCAGGGCAGGCTGCAGAGAGGGGTCCATCTCGCACTGCTGCCCCCCCAAGCAGGACAGCATGATCTCCTGCCAGGACTCGCCCGTGGCGCTCCTGGACACACACATTACACAACACCAAGAGGAGGAGGAGGAGGAGGAGGAGGAGTTGGTGAGGACTCGATCTGTCCGGCTCACAGTTTATTCACAGTAACGTCTGCCATCTGGAAGGTGCAATCAAAGCATTAAAACGACTTGGCAGCAACACCGATAGAAACAGATTTTAGGAGACGCCAAAAGTGAGACCTAGCTGTGTAGTCTGGTCTGTACATTTGTTGTACATACTGTTCGTCGGGGGGATTCAAACTCGTTTTGATTCGGGGGCCACATCCAACTCAGTTTGACCTCGACGAGCCAGAAGAGCACAACAAGGAGCATGAAAAACAGTTCGTATTCCAAGCGTCTCAATGCAAAGAAAATAACTTCGGACTAATAATTAAAAATTTAGACTTTCATTTGTGTTTCAGTGCGTTCTTTTGGTTCCTTTGTTGAATTTCACCAACAACAATTTATTGTGAAAGCTTCAGTGTAAAATTCCAGCAGCCATCGTCTTTTAATATCCCTTTAAAAACTCTAAATGTCTTTTCATGGCACACAAGAGCAAATTTGACTGCAAACGAGAAGAAATCAACACAATTTGCTCCTTCATGATTGGACGCCGCTGACTGCTTTCCAGGAGAAATGAGGCTCTGAGTGTCTGAAGCTATCTGCTAAGGAGGTGAGCGCTACCCTGCGGTATATATCACACTCTGACACTGAGTGGCCCCCTGGGTACTTAAAGAGCAGAGATCCCACCACTGTAACCTAGCAACATCCTCCAGATGACATCAAACACATGTGTTATTTAGTGAACCAGATGCAGCAAATTAAGAGAAGCTGGAATCACTGCAGGGTCAATTTAACTGAAACGAACCACTGCACAGTGCTGATGTTAAACCAGCGGATTAGTGGGAGCATTCGGTGACTCGGTCTCCGGCATTCGGATTCTGTCTGCGGAGACCAACGCCGATTGGATCACATTCGGAGGGGGCACGGGCGCCGACAGGGACGCACCTGAACAGCAGCATCAGAGCTCCCGAGAAGGTCTTGAAGTTGTTGTGACGGTTTATGTGAGTTTCCTCGTTCAGCCTGATGTTCCCAAACACCTGATAGATAAAGAGAACGATGTGCAATTATGCAAAAGACAGGAAACTGTGACACAGCTCAGTCCTGTCCAAGATTTTATTGCACCATGAGAAAAAAGGATGTAAAATGGACATATTTAAACATAGAAGACACAAATCCATATTTATAAACTCTTTTGAATGTTGATATTTTTTTGTCTTATTCTGTAGTTTACGTTTCTTGTGAATTGGGATACATTTACTCCTTTTTTTTATCAATTTCTCCTTCATGGATCATTAATCCTGCATATTCTTGCTCTATCTTTTGTTTTTTTCTCCAGTAAATACATAAACAATCTAATGTGTATTGATAACAAAAAAGGAACACAGAAAATTCCTTTGTACCTGCACAGTCTGGTGCAAAAGGCAATAAATCTCTAATCTCTACTATGGAATAACAATGTAGCATCCCAACATCTCAAACGAGTTGTATTCCGTTGTTGCAGAGTCTGACCTGCATGCCGATGATGGCGTAGATGAAGAAGAGCATGGCGATGAGCAAGCAGACGTAAGGCAAGGCCTTGAAGGACTGAACGAAGGTCCACAGGAGGATGCGGATGGTGTAACCCTGCCGCAGCAGCTTGATCAGCCGGGCCGCTCGGAACAGCTTCAAGAAGCTCATGTTGAACTTGTCGACGGACTGCGAAGAGGGAAAGAGAGATGTGGCGTCAGGCGAGGTTCTGATCCCGAAGCGCTGCGTTTTCAGGAAGTTCGTCGTTGATCATGTTTTCTACAACCTGCAAGTCCACCACGATCTCAGTGATGCTGCCCAGGACAGTGATGAAGTCGAAAATGTTCCACGTGTCTCGGAAGTAGTTCTGTTGAAACAAAGGGTGTGAGGAGGAGTTTCTGAACAGCGGATGGCTTCAGAGTGTTTTTTCTCTCCTCTCACCAGAAAACCAAAGGCCAGGATCTTGAGGACGCACTCCACAGAGAAGAGCACAGTGAAAGCTGTGTTCAGGTGCTTCAAGACGGCCTCATACGCCGGCGGCGCGGAGTAATACTGGAAATAAAGAAGGGGGCAGCTGTTAAATCTCAACTCAGTTAGACGTGAGATGAAAAAGAGGAAAATAAAAGAAGCACCATCGAATATATCAAACAAAGACGAGGAAACAAAGGTAATTTTAGAGTTTTAACTGAGAGAAAGAAGAACGTTAGCTAAAAAAGGTTAAACTGGTTTGTTTATTTCCCGTAATCAAGAAAACAATTCCAACGTTTAGCAAAAACAACAAATTTAAGACACAACAATGTCACGATAAAGGCCAGATTGGACTCATGGCAGGTCAGTTCCTTCCATTGTTGTTACCCGTCGGCGACACGTTTCTTAAGTAAATTATTTATGGGAGGAAAGGTGGAATATTCCCGAAGCGACCCTGTGTGATCGCGGTGTGAACCTCGGACCTGCACCCTGCAGAGCCACAGGTTGATGGAAGATTCCTCCAGACCCATAAATAGAGCCTCTGTCTGTGCACCTCTCATCTGTCGCACTATAAAAGGAGTCATTCCTCCAGGGGCGGCAGCCACAGTTAATGAGGTCATGCTAAATAGCAGCGCCTGGACATTATAGATCAATATTTAATAGCGGGTGAGTCACTCAGCGTCTGTCTGTCTGTCTGAAGAACCACAGAGAGGAGACAACTGCAGGAAACACACGACGCTGAGTGGCAGAGCGACGGGAAACAAACACATAAGCAGATCTAAACGCAAACATCACAGTGTGCCGAGACGCTGCTGTGGCACCTGCACATCCATGTTTTCAGTGACGAGTGACGCATCACAGCTTATTTTAAACCCAGAGTGTTAACACTCACAAGTTCCTCACAGAATCTGCCTCTGAGACGAAAAACAAGGTGCCCTTTTTTTTTTTAACCTCGTCACCAACACGGGGTGTCGGTGACGACTACTCGTTTCAAAAAAGTCCCACATCTGATGTGCTGAACTCTTCCTCACCTTCATCATCAGGACAACCGTGTTGAGGGCAATCATGGCCAGAACGGTGTACTCAAAAGAAGGCGACACCACGAAATGCCACAGGCGGTACTGGAACGTGTGTCGGTTCTGCGGCATGTATCGGGTCAGAGGCTTGGCACTGATGGCGAAATCTATGCAGGCCCTCTGAAACACAAAGAGGACAGAGAGAAAGAGGAGGGTGAAGGTTAAAAACCAGTAAGCACAGTAATGTGTCTCATCAATTGAACAAGGGAGGACAAGATTTGTTCGTTCTCTTTGGACAGCCTGGATTCAAAAATCACAATTTAACCAGTGGGTCATGGCCTTGAATCAACGATGCGGCACATTCACACCACAGCTCTTTGTTTCCAGAGAGTTTGTTCCATTTGTGCCGTTACGAAAGCTCGTCTGAAGTCCGACGCAGACCGAACAAGGAAACTCTGTCTGCTACGGAGTGAAATGCAAGCGGGCGTTGCGGCAGAGCGAACGGAGGAAGCGGGCCGGTGTGTAACCACGGCAACACATTGTCGTCCTTTCGATTTTCACTGATATCCGTCCTTTTGGTGGCGGCAAATCGCTGAACAGGGTTTCCGTCCTCTTATAAAACAAATCTTAGTCGGAGTTCAGTTCATTCAGCAACGAGTAGCTGCTGATGTCGATGTTTTTGAGGCGGTTTGGTCCAGTTTCGAACGAGCAGTGTGAAAGTAGACCAAACCAAAGGAGTTGAAACTGTTGTCACTTGTGAGGGAGTGTTGTGTTTTTGATTGATTGTTCATTTTTTAGACTGGCCGATTATTATTGACTGTGAGGGGAGGGACTGTATAAACCAGCCAGCATCCCCCTAATGAGCCCATTACATTCCTCGTAGCTGTCCAGCTCATTAGATGGCTCCGATTCTGAAGCCTGCATGTCTCATTATCGTCTGGACGAGACAAGAGACATCCTGTTGGTTCGCTTCACCCAGGAGCCGGAAAAAAGTAGAAACGAGAGGTTTCTGCCGGTTCCTCCCTCCTCACCTCGTTCTTCTCCAGGCTGCATTCCTCCATCATCTTGTCTCCTTGTTCCTGGAAGGTGATGATGATCAGAGCCACGAAGATGTTGACGAAGAAGAACGGGAAGACGACAAAGTAGATGACGTAGAAGATGGACATTTCCATCCTGTTGCCGGGGCTCGGACCCCGGTCCTCCTCCGTCACGTCCACGGAGTGCTGCAGGACCCTGAGGGAGGAGAAACGCACCATTTACAAAGAAAAACACAAACAGCTTCAAATCAAACTGGAGCAAGTTCAATCCAAGCTATTGCGAGTTTTTGACAAAGCATTATCGTATTTTGTTGCAGTATTACAACAACAGATTACTTCCTGTACTTTCTGTGTGGAGATCAAATGCCAATTTCCCAAAGGAAGGAGGAAATTACGTCAAGTTATTTCCACAGCAGCGGATAATTAGGAGCAGGAACCCACGAGCGCTGCCAGTGAGGTATTAGTCTAACCTTATTGTGGGATAATGAAAGGCAAAGTCTTAGTTAAAATAATCTGCCCCATTATATTTCCCTCATCAAAGGTCAGACTTGAGCATCGCTAAAAGATGTTAAAAGGTTATAATGCCCATAAAAACTAATGAGGCCTCCGAGAAAAGTAAAATGATGGGCGAGCGGCGCTCGTGATGAATTTTCCTCGTTCAGCGGGAGACGGAGCGCACTCACTGAGGCCACCCCTCCCCAGTGGAGACGGTGAAGAGCGTGAGCAGCGCCCACACGATGTTGTCGTAGTGGAACTCGTGTCGCTTCCAGTCTCGCCTCTTCACCTCTTTCTTGTCCTTCCCGTAGTCGATGTAGTAACCCCTGGAGGACAGGAAAGGACACGGCGCTGTTTCAAAGAGTCACAGCGGAGGACCGATTTGACGGGAAGAGTTTAGTCCGTCAAGAACAGAGACATTTCTCAGGGAAGATACTTTACTGGCAGTCCTTCTCTGTGTCCTTCGAACTGTCGGTACAGTAGAAAAACTTCCCCTTGAAGAGCTGCACGGCGATGACGGCAAAGATGAACATGAACAGCTTGTAGACAATTAGGATGTTGAAGACGTTCTTCAGAGACGTCACCACGCAGTCAAACACGGCCTGGACGAGACGGACACGCGAAAAATGTGAAGTGGGATCAAAAGTTAGACTCGGGAATCTATTTCAACGAAACTCTGAAAGAAATTGTGAGTTATTCACTCCACATTCTGTTTTTTCAGTATTTTCATACGAGACAACCTTGCTAATATGTGTGTATGTCTAGTTTTTCATGCATTCAATCTTACTGTTTTCTAAAACGTTGCCAACCCTGGTCTGAATAATGTTCTGCTGAAAGCGTTGAAATAAATCGATAGGCGTTTGCAAAGCACCGACTCAGAATCTGAAATATGAGAGACGGTTCAAATCTCACCTTAAGTTTCGGAAGTCTCTTTATCGTTTTCAGTGGTCTGAGGACTCGCAGCACCCGCAGAGATTTGATGGTCTTAATGTCCCGTCCTTTATTGTTCCTGCACAGGAAGGCAGAAAATATCACGTCAGAATCTCGCACATTTTCCCATTTTGCCAAAAAAGTCTGTTCATATCTCGTTCTACACAAAAAAAGTGGGATGTATTCGATCAGAGAGGAAGCTTTCTTTGTTGTTTGTTTACCCCATCACATTGCTGGTGTTCAATCCCACAGAGGCACCATCCACAGACAGATAAAAACAGAAGATAGGGACATTCATGTCAACAGCCATAGACAGAGCGAGATGATCAGAGACGCAGAGGCCGGCTTCCCAGACACACGAGCGGCTCATGCGAATAATGCAAGCAAGTGAGCGGGCACTGACGTGAGGGCGAAGGCCACCAGCGCTCCCACCACCACGATGAAGTCGAGGATGTTCCACAGGTCTCTGAAGTAGGAGCCGTCGTGGAGGATCAGACCCTGGTCAATCATCTGAAGACGACACAGAGACAGGTGGCGGATCAGCCAAAGTTAATGCAAGAGTGGACGTTACCAATCCTGCATGTTCATAAGTACATGTTTTTGGGTAGTTCCACTTCACTGTGTATCTTTTTTTAAAACAAACTATACATGCACTTAAGTACATTTTACACCACGTAAGCTAATGCGCAATCACAGACCTCATTGAGAACACTCACAATTTGCTTTAATTGTTATGGTGTTACATTATGATTGCAGTTATAACATAACTAATACCTCTATTACTTTAAGAAAAGAGTTTATACTATCACTTAAGTATATCTTTCAACAACACTACATGTACTTATGATTGAGTATATTCTCTATACTACTTGACACATACATCTGATGTACAATGATCCAAATTGTCAAAACGCCACAAAAAATATTAACACTAATCCTGGGAGAGACAGTTGTAACTAGCTGAAAGACTTTATAAAATTTGATCAAATATTTATGAATAATCAATGCAATTAATCACTCACCTTTATAATCATCTCAAATGTGAAGACTCCAGTGAAAACATAATCAAAATATCGCAGAACCTGAAAAAAACATCAGTTAGTTGGACAAATCAAATAATGTTACAAGGAAATAAAAACAACACAACAAAAATCGTCTTTCAAACAGAAAAAATTCCGATCACTTGTAGCTTCTACTTGACTTGCCGTTTAATTTTTCAGTTTCCACTTACGAGGAAACAACCTCTCAAACGATGACAATATAACACAGGATAATTAGCCAGATCCCTCCCGGGCTCAGTGGGCCTCAGGCTTCGTTTGCCACACTCAGCAGCGATTTTATTGCCCCCCCATCGAGATGCATTAGCAGGCTTCGTGAAACAGTTTGAGGACTTTTTTTTCAAGCGTTTCGTTTTCTCGTAATGACACCTCAGCTGCTTTGACAGAGTCAAGCAGACCCAGCGCTCAGATAAAAAGCGACTGAATCTGAGGAGGCAACCGACCAACTGAAACAGTGGAAGGAAAAGGAATTAGTGTCACTGCTGCCTGGGAAACCAGACGGGCGTTTCGATGCGGCGGCGAACCTTGTTCCAGTCGGAGGAGGTGGCCACGGGGTCTTCGGCAGCCAGAGCGATGCTGCTGGCCGCGATGACCAGCAGGATGGACATCTCAAAGTACCTGAGGTTCACCACGTAGTGACACGCTCGACGCAGCCTGAGGTCGAGCAGAGCGGAGGTCACTGGAGGCATCGACATCGTGTCCGAACTAATTAATCATTTTTTACGTCCTACACATTCAGTTGCAAGGAGTGTTTAATCTATCAACTCAGGATCTTCTCACCACCACAGCAGGAACATTAACTTATCCCTCATGAATTCCTCCCTCAACCCTGTGAGATGTGAGACGCGAGTACTTACGGGTTGTCGGGTTTGAAGATGAACATGCTGTCCGGGTTTACCGTGCTGACGGGTTTACTCTCCTCCGCCTCCTCCTTCTCTGACTTACTCGTTTCCGCGTCCTTGCTGTTGACTGGAAACGTTGGGCAGAGGAAGTTTTGTCACACTTCTCCCTCTCAGAGGGGGTCAAGGTAAAAATATGACGGCTAATTTGATCCACTGGAAAGCATTTCTCTGGCAGCTGCAGGAAGGATCAATGAACTGTCGGGGCTCCGAAGATGATGTGACTCACCATTTCTCAAACTTCCTCCGGAGGCTACGATTTTAATTAGACGTGAAAGATTTGAAATAATGTACGACTGCCCCCGAATGACACGTTGAAAAAGAAATTGGTTCAATCCGAAGGTACCGAGATATGTTCCGATTGTTCGATGTGCAACGTGGTTTCCTCAGATTCACATTTTACACTTTCGAGCCATCACCTGTGATTGTGGAGAGCTCCATGGAAGGCTGCACGTTGGACATCTCGATAATCACGCTGGAGCCCATTTGAGATTTGTCCTGGTCCCGCCCTGTCTCCGTCTCCTCCTTGTCGTCCTCCGGGATGATAGGAACAGACAGCTCGGCCTGTTGATGAGGTTCCTCCTGCTTCTGATGGCGCAGGTCCGCAGTGACACTCTGGCTGTCTCCATCCATGTCCTGATCAGCCTGGCTGTAGAAACCCAGAGAAAAAAACATTACTGAACAATAAAGGGAGTCATTTAAAGCTCTGTTTGCATTGTTTGGAGAGTAAAGCTGCAGGCAGAGCTGCAAAAAAGCCAACCTGTCTTCTTACATCGTACATCATGAAAATTAGAGGGGATTTAATTACCTTCGGGCACATTTTGGACACACATCTCAAAGGTTACACCCAGTCAATGCCAAACAAACTCAGCTATTGAAAGAAGCGTTTATCAGTCTCACCTGCTCTCCTCATGTTTCGCCGCCTCTCCCTCTTTGTTTACAGCCTCTGCTTCCTTCTCCTCTCCCTTCCCGGCGTTCCTTCTCTTCTCCCCGGTCGCTAAGTGGCTCCCGTTGGCAGGAGAGGAGCCCTGACTTCTGGTCTCCCCCTGATGGTCGCCGTGATGCAGCGCTCTTCTGTTCCTGAAAGCACCGTGACCTCCGATCTCCTGAGTCAGCGCGTCCAGATTGTCCGGAGGTCTGAACTTCTTCACGGGCCTGTGCTGACGCTCGCCGTTGAGCCTGGGGCTGCGGCGCTCGCTGCTCCCTCGGTGGATCTGACTGACGCCCAGTTTCCCGCTGTCAATGACGGACTCTGCCTCGGGAGGCTCTGGGAGGGTCATGGATGAGGTCTCTGTTGACTCTGGCACCAGCACCGACGCGGGGGGATCCGCGGCGTCGCCAGACAGAGCCGCATCCATGGACCTCGAGGAACCCGTGGCCTGGGTTTTATTCGGGGATGCCAGAGGGTCGGCGAGGTGCCTCAGACTCCCTGACGGCGCCTGCTGCATGGCCTTTCGGTGCAGCGAGAGCGGGCGCCCGTGCGGCACCTGGGCCGAGGCCGGGCCGCCGTCCTTCTCCTCGCTGGGGTTGGTGTAGAGGATCTCCCGGCTGGACATCTGGCGGTGCCGCCGCAGCTGGCTGGTCCTCTGCTCCCACACTGACATGGTCATCCTCTTTCTCCTTTCTCTCCTGGACATGAAAGAGTTAGAGGGGTTGAGTGGTGGGGGTGGGCGGCCCTCCCTGATACTGCTCTGGGCCTCCTCCAGGGAGCAGGAGTAAGTGGGCCGGCTGCGGTGAATGGCTCTTTTCCTGTACAGGTAGGGCCGCCTCCTCCGGCTTCCCCTGCGGAGAGCAAGACAAAATGCACCGTCAGCAAAACAGACAAGTTCCCAATCGAGTTACAATGAAATTCGCGCCTGATTTATCACATTTTAATCACGTTTGTATTTACTCTGTGATCCAAGTCAAGACTAGTTTTGCATGCTTCATCTTCATCACATTCGAGACCTGAGTAATGGGCTTGATGGACCAAAAAAACACAACTTTCCAAGTAACTTTCTGGATAAAAATAATGTATCTTAGTGATCAAAATGTACCAAAAATAAATAAGACAAAACAAAACAGATGTTTTCGTTTAATGTTCAAGCAGGTTATGAACAACAGAGAGCAATTTTGTTTCAATATAAGCAGCTGACTGGATCAATGGCAATGTTTGGTGACAAATTAACCAACCCAGGCGATTTATTTCAAGAGTGTGACTTTAACAACAAAAAAATCGTACAATGCAGAATGAAAATTAGTGGCGTAGGTCTGAATAATGCAGCCGAAGAGTCGTGAGGTACAGGACAGAGCATGGACAGAGTGTCACACAGGATGAGACGGGCGGAGCCGTCCGGGAAAAACTCAGGCAGGAGGAGTGAGTGAGACAGTCAGAGAGCTGAACAGACAGAGTTACTTACTGGAGCGTGGACTCTTGTGTGGTCCGTGTTATCAATGAGCGATTGGTTGAAAACAAGACATTAGTGCTTTTGTGAGCAGAGACAAAACAGGCCAGGAGACACACAGCAAACGGACCTGACAGGCCAAACATCCACCGAGACTTTTACTGTCATTAAGCGGCTCAAGTGCTCGTTTTCAAAAGAGAAATTTAAAAGGCAAAAATGTGACAAAAAAGGGGAAGTTTTCAGTCTTTTTCACTCATAATGAATTCAAAAATATATATATTATCAAATTCCATCAACATCATTTCAAATCTTCGAAGCTGTATAATTTTCTGCAGTGAACAAAATGACTGATTTAGGCATTTAACTGACTGAATTTTTGAGTGTTTGATGTGTGTCTCCATTGGAGCCAAGCAACACATCGACAAACAAGATGGGAGCAGTTAGAGAAACATTCATAAAACATCAACAGTAAAAACACGACATTGATAAGAAGACATTTCAAGTAGACTGAGATGTTTGTTCGGACAGTCTGAGCTGCGGCATGTGGACAGGAAGGAAAACACAGCGATGGGCTCCGTCAGCAGACACAAGTAAAGGAAGACGTCTTATCGAGGTGTCCTTGAAAGCAAAACCACCACATTGGGATGCAGCTCCGAAACATCACTGTCACCTCAGAGCACTCACACATCAGCATTCTGTCGGGACATGCTATGCGGCCCAGACGTGGAAATTTCAAGTGCCGAGCTTCAAGATATTCTGAGAAACTTCCCAGCATTCGGGAGGGAGGCTTACGAGACTTCACAATGAAGAAAAAAAACTAGACACACACTAAAAAAAACACCACCCAAGTATTTCAGTCCAGCCATCACTTGCATTATGCGAGGAGCATTTTCAGCAAGTGTGTGTGTGTGTGCGTAATTTCTTTTTCCTTTTGTGTCATCATGCAGACCAGACGCATGCGGCGTTCCCAAGGAGAAATCATAATCAGCCTCACACATGCGGCATCTTGCAGAGCTTTTCACTGCTGTCATGCAAGTTTATTCAAGGTCAGTGCAGCAGGTTTTCACAGCCGACGCCGGAGAGCGGACCGAGGGACCCAGAGTCCTCCACGAATTTAGATTACAGTCCATTTGTCCATGTCGTCCCTACAAGCTCTGACAGGGGCTTGACCCTGAGTCAGTTACCGCAACGAAATACTGAGCTAGAACTTGTGTTTACTTTCAGTTTCACTTTGTTTATTCACTTTTCAGTTATTTATTTCATTACCTTCATTACGAAAGGAGACAAGGTCTCAAGGAATAAAAACAGAGATACAAAACAGAGAAATTTGGAAGTGAAAATAACAAAAAAGGTTCTAAAAAAGTTGTTTTCGGCAGATTTTTATTCAATTTTCACATTTTCCACTAGCAATAAATTCCACACAGCGATTAGCCATTAGGTTTAATTCTCTTTAAAATGGAGCCACATTTGTCAGGAAAAGGCTTTTGTGGGATGAGCAGCAGAGTTGAGTTCCCTTAGAGTCGAGAAATTCACCAAAAGTTTTCAGCACAAACCAAAAACTCGTGCTGCCCGAATGGTTTGTGAAGCCAAACTGGGTCTTTCGGGCATGTTGAAGTGCTGAGGTCAGAGCTGCTGGCAGGCGATCGGTGTCAACAACGAATGGCAACAGTCAACAGCAGCAGTACAAAAAAAGATATAAACAAACAACTCGGCGTATTTTTTAAACCCACACACTCGGCTCTGCCGCTAATCTAATAAATGCATGATCTTTGCACTCAGCGCTCCATTGAAAGAGAAAATGAACAGGAAGTTTCCACCCCAAACAATCTTCCTCTTCATCTTCCTCACAAAAAATACTTCATGTTGTGTTTACACAACCTAACAAATGAAAAAACCCTTTGCGGTCAAATTCTCTACATGCCCATGCAACAAACTGACTGGTTTCTCAATACACGGCGTGCATACGGAGCAAGAGGTGCCCACTGCCCACTCCTGTTCATGCACATGCACTTCCACCACTTATGACAAGGCAATGTGCAATCTGCTGCTGTGAGGGGAGTAAACATCTATTCTGCAGCCAGTGAGAGACCTGAGCATTGAGGAAACAAGGTCACGTTACTGCGATAACGCTTCATTTCTCACACCACTGAACTCTGAGAAATCTACTTGGCTGAGTGCGGCTCGTGGATTGCTGAAACGGACGCGCCGTCTTCGTTCGGACACTAACCCTGTCTCCATGACAACAAAATAAGCGCCTCCCATCCCGGGGTCGCCATGGAGACATGGACTTCAATTTGGAGCAAATTACAGTGCCGGGAGCAGGCGGGGGCTCGATGGCAAGACCTTTCAGCGGAGACGCGGCAACGAGTCTGTAGTGGGACGGCACCAAATACGGGTTCCCTCCTCACAGCCGGAGTGACACAGAAGTGCTGCAAGCCGACACTTTCACATCACGAGTTGAAATAGATGACCTCTGACATCTTTACTGCATACTACATCATCCAAATCTGCAACACTTGGACTCTAAAAACGTGCTGGAGGCTGGAAACGCTACTCTGTGGGCTGCTCCTTCGCCAGTGCTTGTGGTCGCGGCGAAGAGTGAGAGGAGAGAAGAAAAAAACTCGGAGGAAGAGGAGGAGGAGAAGGAGGAGGTCAGGCCGGAGGAGGGTGCGTTCAACACTTACTCTGAGGACATGAAGGAGGACAACGGGCCCACCTCCTTCGCCTTCTGGAGCGCGTGCTTCTGGTTGAACGCTGCCTCGGCTTCTTCTTCATCCTGATCAAAAGAATAAATGAGCAAGCGGCAGCTGAACAACTGGAACATCTGTTAGCGCTGAATTATTCAACAGGATCAAAGTGATAAAAAAGAGGAAACTTGGATTCAAAGAATGAAGGAATTATTGAAACCATTCGACATCAATAAAAAGGCCGAAAGGCAAAAACAGGAAAAAACAAAACGTATTGTTTTTGCTAAATATTTTATTACCTTTGTGAGTTCTTGCGCATTGGCAAGGTTGTCCACAGCGATGGCCAAGAAGACATTCAGCAGAGTGTCTGGTCACGGCCGAGTCAAAGTCTCACACGACATTGGCTGAGACGATCAAAACACACCTGTGGCTACACTAGTTTTTTAGAAAGGAAGAAACAAGTCTCCGATGTTCTACCAGGAGTTGGAACAAGATGAGTAATAATCAGAGTTTTGTGTCTTCGTGGTGGTAGATCTTGTCTGTTTACTTTTATACTGGGGTCTTGCCTTTTCGTAAACTGTTATTCTAGAGCTGATATTCAGTTCACATCAAATATTTTTCAAGTCAACTGTGTTGCTCCTCCTTGGATTTAGTTTTAGTCTTTTCTTTTCAGTTACAAGTCAGCTTTCATGAAGTTCTTTTTCTACCTGATCGGCATTTGAATTCTCTGTTCCTGCACCTGAAGAAGAGCGCTTTCAAACAATTCAACCACTCTCCTCCACCACCAGCTGATGAGGGAATATGCTTCACACATCTTTAACGCTGACTTTGAATCATTGCTGATCTTTTCTGCCAAATATTTTCACCTATTTGAGCCGTGGGAGGACATAAAACGAAGATCCAACAGGCTGATATATTTTAGAGATAATATCCAAATCTAACATAGAAAATCTCATGACATAAAAACAAAAAAATAAGGATACAGTTTCCAAAAAGTGTGAGAACGATGAAGTAAACGGAGGACCACATGCCGGACTTCACTCCCCCTTGAGATCGGATGCCGTTGTACATCACCTCGTTCCAGTCTTCTCCAGTCAAGATCTGTGAAAGCAACACATGGAGGGTCATGGACCGTCATGCAGCAGCTCATCTGTGCTTCTACCACTGGCCAACATGTACTTTCCTCTCCAGTTATATTTCCTACATGATGTGATTTAAACGCGTGTACAGAGCGGCAGTGTGTCGGGTTCACTTCCAGACCTGAAAGACGGTCATGATGGCAGCAGGAAAGGTGTCAAAGTTGGTCGGGGTGTAGTCCTCGAAGATGAACCTGCGGGAAAACACACAGTGGAGCAGAGTGTGGTTTTATTGCCAATATCAGTCTGGCTGATGGACCTCAGGTACTGTTCTCGTGTGTGTGTGTGTGTGTGTGTGTGTGTGTGTGTGTGTGTGTGTGTGTGTGTGTGTGTGTGTGTGTGTGT
>JASSRZ010000055.1:10409326-10429851 GCA_032164315.1 Malacoctenus gilli | reverse complement strand
GTGTGTGTGTGTGTGTGTGTGTGTGTGTGTGTGTGTGTGTGTGTGTGTGTGTGTGTGTGTGTGTGTGTGTTGGTGAAATCAGGTCGGCAGGTCACGCCACTTCCTGTGCTGAATGGCTTCAAAATGCCGGGCAGTGTGGGAGAGCGGGATAAGGAAGCTGTAAGCGATGAAAGCCACCATCCAGCCACTTTCAGACGTATCTTTCCAACCAATGAAGCTCTTGCCCAAAACCAACAGCAAGAAAATACAGGTAAATAAATCAACTATTCAATTTTCCTCACATTCCTGTATTGTAAGTGTTTTATTTTGCTAATCGAAGATCCTTCGAGATCAGTGAATAATACATTTCTATTGCAATGTCAAGGCAGTCTTGTGCGGGTTCAATTTGATGCTCCTCTAACTTTATTTTAGATTCTGAGATGGATAAAAAATTTGAAAAACAAGTCAACCTCTTTTAAAAAACATATTTTTTCAAAGAATCACTCTGAAGAAATGAGACATCGGCTCATCGATGCCCTTGAAATATTAAACGGGTAATAAATGTAGGTGTACAGGAGCACCCGTGAACCACGCACTTCAGGATTAACACGTGTGTGGCGAATGAGAGAGCACGCTGCCGTCACGTGTCGTCGCTAGCACCAGCAGCCATATTTCATGGGTGCTTCCCTCAGGAGACGCATTGTAAAGGAGGGCATGAGCCCACAGATGTATGGGAGTAACATTTAGGGCCGTTATACCTGAAGGATGGGGAGCGAGGAAAGGGGACACAGATGAGCCTCTATGGAAATCTAGGCCACGTACAACCACAACGGCAAACACACTGGGATTTAATCTGAATACAAACGAGATGCAAAGGGTTGAAAATCCTCATGAACACATTATTTATTCAGTCAAAAAAGAAGCTAACATTTAAAGCTGATGTCAGCACATAAACTGTTACTCAGTTCGGCAGTTTTGTAAAGATATTTGTGGTTCCTCGATACAAAATAATGTATTTCAAGGTTCTCTGACTGCTGATAGCATTATGAAAGTACTTTGAAAATAAATGAGATCTTTTCATAAGGAACAACGGTAATGCCTTTGAGTTCCTCATCAGCTCTCATCTGCATTCATCAACTCATTATAATTTCTACTTATCAGGACTTTTATCTTGACAAATTGACACCACATCACAGCTTTCCGACTTGTCATAGCTGCTGAGCATCACCAGGCTCGGACCTCCACTGCGAGCATGGTGACCCGGCTGAACCGCTGTTGCTACTCCCAGTCACATCGTGTATTACTTTTTATACTTTGAGTTCTTTATTTGGTGTTTTTGCTGTCAAAACACGGTGACAACAGAGTCTGACAGAACAACAAAGATTTCTTGGCAGATTTGACTCGTTACTATTACGTCGTTGGAGTCACGGGAGACAGAAAGATGAAAACACGGAGAAATATAACGTCGATGCTGATTTGAATTTCAGAGCATCAGATAAATTCCCCCAGCGTAAGTCAGAGCAAAAAAAATCGTTTGTTTTCATAAGTGTGATGAAATTTCATGTAATGACCACACGCACACAAACACACTCGTTCTCACTACTGGACTACCTTTGTTATGCCCCCTAGAGCAACATATAGTCAAACTCTGACTTTTACATCTTCTGACAAACTTCAAGCTTTCCATCGGTCCATGTGACAATCATCCACAGTGTCAGCATGGAAGACCGGGATCAAATAAAACTGGGAGAATCTTTGTAGCGGTTTCCAACAAGGTCCTCGACACTCAACATACAACTGGCTAACAAAACCTGTCAGTTAACTCACAAATGTAGGATTCAATCATCCTGGAGAACCACTGCAAACCTGGATGCTGGATTATTCAGTTTCACAAAGGTAAATCCAGGATTAGATGGAGCTGTGTTTTTGGACAGCTCAAACTTTTATGGATGTTTCTATGTGGACAGCTTTCTTTAGAGGAGTAAATCACAGGCTTACAGATTGGGCGTGGACCTGTGAGCGACAACTCTGATGAGTTATGCAATTGCAATACAAAGTGATAGGAGGAAGCGTGTCACATTATAATGTCCAAACGTGGAATCAGACTAAATATGATTGTAAGGGTCAAACTCCAAAAAGTCAGACACGATATTGTAAAAATCCAAACCCTACATCAACTGGGGGTGTCTGGACCAGATTAGCTGCACCAAAAAAAACATCATGGAGGTGTAAGCATCTTTGTGAAACTGGATCGCAGATGAATGGATCCAGGACAACTGAGAATCCTGTCTTATTACCCTATCTGGTTTTCGTGAAATACCCCTCTGGGTGTTAAACAAACACATCTGTTTGAATGAAATGAAAACATCACTGAGTGGGTGAGCTAACATTTCAACATTTCAACAGCAAGACGCAAGATGCAACCTGAGTCACGTGGCCGTCTCCATTCAGCCGACTGCTTCGAGGACACATTGGTTTGTGGCGGAGAAAAAAACTGCTTTTCAGCGTGTCATCATTAATAATTCACATATGACAAACAGCTCTGACATTTACACTGCGCTGCGTGTCTGTGTGACACTGATGGAGACGCAATAATGAAGGAGGAGGAGACTGATACAGGGAGCGACAGATTCTCCCTCAGCTGTGTGCTGATGCAATTAGAGAGGTTCAGGCCTGATAAAGTGTCAGACCTCCACTAGTAAAACATTTATTGAAGAAGTCATGATGACATTTACAGAAGTCGTCTGCCGACCTCCAGTTGAGTCCAAGTGATTTACAGTTACTACAAGTAGGTGAGGGTGGAGGTGATATAATTAAAGCCTTTCATGCATTGTAATGAAAATGGTTTGAATCAAGGTCATAAGAATTCAATATTTTTCATTACTTGCAATTCAGTTTGGTTTTTTTTTACTATAAAGTCCAGGTTTTTGTTATTATTGTTATTGCTGTTATTTGAATGCACTGAGTCCTCTTTGCACCTTTTCGTCTTTAGTTTGAGTTAGAATTTAATCATCAGATTAAGTTTCACTCTAGTTTTACTTTTTCAAATATCTTGAGCTTTAAAAATATAATATAATTTTTTCTATTTAGTTATGTAAAGGAATGAGATTTGATTATGCTCTGTGCAATTCCTTTCCTATTTGAACACCAGTATTGTCATTATTCACCAATATGGACCTGTTCTGTCATGTTATTTTTTCTGTCATTTCAGATATTATGAAAGTTTGAGTCGTTACAGTACAGTTTTTGGTTTCTTTGCCAATATTCGTTCTTATTTTCACTTCAGTTAGCGAAAAATGTTTTTTTTCAACTTTAGTTTCCAGTCGTTTCAGAAAATGATAATGATCCGAATTTGAATGTGCATGCAATCATTTGTGATGATTAAACGTCTAGGCTCGCAGTTCAATTATAGGCCTACTTGTTTAAGTATCAATCACAAACTGTCAGTAAAATATGAATAAAGCATGTTCGACTGAGATGTAGAGACGATGGACAACAGGATTAATGAATCTCTCTCTTCCCTCCTGGGAATCCGTCTCACACGCAGCTCAACAGGTCGACAATAAACGGATGTCTGAGGGCCTCTGAGGACAGCTGAGTGCAGCCGCTCTTTCAGAGCTAATGCATTGTGGGCAGACAGACGCTGGAAGATACAAACTGATTGGAATCAGAGGTGGTGTCAATGTTTCCTCAGTTACAATAATGTCCCTCCATCTCTCCACTCGGTGGAGCAAAACAGGTTTTAGAAAAGCTGATAAATGAACCACGTCTGTGCTCACTGAAAACTCCAAGAATAAATATAAATGAATGGCAACTTTCTGTTAACATGCGACAAATCTTGTAACATTTTCTAGAATACTAGAGCGAGTTTTCAGAGATCTTTCAGAGATCAGACTTTAGAGATTCTGACATGAAAGCACATCGTTCTGCAAATTGTTACAACGCGATTTGGACCAACTGCCCGATTTGTTGCCTTCTTGGAACGCCAAATAAGGCAGCAGTATTTGGACCAAAAAAACACAACCTGCACTCTCACAGCTGCAGTCAGAGGAGTCAGGAGATCCATAGCACTCTGCGACCAGACTGCAAATGAATTGTACTACATGTGCAAAGCTGCAAGGAAGACTTCATCACAGCTGTAAATGCTTTCACAAAATTCAAACTGATTGCAGTTGAGATGTTTCAGACTGAATATAATAGGTGCTTCTTATATCTGCAGTCTGGCCACAATCTTAGTTAAAATTTGATTCATCAAGGTGCTTACACTCAAGAAGCATCACACAGACTTTACCTCAAGTGAAATCTCTGAGTGAAACAATTGCATTATCTTATTTAGCTGATAAATGGTGAGAGTTGTGCTGAGTATGAATGCACCAAAACATCAGCTCCACTGTAAACAGGCAATTTTCCAACTGTAGCTGTACACAGTGAAGTTGTGTGCACCCTTTATGGATGTCCAGGGACGGAGCCAGCGTGTTCCAGTCAGGCTGTTATCCGATGAAATGAGAATATCACACACAGTTTATCCAAGTCAGTAAACACCCCTGCCAGGAATAGAACCAATGAGAACGAGACGTTCAGCCCCTACGCAGAGAACCACTGATAAGACAACCAACGCAGAGATATACGCACATACCGACGCCCAATCACACAAACATAGTGGCCACGGCAACAATAATGAGCTCTTCATCTTTCACCTGGAGCCACTGAGGACTGCAGCATCTCCAGAATACATCAGCTGTGAGCTATTGAGTGAATTGATGATTTGACGTGCTTCTGTACGTCTTTCATAGCACAGCATTTGAGCCGTGCGAAGGGTGTCTGACTCTAGAAATCCTGACATCAAAGCGACACACTATGTTGAATCAGGGAAAAAAGAAACATTGTTGTGAAAAGTGTTGATGCAGAGTAATCATTTTGTGGACAATCCCGTACAGGAGATGGATGTTTCTAGGAACAGCAGTGTCAAATGTCTGTGAATGAGACTGGGAGCTAAAGCAGATGGATCAGTGAGGAGACGGCAGCACGCTGCGATTTCTGCCTGTTTGATCATAAATATACATATATATATTTTCTTTTATAAGAGAAAGCAATAAAAAGTACATTAGAATAGATGTCTTTTTTGGGTTATTTCAGCTTACCGAATGAGTTTTTGAGAGTGAGGAAATGTGAAAATTAAAGTTTGATTTACTTTGCATTCTTCTATTCTTATTGGAACATTATTCATGTTTTCAGCTTCAGGTTCACCTTTTGCCTGAAATCTGGGAAGTAAAAATGGTCCTTTGCCGTTGTTATATTCTGAAAAAAATCTCATTACAGCCACGATGATGCTTCAGAAAATACGGCTGAGTTATCAAGAGTCTGTCGATTGTATCCGCCCTGCTTGTAACCTCTCCAGTCACATTCATCTCACATAGCTTCAGTGTGAATATCTGCCGTGGTCCTGAGAAGACGAGTGATCGGCAGAGCGGGAGTTAAAAATCACATAAACACTGGAGTAAGATTGCACCCAAAAGTACAGTAAATCCAATTGAATCATAAACCTTACATTAGTTTATTCCCGGGACAGAAACAAACAATCTGCAAGTGACGAGATGACGAGTTGTTCCTGGAATACATTAACAATCACTGAAGTAATTAAAAATGCTGTGTCTTGATCGTGGTCTTTGCTGATACACTGTAAAAATCCAATGAGCTAAGCTTACTTAAAAAAGAAAAAGGCAAATAGATTTTTCGTTGGACAAAAAAAACTAAGGAAATTTACTGAGAAAAATCGCAAATTCTGCTTGAAAATTTTCTTTACTTAGGTTCTTAACTCAGCTACTTAAAGATGAACTGATTGAACTAAAAAAGAAAGCGGCATATCGTCACCTACTCGGTCTACTTTATCTGTAATTCTGCTGCAGCTTGTATAATGTGCTGTATGTGTACTGTGTAGACACTCTGCTTTCTCAAAACTCTGCTTGGTTTCCAAGTTCAGCTTAATGACTCATAGACTTAACATATGCTACAATTAGTATAGCAGCTCTGAGTGACTTGATCTTTGGCCTGTTGCATTCAAATGAACTGCGATACTCCCACACAGCCAGCAGCTCTTCTTTTAAAGTCTCTTCGCTTCACTGACACCACTCTGGGAATAACACTTCAGTCTGAACTGTCAAACATGAGACCCCGACGTCTTGAGTAGTAAAATAAAGAGACAAAAGAACACTTACTCACCAAGCTTGGGTGTCACTTTAATTAACTTTATGCATTCTGTTTCTGTATCGCACAGGCGTCAGAAAAGTTGTAAATCTTACTAAAATGATCCATTCAGTTCTACAAATCAGGATTGTATCACCCTGATGCAATGTCGAAATTAGTTAAAACGTTTGCTTTGTCGTGTTTAAGTCCGTAACTGCTTCCCTGCTTCAGATATGACAGAACATGTTCACATTTGCCACTTTTGGTGGGATTAAAGTTAAGTCTGGGGTCTTTGCTGCATTAGCTGAGTCTGTTTGTGGAAATGTATTGGGCTGGTTCTCCTGCTATGGTGAGGGCAAACATGCAGTACTCTATGCAGATAAAATATGTGAGTATGCTTAATGAATCTTTATTACAGAGTTGTTAACCTGCAAAGTTGAGCAGTGAAACAGTTGCATTTGACTTTTGGAGATTTGTTTCTCTCCTTTCAAAGAATAAATTCAATAAACAAGATTTGAGACCCCGAGAGATGGCCAAGTGTAGCTACAAATGCCTGCACTAAAATTACCACTAAAAGGAGAAAGAACCATGACTACAAAGTTATTAGAAATAATTTCTCAGCTTGTCTCACCAGAAAACCGGCACAGAAATAGAGTTTGTGTGTTGGTTTAATGCTGGTTTAGCTGGTGCAGTTGCAGCATGCACAAGCATTAGATCAGCAGAGGCATGTAAACAATGTTGATAGGTGCTATTTTTTGCAGGTTTATTTGAAAGGTTTATCAGGTCTGAACGCACAAAACCTCCCTCAAGGTGATACAATAGGTTTATTTTTCCCAAAGCACAAAGAAAATACCAAGCAAAGGGATAAATGAAATAATGAAATATCAGGTGCACTGATCCCACCGTAACACCGCAGTAGATCTGACTATTTCACAGATCGCTCTGTTTCCCTTCTCTCATACACTCCAAACATAAAAACATATACCAAGGTCACACAGGACCAAAACATTTCCAGTGCTCTCATCTATTTGTGTCCAGCAGCCACTCCACATACAGTCGAAATGTCAGATTAATTCAGTCTGATTACTGTCATTAGAGCCGTGTTAATGCCAACTCTGAGAACTGCTATTTCATGAAGCGCTTCCGAGAGGATGTTGTTGTCCTGACCACCATACGTCAAATGCTACAAATGAATGAAAACACTCACGGGTCCACACAGTACACAAAAACCAGGTTGACCCCATTCGAATGCAGCCCGGGTTGCTGTCCTCTTTTCATGCATAAGCACTTTATTTACAATGCAGTGTATCCAGTTTTAACTAACATGAGGCTCCATGAGTGTCACGTTTCTGCTGGCAGATGTGCCTGTTTTCCACAGAGGAAGGAAAAAAAAACAGGACGAACAGGACCATTGTTCACCATCAGTAGGTCACTCTCTGTCATTAACAAAAGGACTCGACCATGTATTCACTCACAAAATGGCTGCATGTTTCCAAACTGCCTTCAAAATAGCCTTATTTGAGTGATATGTTTGAAAATATTGTTGCTCTTCATTTCATTTGCAGTACACACACAGACACGCACGCATGCACACATACACCTACAGGACCTGGACAGATGTTGCACCTGTGACGCTCGCGGTCAGCAGACAGAAGGACATCTGTTCATCTCAGTGAGAGACAAAGAGGACTGAGAGCTGTGCTGCCCACCCTCCATGTGCTCCGACGTCCTGAAGCATACAGGAGGAAATCTACAGATGTCTAAAGTCTGCAGCTCCACGGGACCCACAAGATATTTGGACAAAGCTCCAGGCAACCATAAGCCGAGCTTTTCTCTTCAGGAATACTGTTTTACTCAGTAATAAACAGGAGGAAATTTGTAGGTATCACACATTAATAGATGACTCCCTGGGCCACATACAGAACATATACACACACGAAGAACTTTTCTAGTGGCCAGATCAGTTAGAAAACAACTAGAATATTGTAATACAGGCAGTAGGTTAAAGAAAATCTTTTGGTTCGATATTTTCTCTCAAGAAAAACACAGGAATGTCCAAACACATTTCTGATACTTTTTCTGTGAAGCCTGTTCACACTCACGATAACCAGAGTACATAATTGTACTGTTCTGAGGCCCGAAAGCCACAATGTCACCAAAGACAGATCACCCATCCTCTGTACTGTTGATGCTTATCACTCCAAAGCAGAAAATAGCCCGATGGGAGCACTGATCAATACGATGAGACTGATCAATGTAACAGCAAGATCACTGATATTTCGGAGGCAAAATGGGAAAGTTACAATTTACAACCTGACTGATAGATGCAATTTAGATATTCTGCCATCTACTGGGACCACCACCAGGCAAGATAAACAACAAATTTACCACCAGCATCTTGCATGCCTGGAACTTAGACAGTTTGGCCGACGCGCTCCCTCACTTTGTGATGATTAGGAAACGCTTGGGAACATGAGAATATTCAAGACGTTTCATGATCATTTTTTTCGTCTGACCTCATGATGACACCAGAGAAAACTGGGAATCATTAGGACTTTAAAAATGGCCTTTAGGGAGTCGTGACCGTCTTTTCACAGCAATTTGGCCTTTCGTTTTGGAGACCTCATCATTAACGAAGGTATAGATCGAAGTGAATTTTTGACCGGATATTGACAACGCACGGAAAGGTCAGAAGTTCATCCCAATTTTAGACACAATTATTACCGATCAACTGTTGAATTAAGAGGTCTTATTCTGTGGGACCGCGTCATCTTTCTGCAAGTCTCTTCCAGTGATGCAAGTGATCTGATTGGTCAATGTGTTGGATAGGATCCTTCAGTACATTCGATTGTGTCTAATTCGGCTGCAAAATGCTTCAAAATGCTTGTCCAAATCATCTTGATGGACAGTCTCCTTAGCGTTGATGTTTCTCATCTGCTTAGTATTCATCCCACTTGCCCTTTTTTTATTGATCATATTTTCTCGGTAGGTTTATTTACACTGCCTCGGTACTCCCTTCCAACCTTTTGCACAAACTTTTCCCAGCATTTCCTCCAACTTAGTTTGAAATCAGGTTAAATTTCTTGGAAGAAAACAAAAGCAGGTGCAGGAGCAGGTGCAGGCGCTCTGGCTCAGGCGCAACCTCTCATTTTCCATCCTCCTGTCAGTGAGCAGTGGGTTTGGTGCTAAATGGCCCTGAGAGCTGGATCTTTATGGTCTTGATGCATCCTGACTCGCTGTGGTCATTGTCCTCCGAGCAGCACAAGTAAAACTGTCATCCAGCATTGTTGTAATTATGTTTGGCAGGGCAGAGAATTGCTACCTAGTCCATGACAGAGCGTCTCTGCAGGCCTGATGATCCAATGATCCACCACTTCCACACTCCTGTCACATGGGCTTAAATATCAAATGCAAATGCTGTCTTTCAAAACAAGCTCCTCTTACTACTTAACATTTAGTGCCCAGCTTTCACTGTGTGTCATCTCCTCTCCATCTCCCGCCCCCACCCAAACCCACCCCTGCCCCGCCCAAACCCACCCTTCTCTCTGCCATCACTCTCCGCCAGCATCTGTCTCTTTAAGAGATGCAGACGTAGCCGAGGATAAGATGTGACATCCTGTACCTGTGGTGCAGAAAGTATGAGGGGGGGCACAGAGGGTGCCAAAGCCACTACAGGTGAAGCCCCAGCCTCAGTGGGAAAGCAAAGGTAGGGTGTCGGGGCTATAATCAGCTAGAAATTCCACAGCGCCACGGGGCAGGAAACCAGTAAATGCATACATGCATGAACACGCACACACACAGGTGATTATGCACACACCTGCACATGGTGTAGACATGTGAGTGCTTGAAAATGAGGAATAAATCATTGTCTCAATTTGTGTTGATATTTGTGTCATTCAAAAAAGACTGAACCCTCATAACCAGAGCAGAATTAAATCTCTGCGTTTTCTAAGATTTGAGAGTCGATCTAAATAAACAAGAGAACCCCAATATTGTTTTAGTTGCCATATATTTGAGCAGTGATCATTTCAATTCAATCAAATCATATCCATCCAATGGTTCATCCATCCTACCTATTCCCAGTTTATTCTTCATGTGGTTACACTGGAGCAGTGCTGAGTGCCGAATACACTCTTGTACTTACTCCCATTCCTTGCGCCGAGCTTGAGGTGTGCTCTGTATCTTGTGAGCCTGGTGGGCTTTGACAATGTCCCTCTGCTCAATCAGGCCTCCCCGTCGTCTCTTAATCACATTGGGACTCACTGCCGAATCGCCCTCCACTCCCAGCATTCCAGCTCCAACGTCGAAAGTCGAGGCAACATCCAGAGAGAGGCCAAGACGGCTTGGGTGAAGGGGCGGGGTGTGGGCCGACATTTGTGGCAGGTAGAGGGTGTCGTAACTGGCCGACAGACTTTGGGGCTCCAGCAAGAAGTGAGACTGAGAGTGCATGGTCGACCCCTCGGCCAATCCCGCGCGGTGCTTCTGCCAGCTCTCGCAGTCCACCGGGGACGGGCTGGGGGTGTGGCGCCTGGGGGTGCTGCTAGCACACATCGCCCCCACGCCCAAACCACCCACTTGACACTCTGCCCCTCCAAGAATTTGAGGTAGCTCGAAAGCATTGTGCTCCCCTGTCAGAGACTGAGAGCTGACCGAAGACGAGCCCAGTTCCAGCATGGTGGGAAGGCTGCCTGAGATCTCAGCATAGTGCTGCAGGAAGGAAAAAGAGAAGAGACAAGATGAGACAAAATAAGATGTTAAAAGTAAAAATGCACAATTCTTGGTTTGACCTCTTTGAGTCAAAAAACACTTGTGAAGAATTTCTATGTCACCATGATTACACGAGCTGAAGATGAATAGAAGTGCAATTATGTTTTTGAGCAATGTTTCCTCTCCTCGAGATAGCATATCGTTAGGATCTTCTGTCATTAAGACCTTTGCACTTGCCGGACGACGCAGATGATGGAATGAGAACACTAATCTGCTCACACATAAATCCAATCAGATGCTAACTTGACTTGCTGACATTGAATCAGGTTGTTTGCTTCTCACTAAATCTTCCATCACTTTGGGTGTTAGTATCTGCAAATTCATTTGAGGAATGCCGTGATACTGCTTCATTGCAAAACTTGAAAGTGGTAAATTCCCTACGATTTTACTCATAGGGCAGTTTCATTGGATCTTAACATTCAACCAGCTGCAGCTGCCATGCATGTTTCTAACGCACCACAGAGGGCAACATGGCCTTGAGCTTTCATCAGGGACAGTTTAGTGTGTGTCAAGATGGGGGCTCTAACCAACGTGGGGGGTTCCAAAAAGACCCAGTCAGCCTACTGGGTCACAGTGTCATACTGCCAGGTCAGACAGGATGAATACAACTGGTTATATGTATTTCTGTGAAGGCTACAGAGAGGCTGAAGAACCACATGTGGCTACGAAGCCGTGGGATGCAGACCCCTATCCTCCATCACTGCCAGCTGCTGCTAAAAAACCTCTCGCACTGCTTGGTGTGGCATAAACGTAACGCAAGTCAAAATCCAGATCTCATTGAGCAACGAGACAATTTACTGAAGAGTGGTTTGCTCTCAACGTCTTCAGTCACATTAAAATATCACACATTCTCCCTGCATCGAAACCAATTAGATGCGCTCCAATGTAGCCTTCAAAACAAATAAGCATATAGCCCATTACTGCCAGTACCATGCTTAACGACACAACTAAGAGGGAAGCTAGCAAGGGAGTGTAATTGTATGAAGGCATATTCTCCTTTATCTTGCAGTAACAGAACGAATCAGAGAAAGGTATGCAAACCCTAAATCTTGCTCCCAGAGAAGCTGGAAGAGCCACACTGCTACTGCTGCTCCGAGAAGAGCCTTCACAGCTTTAGGTGACCAAATGATAGATTTTTTCGGGCTTTACAGCCACCCTGAGAGGAAAGGGCCCTTAATAACTTATGTGAGAAAGATATTGAGCAGTAAAAAGATGTTATACTGCACAGAGTTGATAAGGTGGTAGAATGAAAACTGGGCTATTCAACTGTCTTGGACCTCAGCTTAAAATACATCGCCTTTCTCACGCACATTTACCTTTACAGTCACGTGCTAATCCCAGTCAATAAGAGAACACACTGCAGTGATTGAGATGCTAATAATCGGAGGCAATCTGGAGCTGAACGCTTCCAGATGCTTCATGTGTAAAGGAAACAAGGAGCATTGCTTATGAACTGATCCCCATAAGATGCACAACTCAGTCGTGAATTTAAAAAGGGACTTTTTTCCACAAAGACTCGAAAAAACCGACTACAGTTTGGAAGGATTGAAGTCATGAGCCAGAAAGTAGCACAAAGCTTCATAATAAAGAAAATGAAACAAACAAAAAAATGTGGCAAAAATATTGCTAATTTATAATAAGCCATTTATCTTTTCCTCGGGCAAGGATGGCTGGCCGTGCTCATTACAGCGACTGGAAGTGGGCCAACTTGTGACAGAGTTTATATAAATGTTGTTTAGCAGTACTTGAGATCGACAACTCTCCTTTAGTCCCATTCACCTCAGGGATTTTGTTGTGAGGTTGAGTTCACTAGTGCTTTCACTGGGGACCCTCTTTGGTTTTACCCAAAACCACTAAAGAAAAATGTCAGTCAAAGCTCCTACAAACAATTTCTGCAACTGGAGCTCTTATGAAACCACCACACTGCTGCTTTTTTACATAGGCTTTCAAAAGCAATTCAGAGTTGGTCATGTGTCCAATTTTTTGCAGTGACAGACAAAAATCATAAATTATACATTTTTTTAATGCAGAAATAACCATGTTATTCATATCTATCCAAAATGTAGCAGTAATATTTTTATATAACAAATATCCAGACGCAAGATGCTTTTAAAGGGGAGCTAAAATAATTGAGCGCTGAATATTTTCAGCATGATTTCCAGAGGCCAAGCTACAACTAATGCACTCTAAAACCACTCTATTAGCAGGCATGTAGCCAAGAGTCCAGGTGTCAAAACAATGTAAAATAGATGATTGGTGTTTACATTGAAAAATAGCTAAAAACAATTTAATGCAGTTTGGGTGTTTATTGACTTGCACGGTCAACCTGATTAGAAATCAATAAGACATAAATCAGCTCCTGAAGCACTTTTTAACAGTTTTTCCTTACAATCAGTGAAGTTTCTACTGCTCCTGATTGACCGTGCCCATTACACCTGACACCTTCATTTTCCTGCCCTCTGGGGGGGTCGATCATATATAATGGCTGAGCTTCTCCTTGAAAGCCCAGAAAAATAATGGAGGTACCAGCAAAGTGGTTTTAATTGTGGCCTCTTGGTGGAATGTATATGAGCTAACTGACAGTCTGATGGGCAGAAATCACCTGGTGCTACCAAGTTCTCCTCCTTTTCTTTTGTTCTCAACATGACCAAGGAGGAAAATGATATCCAGTGTGTGACCCATGCAGATAAAATCAGTGTAATATAAATAAAGGAATATAAAGTTGGTTTGCATACGCTGTTGCAGTGTGGGGTTCCTGGCAGGAGGACGTTTCTCTGACAAGGAGCAGGAGAAACTTCATTGATCCGTTGTTTACTGTATCCATTATGGAAATTGTGTTCCTCAAACTGCAGTGCCAACATCATCAGAGAACACGTAGTCTATTGATGGTTTCAACAGCTGATGCAAAAGTCAGATACTCTAAGATGATACCAACTAACAAAGCAACACAGACAGGCTCCCAGACTTCAGAATATCCCCCCAATTAAGTTGAGGAAGTCCATTTTTACAGAAACATTATTATATAAGTGAACAACTAAAGTAAAAATAGGCTTTCTTCAACAAATTGTGAGTTTTTCAATGCATGTGGGCATCATTTTTGTTGGGAAAATGCTGTATATGATGCTCATCAAGTTTTATTTCGAGCTATTTCGTCTCTGTTTATAAACGTAACCCGAGTTGCTTCAAGTGCCGAAGCACCTAAGTGGCACATTTATGGCTTTATATCCATCTGCTAATGAGATGGACACGATCATGTAAAAACACAAATTCAAACACTCCGTGTAATAAATAACATCAAATAGTTTCTATTGTCATTTATTTCATGTCGGTTATGGGTCATATAATACAAGAGGAGTAGTACAGTTGAGTTAGAAACAGCACTTGTGTGCACATTTACCTCGATGGAAGACTAAATCAGAGCCTCCTGCAGCCAGCTGGAGGGTTTTCTGAGCTTAAGTACAAAGACTGAAAACAGTAGGAAACTGTGAGCCTGGTGCTTTTCGAGGTAACAAAATCTGCCCTCCAGCATCAAGGAAAGCTAATTAACATGTTTCATCGCATGTGTGTTTGGCTTGAGAGGTGGTCGGGATTTTGGTTTTCAAACAGTGCTGTGCGAGTTCACTGTTTTTCATGCTTTTATTAAAATTCATGAAAAAAAATAAAAATCAACCAAAAGTACACATAATGATAAAAATACAATGAAAAAACCAGAGTCTAGTAGCTGGTTTGGACATTATAAACTGGTATTACTTATAGATGCAAACTTATTGAGATTCCCACTACCATTAAATTTCACCAGAATGTCAGACCTAACGTGTATCACTTTTCCATGTAAACTTGCCATACAACTCCTAACAACAAATAACATCAGGGGGAAGGAAGAGCCAGAGGAAGCAACTGTCACCATCAGTCAAACAGGTTGAAATTTTATAAAAAATCATGCTGCCTGCCATCTCACATGTGACCATTATCAGGATGATTATTGCTGACCACAAGACCCACAGACGACAGCTACAAAGCGCTAAAAACACCCACACTGTGTGACACAGAGTCAGACATCAAGGCTCTGTTCCTTGCCTCCACAGTCAACCGTGGTTGCTATCTGCAATAATCAAAACCCTACAGCCGAGAAAGTTGACTGTGGTTCATTATAAATCTCCTAATTAGCTTTTAGGAGGCTTGTTGTTCATTAGCCTTGGTCAGAGAGCTTTCACGGCCGGAATCCGCTCATAAACATCCAGTGTGCTGTTTGTGGGTTTGTGGTGACTTCTTGGCCACTTAGGGTTTGACCTGCAGACAGAATATGAGTCAGAACTGAAACTGAATCACAGAGTCCGCGGGGTCAAACTGTTTTCATGCTCTTTGCTGGACAGCCAGGTGTTTTCAAGGTTAATAATGAGGAGTGACTGAGAGGCAGCGGCAGCCGAGGAAGCTTCTCACACCTGCTGCCCGCAAAACAGCCCACACACATGACACATCCTCCCCCTCAACCTGGACGCCAACCTGGTGAGAGGCCAAACACGCGTCAGGAAATGTTACAGGTCACCTGACACTAATGGGCTCTGCGTTTGAAGAAAAATCTGGTAAAACATTTCAGTCAGCTGAAGATGACACGCTTTAATGTGGCTCAGTGTGAAAGATCCAACCACGATGCGAAGAAGCGATGTCGACCAGCTGCAGCTCCAGACTTCCTCCTGACAACAAATGATTGTGCTCGTGTTTTTTCTCAGGTTAGCTTCAGGTTTGATTTATTTTCTGAATAAGGAATATAAGGGACCGCAGGATGATACAGTGAGACCATGTATGGTTCAAGTCTAGGCTTGGGGGGAGATTTCTGGGTGGGCTTTTCACATTTTTACCTTGCATTCACTGATTTTAATCATTTGGTTGAGTTAATCCTGGGATGAGCAGGTGACCTGTCTAGATGTACCTCATTCATACTTAGCAGGGATTACAACCATCCTTTAGGTGTGATAAAGAAACAGGCCTGATGCATGGAAAAAGGTCATATTATTTATCTTTGATGCTACTTCTTTGATCTATGTGTCCGGTATGCCAGAGCCAATTGGAAGGAAGTCTGTAATGATTCGGTGGCAGTTTTTTATGTTAAAACGATTTATCTTGTCTTTGAATTCAAACAAAATGCCCCATCATCCCAGTGTAACAGCCAACGCAGTGACAAATCGGTATGCTAAATAGGCACATGACTCAGCAATGTCGTTGCTACAGCATATCCTCAATCCTCTTAGGTCACACAGCATGCTGTTTGTCATTTCACAGCATTGTTTGCTTGGAGCAAACAGTGGAACAGAGCCGATGAATGAATGAAGGCCACACCTGAGTCGGGAGTAACAAACCCCGACACATATAAACATTGTGGTAGCCAAGCAACACATGGTGTGACAGTGTAAGTTTCCCCTCAATGAGAAGTCTCATCTATTTCAGCTCACTCGGCCCCCCCAATTCTCTTTAAAATACAGTCTCTGCGTATTACTGTTCTGCATTATACAGAGTGCATTAGGCAGTGCCAGCATATACATGCTAAATTTACAACTCTCAATCACACACACTGTGGTGCAGTTCAGTGAACCCACGAGATATGCAAATGTTTCAGACATGATCGGCAGAAGTCATCAATCAGAGCGACTCTGCGTGTGCACACTTTGTGTGTAACTGAAGCACACACAAGTTTTTCTAGTTGAGGCTCTGAAAAACGATGAGGAATGAAAAGACCAGAGACAAACAAGCAAAACTTATCCAAATCAGTGCCAGTTATGGCACCCACGCTCATTTGCTTCTATTGTTGTCTCAGGTTTCGTTCGTCTACAGTTGAAAAAATTATATGTATTTAGTCTTTTTTTTCCTAGTGTGGCCTACATATTTTGTGGTCCCAATGAAACACCTTTTGCCAATTTATTATCACGGATAAAATAGTGTGATGTCCCATTTAATTTGATTTCCTTTTCCTCCTTTTTTTGGTCCGTCTAAGGTTTGTAGTATGGATTTCACTGAGGATTTTAGGTTATTTTTTTCACTCATTTTTAGTTTTGTGGCTGTGTCACACACCTTGGGCAGACTTCCATTTTTCAGTTGGATAGCCTTCATTTAATATTTGCTCCGAGGGTACAGCGTGGTGCTGTACTTACCCTTCTTTTCGTGTATCCGTTTACTTCAAATACACTGTATTTTCCTTTTACAATCTTTGCTGTATTGTACCACAATGATATGTCACTCTGCGATAATAACGAACACAATGTCCCCACAGGGTTCATTAAAGTTTCATATAATCCTTATGTGACTATTGTGCCATAAACACAGAGCGACCTGAGTTCGAATAGATCAAGCTGCTCAATGCCTGAGTCATACGAACACTGAGCATACACAGTAATCCAGCTGGTTGGTTTGTTTCACTATTATCACTTAGCTTTTTGCTTTTACAGTTAACTTTTATTGTGTTTCTACACTGTCCAATTTGAGGCAATTCATGGAAAAACTAAGAGCAACCCATTTATCTCAATGAGCTAACAATGCATTTTGTCCTTAACCGATTGGTGATAAATGAGATGCTGCCTTTAGATGATGAAATGGCACTTCCCAGAGGGGGGTTATTGCTGTGCTGACCTTCCAGGAAACACCCTTATGCAACACTCACAGATCACATCAGTGATGATCAACATGGCTAATAGGCACAGGCGCAGTTAAATCATTAGAAGGTGAGGCGGCCTGAGCGACGAGAGCTGTCATATTACACACTTCGTCCATTTTAAAGGTTACATTTTGAAATGTATTTGGTTGCGATGGTTAATTGAAAACTAGAGAGCAAAACATTTTGGAAGAAACCTTCCAGAGCCTTCCCCCCTCTAAAAACAGAAACAGACACATTCACAAATGCTCCAGATCCACTGGGAGTTTTTAATAGGTACAATAAGTCAGTTTGTTCCAGCAAAACAGCAGCTCAATATTCTCACACGCACTTAAATGTTGATAAAGACATTAGAAACAGGTGTGTCTGCGAGGTTGCCATGGAGATTGAAGCACCTGCACAGGAAAGGAGAACGAAGCTTGTGCGGAGGAGCTCTTACTAGTTTGAATAAGACTGAGTTAGAAAGCAGCTTGAACAGGTCAACATGTCCCCGGTGCAACTCAGTCCGTTCTGCACAGTGCAGCGGGAAACGACTGATTGAAAACAGACGTGTGCGTCCGAGTATAGAAAACCTCTGAGAAGCTGTTCGACTGACGCTCGCAGGTGTGCAGTGAGGCTAACGTGGAAAAGACCTGCAGGTGTGCAAGTAGGTGGTAAGGGAGATGTTAACGCCCTGCAGGTGTGCAGCTAGGTTGCCATGGCAATAAAAGGCCCTGTAGAGGAGCATAGGCAATCCATGGTTTCAGAAAAAGGAAGGCAGACTACAAACGTGTTGCTTTAACAGGCAATAAAGGCTTGATATTAGAAGTACTTGAAAAAAAATTCTCTCAATGACAGGGACAGTAGCCAGTATTCGTCATAGCTTCCTTTGAAATAATGTTTATGAGTTGGTCATCGGTCAAGCTGTTAGAAACACATTATATTAAATAAAGTAAGACTTGCTGTGTTTAGTAGCTAATGGAATCACTTGCAAAAATAGCAGCTGCTTTTGCTACTTTCTCCTTCCTCTGCAGGTTTTAAATCATGTGTTTGTCCTCCAGATGAACTGGCCAACTGTTAAATACCACCTGCATGTCAGACATAATCTTAACAGCTAAATCATGCAATGTTTACAAACTCAGCAATAACGGGTTGTAAACTTTGCCCACCTATAAGTACCAATCATATGCTTTGAATTCAGTGCACACTGTGTTTTTACTATACTGCCCTCTACGTCACTCTGCTCAAAGAAACCTGATTCAATCAATCATTGTCAAGCTACACATAAGACTCATAATGACCTGTTCTTTTGAGATGTATACAAGAGACGAAGGCAACTAAAACATTCAGAGCTGTGGCTCCATATGCCTAGGGTCTGAGATCGCTGGTCCAAAGGTAACTCATAGCAATAAGGCCCCTGACATTTAAAGGTCCACTGTGTAGATCTTAAAAGGATCTGTTGGTGGGAATGGATTTAAATGTGCATAATTCTGTTTTAATTAATGGAGAACTAACTAGAAACTGGATTGACTGGATTAGTTGCAGCACCACAGCTGCATGAAGCGAAACCCTAAAGACTTTCCAGAAAAAAAAAATATGTCCAACGTATAGTTCCAAGGTCCAATTAAAAAAAATGAACAATGGAAATATCTAGAAGTTTGAAAATGGAACAAACATGAATCATTTGATATTACAGTCAGCACTTACACTGACATCACTGAAACTGAGGGTGAGCCAGAATAAATATTTCTTTATCTGGATGAAATGATACAGAATTTGACTTTTCTGAATAATTTGGATCATTCACGGTGTGAACGAGTTGCTTCGATTTCTGGCTCATTAAAAATCCCATTGACTCAGCAGCTCCTCGTCACACAGTTACACTGAAGGACTTCACAAGAAGAACTAAGGAAAGTGTTGGAGAACCTGTCACAATCAGTTTGCTCCAAAGACCACAAACCATTTAGTTTTCAGTCCCTCTCAACAGTCGAGGCTCAGCTTCATTGCTTGAAATTAAAAGTTTGGAGCCATGTATGAATATAATTTTGTTCCCATGACAGATGTGGCAATAAGGACATTTTACAAACGAGCTAAATCACAAAACATGAATGTGTCCATTGTCCTGAAGAAAAACAATGATTGGAGACCTTCAAATCTTAAAAAAAAAATTGATTGATGGTTTTCGTAAATGATGAATCACAATGGACACTATTCTGCCTGCCACTGCGGTGGGTGGTCGAACAAACATGCAGTTCAAGAGGCAGAGTCGGGTTCAGGTTGATGCTGAAGGGAGGCACTAATTTATACACCATGAAAACCAATTTACACCCTCTCCAACGAGAGTGGTGTTATTCAATCAGGACAATCACAGCACTTGACAAGAAAAACAGAAAAAAAAAACAGGCAAACGAGACCGGGGGTGGGAAGTGCCAAGTATTAGTATAAAGAAACAACTAGCGAAACCATCCAGAAGAGGGGCAGCATCAATCCAAGCAAAGGTCCATATACGATCACTCAGAGAACGTCAGAGGAACTCAATGGAAAGCTGGTCAGTGTATCAGAAGCTACTGGTACTTAAATGGACGGACCACCGTGAAATCAAGCTCAATCTCGAGACAAATTTGAGGTGATGAAGTTGACTGACGTTGCGATGTTGGCCTCCAGCAGCCTGACATCTGAAAACACAAACACTGTTTATCCAGCCTGTCTCTCTTTTCTCTGTCTGGAGACTTCAGACTACAGACTGATGGCCTTCCTGTGACTGATTAATTAATCTGAAAATGTTTAGTGGCAGCTCATTTCTCTACATGGTAATTTTCAGTTTATAACACTGCTAAAGCCGCAGAAAACCAAGGACAGACCAAACACGAGCTGACATAAGCAAACCACATTCATTTAGGTTCAGAAACGCCTTCCATCATTTTTAGACTCAAATTTATTTTATATTATCTTCAGCAAATGTAGTCTTGATTTT
>JASSRZ010000055.1:10382681-10407885 GCA_032164315.1 Malacoctenus gilli | reverse complement strand
TACATGGTAATTTTCAGTTTATAACACTGCTAAAGCCGCAGAAAACCAAGGACAGACCAAACACGAGCTGACATAAGGTTCAGAAACGCCTTCCATCATTTTTAGACTCAAATTTATTTTATATTATCTTCAGCAAATGTAGTCTTGATTTTCTCATCTTTAATTAAGTCCTCTCCCCTTCAGTTAATGATGGCTGCCTTCCCCAGCCTCTGAGACAGAACTAAAGAGATTTCTCTTCCTACACTGATTTTTTTTTTTTATCATTATCTGCTCCTGGCCCACAAGGTAATCAGTAGATAATGATTTGAGAAGGACCCAATGTGGCAAATGTAGAAAGTACTTAAAGAAAAGGCTGAAAAAAGGATAGAAATCCAAGTTTGGGTGTAATGATTAACTATTGATTCAGTATCCTTCATTAAAAGACAAAGTTGAGAGGAAATGGTCTTGTCCTCCAACCTTGCCAATTTGGTGGTATTGATTAAATATGGAAAAACCAAATGAACTTGAATACATTTTTCACATATGTGTTTTACTTTAACACATTTAGGTTAGAAAAACAAAAACTTCACTCTTACTGCAAAGCAAAACTGAGGTCTATTTTCAAGTTACATAAAGACCTGCACCAATTCATCGTTCAACACCGAGGAGCCACATGTCCAGATCGCAGTTTCCCTGATTTTTGTTTGGGTAGCTCAAAAACATCTGCCCAAAAGCTTCCTCCCAGTTGTCGGGTAGACTTCAAGCTCAACACACACTCACACAAAAAACAAAGAATAAAAAAAGCCTCGTTACATTTCTCCGAACTGACACCTGTTTGAAACAAACGCAGAGTCTCTTACCTGAAAACAGAGAACTCCTTTCCATTTCGTTTGCACCTTTCCACCGAGAATAAAAATGTGGCAGCAGATACGACCACGACCGCTGCACTGTCGTCCTACCGGTCCAAAGAGGGAGAGAGAGGCAGAAATAAGAGGGGAGGGAGGGATGAAGACGGAGGGAGAGAGAGAGGGAGGGAGGGAGAGAGAGAGGCGAGGAAGGAGGGGTGTTGGCAGACTATTTTTCAGTGAGGGTCAGGGGAATTAAAGCAGTTGCCACTTACAAAACAGTTCATTGAAAAGACCCCTAAATCCAGCCTACATTATGTGTCTGTATGTAACCATTTCATTTCCACTTCTACTTGTATAGAACGTCTTCACAATACTGGGAAATATCACCGGAGGTTACCTACTTGTTGCCGTCAACGTTGTCCAACCAAGGCCATAACCTGGAAACCTGAATCTCTGCCTGCTTTCATAACTGGCTGCACCGCAGTTTATATATTAATGACTAACCTGTTAGCGGTGAACACCAACTACTTTGCCCATTTTTACTGCCCCCATTTGTTGCTATAGAAACTAATAGAAGGGGGGAAAACGTCCTCGACAAGCAAAATAATTGAGAGAAGAAGAAGAAAAAAACCCGCCAGAAAAATGTCTGGTGGTGACGAATTACACCCACGAAGAAGACTGAACTAAAGGGATGAAATTTGTTGTAGGACCCCTCACAGTGCGTTTGGGCAAACACCGTTAGGCTGTGTGGAAAAGTGCTCCATGTATGTGTACGTGTAAGCCACAGGGGGGCAGTAAACACGCATTAATTGCCTTGATGAGAAGCCACAGAGCAATAGTGACATTTTTTTAAAAAAAAGAAGAAATAATTAAAGTAGAAGGAAACAAATTCAAAATAAGTAAAATTCATAAATGACCACTGACGATTCGTGAAGGTAGATCAAATAGATTCAGTAAAATTGAGGGGAATTCCGAATCAATGTGCGCCACATCAAGAAATGAGCGGTCGCAGTATTTTTAAATTTCTTCCTCATTTTTATAATAAACACAAGCAAAAAGTCACATTCTTAACACAACACAAAAACCAGTCATGAAAACTGCTGTACTAACGAGTTTCGGTTTCTTTAGATGTACACGCGACAGTTTTTTTGTATGGAAAAAAAGTTTATGTTATGATGAGATGTTGTATTAATGCATGAATCAAACACTGACTGAGTACTGAACAAGTGCAATAGGTGAAAACAGAAGTGAAAATAGCCTAAATGACATATTGACAACGCTTGGCAGTGACGTGGCCAAAGTCTCGCGATATTTCGGCGTCTTTCAGTTCCCTGCCCGTCCTGGATACTCCAGTTTCACCGTTGAGAAACATCAACATAGCAACCCGCGAAAGGCTGTCCCAGAGGCGGGTGGCGACAATTCTTTGATCAAGATCATCTAATAATCAGAAAATGTGGTTGCCCGAACAAGCGCTGGGACGATGGAGGAATGTTGCTCGAAAAAAGTTGCTCGGTTAGTTGGCAGAACTGCAAGCTAACATTGGTTCGCTAACGTTAGCTGCCAGACGCTAACATTAGCAAACAGACAGCTGGACGAAACTGAAGAAGTCCGCTGAAGTTTGGGATTTTCCTATCATGAGGAATTCAGCGTGAATGTGGTCATCGATATACAACGGACTGTTCCTCTAAAGGTACACCTTCTGTCTTTACAAAAACGTCCATTAGACCAGTTATTTCACAGTTTACAGCTAGCTTTAGTATTAACTCTCGAGTTAGGGGCTCTGACTATTTCCTGGACCGAAGCGGTATTTCGAAATGAGTAACATGGAAGTCAGTTGTCAGAGAGACAAATGCGTTCATTATTTCACAATGATAATAAGAAAAAAAGGGAAACTCTGTTGCAGAAAAAGTTGTATTTGATGTCGGTTTATCAACAACAAAACTCAAACAAGCTTGTCGGCAGTTCAAATCCGGTGTATAGATTATCCCTGGATTGTCTGCCTCAACACGTCGGTGAGATTTTCCCGGACCAAGTGATTTGGTTAGAGACAAACCTGCGTGCAGATTTAGGTATGTGTTACGGTTTATTGTATTCAGTGCGAACAGCGCTGTCTTTACCATCTGCCGGGCTCCGCTTTGGTAAAGCCCTTCCAGCGCTTCAAACCCCGCGGCAGCGTGGACCCGTCTAATTTGTGTTTTACAGAATACCGTTAAATGTTTAGTCAATAAATGCGGGCAGACTTCTCCGGGACCAAAAATGTCATGTTAGATCCTTAAAATCTGGGCTTACTACAGCTGACTGAAGGCGACCTGAGTAAAGTCAAAGATGTCAAAGTGTTTCCTCCTTGCCCCGCTTTTGCACAGCAGTGACATTTGCGGCGATAAACTGTATTGCAGTGAGTGCTCCTGCTCGTGTCCATGTACCTCAATTTGCACCGATAAACGACAGTACGGACACATTGCCACCGAGGAGCACGTCAGTGTGAGAACAAAAGGAATTATGTGCATTTCTGGACCGTACATTGGTTATTGTTGTGTTTAGAGAAATTTTCATTTTCTACAAGACTGCAGCATATATCGACTTACGGTAATAACCTATTGTGTCACAGTAGGTTCTACCTTCCCTGAGGGGAGGGTTAAAGTTTATAATCATGTCTTCCAAAATGCAAAATGTTGACATTGTCAGGTTTGCTTAGAGCAGACACAGCTTGTTTGCTATAATACTTAGTCATCAGTGAAACATCTCTTTCGCAGTTGTTGGCTTTTGAATGTAAATGTGCCATTTGTTACAGTGGACATGGCTATTCGTAGCCTAAAAGTATTTTTCATTTAAAATGTCTCCTGTAATTATTCTGTACACTCTCATGCGAATTGACATTTTGTGTGATTGTTCAACTAATTGCTTAGTTACTTTGTTTTTTCTCAGTGATGTTCTGAGACTGCGAGCTTCTTGTGTGAATTTACAAACTTTTTTCAGAAAGTGTTCTACTATAGTAGCTGCTTGTGTTTGTACACAATTGAAAGAATGTGTATTGTTTTATTGCATACACATAGTGGGAAACATACTGAGCACTGTCTGAGTGCTTTATCTGATTCAGTGAATATTCCAGAAGTTGATGTCTGCTCTTTTCATTTTAGTTTATTATTGCTGTTCTAAATTGTGTGGTTGTTTTTTTTACCAAGGGCTGTTAGAAAGAAATGCCGTGGGTTTAGATTTCTCCCGACTTGCTCCCTGAGCCTGAGGGGAGTATCACGTGATTGTTATGAGTAAAAGGCATGACATGCGAAGAACTCCTTGTGACTCAAAGGTTGTTAAATATGAGCACAGACACTCACCTTAAATTACTAGATGAGACATGCTTAAATATGTGGTTAAACAAATTGAAGTGTGTCATTATTTTTGTCGAGGGTTCTCTGTTCAAGACAAAATCTTTCCTTGAGTTTGTTGTTGACCCGACAGGAGCAGTGCTGAGGTAAGGCCTGCTCCTGTTTAATGGTGTTTTAAGTAAACATCAGATTGCTGATCTGAGACATGTGTTTACCTTTTAGGAATGCTCCATTGTAGAACCAGTTTTAAATGGCAAGCTGGCATCGCTGAAATGTCAAAGCTTACAGATACCCAGACTTTGAATAGATAACACACTGTGGTGTTCACTCTTTATTTTAGGTGAAATGTTCTCACTTCAAATCTGTGTTGTGATTTTTCCCTAATTCTCTATAGTTTTCAACTTTAAAGATAAGCCTGCTAGCTTTGTTATGATCATGGTTTCTGCTCAAGCAAGGCTGGGCTCAATGAGAGATTTATCCATGAATATTTAAAAAAAAAAAAACAACCTTGAGATTTCTAAAGGAGTTTTTCAGAATGACCTTTCAAAAAGGCAGTTCAGTCAGTCATCTCAAAAAAGATATTCTTTTTGGTGCATTCATTCAGTTTTGCTTCTTACATGCATGCGATTGAATTTATAGTTTTATTTCTGTGAGACATTGCCTTGTCTGATGGCTTTAACAATATTTTTGAACTGTGTGTGTATTTGTTGTTTTGTTCCCTTTGACGTCTTGGATTTCATCTGCCTGCTTGATGAGAGTATTTGTTTTTTTATCACAACTGAAGGTGATTGGGAGAGATGAGGAGCAGCAGGAGGACTGAGGTGTCTATTACAAGCTCCGCTCCACAGCTTATCAATCACAATATTGCCCCAGGTATGTGGAACATGTTTTCGGTTCTTTTCTCCCAAAAAATTGACATAGTCTTTTCTTTCTTTTCTTTTTTTTTTAATTGTTATCTTTTCTTGACAGACTTAACCGGTGCATGGAAAAGTTTGAATCAGTCCAAAGCTGCTGTACGTATCCTTGTACCAGTTTATCGCTTGCTGGTTGTATTTAATGTCCAGTTTTCAAAATGATTTTTTTCTCAACCTGTGTTCTTGGTGTTTAGTTGCGGCACATCGAAAACCGAATAGAAGCTGCTCCAGGAACTGGGGTTTGTCTGGACTCAGTCATTGACTCACCCAAGAAAAAATCCTCCAAGACAGTCCATCGCAGAGGTGAGTTGGTCCACAATGTAAATAATCCAATAAAAGTGACTGGATAAAAAAGAAAAATTCTCGTCTCAACATTAATCATGTCAAAGTCAATGATGTGTAGTTGTCTATATGTCGGACATATCATAAATGGTATTTGATACTTTCTTGATTTGACTAAAACATTCCTCTTTCTCTAATAGATGGACGACAAGCCGATGACATTGCAGGGTCTTCAAAGGCAAGGAGCAGAAGTCAGCAGAGTCCAGAAAAAAGCAGCTCACGCAGCCCCTTGAGAAACACTACCCAGGACAGCAATGTCCGCAGGAACAACAACGTCGAGTTTAGGGAACCGTTGGCCTCATACAGGTGGGAACAGTTCACGTCATGGTTTGTGGCATTCACTGATAGTCCAGGACATTGGTTATTTGGGATGTTTTGGTGATAGGAAAGAATTCCCAAGGATGTTTTTTGCTTGTCATTTAAATATTGTAGAATGTTTTTAAAAAAATATGTATTTTGATGTTTTATGACAATATATTACATTTCTAGTGGAGTACAAGTAAAGACACAAGCGCCAATATCAAAGTCACTTTTTGACATAGTTGTACCACAGAATTCTATCAATTTTTTTTTTGTCAGTCCTCACACAGATTTGCCTTTTAAACAGTTTAAACACTAAAAGTTTCCAAATTTCACACTTTCATAATCAGGGTATTTCCACATTCTTCCCTCCTCGTGTAGACTGTTGCCACTTGTGAATGTGTTATTCTGTAAACTCAGTCTGTGGTAAATTAAGAGTAAATCTTGATCCTCTTCCTGATCCCGTGTAATCTGGTTTGTGTACAGAGAGGCCACCCCTCCACCACATCCCGCCTCTCAGTTGGAGGCCTACAGTCTGCAGTCGGTGCCAGAGTCTTCGAATCCATCCTCTCCGCCTCTCTCAGATCCTCTGCCCAGCCAGCTGGTCTACCAGAGAGACACCAGGGACAAACAGTCCGACAGGGATCTGGACAGCACACACTCCTCAGCCCTGGAGAGCACTGAGGTTCGCTACCTCAATGACCAGCCGGCCCTGGACAATCTGCAGCCTGAAGAAAGCACTCCCAAAGCACAACTGGACATGAATGGAGAGGAGCCAAATCCATGTGTAGCTGTAACGCCGGGCTCCGTACACCACGCCGAAAGCTCTCCCTCCACCAGCCCGGGCTCAGCATCCCTGCGTCTAGAGAACTTAAGGCGACATCAGCCCGATGATAAATTGGAGAAGCTCAAAGAGAGAATTCGAAGACAGAGGAAACATCTAGAAGAGGCTGCAGAGAGGGAGAAGATGCTGGCTTGTCCGGAAAAACCCATCATGGCATTTGTGGAGAGTAGCAATGCTGGAACAAGCAATATGCCCACAGCTAAAGTACGCAAAGTAGCGACTGCACCACCTGCACCAATCTACAAAGGTATCTTCAGCATTGCATACAGCCCATACAGGCAACTGACTCTCTTGCTTGTTGAACCATATAAGGTGTAATCACAACTTGATGTTTCTGTACAGGAGCGAACGCGATGCAGCAGCTCACACTCTCTGTCGTCTTCTTTGCAGGATTCAACATCACTGAGACAAAGTACCAGACTCCTGATGGTCGAGTTTGGAAGGAAGAAGAGTTTCACAACCTCAGCAGAGAAATTTACAAGGACTTGTCTCGACAGTTTGCTGGTGAACATTGAACTGAGGCTGTTTCTTTTTACTGCTGCCATTTCAGATCAGACAACAAGAGTAAAGAAAATCTATCTCTCAGTGTTTAGTGAAGACGCTTTGTGGCTTATTCTGTGTGTGTGTGTTTTCTCTTTTCAGAGACCACCAGGATCAGGCATCAACAGCAAAGGGAACAGAGAGCAGACAGGTCAAAAGAGAGGAGGCCTCCCAAACCAGTGAGGAAAGTCCACAGGGTTCCCCCTGCCTTTGACCTAAATGCAAAATCAGGTATAAAATTCATGTTTTTATCTGTGCGGACCAAGCCAGCCTCTGATCTATTTTTAATTAGTGACAGTAGAAAAGCTAAGCATGTGGAACAGTCTGGCAGGAATTTGTCATGGGTCAGCGCACATGCCGCAGAGAGCCTCAAATGTTGAAGCGTCTCCTCAGTTTCAACTCGTCTAAATCAGCTCCACAAAATCTGATACGCCTTTACTTCACTCAGTGCACAATGTTTACGTGCATTGATATACTTTTTAAAGAATGTTTACACAATTTGACATCACACTCTGATAAGGGTCAAACTTTGATCAGATTAAAGAAAATAATTACACATGATATTGCAATATTTTTCTAATCAAGGCATATAAGTTTTTGTCATTTCGGTCTATGGTGCTTTGTCCTCAATGGTCCAGTGCATCAAAGCCAGTGTTTTAAACGACAGTGTAACGTCCACCTATGTATTCCGTTCTGAACCTGTGTGTGTTTTCTGAGCAGAAACCAGATATGCTGCTGGTTGTTGATGCCTTGTTAACACTATAATCCTGGAAGAAATCTGCAGTATGTGTGACATGCAGATTGAGACCAGCAAAGCCGCATACAAACACCAGCAGAGAAGAGCTGTAACCCTATAAGACTGGAACAGGTCTAACAGCTTGAAAACAAAAGAAAAAACTTTACAGATACAAAGAGTTGCAAGACAGAAACATCATGATTTTGGCTGAGCTCCAATTAACATGTTGGAATCTGCTCGAATGAAAAATTGTCTACCTGTTGAAAAGTAGACGTAAGAGCTTGTGTTATAAAGGAAGAGTTTAACAATGAAAAGCAATCAGTTGCACCTAAACAGCAAAATGATTTGACTTCCCTACAAAATGATCTCTTCCTTTGTATTACTAGCCACATCATTGCAGACTACTATATATTGTGAGGGTTTGTAGCTCAAGGGGTCCAACTGGTCAGTGAATTAGTTTGGTGGAGTTGGATTTTTTTATATATATACATATTGACACTTATTGGTTTTCTATAGGCCCCTGAGCATGCACAGAATGCAATTATCAGCTGTTTAAGTGATTATGTAAAGCTTAAATCTGACCTGTCATGAAATTTACTTACCATTCACTGTGTGTTTGGTGACTTCCAATGTCTGTCTGGTTGGTCTCTGTTATGTTGGCACAGCACTATAAATAGACCCCTGAAATCTGTAGCCAGGTTTCGTTGGCCCTTCCTCTGAGTACAAACAGCTGCTGGGTTAGTTGCAGCTCTACAACCAAGCACTGCTCTTTAAAAAATGTACTCATAGGAAAATGCTTCCTAAAGAATTCTGCAAATAACATTTTGTTGCTGTTTTTTTTTTTTTACCTAAAGGAAGTAAATACAAAAGTGTGAAAAACAAAACCTATAAAAAATATATGAAAAGGAAATGTGTGCTGATGTTATGAATTCTATTAGGGATGCAGCACATTTTATGTTTTTAATGTATTTGGTACAGTAAATACTTCTTTCTCTGCATCTTGTGTGTGAGAGCCTGTTGGTGTTCTGTCCTTGAATGTATTATTTCATGTGAGTCGACTGCAGTGTTAGCATGCATACATATGTTGTAACCCATGCACTCCATGTTCAATAAGGTCAAGATGAACTGTATTGAATTGCAGTGCTGTTCAGGGTTACAGTCTGAGCGGTGAGCTTTGCATGTTTGCAGTAATCAGTCCTGCGTCATGGCGGGAGGGCCAGAAGCTGGTGAAGATGGTCCTGGGTTCAGGTTCAAAGCTGCCCAGGGAAGAGCACGGACATTCGGCCGACAGACACAGCCGAACAGGTGGGACATGGGAATGCTAACTTACTATTCCAGATGTGTTAACCCGTAATTTTTTGAGACAGAATGTATGACAACAACAGAAAGGGTAATAAGCAGCCCACCAAACAACGAGACATTAGGAATGTGTCAGCCTGATGTCAAAAATGTTCCCTCACTGTTGTTTGCCTTGAGCAGAATGTAGACTTTGACATTGTCGCTCAAGTGCTAATTAGGACTTACTCTGGATTTTTGACCTTCCCCTCCTCCTTTCAAATGTCTCATGTCCTCAATTCACCTACAATGTTGTCTTTGGTGTACCAACCTTTGACGTCCAAAATGAATCACAATCATCGTGCATTTTTCTGTGATTACGGTTATATTTTCTAATAGCTTGTAATTGGAATTTATCATTAGAAGCTCTTACTGAGTTTGTCGTAGGGATTTGGTTTGTCTGGGACTCATTGAGAGTAGGACAGACAGACAACAGAGTCAGGAAAAATTACATCAATAAATAAACAGCTTGCTGCTGCTCCACACACTCTGCCTCACACTCGCCTCCACACACCCTGTTTATACCCCCTCTTCTTTGCTGGCTCTAGTTGCACTGGATACCACTGACCGGAAGGAATAGAGATTGACAAGCTTTTCTGGTTGAACGCTCAATAAGACATGGCCTGGTTTCCAGTTGCTGCCCCAAGAGCTTGCAGGCTGCACCAGGGGGAATAGTCGACCAGGGCAGAGAAATAGAGTGGGACTCGCTGTAGACATGATTTGAGAAACTGTCTGGATTATAAACTACATGGAAATCTTAGATTGGGTCAAGATTAGAGAGCTGCAGCAAGCCTCCCCCCAAATCTCATTTGTTCATGAGCATTCCGTGTGTGTGTGTGTGTGTGTGTGCGTGTGCGTGTGTGTGTGTGTTCGATGCCATGCTCTTTTGAGTCTTTTTCAAGCACATTGGTTTTACTTGTTGAATCATCCAGCATGTCCATTGTGGTGTTTGTTACATGTATTGATCGTGAATCAACAGTGAAGCATCTTTGTGATTCTGCTTCAGATTAAAAAAAATGCTTACTGGCTTCGAACAGTAATTGAATTGCGAAGCTGCTTGGATGTCCATTTTATGTTGTTCTAATGTATGCATACTCGGGTTCTGATATATTGTCTTTCTTCTAACTTTTTTCAGCTTCCCGCCATCATTCAGACTCAAGCCCCCAAACGAGCCGACGAGCCCGCCCAAACAGCAAAGAGAGGTCAAGCGGTGGATTCCAGGGGCAACTGAAAGGCCATCACACACCCACACCTGTCCCCATGTCTGCACCTCAGGAAAAAGCCCCAGTGGGAGTAAGCACAGATTTATTGTCAGCCGACATCCAGGGCATACTTGATGACCTTCAGCTTGAATGTAAAGAAGTTGAGGAGGAGAGGGCCAGGAAGAAGACCCGGGGCGGAAGCAGTGGGCGGAGAGGTGGAGGCGGTTCTGGATCACGAACGAGGACGCCAGTCTCTACTTGGGGACCCACTGTGGCGGCAGCTAACTCCTCAAGAGGTTGCCGCAGCGCCAGCCCCACGACGAGCCGACCAGTGGTCCCCAACACAGCAGACAGGGGGCACAAGAAGCGACACTACGACGCGGACACAGTTCGGCAGTACATTGCACGGCAACAAGAGGAAAGGAAAAGACGGCAGGCAGAGGACAAAAGAGCCATGAGGGAAGAGGTGGAGAAAAGAAACCAGAGACTTCAGGAGCTCTACAGGAAGCAAAGAGAAGTCGCGAAATCTGAGGTTCCTGTGGCTCCCGTGCAAAAGCATCTGCAGGAGACCTACAGCAAACTACTGCTCGAGGAGGCCCGGCTGGGCCAGGATGCCACGCAGACACACCTTCCTACTTCCTCAAGTCTTATGGTATTGTCCATCTCCCTCAAAAGAAGAATTAGGTGAAATGAAGGATTATTCTTTTCAACAGTTTTGTTTGAACACTTTCCTCTCTACAGAGACCGATGTACCAGCCCTCTGGAGAGTCGGATAAAGAGAACAAGAGACTCGAAGCTCCACAGAGCCCCTCAAGCAGTGACCGGTCTTTGAATGATCAGCCTCCTCCCCCCTTATCCAGGTACACACGTTTATCCCGACACAGCATGGTGACTTCACTTCTTTGCCATAATGCTAAGCTGGTTGTACTTTAACTAAAACAGATGGTACTTTTAGTTCTTCTAGAATTGTGATAAAACAGTCAGGTGTTTTCTCAGATTCCGCCCATACAAATAAACTCCTTATTCTTAGATGTTTGAGATTTTGGTGCATCCCGTGTGAGGGCCCCGGGTGTTGTTTTGCTCTGCAAATCTGTGCAAAAACAAAGACTTCATTTGTTACTGCACATTTTTAGGTACACAAAAATAGTTATTGTTTTTGCTTTGAAAGTCATGTGTGTGTTTTTTTTTTTTTAATGATTTAGAATTTTCCATTGATGTGTACCAATGGAATTATGAACAAACTTACATACTCTTGGTTTATTCATCGATTAGTTGTGGAAGTCTCATCTCTTTAGTGTTTTGTAATTCTGACATTGTTTGTTTTCACGAACTCTTGTAGGATTGATCTGGAAGTGGGTGTTGCCTCTCTGCTGCAGCCAGACCGTCTGTGCCCAGCGCGACCTGTGATGGGGTCCAGCAGCAGTGCTCAACCAACCACAAATGACCAACTCCTTTCTCAGATTCTCAGGTTGGAGAAAGCAGTGGCTTCCAGCAACATCAAGCACACACAGCGACCGGCCACAGCTCCTTTTAGCAGGCCGCTGTCCAGAATGTCTCGCATTGAAGCCATTAAAGCCACTGCAGCATCTCTTTCAAGCCGCATAGAGAGTGAGGCACGGAAGCTTGCTGGGGAGGGGATCAACTATGGGACTGCAACTTCCTTGGATGTGGATCCAATACTGGGACAAAGGGCCTCTGATTTTCATGATGACTGCTGGGCAGAAACGGTTTCACAGGCTGCACAAAACTCTGACATGGCTTCAAGGATCCAGAGAATTTTGACGAATGCTGGTCAAAGTTCATATGACGACATGGTTCTCCCAGGAGTAGGCAATCTTCATGCTGCCACGGAGCAAAAAGATAAGAGTGGTTCCCATGCCATTGTAGCCAGTCCACATACAGGTTATGTTGACATGGAGCCTGGTCTCCATTGTCACTCGCAGGATAGGAGAAATCTCGTCAATGGCTTTGGAAACGAAGAAGAAATGGAAAAAGCAGCACAAAGAAAGCAATACGACCAGGAAGAGAATGAAGCGGGCTTCCATGACTCAAGTGCCGGTTCCATAAGTGAGGGTCCTCTTCTTAGTGAAGGCAGTTTTTCAGAGGATGAAGCAAGCCCTCCTCAACCCTTTAACAGTCGTACACCGAGGGCTGCCAAACGCCTGGAGGCAGTGGACTACTGCACGAGTCAAAGACAGGACTATCAGCGGTTGTTGGAGTTTGAGAGAGAGGCGGCAAAGTTCTCCCCCTTAGCACAACATGAAAGCAGCAAAACAGGCTGGGAAGAGCTGAATAAAGGAAGCCCTCTCAGTGTGATCAACATCTTTACTAAAAATCTCCACAGCCATGTTATCGGTAAGCTCACATCAGTTCATTTACATTACTTTACATTACAATACATTACATTGAGATAGATCTATAAATTCATTTCATTTCATCTAAAGTGTTGGATTTACTAAGTAGTTGAAATAATATATGTCAACTGCTTCCACTTTGTCCCAAGCAGGTGACAGGAATTCGGAGAGGAATTCTCCTGCTGGCCACTCTGTGCAGTCTGAAAACACCCCTGGAGGGTCGGCAGTCTATGAAGATGACTTTGTGTCATCACACAGCAGCAGAGCCAGTGGCCAGTTAAAGAAAGGTTCCCATTCACCAAGGTAAAGTAGAAACAACACCCCAAGTGACCACTGGGTGGCATCATTACCTCACATATAAAAAAAAAATAAACCCGCGTAAAAATTTGGCTTTCCTGACTGCATGTTCCTGTTACACATCACTCCACACTCTGTTATGTTTTAATGTTTGGGTGGTATCCAAGATCTTGAAACTGGTTATTTTTGGGAGAGGTAAAAAGAATGAGTAACCGTTTGTTTTTGTTTTTTTAATTGGCTAATTATTTACAAAAGGTTTATTTGAAGTCAACTTCAAAGTGTAGTCTGTTATTACCGTGGAAATTCGGGATTTGCCTCACTGTTAATTTCATCAATGTTCTTTCATTGAAAGTTAAAATCTATGCAACGTAAATCACACATTACTTCTTCCTTCTCTGCCAGCATGAACAGTCATTTTGAAGAACTGATAAGGAGGTCTCCTTATGAAAAGAGTGCAGGGGGGACTTATTCCCAGCATTCATCTTTTCACTCATCTACTCACTCCCCACATTTATCTTCTGGTTCAACATCTGGCTCCTCACCGCTCTCCAAGCACTCCAAAAAAAGAGGTGAAAATCTGTTTTTGTACTGCACTTGGATTGTTGTTAAATTTCTGTCATGCATTTATAAATTTAATTTTTTTTTTAAATGTTCGTATATATTTTCAGGACACATTGTTATATCGACACCTCTACTTCACTGCAGAAGGTTAATGGTTTCATTTCCCAGCAGGAACAGCGTCTGACCACAGTGATGCTACTCTCGTTGAGGACCAGAGGAGCTCATGTTCACCTCCTTCAGAGTCTTCTGGCTCCAGACAGAAAAGTTCTGTCAAAAGCTCTGTGCACAGCCAAGCCAGGAGTGTCCAGATGAATGACCTGTCAGACCATTCTCACCAAAGGTAACCCTCTTGTGTGCATGCTGCGGGGAGAGAGACAGTGTGTAATTATGGTCCAAGCGCTATAAATATTTCTTACGTAAGGTGCGTTCAAAAGAATCGGGGATGAATGAATAGGTTGTGTTGTTCCCACAAGTTTTAGGTTTCACTTGCATCCAGTTGTCTCTGGTATTTCCTTCCTTCCTGGTTCTCGGTCACCTTTGGGGCAACACGTCTTTGGTGTAGTAGTGTTGCTATCAGTTTACTTCGTTTATTTTTGCGCAGTGCTGCATGTGGCGGATTGTAAAGAGACAGTTTGGTTCTTCAGAAATGGATTTTTGGACAAATGAACTAAAATTGTACATTTTCAGCACAAGTTGTTCTTGGTCGCTGCTCTTTCGTGCACTCGGAACACTCTCCTTTGAACATGTTATTTAATAGTCCCAAAGTAAATTTATCTGGGCATAAGTTATTACTAAGCTACACTTGCACCCAAGTTAAGGCTGCCAGTCTAAACAGTCTTGTGGCTTGCTGTTCTGTTGAAAGCTTGAGGGTTTAAGCAGCAGCGTAGTGCTCAGCAACAGCACCAAGCTGTGGTTCAAGCCCAGGCTGAAGACAGTGGCTATTTTGTTTTGGGGGGCCTGCAAAGTGGCTGCTCGGGTCAGGCTGCCTCACCACAGCTTGGGCCTCCTGCCAGGAAAGGAGAGAGAGGCTTTTTTTTTTTTTTCTTTCGATCTCTGTGCAAAGTGGTGATATTTGAGCTCTCTAATGGCACTCTGAAACCCAGGTGGCAGATTCTTGACATTCTTTAAAGCCTGTGTGCCCAATTCAGTAAAGACAAGCGGTTCTGATAGGATCATGCGACTCTCACTGTCACTAAAAAAGAAAGATCGTACTGAATGAAGCAGCGCGGTCACAAGAATGTTTTCATTAGGATAGTACTTGTTCATTGAATTCCAGTGAAGTGTTTTAGTTTGCGCTAATAAACACATTTTTCTCCTGCTGGTACAAATCTTTGTTAATTGAGTGGGATGGTACTCATTGGACAAAAATGGGCCACAGCTTGATACCATTACACTGTCACAATAAACTTGATTCTCTTAGAGTTGCACAATATGGCTATTCATGATCCAGGCTCCGTAGCTCCTCCTCTCTGAGTTTTTGTGCCTCAGTTGGTTGTCAGGATTGCAGGACAGCCCTCCCTGTTTTCATCACTCAGCCAACCTGTCTATCCTTTTAGTACAGCACCTCAATGTAGATTTGCAGTGGAGTATGTCATTGAGAACACTTCAAAACACTGAATTATTTTACAACCGTGTTGAAAATGTGAACCATCAAAAAAATCTTTATTTTTTTACTAATATATTTGCAGTTTTCTAATGTAATTTGTGTCTTAATCTGCATGCAGCCACTTTGAACACGTACTGATTGTACGGATAGTGAATTCACTCCAACTAAAAACCACTGTCTTTTTCACTCTCCTTGCAGGTCTAAGCTGACTTCTCCATCTGGCTCTCTCCACACTGGTTCTCCTCCAGCTGCCGACACTCCCAGTGAGCATGCGAGAAGTGGCTCTCATGGTGGAAGTAGCCCACTTGCAGGCACTTCAGCTCATGGGGGTAGAGCTGACATGAGGTCCACAGGTGAGCTATTTTAAGCTTACGTGAATCTCACATTGCCCTCCTTCAGTCACTTTTGCTGATTTCTCTTTGGTCCTGTGTATCGTCTTTACCCTCTCAGGTAAACTGCAGTATTCACCTGCGGTGTTGCAGCAGCGTATGGTCGCAGAGCTTCATTACCTGGAGTCCATTGAGGATTCAGTCAGGCAGCTGGGAGATGTTGAGAGGCTGATGAGTGTGGCCAATGCACAGCAGGAGAGTGCATCTTTGGCCCAAATGCTCAAGGTAAACGAGTCATTTTAGGAGTAGTGATGATAATATGTTGTACAAGTGTCAAATAATCATGAATCAACAATGTGAGCAAAGGCAAGAATTGTGTCCCTGGACATAAGTGACCGTGCAACACCGAGTAGAGTAGGATTACTTGGATTACAGTGTGGGGGACATGTCTGTCTTGAAGAAAGTTATGGACTTTGGGCTGTGTCCCCTGCAGGCCAAGCAGCAACGCCACGAGCGCGACCTCTATGAGCTGAAGATCAAGGCTGAGCGAGAAGCTCTCGAGGCAAAGCTACAACTGGAGGAAAACAGACAGAAAGTAGCCAGGGTGCGTTTCCCATCACGAACAACATCAACCAGTGTTCAAGCACACAGAAAATCAATGTTCACTGCAAATGATCAAGTCAGCGTTTACTTTTCCACTTCCTGAAGACTGAGGAGTGAGGGCTTATATTTCTCTGTGTATGTGGCCCTTTTTCAGGCTCATATAGAACTGCAGGAAAGCTTGGCAGCAACTCAAAGAGGGGCCTTGGAAGGCCTCCAAGAATCAACTACAAAGATGATGAGTCAACAGGCTGAGGCAGCACGCTATACAGTCGATGCTGCCCGACACATCAAGGAGGTTGGCAGTCTCTTCCTGCCTCTTTGCTTTGAATGGCTTGTTTCCTGGATTTTACTACAATGGCTGCGTTACAATAAAAAGAAAACAAGAAGGTCGAGAAAGGAAGTTTCATCAAATGGAGCGTGTGTGTTTTTTCTCTCACAGCTGACAGAGATGGCTCGGTCCCAGATACCTCCTGGTGTCACCAATTCCTCCATGTTGAACCAACAGGAGAGTTCTCCTGTGAATCAGCAGCAGGACAAAGCTGATTCTGACAGGTGCTGTTTTTTTTGCAGAAACATTACACCCCGTCTGTCTTTACTTTTACTTTACTTTTTAGTTTTTGCTTGTTAAGAGCGACACTGAGGAGTTTCATGCCTTCTTTCTTTCAGCTTTCAGAGTGAGGTGTCGAGCCGAAGGGCAAAGTCAGAGGAACCCCCATCTTCACTGAACAGCCTCAGTCCATCCGACTCACTCTCCTTCAAAAGACCCATTCTTAGGTATCCTTTTACTCTTTACCGTTTGTTTCAGTCAATTTCAGAAAGTTCAAACTGTGAACCTCTCTGATTTATGTCTTCTTCAGCGAAGCAACCTCCAGCAGCCAGCACAGCCCTACCCACATCTCCTCAGACTACAGTGAGCAAGTGAAAAAAGAGGCAGCAAAGGGAAAATGGAGGAATGATGGTAGCGAAAGGAAACCAGAGAAGGAAGCGGCCAGCAGCTCAATAGAGGAGGAAGTTGCAACAGCAGCGAACGACTCCATTTGCAGTGACAGCATTCCCTCTGCATTTGATGAGAAAGGTACTAGATGACAAGCAGAGAAAAGCTGATTTTAAAAAATGTTTACACATTTTACTTGTATTTATTTACCTCAGGTGATGGTATTACTCAAATATTATGAAAAACTGTTGAAGAAGAAATGAAAACTATGTCAGGATCTGAACCAGAGTTCCACACACAAGGCTTCTATAAATGATTATGAAATGACTTCTTACATCACCTTGACTTTTCTTCGGTTTCCAAGGGGACAGTACATCAGTGGCCACAGAATACTCTCTTAAGTTTGACGAGTCCATGACGGAGGACGAGATAGAAGAGCGTTCCTTCCGCTCTCTGCTGCCGTCCGAGGCACATCGCCGTGGGACTATGGAGAAGAAGTCCCGGCACCACGAGGAATCAGCGGATGATGGAGCCAATAGCAACACGTTGGCTTCAGGGTTGCATAATATTAGCAAGGTAAGAGTCATGCATGCAATGACTTTCAGTCAAAGGTTGCACTGCTTTTTGTTGTCAAAAGTGATTGTTTTTGTCTCTTAATTTCATTTCATTGGTTGACCTTTGCTACTCCTCTTTTTGCATTTGCATTTTACTGTTTAACTTTTATCCCATCCGTCTCACTTTAAATATGACCTCTTTGCATATGTTTATCTGCACCCTCAGGATGCAAACATAGCCTTTGCTGGTGGACAGGATAGCTTTTCCCAGTTTACAATGGACATGGTGCGCCAGTACATGAAGGACGAGGAGGTGAGACTGCAGCACCAGAGCTCTCTGCTCCATCTTCGCCAGAAAGCCCTCAAGGAGAAGACCCGCACAGAGCTGGCTTGGCTGGAGCACCAGAAAAAGAGGCTAAGAGACAAAGGAGAGGATGACAAAATGCCACCAATCAGGAAGAAGCAGAGAGGACTTCTGATGAAGCTGCAGCAAGAACAGGTATTCAGGATATCACGGAGCCTCTCCATCGGTTCTCATCTTGCTGAGGTCTGACCGCTTTGCCTGAATTCTTTCAGGCCGAGATCAAGCGACTTCAGGAGGCCAACAAAGCAGCAAGAAAGGAACGGCAGCTGTTGCTTAAGCAGCAGGAGGAGATTGAGCGCATGAGAAACTCAACACTCAGACTGAAGGAGCGACTAAAGTGTGCTGGTGGTGAAGCGCCGCCTGTAAGTATTTCAGACACTGATCACAGAAGGTGTAGTTTCAGTAAGGTTCACTCCAGCAGGGCTCACGTTACAGGAGTAGCTCACTTTCCTGATGATGCATCTTGTTTAGCTTTGTGTTTGGCCGTACTTATTCTTGTGTATGTCTGTGTGGACCTGAATTATTCTCCAGGAGACTCCAGTGTCAGAGCTCCCAGGATCTGAAGCAAACATGAGGCATACTGACGATATCCGCAGCCCCTCCCCATCGCTCTCCATCTCTGGAAGTGAGACCAGCAGCATCATGCAGAAGCTCAAGAAGATGCGCTCTCACATGGATGAAAAGTAAACACTTCTATTATAATTTAATGTAGTAATTGGGCCCTCTCATTGTGTAGACTTATTTATTTTGGCTCATCAAGCTATCCTTCCAATGCATAACATGTCTCTGTTGTGTGAGGTGCTTCTGAAGACAATAGCAAGACCTGTTGAAGATTTTACATCATGCAGGTTAGCTGTTTGTATCCTGCAGTATGAAATGTTGTACAAGATGTTTGGAGGAAAGATCGGCAGATGGTACTGAGCAGTCCTGACTGCCTGTGAGGCTGATGTGTCGTCATTTGATGCTGACCTTGAGTTTGGACTCTCCGCTGGTCCTCTGAGCTTCATAACCTGGAGAACTGCTTCGGTCGGGTGATTGTCGAGCTGTTCGTGAGCGGGTGCCTTGAACGAAAAAATGTGTTAAATCTTCGGGGGTTTAGGATTTCTTGTTCGGTTAGAAATCAAAGGCTAATCTTTCATTGAAGAATTTCAGGAATTTTCTGGACTAAATTAGTTTGTCTTCATGCCAACACAATGCTGCTCACTAATTTTTTTATTCTGCTTTTTCCCAAATTAACTCTAAATACATTATTTCTCTGTTAAGGGCCCTCTAAAAATAGTCTATAGCAAAATGAGAAAATCAACTTTTCCATCCTTGCATCCCTTTTGCAGTAATCTCCACTGCTGCAACACTGTTGATCAGTGCTAACCCATTTGCGCCTCTGCTTAATGCTAAATAACTGTAACAATGCTGCATCAAAATGGGTGAGCTTTTTGGTTACTGATGAATCGGTCAATCAGAACGATTGTCAGTGATAGGACGTTACCAGACTCCCCAAACCATCCTGACACACATGCAATAATTCAATATTCACTCAGGAATGAAGCGATTTTCTAACGGAAACCTGACGAGCTGACATCTCAGGTGTAACAAAACCACATTTTCTCATTACTCTCTCCTTTCTCTGTACTTGTGTTTTCCCTCTGCGTCGTGTGTGTTTTCTTTACATTGTTTGTTTGTTTTCTACATGTCCATCCCCCCCCCCTCGTCTGTGTGGCTCTTTGACTCTGTCTGTCACGTGCTTGTGTGTTGTAGACACTGTTCTCCTGTCCACTACTTCTTCTCTGTGTTCACGGCCCACCACTGGGCCTCCCTCAGTGTCTGTCTTCCCAACCTCCACCCTAAATTCCAGCTTTATATCTACAAGCAGTTGGTCAGGTACTGTACAGTGCTCTCTACCTCTGCACCTAGCCCTACCCTGCCTCACATCCACCCCCACCCCATGGAACATGCTTGCGTTCACCTGCTGGCACTGGGACTTTGTGGGGTGGGTTGGTGAATGAGTGATTGGATGGGTTCAGGTTGGGTTTCTCTGTGGGATGTTTAATGGTTTTTAACTGCTGAGGTGACGTTTGTGTGGAGTTTTGAGGAAAAAAACCCAAGCTGGCAGATGACTCCAAGGAACGCTGCTGACTAAAATAACCTAAACTTTTGACTGTTCAACCATAAATTTACCTTCTTTTTTTCTAGCTTTTTACAGGATCAGTGGATAAAAGACAGTTCAGGAGAAAAAAAAATACACCACAAATGATTTTTGATCGTCAAAAATTTAGTTTATTTATTTGGTAGCTTCCTTGTGTGTTGTTATTATACTTAAAATGAGAATTTCTGTGTTTCCTGTGATGTTTACTGGCTGACTTCTAACCCTTTCGTTTCTCTCGAAATTATTCAAAAATGGCAGTGCATCTTGAGTAGTTATCGGTCGTTTGGCTACTTCCTGGTTATCAGGATAATAAAATACTGCTGCACTCTGGCATGAAAGTAGAAAAAAAAGAAAATAGAATCTTGCAGAGAATAGACCAGAGACAAAGTGGTTTATTTCTCTAATGAGCCCAGTAAATCTTAACTTGGTCTCTTTATTATGCAACTGTTGCATAGTATTGGATAATAAGTACAGATGGTCATTGGGTGTAATAGAGTTTGGGAAGGCACTAAAGAGCCCCCACTCGGGCCCATTCTTGAGTGTTCAGCCTGTCATCAGTATACATTAGGTCGAGGCAAAGGCCTCGAAATTAGATCAAGGCGGAATAATACTGCACTGTAATGGCACCCGTAGCTGTGGGAGATACCATTAGAAAACAGCTAAACATAACTTCAGTTTACTCTGATACCTACGTATACAGCCGAAGGGATCCAGCTGAATTCGAGTTCACTCCGAACGTTAGGCTTTACTCGTGCAAAACAACAAAAGCCTTCTACTGACGTCTTGTCCTCTCCGGTCTGAAGAGAAGCGAATGTCTGTTCTTAAAAAGACTGGTTTAATAACATCCTTTAACTGCTGATTACGTTTGATGTGTTTGCGATAGTTCAGGGCCCATCCCCTGGGTGTGAGTCCAATGCATGACACTCTGACATCTTCACTGTTATTTTCTCCTCTTCTTGAATCCTGATTGACATTTCATCCCTTTTTATTCGATGGGTAATTGTACATCACTCTACTTGAATGACGATTCGAGGCATGTATTGAATGCAAGTTTGCTTGTGTGTGTTGGAACCAGGTTTAGGTGGGAATGCGGCAATAACTGAATGTCAGGGTGATCTGGGTTCGTTTTTATCTGCAGGGATGTTTTTTAACCTTTGTAACGCTTGGTGTTTTCTCCCTTATCTTCTTTCTTCATCACTCCTTCCCTTCTGTCACTCTCGCCACGACTTGTGGTCCTCTCATCTTTATCCTTGCATCTATTTCTTCACCTATGTCCTTCCTCAACCCCTACTTCCTTTGCTCTGCTTCCTCTTGCATTCTTTCCCTTTTTATTCTCCTCATTCACCGCTGCAGGTTCCTGACCAAACGGGAGCAGCAGTTGATGCAGCGGCGCCACCATGCCGAGGAGCTGCTGCAGTGGAAAGAGCGGTTGGATCAGGAGGAAGCAGAGGTCCGTCGGATGGAAAAAGAGGCTTTGGCTGTTTGGAACCAGAAGACTCTTAAGGATAAAGATCTAGAAACCTCAGGAAGTCACAGAAAAGAAATCTCTGATGTTGACTCCCAGTCCAGCCATCATCACACATCAGAGCTCAGAACTGACAGTGAGAAAGGTGAGCACACGAGTATGTTTCTGATTTCAAGTGTATGGAAGATGGGCATATTGTGTGTAGTTTTGGTAGATGTTTGCAAGAAATCTAGACATTCAAAAATGACCTTTTTGCTTTGTTTGCTTTTCAGAATATGTGAGTGAAGGTGACTGTTCCTCTGTGACTCCGGAGTCCAGCATACACACAGAGGATCCGGCTGCTTCAGTCCCTGAAACACCTCTGGCCTCAGTCCAGGGCAGCCCAGCCAACTACACCCAGGACTTCACTTCTGCAACGCAGTCACCAAGCAGACAAGTGCGCATACGTGTGGTTCTGAATGTTGTTGTTAATTGTATATTCTGTAGCTGCTTCAAAAACTGATCGCATGTCAACATTTCTGCTCTTTATATGCCAATCAATTATGTGATTCATACATTGAGGGCAAGGTTTCTGTAAGCATTGGTTCATTGACTGTACATGTAAAATATTAATGCGAGCACACCTCTGCTCAGTCATCCGACTGTGATGTCATGTCCTGGAGTAATGATCGCCTCTCTTCCTGTCTGGGCTCTTCAGTCTTCCACCCTCAAAGGCAGCCACAGCCCCGCTGCCTCTACAGCAGACAGCAGCAATAAAGCCAAGATGCAACTCAGCTCCACTTCCCGGACTGCAAACGAAGTCTGCATCCGTGCCGCCGACGCTGCCAAGGCCACACAGTCTGGTGAGTTACCGACGTGCCACTCGCGCACAAACACATTAAGTGAGTTTGAAACATCTGATTCTATATTTATATATATTTATTTCTTTTTTTAGAAAGTAGGAGGGATGAAGCAAAGCATGGACATAATGCAGTTACACTGCTGGCACTGTATTGTCAAGTCTCATGCGATGCTGCCAGAAACACATTATGTTAAGCACTTCACTGATATCTAAGCTGCCTCGCCGTATCGATAGGAGGAAGGAACACTTTTCAGTGCACTTTATCGTAAAAAGAGTTTTTCCTGGCGTAGTGTTACAGCTGAATGCTTTTTATTCATTTCCAGGTCCCCGTTAAAACCTTTAATCTTTGTAATTCTCTTTGTTCATTGTGTTTAAAAATGAGCTTTCCTCATTCTCGGTAAAGAAAATGTACAGTAATCTCTAAAGAAATGGTTTTTAGTTAGAGTGGGCTAAAAGTTGGATTACACTTTGCTAATCGGAGTTCTGGCTCCGGTTCCACATTCTAGCTGTGATTTTTCATCTGAATTTGCCCTCAGAAACCATTTCGGACCAGAGTGACATAGAGAGTCGTATCAAGGCTCTGAAGGAAGAACTGAGGAAACGAAAGTTTATGGCTTACGAGCTGAAGAAAGAGCAGCAGAAGAAGCGGAACAAAGAGCGGCTGAAAGCACAGGAGGCCAGCCTCTTGAAACAGCTGCAGGTAACTATGTCGCCCTCCAGGTGTTTGTGTGGATTTCCAACTTACGTTTGCATGAATTTGTTCTGGAATTTGTAAATTTTCATTGTTGCTAATCCTGTGTGATTTTTCCACCCTCTGTTTGTTTTAGAGTTACAACAACTTCATTGAGAAAACCAAGGCAGAGCTGAATCAGGAGCCAGAAACGTCACTTGACGCCAACTCACGGATTAAAGAGTCCAGTTCCCTTGAAGGAAAGTCCAGCACTCAGCGGTCCTCACACAGGTACTAAAACCACCAGCAAACACACATCTGACACTCCAAACTGAACAGATTGCATCATGAAGCAAATCTCTTTTCCTTCAGATCTGAAAGAAGCAAAACTGCAGATTCTGAAAGAACACAAGTTGGTGCCTCATTAGAACCGAGTAAGTAACTCTATCATTTTTTTACATGTACAGCAGATTTTAGACGCTTCTCACTGATTTTCCTGTGGTAATCGAACTCTTTTTTTTGCTACGATAGGTGACCTCCTTCAGCTGGATTACAGCCGATCCCTTTCAGTGCCTGAAGATTTGTCTAATGAGGAGCCACTCACTCCACCTGTAGCAGCAAATGGCAGCAAAGATCGTCTAACACCAGCTCAGAGAAGCCGTCAGTCCGACGAATGTCTCTCAAGAACCTCCTCTAAAGGAAATAAAGAGTCGGTGGATGAGCATCTTGTTTCAGATCATAGGTCGAGTGTTAAAGAAGAGCTGGAACTGGAAAGGAGCTCTAAGCTTGATGATGAACACTCTCAACCTCTTCTGGAATTAGAAAAGGAGGATAGACTCGATTCCAACCAGAGGTCATCGGCACCCAAACATGATTCCTCTTTAATGGATGAGGAGAGTAAACACGCTTCATCGGTTAGTTTAGATGGGGGCAAATCAGCCAAGCAGAGGGAAACGTCTAAAGGAGACGAAACTGTGAAGTCCACAAGTATTGGCTCTTTTCAGCCCCAGTCAGCTGCATTGGATAAGAAAACGTCACCGCTGCCAAGCTCTGGCCCCTCATTCAGTGACCACTGTCATTCTCCCGATTCAGTGGTTTCATCTTCAGATCAGAAACCTATGAATGATATCGAGGTTTCTCCCCTGGCAGACGGATATCACGATGACTTTGAGTCGTCCGTCGATTCTTCACCGAGGGAAAATCATCGCAGTTCCAAGGCCGAGTCTCAAATCTCACCAGCCCTCTCTGAAGTCAAGGGTTCACTAAAGGGCTCCCTGAGCAGAGCCACAACATACGACAGCCAAGATGAAGTCATAGAGGAGGAAATAGCTGAGGAGCTGAGTCGCCGCTCTGGAACCAGTGAACAAAGCCGCCAGTCAGGAAGACTGCTCGATCTCGATAAGACGACAGGAGACTTGGAGCACGACAAAGAGCGCATCGATTCTCGCCATTCGCCACCTGTCTCGCCTCTGCGAACCCCGTTGTCTCCAGTTATAGATGAAATGCCAGGGTTCAACATTGGAGATCGGGTCCTTGTCGGAGGCGTCCAACCCGGCACCCTCCAGTTCAAAGGTCCGACCAGCTTTGCCAATGGCTTCTGGGCAGGTGTGGAGTTGGACAAGTCTGAAGGGAGCAACAATGGCACGTATGATGGGGTGGTTTACTTTGAGTGCGAGGCGTCTCACGGTATCTTTGCACCTCCAGACAAAATCACACACCTCCCAGAAAAGTTTGAGCTTTATACAGATACCACAGAAGACGAAGACTCGTTCTTTGATGACCTATCAGACAAAGGCGAGGGGAAACCCAAGGCCAACAAGGGCAATTCTCGAAGACAAAACAACCTCAAGACTAAAGATGAGGAAACATATTCTAAGGACAGAGACAATGGAAACCATGAGGTTGTAGATGCGTCTCTCCAAAAGGGCCAGACTCAACTGAAGACCACATCCCACCTCAATTCACAGCATCACAAAGAATCGAACCATTCAGTCTCCAACGGTGATGTTAGAGACATCGTGTTAGAGTTTAAAGACACATCCCGCACAGTCCTCATCTCTGATTTGGAAGAACTAAGTCAGAAAAAGCAAAACAAGGAGAGAAATGATTTTGCCTCT
>JASSRZ010000055.1:10365192-10382581 GCA_032164315.1 Malacoctenus gilli | reverse complement strand
CCCGCACAGTCCTCATCTCTGATTTGGAAGAACTAAGTCAGAAAAAGCAAAACAAGGAGAGAAATGATTTTGCCTCTGTTGAGCCGACCAAAAATCTCAGGGATGAATTCGTTAGAGATGAAAAGAACCGGACTCTGGTGAACAACTTTGCCGAGACAATCGTCAACAATTTTGTTAGAGAAACCGTGGAGCAGTTTGCTCAAATTAAAAAGGCTAAAGAGGAGAAGATTAAAGCACTCAACCAGATGAATGGAGGTGTGTTCAGTGAAACCACAGAGGAAGAAGAATGGATCGCTCCAGTGGATCAAAAAGATGGTCTTCCCTTCTTTCTCCCCGCTGACAAGGAGGAATTATCTTCTCCAGAGCTGTGTAACCGTCCAGTGAGTCTGTTTTTCATTTCTGACAGACGTGCTTTTTCAGTATAAATGCTCTCATTTCTGTTGCCCCTGATCAACACAAGGCTTTAAGAATAAACACGGCAATGTGTTGTCAAGCAATCATTAACCGAAGTGTAGAAAAAACAGTGTGCAAGCAGTGTTTTTTATCAATTTACTGGCAGGTCTTTGTTTACATGACCTAAAGAACTCTAGTTTTTAAAGCGTTCAGCCAAAGTCCGACTTCATGTTGACAGATTTTATTGAATTTTGGTTCTTTGCTGGAAGTCTTTGTGTCTGTAACTTCACTGGAAAAGAGGTAAAGCTTTCAATCTAAGGAGCGAAGTTTAAGTCTATATTGGATTTCCTCCTACTATGTCTTGAAGAGATTTCTCACATTGATGGTTTGATCTCAAAATGACCATTGAATTCTTGTTTGGTTTTTTTTTTCTTTCCATCTATCTCAGGAGAGTCCCGTATTGGGGGCCAGTGGCCAAGAAGAGCTTGCCAAGCGACTCGCAGAACTGGAACTCAGCCGCGAACTGCTGGACGAACTGGGCGATGATCAGGACTGGTTCGACGAGGACTTTGGCCTCAGCTCGAGAAGAGAACAGCAGAGACTCAAACAGGAAGAGGAAGAGGCGAGGCTGGCCGGAGGAAGAGGTGGACTCGGGAGATCTGGCTCATCATCCGTAGCAGCCATGGGTGGGATGGCTTCGTCCTCAGGTGTGGAGACTCCCCCCAGGCCTGAGCTCCCTCTGCCCATGCCGCCAAAACTTCCCGAGCAGCCGGCGATGGTGGTGCCCCACTCTGCTGCAGAGGTCGAAAAGTTGGTCCACGCTGCCACAAGGGAGATTTGGGAGAAGTGCGGCCTCGGGGAGGAGGGGCTACTCACCCTCACGCAGCTGCCAGACCCTCAACCCTCACAGGAGTATCTGGGTAAAGAGGCTGAGGGGCAGGACCCAGAGGCCCTGTCCATCCACAGCTACAAAAAGGTAAAACGAAGAACTTCTCAGACCATCAGGGAAAATGTTTTGTGATCTAAACCAACGTGAAACTATCATTCATCACATTGTGACCACCAACCTCGTATTGTGTCGAGTAAACCTCACAGCTCGAGCAGATTTCTGTCATGAACCGTTTTTTTTACAGATTCAGATGCATGCAGGCAGGAAAAGCATATTACAAGCTGCTGTTTTAGAAATGCTTCACAGTCCTCACGCTGACCCACTTTTCTGCTTATAACACATTTACTTCAAGACGAGAATGCGCACTTACAGACTGGCAAATCCCACCTCCTAACCAATGCATTGGTGTCACATCCTCATCACTTTTTCACTTTAATGGTTTAATGTTTTGGTTGATCACTGAACAGACCTCCTGACATACAAAAACACAGCCTGGCCCCTTTTACTTCACCAAAAACAACAGCCGCAATAGTCGAGGATACGTAATTCTCATGCAGCTGGGCCTCCAGTGGAAGGTGCAACAAAAGGCTTCATGTTGTTTCAGTGCCAGGAAAACTCATGCCTATCCAATGAGAATCTGACCAATAATTCAATATTGAGGGAATTCCTGCCAGATGACTATCCAAGTGTTTTCTAGGTGACATGAACAAGCCTGTTTTTGGTTTGCAACAGTTGGATGTCCCCACAACACTGATAAAATTCCAACCATAGGCCGTCAGCCAGATTCGTCCCTTGTATAGTGACCGATTGACTCTTCATAATGTTGAGGTTCCTAAATGTGTTTCTACAATGCCTCTTTTAGTTCTACTTGCTCATTCAAATATTGTTGAGTATTTTGTTTTATTAATGTGTCTATTATTGGCTCTCCAAGGGTGTTTATGACCTCACCTGGGAGATACTGCAGGACATCTACGCTGAAGACACCGACTCCGATCAGCCTCAGTGGGTCAAACTGCGTCGATTCAAGTCCTCCACCTTCCACAGAGTGAAGACACCAGGAGACATGAGCAAAATCCAGGTCTGCTGAAAGATAAACACGATTGTACTCGAATCTAGCCTGACTTGCATCTTCACAGTTTGTGCTTCTATTCTGTTGTATGCAGAGAAGTAGCCCAAGCTTTCACTCTCTGTACATTCATCCTTATCACATTTTTTTTATTACATCTATTTGTACTTCAGTATCAGTCGATTTGCAGTAAATCCAGCGTGGCTTTCGAACAAACAAGATTCTCTCTTTTTATCTTCCTGTCATGCTGTCAAACAGGCATTCATCTCAACAGAAGTACTGTCACTCTACGGTTTGGCGAAAGATCCGAACCAGAAGACTGACTGGCAAAAGATGCTCAAATTCGGCAGAAAGAAGCGAGACCGAGTCGATCACATATTGGTGAGTCCCAGTGTTTTCCTCAGAGACTCCAAGGTGTGCTTTTCAGAATAACACCCACAATGTTAAAAATGCCATAAAAACATGATGTGACGTCATATTCTCTCTCTTAGGTTCAGGAACTCCACGAGGAGGAGGCCCAGTGGGTCAACTACGACGAGGACGAGCTGTTTGTCAAGATGCAGCTGGCAGACAGCATCTTTGACGCCTTGCTAAAAGACACTGCGAACGTACTCACGCTAATTTATGACAAGAGAGCCAGAAGAGACGGCCTCTCCTGACAGCATTCAAAGACTTTAAACTACAACTGCTAGTTCTGCCCCCTCCCCCCTTAGTCTTTTCCTCACCCCAGTGAACTCTGGCCAACCTCCCGCCACTCGGGCTTCCACCAGCTGATGTGCCAACAGCAACCCTCTGATGCCTTCAGTCCCAGTATTACCTCTCAGCTTAACGACTTCTCTTTGTTTCTCTGACAAGAACTTTGCTGGATCTCCTTCAGCCACCTGTTGTTGTTGTTGTTGTTGTAGATTTGTTTGAGATACAAACCACCTCGCGAGCAATCCAGCCTTTTTGTACGATGACACCATCTGGTCTCAGCGCTGAGCTCCTCGACTGGTCCTTCTGTGAGCACCAGTCAGAGTTTGCGTGTCCTCGAGATGGACTGTGCCATTTGTTAGCATACTGAGGTCCGCAATTGCTGCTAAAAAGTCGATTGTTCCATTGTGGACTTCAATGTAACATCCACCTGGAACAGCAATAGGTTGTTAAAAAATTTTATTGAATCTTTTAAATAATTAAATATATATGTGTATATGGATTCGAGAAAAAAATTGTAATTGTACAAAAGAAGAAAAATATTCAGTGCAGATTGTGAGTGGACAATTAAATCCTGCTGCGTTGGCTTTGTAATCCAACAAGTTGAACTCAGTTTGTCCGAAAGTGTCGACTTTCAGCTTCAATTCAGGGCTTTTAATTCATATTGAGTAGTTAGTGTTGAAATTGTAGCTCTTTTAAGTCACTCTTCAATGTCTGAAAATCTCAGCGAGCCTTAAACGACAAAAAAAACGACATGCCGACATCTGATGTTTTTGTCGCCTCTGGTTTGTTTACAGGGACGGTCTGGTCTTTGGCAAAACCATCACATGCTGAGTTGAGCTGAGGTCAAGTGACCTCACTGAAAGACATCTGACTCTTTGCCTTTGAATGTACAATTCGGTGGACTTTTAATGTTGCTTGAATGTTGTCCTGAAATGTCTTTGAACTTGGAGACTGTTAAAGAAAAGCACTTTTTACCTAATATGGATCTAAAAGCCCTCAAACATCTTCAAAAGCAACGAGTTGGCACTTTGGATATTTATTGACTTTAGAGTCGTAACAGAGAGCTGTAAGAATTCGCCATTTATCATATTGGGTCAATCTGCACTGTGTAGGGACCTCACTGAATTCACATAATATATAAAACACTTTTGCCTCCGAATTATTTATTGTGAGCAAATGTTGGATTAGAGGTGGAAGTGAACCGTGAGAATTGTACATGATCCTGAAGTTCGTACAGACGAAAGGTCGTTTAAAAGTGTCTGTTATTGTAAAAGCACAAGTAGAAATGTGAATGTGGCAATACTTTATGTCGGCAAACACCAGAGAAACAACACGGTGAGAAAAATATGTATTTAAGTTGTCGCGTCCAGAGCGGATTGAAGCTGCGCGACTTCGTTGTTGTGTCCCACTTTTTTACTATGTGATGAATTTAGCGAAACGTTCAGCTGAAGACTCAAACTTCTGTCAGATGACGCGAAGCTCTGTAGGTTTTTACTGTTTTCTTGCCAGCAGCTCATCTGTTTCTGCTTTTGTTTTCTTTTGTTTATCCAAAGCATCCAAAGTTCAGTGTGTGTCTGCTGCCATTTTAAAAGCATTAACTTTAAACACACTTTATAGTATTCAAGTGGGACACGAGGAAGCCAGTCCGACTTGATACGTAAAGAAAAAAAAGGTCACATTGAGACTGAAATGCTGGATTTGAGCCTTACTTCGACTCTTCATTTACTTCCTGCGACCTGAGAAATTATCTGTGGTTGTGAGTTTCTATCCAAGCGTTTCGCAGCGAATCCATCAGGTCGCTCGGCAGCGCCGTCTGGCGCTCCGCCCGCTGCTGTTCCAGACGTCTCCTCTCAGCAAACTAATGTAGCCTGTTATGAAGCGTCGTCGTAGTCGGACTCCGCAGGGCGTCTCTCTCCATATTCAGTTCAAGTGCCTCTTATGACGTTGTGTTGTAGATCTCTGACAGATGTTGCCATCCTTTTTGGACCTATGTTGTCTGAATGTGTCCTCCGACTGCTGTAAAAAACATTTTTCCCAAGTGATCCTCCAGCGGCTGCTCTTCCTTCCGACCGGTTTACCAGTAATTCAGTTTCTGCCTTATCAATCTCTCTGTACTGAAGCGTAGTGTAGTCGAGGAACTTTTTTTTAACACCCCCCCCTCTCTCTCTCTGCCCCCTCCCCTCGTGCCTCCGCCCGCCCAGAGGAAATTGCGTAAAAGATCTAAAAGCGGCCTGCTGCTCGCCGAGCCACCCATGCGTCTGTGCACATAGACAGAGTGGAGTCATTTTATTGATATATTGTATCAGGAAGCAGTTTGTTTGTTTTTTGTGGACACTGTACAAACACGCCGAGTGGCTCCAGGCTGCAGTGTGTCATCGTGCTGACGCGGCTGAACTGCATCCAAGGGCTTCTTCTGGTCGCACCGTCTCTGCTGCTTTTTCGGGCCAACCGACGGCGCGGGTGGCAGCGCGTTCCCCCTCCCTTTACTGTTTTTGGAGCAAAAGTGACCTTAAACTCTTTTTTCTTTTTTTTTCGTTGCTTTTCTAACGTCAATGTTTCAATAGTTGAGGTTCAAACTGTAACTTATATAATGTAGAGGGAGGGGGGGAAGACCAAAAACATTTGATACCAATCTCTCTGTGCTGTATGACTCATGTCTGCTCTGTAGGCATATTAAACTGTAACAATTAGTACCTTAGGAATATTTTCTGCAAGGCTTTATGTTAAACCCCTCAAACGTCGTCCTCTTGGATTCTTTCTATGTGGGTGGGAGTAGCGTTCCCCTCGGTAACTATGCAGTACTTGGTCGTATTCTCTCCGTATGTCCGGGCCGACCAGCTCTCGTATGTAGATAAAGAAAGCGCGTCGCTGAAGCGGTTTGACGTCGGGTGGTTTCGCGCCGGCTCTTCGGTTCGAAGCCTCGATGCCTCGCGAAGAGACGAGACGTCTTCACTTCAAATCAAATGTACAGTTCTATTGAAGAGGAATGAAATATTCGGCACAGTTTCCTTTCCAGCGTTAATCGATTCCGACTAAATTTCCCATCTTTCTTCTCTCAAAATGTCTATGAATATTTATAATAATGTGCTGTGAGTGCATGTTTCGTGCACTCGACGACTTGTACAATTCTTTTATGGGTGTAAATATCTGATCTGGCCCACTGTTACTGTAACCTGAAAGATTGTTGTAGAAATAAAACACTGTTCTCTCTGCAAATATGTACATAGTATATATTTGTTTACTAAATAAAGTTTCCAACTGTAAATAAAGCTTTCATTGTTTCTGAAGGAATTCGCTGCTCTGTTGTGTTTCCTCCGCGTAGTTACGGCGGCGACAGGAAGCCGCCGGGAACATGCTGGTTTTTAACCACACGCAGAGCTTGAGGTTTGTCAGCTGGTTCCTACAAACCCAAGATTATGTGTTTACACACGATGAAAGTGTCGCAGTAAAGTTTCAACTTCTTCACCTCCTCAAGAATATCAACAACTGAAGTGTCGAGACGAGAACAAGTTCTGGAGTGTCCACATCTGTTAGTTTTTCTTCTTAAAGGTTTGCAGTTTGGTCCAAACAACTTCGTTTATCCAGAAAATGGTCAACATCAGCGCTCAGTGTCTTCTTCTAATCTGTTTTGTCCACCTGCAAGTTACAGCGCCACTCACAGGCTTGTTTAATGTACTGCAGCGTTTAAATGATTTCGTGTGGACAGAAACTTTCAGTCCTTTCACACCAGTTTTGGTAAACTGAATCCTGTGTGGCTGGAACTGTAAACAAGCTGAGTTTTTAGTCACGAGTTAACTGACTGTCAAAGTCCACATAGTTTATTGGATTCAGAGTTGCATTCGGCAGCTGCACAAATATTACACATTTAGAGTTGTTAAACACTTAAACAAGTCTCAAAGGTTAAATAATCTCATTTTAAAGGGCTTTTTCTCTTCTCAGTAAACAGCTCATGTACTTATAGATACATGACAGAGGAAAGATTTACATTTAAGTTAACAGGACACATGATTTCAGCATGTTTGTGATTTTTATACATTGGTGTTATTGTTTCAAGAAAATACTCCAAAGTAAAAGCACAAAGGGTTTTAATTTTTCTTTAAAATGACCCATAGTGATCGAGTATTACCCATGGGAAATGTCCTCATTTCAAGTACCTTTATTGGACATGTCTGCTTTATTTATTTACACAACATTCAATGTAATATCAACGATAAAAGTGCTTAAAACATGTTACAATCTTCAAAATATACGTAGTAAAAGTTATTTCTTGTGTCTCTAACTCGCAGCATCTACTTCAGTCGCTGTGCGTCACTTTCAGTCCACCTCTTGATAAACGCACGCCAACTTTGCCGGAGAAGCGGAGTTTCCAGCGTTGTGTGAGTCCGTGTGTGAGTGTGTGTGTTCTCGGGGGCGGTGGGAGCCCGCTGTGCAGGGGGAGGACCCATGCAGCCTGCAGGGCCGTACAAAACGAGGGAGGAACAAAAGTTGTGTCAAGTTTGGTGACAGGGAGGCGGACGGCGGAAAGTGTCCGCGCTCACTCTCTCGGTCAGCGGCGGCGGCGGCGGCGGCAGCGGCAGCAGCAGCAGCTCGGCGGGGGAAGAAGATGGCGCGGCGGCGGCGGCGCTGCGGCCGTGCCACGTCTCGGTGCGACGACGACGCGACGGGAGCGTTTCCCAGAAAGGCGGCGATACCTGCGCTGTGCCTGTGCCTGTGCGCCCTCTTTCCTGCCGCCGCGGAGGCCGGACTCTACACCTCCTCCGACCTGGTGTCGCTGGTGACGCCGGAAAACGTGGACGCGGTGCTGGTCAACTCCTCCGCCGCGACCGTGGTGGAGTTTTACGCGTCGTGGTGCGGACACTGTATCGCCTTCTCGCCGGTCTACCGGAGCCTGGCCAGGGACATTAAAGGTCGGTACGAGGCTGCGCTTCTTCTCATTCATGAACGACCATCCCATAAATCCTCTGAGCACAGCTGGGCTCCTGATGTGATGAGACCTAAAGAATCACGTTATTCACGATTAAACACACGAATCAGTATTTCTAAACTCAAGGAGCGACTTTTCTTAACTCAAGCCATTTTTGGAGGATGAATCAATCGATAAATGGAGCCAGAAACAAGTTTATACTTCACAACTGTGTCGATTATTCTTGTTCTAAAGAAAACAAACGAGTTTTTGTGACTGTGGTTCCACTAAAACTCTTTAAATACTCTTCAGTTTCTTGTGAACTGCTAAATACAATATCATCGGTCAATAAACAACACCAAAGTTCAAAATGCTCAATTTTAAGTGGTCATCAGTCCATCGGGCCATGAAACCTGTTGTCTGGTCCATGAGGTTGGAGACACTGTGTTTGCACCAGGACTAACGTTGTCTTTAGCTCTGGTCTCCCAGTGATGCACCTGTGTTGGTGTTGAATTGAATTGTGGGTTTTGTCTTGCTTCTTTCCTGGCAACGTTTCACTCCCAGACCTGAGTTTGTCTCCTTTTTGACCTGGTCGACATGGAAACGGTGGGAGGACCAAGCGGGCCGCCTCTATCTGATAATTGGAGCGTGTGATTTAATGAAAGTGTTTTTATCCAGTCCGCTGCCGTGGCGCTCCGTCGTCCCCTCTCGCTGAGCCACCGCCAACAGAAATGCCGCCGAGCCTTGAGAGTAAAAATATGATTAAGATGACGGGCGAGGCCAAAGGTTGTGATGATGGCAGAGGGCCCGGGAACCATCGCCGGGCATTTCGGCGCTCCGTGTCGCTGTCGCACACCAGCTCGTTTGGCGTGCGGTCAAATATCCAGACTGGGTGGCAGGACAATTTGACAGGCCATGGAGACAAATCTGGGAACGCATTTGTAAGGCGGGGCAACCCGGAGATGGGAAGCACGCCGCCAGCGGGCCGGATTCAGCCTGTGAAGGGTCCTAAATTTAGCCCCCTGAGTTTGACAACCCTGCTTTAACACTTACTGTGTCCTGCTGTCATCTGTTGACGTTCCACCCTGACCAGTCAGGGGCTGACCAGCCAATCAAGTCACATTTTCAGCTTCCACGGACCCCCTGAATGAGCAGGTACTGAAAAGTACCCGGTACCTAGATGACAGCACTGTGTACTGCTGACTAAGGGCTAATCAGAGCCAATTACAGTTCAACTTGAGGAGCCAAAGCATTGGAAATGTCGTTCGTCATTGTCGTCTCTCTTCAGTACTATTACAACAGAACTTTTTCTTTAACTTGAGTTTATTCTATATCTCGTCAGTTGCGAGCGATTAAAGCAACTCAAGCGTCGTCGTACTCACCCAGATTTTCATGACTCATCTCAGCTGATATCAAGACCTTTGTTTTTGTTGACACTCGTGGCTGCAGGACGGTACAATAAATATTTACCGTGTGGCTCTCCTCTCTGTTTGTTGTCTGCTTTTCAGAGTGGAAGCCGGCAGTGAGCCTGGCAGCTGTCGACTGCGCTGCGGAGGAGAACCGCAAAATCTGCACCAGGTTCAAAATCAGAGGCTACCCCTCCATCAAGGTACTTCAGCGTCCGACGCCTGCTCTGCTCCTTCGCTACATTCGCTCTGTTATTCGTGAAAGATGAGAAATAACACTCACACAATTACTCACAATCTCTTTAATAAATATTCACCACACTGATGAATTTTGGGGTGACACGCTGAGCTGAATCAATGAGGTTTATCTAGAATCGAGACTTTAATTCTGTTGCTTTTGTGTTTGTAGATTTGTTAGTTAAACAGCTGGATGATGGACAGAAAACGAATCAGCTTCTAGTTTATTGGTGAGGTCTTTATGCAATTATTGGAGTTTTCTACACTTTTTGTTGCAGGATTGTTGCATTAGGTTCGAATAACTGTTCAATATACTTTTGAGTCTTTTCTGGTTGAATAATTAAGAAAAGTCCAAAGATGCAGATTCTTGTCCACGTCTCTTTACTTTTCTTCACGTCTCCATCTGGCTCCTGGATTCGACACCACGTTCGGCTGTGTCGCGCCCGCTCACATTTTTTGGCCCCGGCCCTTAAAGGAGAGGAATGCGCGCAAGATTTGCTTCAACCTGTTTCAAAGCTTCTTTCAGCTCTGAAATCTCTCAGATTCTCATTGATATTCCTCGATAAGCATCAGCAGGCTCAGCAGCTCGTTTTTTATAGTCTGCTCCTGGTAATTTTTGTTCCATCATGAACAGACACGGGCGCTTCAAGATCAGTTGAAGAACATTTTTGCTTTTTTTCTCGTGGAAAAAGTCTTTTGTTCGGTTTGTTCTCAGAAAAAAACAGAAGGAACATTAATTTTTGTTTGTTTGCTCAATGTAAAAGATTTTTAGTTGAGTCCTACATCAACAGACATTTCCGATTGTATCTTCAGCTTGGACTGTAGTTTGGCTCAGGTGTGGCCTCTGACCTCTAGACAGTAACACAAATTCGACCGACCGAGTTCGACGCAGGGACGCCGCCGCCGCCGCCTTCACTCTCGCAGGATCAGCAGACGAACCCCAGAAACGCTCGCTCTCCAAACATCTGCGTCCGTGTTTGTAACGTATCCCATCAGTCAGCAGTGGTCCGCCCGCCTCGGACCCCTCGGCTCGCGCTCATCCAGGGAAGGCGGCCGACACAAAGAGCTCCTTCTGTTTGAGCTCACAATGGCGCTCTAACATCTGCGCTTCATTTTAACCAGGAAGGACCTGGAGGTCGAGGTGGGCAGAGTGGAAGCCCCCCCCTGACCACACATTACACAAGCTCGCTTTGCATCTCTCACGGTTGTGTGAAGACAGTCTAATCCTCTCTCTCTCTCTCTCTCTCCCTCTCTCTCCATTTTACAGTTTTTCCGTGCTTACTCCAAGCCGCCAAACGTTACTGGACTCTCCTTTAAAGGTACACTTACACCGATACGTTCACACAGCTCAAAGCTTTCACTTCGTTCTCTTGCCAACATTAATTGTTTATCTTGCCGACAGTGAAGTATAAACGAGGAGCTCTGACAGCTTTTAGTCTCTCGGTCCATCAAGTCAAGTTCACGTCTCCCCGCTCGCGCTCACATCTCGCACGCTGTCGCAGCTTTATTGGAATTGAGATCACAAAATACCTTTTTTGTAGATTTTCCTCGAGACGTCCGAGGTCTCCGTCACAGAATCATTGACAAACTGGAAAGCCACCATGAGCCCTGGCCCCCTGCCTGCCCCCCACTGGAGCCCACCAGGTAAAACAGTCAGATGCTGTTTCACTGTGATCAAGTGTTCTTATGACCTTGAATCCACACAGCAGCTCATGCACTCTCCATTTTTAAATCCAGGTTAAAGACAAGTCTCCGTTTTTATGTGTTTTAAAATTAAACTAATTTATTCCACTCGAAAGCTTTTTGCTTACTTTGTCTCTATTTTTTTCTATAAATTCTTGAGGATTTTGTAAATTTTGTCTTATTTCAAAAATAGTCACTCGACTTTCTCACTTTTTTATCTGTTCGTTCTGATATTTGCTGTTTAATTCTCATTTAAATCGCATGATTTATGTGAAGCACATTGAGTTGCTTCATGCCTGAATCCTGTCAGATAAATAAAGCTGCGTTTCTTTGTTTGGTTTCTGGGGTTTGAACTGAACTCTCCGCTCGCGTTGGCTGCAGGTTTGAGACGCTTTGTGATGCAGCTGTTGGACGTTTACCGTCATTTTCCTGCAGAATGTCGCGTTTGACCCGAGCTGCTCGCTGCTCCTTGTTTACAGCCATGCGATGACCCCGTTTCTCGTCTTCAGTTTCCTGCCAGTCTGCGGCGTTCGACTTCTTCTGTTATTATTAGCGGCCTCGTTTCCCCTTCGCGTCGCGTTGGGTCTTTTTCCATGACGGCTGCAGCAGGAATCGCTCCGGTTTTTGGCAGTTTTTCTCCAACAAAGCTGCTGAAATAAACATCAGTCAGTTTGAGTCGAGCTTTAGTCAGAAATTAAAGCCCCTCCAATTAGAAAAGGTAAACCTCATCTTTATGAAAGTCTTTATAGGCTGACGTGTTCAAACTGCGAGCACTCCTCATAAGCCTCTCGGTATTTTTTATGTGACGCAACTCTGCTAAATTACTGCACATACGGAGTCACATGTTCTGCTCATGTGGAGATTATTGTGATGACTAGGCAAGAAAACGGAGCAGGAAATAGAGGCTTTTTTTTTTTTTAGATTTAAAGAGAAAGTAGAACTTCCTCTTCTTCTTTTCCTCTTTCAACATTTTGAAATAGTTCCGGCCTTCGTGTGTTCAGTTGCTCCTCCTGTAAAACAACAAGACCAAAAACAGGACAAAGAAGGTCCATAAAGCCAAAACACACACCAAAAAACCTTTTATTTTGTAATGTAAAAAGCCTAAAAATGTAACATTTTACAAGCTTTTATTTTGCAAGTCTTAATATTACAGCCTTATGGGATTCATTGTTGTGGTTTCTTTTTGTGATCGTGATGTTTATGCTTGTAATGAAGGTTCTGACCTGTTTCCTCTGCTTCGTTTCACAGCCAGGCAGAGGTGGACAGCTTCTTCGACACCAACAACGTCCAACATCTGGCCCTGATCTTCGAGGACTCTCAGTCCTACATCGGCAGAGAGGTAGCGGCTCGTTTTATCGCCACACGGACTTAACTGTTCTCTTGTTTGTTTGTTACATAGTCACTGGAATAGCAGCAGGATTTGAATAACACTGGCTCCTTTATAAAGGAACTTATTCGGCCATTGTAGCCTCGCAGCGTTCCTTGGAGAGGAACAGAGTGCAACCTGTCATCAGGTCGGATTATAACTGACCTGAATTGTGTTGTGTGCTTCAGGTGACTCTGGACCTGTTGCAGTTTGAGAACATCGCGGTGCGACGAGTGCTGTCCTCTGAGGACGGACTGGTGGGCAAACTGGGCGTGACGGAGTTCCCGTCATGCTACCTGTATTATCCCGGAGGAAACTTCACCAGACTCGAAGTGTGAGCGATCGGCGTCTCCCAGTGTTTGCCTGGTTCCACCTGTCACGCAGAGAAGATGATCCGTGATAATGTTTATTAGGACAAACACTTAGCCATCAAGTCCTGATAATGTGCACAAAGTCACGTCCACTCTGAAGAAATGTCAATAAGTTTGACTAAAAAAAACTGGATGTGACAACTAAACCGGACATCTCACTGACTCATAAGACACGCACGCACACACGCACACACACACACACACGGGCTCCTGTTTGCTTTTGAGGCGGCACAGATGGTCCATGATGAAACTGCGTCACTCAACAATCAAACACGTTTATGTTGCTGAGAGATCGAGTCCTCCTGGCAATCATGTTGCCTAAAAGCTTTATGCGTTTTTGTTTGCAAACTGTGTTTACAGTTCAGACAGAAAGTGTTTGTTTTTTCGTTAGTTCTGATACACATCGTTAGTGAAATCACATCGTTGCAGTGCATCCCTGTGCAACGTCAGCCGAACTTTCATGTGCTTGTGCAGAACTTTGAAGCGCTCATTAGTCACGCTTTGTTTACACTGGCATGAGGGAGCATGTTAAGGGGTTCTGTGACAAAGTGTTTGGCTTCACGCCGCGCTCACGTCGCCGTTGGACAGGCACAACTTTGACTTGAAGAGCCTGTTTGCGCCTCACGTGGCTCCACCAATGAGATGCATGCAGAGGGGGGCGTGGCCAGAGCCGGCGCCGAGTCACAGACAAGTTTGATTGAAGCAGTTGTCAGAAGTGTTTTCTTCTTTACATCTAGAACTTCACCAGGTGAACGCGCCCCTAATGATAGCTTTACAGGCTGCATGTTTTAACAAGGTTTCATTGGTGTAATTAAGCACGATTAGAGCAACACAGCAGCACAGCTTCCTCTCTGCAATTAGATGAGTGAAACATGTCGACAAGTGGGTTATTGCTCCATTGTCTAGTGCTGCCAGTAAAGACAGTGAGGTCACCACTGATTGTTTTGAGGGAGTGCTTCAGTTTGTCCTGAATTTTAAATGACACTAAGTTCTGTGTCCAGCAGTCTTTTAATTAAAGGCCAAGCAGGTGAATCTTCTGAATGCTTCTTTTTTTTAAACTTTGATTGTGAAATGTTGGAAATTATCATGAGAAAGATGACTTAAAGAAAACTAGAACTTTGCAGGAGTTAAACTTTGTTATTGGAGACATAAAAGGGCGTCTGACTTTGTGGGTGTCAAGAGGAGATCAAGTATTTGGTTTAAACTGCATCTTATGCATATTAATACATTTGCGAGCATCTTTTTATTCAAAGTGTTGTCCACAGTTATCTCCTTTTCTCCTTGTCTGAGGTGCACAAACATCAAGTTTGTTTGCCTTTGGCTGCCATTGTTGACGTGCAGCAGCAGCAGCAGCAGCAGCACAGCTCTCTGTTGCCGAGCGTGGCGGCGGCGTGCTCATTATCTGAACTCTATTCATGAGAATACTTTTAAACATCTGGCCTCTTAATGGGATCAGAGCATCAAAATCGCGCCCATTATTCACCATCATAAAGCGGCGCTGATCGTTCCTCACCCTGCAAATTCATCTGCTGTTTCTGCCTCTTTGTTTGGCTGTTTCAATAACTTGGCATGCAAAGAGGAGTCTTTTTAGTTGACAAATGCAAAAAGGAAATGATTTATTGCTGATTTATTTATTCACCCTCCATCTCTCCCCTTCCAACCCCCCTCATCTCCATCACTGTACAGAAGGGAGGGTTTTTAATTTCTTGCATGAAAACAATGCCATTGCTTTTCTGGCTTCACCTGCCAAACAAGCCCCAGCCGCGCACGGCGACAGATGGCCTCCCATCATCACTGAATGTCTGATTGATCCTGGGAGAGCAGAGTGCGCGTGTGTAAGCGTGGACGAGTCTGTGCTTGTGCGTGCGTGCGCGCGTGTGTGCGCGCGGGAGCAGGCAGGGGTGTCGCACATCCGTCATGCATGTAATGTGTGCGGGTCCCAGGTGAATGCATTCCCTCTCAGCCCACCCTGATGCCTGCCTGCCCGCTGGCCCTGGGGATCACTGGATGAATGGCTTTCTCCCCACATCTGTACACTCCCACCAGACACGCAGGTGTAATTGAGTCCCGGGCTGGTGTGAGTGAGCGTTGGCCCGGAGTATCCATCCTCCTTATTACCATCCTGCTCCAGTTTTACGATGCTCGCTCTCCCTTCATCTCTCTCTCTCTCTCTCTCTGTCTCTCTCTCTCTCTCTCTCTGGCCATGACAAGAGGAGAAAGCAAATGAGTTGAGGATGCAGGCGGCGGAGGGGGGGGGGGGCGGCCAGCGCATTAATGGCCGGGGCTCCGGTTGCTGCGTTATCACGCGGCTGAACGATCGGCCATCTCTCCCACTTTGTTTCATGCAACTCTGCCGCCATCTGCTCCTTGTTTAAAATGTGTTCCCGTAAAATGTGTGAAATATACGGCCATAAAAAAACGCAGGCCATAAAAAAAGGTTGTTTACGACACTGGTTCGTTGAAACAAAAGAGTGACTGAAAGAACTCGTGCATTAAGTTTTTCGGCTCCGTGGAGATCGTCGCTGCAGTCTGGCTTCACATCCCGAAGCTCCGCCGACGCTTGCGTCATATGAATGTCGTTCAAAAGTTAAACCGTCGTCACTTTTGCTGGAAAATTCAATATTCAGGCTGTAAATATGTGAATGCAACAAAAAGGCAAACGTGCCAAAGTGAAGTTGTGAAGGCGTGTCGGTTTTATGGTGAGATTTGTTTACTTTCGTCTCCTCTTTCTCTCCCGCAGAAACATCGAGGCTCGAACTTTTTACTCTTACGCCCTCCAGAGGCTGCCAGGAGTGGTGCGGTCAGGACGGCCCCCTCCGCTCTCCCCAAGGACTTTTCAGAACAGGACCCAGGAGTCCTGGAGACCCTTCAACAGGTATCAACTGGATTCTATTGACCAGTTGTTCTTGTGGTCTCCTCTTCTTCCTCCCTTTTTAAGTGTGACCATGATGGCCTCTGTGTCCAGGTCCAGGGTGTACATGGCTGACCTGGAGTCGGCACTGCACTACTCGCTGCGAGTGGAGCTGTCTGCAGTCCCCGTGATAAAAGGAGAGGCTCTGAGAGCTCTGAAGAAATACGTCTCCGTCCTGGCAAAGGTGCTTTTCAGACAAAATCACACGGCACTACACACACAGAGGGAAAAAAAGAGTGAAATACTTTAGATTCTCCACAATATTTGTAGCTGTCTGGTTGAAAATTTAGTTGAATCTCTGGGTGAACTATTAGAGTCAAATCTTCTATTTTTTTCTCTCTCAAAAATTACTTTATAGTCTTCAACTTATCACTCTTTTGATGACAGAGTTCACTGTTTTTATTGGGATTGTGTCAGGTTTAAAGTGCATATAGGACTAAAAAATCTCGATTTGGTATCAGATATCATCCATCATTATTTTTGTACTAAGTTCTTATTGCACACTATATTTTCTTCAGTCAACATGAACGCGCAGTTACAGCAGGTCACCACTAGATGGAGAATCAGACAGCAAAATGTTGCCCCATACCTGAACTACTGCAGCGATCTACTTTTTATATCTAAGTTTCATTCCTTTAGCATTCATTGCTTTACTTATTGTATCATTTTGTAATACACTGTTGTTGTTTTGGTCACTATCAAGCACACACACACACACGCACGCACACACACACTGCTGAAAGTCATTTACTGCAGCAGAAGCACAAAGGCTCTCGTGGGTGTTGTTGACCCTCTTGATACGGGCTCCCGGGGGGATTGAAGCGTGGCTGCCACCCACGCGCAGCTCACAGGCTTCGACCAGCCTGATGATTAGTAAACCTCACCAGGACACAGTAACCACGCACACACACGCACACACACTCTGGAGCTCATGCCGTCTCTCTGCCAGTGGTTTCACACCAGTGTTTCTGTAAATACTTGAAATACTTGTGGCCGTGTAGGTGGAAACACATCAGATCGTATGTTTCCCCCTTGGATTGACATAGAAGAGAAATGAGATGGATCACTGATGTCAGTTTCTTTTTATCTTTTTTGTGCTGTTTTTTTGGTCAATGTTGGGGTTTTTTTGTCTTCATTTTATTCGGCCTTTTCTCCAGTTTTTCCCTCGTCCTCCTCTGGCTTCCCTCCTCCGGTGTTTCCTTCCTGATGACCCACTCTGTCTTTTTCATACTTTGTGTGTGAAGTGTGCCAGCCAGCCAAACATGCTGCGATGATGAGCCTGACCCGCTCGCCCCGTCCCCATTGGCTACGCACCAGCCTGTTTCACTGCCCTCATCTGCCACCAATCTCTCTGATTATATCTCACTCTCTAGGGAGGCGTCACGGCGAGATCCCGTGTGTGTGTGTGTGTGTGTGTGTGTGTGTGTGTGTGTGTGTGTGTGTGTGTGTGTGTGTGTGTGTGTGTGTG
>JASSRZ010000055.1:10335726-10347565 GCA_032164315.1 Malacoctenus gilli | reverse complement strand
CCCCCCGCCATAAATTATGAAAAAGAGGGTCATATATGGTATTGGTATATATCACTTCTAAACTAAGCCAGATCCCCTTTCTGGTTTTAAACATGCAGCCTCTTAAAGGCTGGAGTCAAGCAGGGTCAGATCCATCTCATTTTACTGCCCCAATACACCCCACCACCAACCCACCCGCCCCCCTCGGATGGCCACTTGTCCGCTGAGCTCCAAAACACCTCGTTTCCCAGCACCAGCAGGTCTGGATGCTTGTTGTACCTTTACAACACAGCCGGTATTCAAGCGAATTACATTGGATGCTGCTGTGGTTGGACCTGAATCAGTGACTTTGTTCATTAGTGATTGTTTGAACCTGCTTCTGTCTGTAACACCTTTTGTGTTTATTTGTGTTTACATCAACCGTATTTGGGTTTTTTGGGTTTTTTTTTTTACCATCAAAGATCAACAGCTAACCCAGAAGAATTCATTTCTTGGCATAAACAACAGTCATAAGGGACGCTTCTTTGACTATACACCGGTGAAAAGAAGTACCAATAAACCAACAGAACTGTGTAAATCTTAATGTGTTCACTATTTGTTTTGTTTTGCTTATTTGCTTTGTTCAACTGTAATGGAATTTGAATGCCTTTATTTTTAACATTTGTCACTATTCCTTTTGTTATGTTGAATCAGGAAGTTGTACATGATCTCCTTTTATTAAAGAACATCTAAATTTCATTGATAAACTAAACCGAATTAAACTGAATTATTTTATGATTGGAACAAACTAGTTTTTACATCTGTTTCAGTTTCCTAAAATTAGTGACATTTTCAATCCAAAGTAAACTCAAAGGAAAATGTGATTTCGTGCGACTTTTTAAAACTGAATTAGAATGTACAACAATGTGTTTTTTCAGAGCTTTTACCACAATTTTATTCACCTAAGTTCACCCTTCAGTTTTGTGGGACTGAATTTTGGATTCTGCGCCTTCCGTAATCAGTCACCGCCTGTCTCGCAGAACAACAGAAAGAAATTTTCTTGGCGGGAATTGGCGGTTTAGGGCGTTACTATGAGACGCAAACGGCGTCACCGTTAAATTAGTCGGTTTTCATTGTTTTAACGGGATTATTCTCGCTGCATCAGAGATTCAAGTCGGAGGAATCGTCATAAAAGCCGCACGAGCTTAATGTCTGCTGGGTAAGTCAAATAAGCAGCTAAAGCTTTGTTTACTGTTAAAGCAGAGAAATGTTCAGATACGGATCAGCTGCCTGTGGAAAAAAGGCGCAGTCAAACCAGGAAATCAGCAGCAGCTCCTGTGCAGTGGCTGAGTTTGGTGTTACTGAATGTGTCTGTTAGTACATGAACGCAGTGTTATTATTTCTCTGGTTCAAAGTCATTCTGAGTATTTCTTACCTCGTCAAAGGAACACAGAAATACAAAAAAGGGATGAACACATTGCTACGAAAATCTTACCAGCAGTGTAAGGAGCTAATCTGTTTAAATGTAACATAGGGCGGAGCCAATGCATTGCTGGGGGTGGAGCCAACAGTCAAAACCTAACAGTGGGGTGGAGCCAATGCTTTTTCACGTAACATGGGCAAAAGCGTCGAAATGTAGTGTGGGGCGAAACTAGTGCTTTCAAACCAAATGTGGGGCGGGGCCAGTGCTTTTGAACGTTGCATGGGGCGGAGCCAATGCTTTTAAACCAAACATAGGAAGGACCCATCTGCGTGGTGTGGAGCCAATGTAAGGATTAAAAGTCACGAAGTCTAATGAAAGAAACTTTATTTGTGAGGGGCGGGACATGGAGATCCACATTTTTCATTCGTTATGTATTATTGGATATACTCATGACGTGTTGATTTGAGAAGGTGTGTGGCCCCTCAGACGTGTTGCTCTAAGTCAGAAGACTGGGGACCAGTTTAGCTTACCAGTTCCCACCACAGCAGAAACAAACTGCACCACTGCCTCAAAGGACCTGGAGGCTGAGAAGATCTCGGTCCCGTTCCAGGTCCTTCCAACAGCAGCTCGATGATCTGACAGCTTTTGGGAAACGGGATCACGATCCGGTTGCTCTTCGCCTTCGACACCTCTTACAGGAAGTGCTCCGGTAATGACGTTGGAGAGGATCCAACCGCTGTCAGTCACGTCGCTTTTATTCCTGCTGCCGTTCCTGTCTGCGAGCCTCCTGAGAGGACAAGCCTCCTGTCTGTCCAATAAAAACCCGAGTTTTTTAAAGAGAGCTTCAGAAAGTTCTAATCAAAAATTTTGCTGCGTTCCAATTCTCATCCCAACAGAAATCCCCCATTTTTCTTACAGAACTGTATGAACTGCTGATTTTCAGCTGCAAAACAACCAATAAATGGAGTGAACCTGAGAATTAATACAAGATTTTATTCATTACCGTCATTCATTTGCTTTACAGACTTTCTGTCGAAGCTCCTGGAGGTCTGGATCCCCCCCCCCCACCCCCCAGCAACTAGATGGGGCAACACCTCCAACAGGTGCCAGTGCAGCATCACAGGCTTTAAAATTGAATATGCTGGAATATTTTTTCCATGTTTTTAATCCAAATTCATCAGAAATCCCAGCTGATCCGACACAAATCGTAGATTGATGCTCCAATACTGGTGACTAAAAACGTTGGAACACCAGACTTGGACATTTTAGTCTGTAATTTAATGCATTTGTTTGTTCAGAGTACAACAAATATTAGATGGAATCGTGTTGTTTTAATTACTTTGACCTTTGTTGTTTTGTACATCCACTTTCTGCAGGAAGCCAATTACAACCAGGTCTCCTCAGTATCAGAAAAATTCAACCCTAATGTGACACTCGGCCTTTTGGGGGGATGATTTCCTTTTTTTTCTTTAATTTGCCCCCAATTTTTCTCAACTTTGCTGAGCCCCTCACTTTATAGGGTCAAATCTTTAATAAAACACAATGGAAAAAGCTATTTTTAATTTTTTTTATTTATTTCTCGCATAACTATGAAGAATATATTTTACCTGGTGACCTGCACAAGTGCATCAAATGTCGATTTTTATAGATTATTTCCATGCTCAGGATGTACATTTAATAATGTCACTCCTGGTTTCTGTGACATTGAATCGTTTTTTTTCTTGTGGTGTACTGAGTAACCTGTTCAGGTGCTGATTAGAACTGACTAATTCAATAATGTTTAGAGTCGATGTATATTAGGCCAAACAATCGCAGCAAAAAAGAAAGCTGATTATGCAAAGTGTTGCGTTGCTTCGGCCACCATTGTATGGACGCTGGTTACAACGTGGTTTCAATGAGGACATTAGTCACACCGGTGCCTGCATTTGTGTTGAGACTCCATGAGCCTCATCAGCCCGTCTTTCAAAATAAAACACCTCTATTAGGTCGTTCATTAACATCTACATCAGTCTTGCTCGAGGCACGTCTGGCTGGACGCTGCTTCCAGCGGCTGGCGCAGTGAAATGAGCCTATTACCGCCTCGTCTTAGCGGGACGGGGTCAGGTTCAATCAGGGGATTGGAAAATATCATTTCTGACGGGAATAGATTTCGTTTGTTCAACCAATCTCTTCTACTAATTACCCAAATGGACAGGAGCTGTCAGGAGACAATAACTATTCCCTAATAGAATTTGCCCCCCAAGTGCAATTTAATTTTCTCCTCGGCGCGCTCTCCTCAGGTTTCCCCCTCGCTTTCTGCCTCGCTCCCTCTCTCTGCTCCTCTCCTGCTTTCGGACCAAACGCTGATGGACGCGGTGCCATCGCTGCCTCACGTCGTTTGGTCTCGGGACTCACGGGGAAGGACTCGCTGCTGGTCCGGCTGCGAGCGTCGGCTTCGCCCTGCGGTAACCAGCCTGGAGCTGCACGGAGGAGGAGGAAGAGGAAGAGGAAGAGGAGGAGGAGGAGGGGAGAGAGAGAGAGAGGAGCGACTGGCTGAGACTCACCTGCGAGCTGCCGTGATTAGGTAGGTCTGCGCGCTGCGCTGGGCAGCGATTCATCCTGGAGGGGCCGCATAAATTCCCGGGGTCCTAAAATATGCAGCTTTGCATGTGGCGAAGACAAGTGAGATATAAGGCGTTTTGTTTATTTCGCCACCTCGGAGGTGAATTTTAACGACTGCTTCGCTGCAGAAAATTTAATGTGCGGTCACGGTGGTGTTGTCAGCCCGGTAGAGGTGAATTTGTTGTTGTGTTTAGATGATATTTAATTTTGTTTTCTGTGGGCGTGACCGACCTTTCTGACACTGCAGAGGAGCAGCGCACAAATCTTATTTGCACACAATAAAACTAAAAGATTCAGTCGGACCACTGTTGCGTCTCACGGCTCGTTATGAGACGGGCCTGCCGCACAGTTCAGCGTCTGAGCAGGAGGACGCGCGCACAAGCCTCACATCTGTGTCCCACCGAACAAAGGGCTGCCCGCCCTGCAGAGACGGATGCGTTTGCATGGATTGTGACTCGTGGCTCAGTAAGATGAATCTGTGAATCGCAGATGTCAATGAAGTCGTCCACTGAAATATTAGATCTAATTAGAGGTGGCTGGGTCACCGCTGGTGGCACAGGAGTCGCCCCCTGCTTGAGTTATTGCCGCGGCGCTGCTTCCCTTGCAGATTATTTTTCAGAGCCTCATATGGACGAAAATAAGTCACTTAGTCCTGTCAAAACATGCAATTTACTCATTTTGTGTTTGTTTTCTTTATTCATATTTTTTCTTGGTGTGAGCGAGTCGATTTGGGAATGGAATTAATTGGCAAATTCAACAGTAATTTTAAGAAATCTTAATGCTGCATCCTATTTGCAGTGACAAAGGAACAGTGATTTTTTAATCATTTTATTTTGTTTAATTTATTGTCCTTTTTTCTATTTTTCCAGCGAATAAATGCAAATGCGGATCGTTTTTTTTAAACATCCAGGAAAAGCCTCGTCATTTTTTTGCCATTTCAATTAACGACAGAAAAAAACCGCGCTCCACATCCTTTAATGTGCCTCTAAACCAGATGTGCGCGCTTGCATCTTTTTTCTCTTTGTGCATGTTGCATCCGTCAATTATTCTAATTGTGTTGCCCTTTGTTGACAGGTTAAGAGCATTTTATCTGCATTGTTTTCCAGGGCAGCTAAAGAGGGCCTCGATCCCAACAATCAGAGTAATTGAATAGTCGAATAAATTGAATGATCGTGAGGGGAAAAGTGTATAATGAAAATAAAGTAGAACCATATGATTCTGTTGCCACACGTGCAAACTCGGGATGGATGGATGGACGGATGGATGGATGGAGGGCTGGATGGAGGGAGGGAGGGAGGGAACACCTGGTCAGGAGTCTGCAGCCCTGAATCGGCAGGATAAAATTCCGGTAATATCCGAGCCTGCTCTCCTTTTAATCAGCTTGATGTGCATTTTCATTTTACTAAATTACTTCTCAAACATTAAGCGCACAGCCGAGTGGGATTGAGGGTCCCAGCAGCGGACTGTATAGCGACAAAAGAATAATCGGTCCATATGAAGCAGGCTTTGCGGGAACTGCTGCAGGATAAAGAGGCGCAATGTGGCAGCGAAAGTGCGCGTGTGACGACTTTGATCCACGCCATGTCCGTTTCCTCCGTCCGTTTGTTTTTGGGAACTTGATGCAATATTACCATCGATTAAGAGGAAATATTCTATTTATTCTGACCTCCAATATCGTGTCACGTCTCGACAGATTGCAGCACGTTAGTTAAAATCGTGGTGTCTGAATTAAAAGGTTCAATTCGAGTGAAATGAAGCGTTTCGAAATATTCCAGGTGTTTATTGATGAAGTCATTGGCTTCAGTATCTGTATTTGCCTGTGCGTGTGTGCGTGCGTGCGTGCGTGCGTGCGTGTGAGAGTTGCAGTAGTTCACCTGGGACCCGCAGACGGACTCACAATTGATAGAAGCGACCCGCGCCGCTTTGGAGGCGGATCGGCGGGCGGCAGGAGAGCGCCGCTGCGTGCGCTTTTCTTTCCACGCTTGAAGTAAATTGGAAGCGAAGATTGAGTTCATCTAGCTTGAACTAGCAGCCCTCCAGAGGGAATATCTTATCCGGGAGAGCGGCCTCAGACGACGGGCTCTGAAATGAGCAGTGTCAGGAGGACTGCGCCCAGACTCCTAATCCTACCTGTCACTGGCACGCAGGGGGGGCGCGCAGCCGCCTCTGCCCGTGGACACGCTGCTCGTACAGGTGACGGTGCTTTGAATATGATGCACACGACCCCCCCCAAACCCCCCTGTCAGTGTCCTGGTGTCACATTTAGAGCACCAATCGTAACTCCACCTTTTATTCAAAATAATGTTGATCATTTTGCCAGCTAAAAATAGAAAATCATTTTTAAAGCGTTTGGTTGGACTTCACTCAGGCTGACATTTGCCCCCATATGCATAATTTGGACGAAAACTGTCTGTCAAGGTGGTAAAAAAGGAAACGTGCTTTTATTTTGGTGACCTGCCTTGCAGGTTGTTAGTACCTGGTTTGATTCAGGGTCTGCAGATGGGACATCTGTCCTGTCTGGATGGTCAAGCACTGCAATCTGCAAGGACAGCACTCTTGAATCACCGTTTTCGAGACCATCCCCTCGGTCAGACTCACGTGGGGTCTCTCCTCGGGTCTCCTGGCCGCGTGGGACCCCTGTGCTCCTCTCCAGGAGGAGTCCTGGCGGCCCGGGGTCCCTCCGGGAACCACTGCAGTGAGCTATTTATGGTGTCCGCCAGAGAAAGGTCCCGCCTATCTGGAGACATCTTTCATGGAGCGTGCGAGGCGCCTCTCCTCCTCTCCTTTCTCCTGCTGCCTCGTACACCTATTGAGGATGCTTTCCGCCCTGGGGGCCTCCTCTTCCTGCGCTCCTATTGGCTCCCGGTGAGCCAGTGCCGCGGTGACGTCAGGCCCCGCCGCCCCTGCAGCGCTGAATGGAGCGAGCAGCCTGTCTGATCCACTCCAAAACAGCTCAAGGCGGCGCGGCGCAGCACGGACACCATCCTGGGAATAAAGACAGACCAGGGACGGGGGGTTTGACGGGACGAGCGGCAGAGACCACCCAGCTCAAGCGGGAGGAGAGGCCTCGAATCCAGCATCATTTCTTCCTTTATTTTTTCCCTCCAACAAGACGGGACGGGGGAGTGCGCCCACCGTGTTGCGGGTGTATGTGCGTGCGTTTGTCTCCGGGTTTTGGATCACGATGATGCAAAGTGCGGCGGTCCTACAGACAGAGAGTCCTGTTAAGAGTTTACCGGAGATCCTCGGAGTGCCACTGCAACGTAAGACATCTTCCTCTCCTCCTCTTCTTCCCTCCTTGTTCCAGAGCGGCGCGCAGAGCCGCCTGGTGACTGTAACTCGGGCGAGACAGACGAGATGAACCCGAAGCTCCCAGACGGAGATGCAATATTTCGTGCTTGTATATCCCGTGTGCGAAAAATGGCTTTAGATGGTTTCGTTTGATGGCCTCGGAGCCAACGAGGCTCCCGCGGCTCCAATTAATCCTCACGGAGCTGCGATGAATTCTGCGAGAGAATCGCAAATTCCTCCATTTTTCGCAACATACCAAAATGATTTTGTCCCGCGTGAAGCAAAATCGAGGTGCTTTATTGTCCAGCTTGGCCTCGAACTTCGCGGCATCCTCCTCCTCCTCCAGGTTTGTGGCGCTCACTGAGCCTCGCAGCTGTTAATTTGTAAACGAGGCTGGACGGCCAAGAGATCAGACGCAGTTGTCATCACCCATCAAAGCAGCACACGCTGACTGACTGACGCTCCTCGCCGCCTTGACAGACCTCAGACACGTTGTGTCTCCGTTTCACTGTGAGATCAGAGGCCCCGCCGCCTTATTTTGCAGCTCTGCTCTACCGGAGTGTTTTTATTCGTGGCGATATTCCAACAATAGTCTCTGAATTACTGCAGTTAAGACATTTTTTGTGTGTGTCACCGTCGAAAACGAGAGAAACTGGTGGTTTGGTGGGCTGGTCGGAGTGTGACAGGCCCCCCTGGAGCTGATGGTGCGTTCAAGATCCAAGTGCAACAGTGTCCATTTGTGCCGTGACCTAATTATTCTCGGGAGAGTTAGTGATACACACTGACGGAGACTCCAAAGACAAACACTACAAAAATAATCCCCCAAAAATTGAGAAACCTTAAAGATGATTGCCGGATATTTTCCGGGATTTCAAGAATATTTTAGGAATTATATTAATATTATAACCTTGTTTTTTGGTTTCAAATAAGCAACAAATAAATATATTAGATTGTATTTGAATTGTAAGACACGCCGAAGACTCGCAGCAGCCTTTTTCTGTAAAGTATTTAAATGTGAGTGTAGGAGGAGCGCCTGTATGTGTTCGGCTTATGCTCTTTAATTTTATAAATCGAGACAGATTAAAAGATTGGATAAAGATCCTGCCACTCAGCCCCCCGCGGCGCCAACATCCACCCTGGATTTAAACCTGGATTATTCCAGGAATAAAAAAAAAAAAAACCGCAACTGTGTTTAATACATCGAAGGCGTTTCACCGTCAGCGCTGCTGACTCGGTGCCATAACGTCCCACATCTCGGCCCCGCGGTCCGTGTTTAATCAACCCACGACCGGAGGAGGGAGACGCTGCTCGGGCTGCGTCGCGGCTGCTGCTGCTGCTGCGGAGCTCCTCCGAGTGTTTCCGGTGTGAAACGACGGAGGTGATGAGACTGAATGTGGTGAAGAGCGGAGAGTGGTGGCAACAGATAATAAGATATGAAGAAGAGGTCCTTTCTCTCTCTCTCTCTCTCTCTCTCGCTCTCTCTCTCTCGCTCTCTCTCTCTCACAGACACACACATACACACACACTGAAGCACTCTCACACACACAGACGCTGGACACCATGGTCGTTGCCAAGAATCGTGCCGCTTTCCTTTCAGCACCACCTCTCTCTCTCTCTCTCTCTCTCTCTCTCTCCCTCTCTCTGCCAGCACTTAGCTCCAGATATTTTAAAAGCCCCCCCATTTTTAAAAGCCAGAGGCTCAGATTTAATACGAGGACCCTCCTAAATAATATTTCCACTTTCCTTTATATTCTCTGTACGAATTCATTCACTGCTGGAGTGGAACAAAGCCAAGCAGACCTTCCGTCTGTGCAGGAATGCTGGATATTGAGGTCACTGCTTTTACCTTTGGTTTGCTGATACAAACTGAAGCCACACACAATATTTCTATATATCGAATTCCCTGCACGCTGTGAATGCTCGTAACTCGTCTGTATATTAATATTGTCAAATGACTCCAGTGTATATCTCTAAAGTATCATTTCTGTGGAATCGGCCAATGCGTGGATGCCTCAAATATCTGTAGATATCAAGCAGATGTTGGAGTGTGTAACCTCGGACCACCCAGAGGTGTGAGGGGCTAATCGTGAGGATGATTTCGTGCTCGACACATTTCCACTCCTCAAACGGCCACAGTGTGATTTTCTGGCGTTTGTCTGAGCATCCATTTTTTTCTTTCTCACTGAGACGTGCGAGTGCGAGAAGCTGCGACCAAAGACGGGATGATAGTCCAGATAATAGTCAGATAGCTGCGCTCCTCATAGAATATGTTGATTTACTGTTGGTTTATAGACGATAGGCGGAGGCCTTTTACAGCATCAATCCCGCATTAGTTCACTGATTACTTGTTTAATTTAATAGCAGAGACGGGTGTTATATTAAAACATGTTGTGATAAATTAAGCAGACACTTCTCACACACACATCCTCAAGCACTAAAATAGACTAAAATATGGAATCTGGCAGCTTTAAAGGTTTCAGCTTTCAGGGAAACTTGGCTTTTGTTTGAAAATTTTGGCTTTAATCGAGATTTTTTTTCCCATACTTGTGGTTTTTTGATTGTATTTTTTTTTCAGAGGGAAATTATATCATCCAAAGGTCTCCGTGGGTAAAGCACACGTGGTGCACGTTCATAAAATATCACATTTGTTCGCCTTTTGCTTCCTACATCCCGTTTCCTGAGTCTGGTTGCCTTCATATCGATCCTGAAATAATTATAAAGATTTACTGAGATAAAACCAGGAATTAAGGAGGAATAAAAATCAATATTTCGTTGAGGAAAAACTATTTTTTTACGCTGCCGCCTCGCAGATCCCAGATCAGCACCTTGGACAGAGATACGAACAAGTTCACACGCAAAGGAACGTTTTTACTACGACCGTGAAATGGAATATCTAAATGCACCAATTTCATTTTTTATTCAATTAAAGGTAAAGAAAAGTCCAATAGTGATCAACTGAGAGAGAAAAATCTTGTCAGTCACGTGAACGAGCAAACTGGAAAATAGCCTTTAAAATACAGGATTTTCTGAACAAACCTGAACAATTTTATTCATGAAATATAACGAAACACGTTGAAATTGCATTTATCACCAACGCAATGCGCTTCTTTTGAGGAGGGTAACAGTTTTTTGCCAGAGCCTGTAACTGTGATGCTGTTTAACGTTTTATGTAGGAAAAAAAAACAAAGTAAAACACAAACAATCACGTTTCCCCGTATTGTTGGTTTTCTGTGCGTATTTCTGTGCGTTCGTTGCTCGCTGTTGTTCCGCCTCTGTGCCGGCAGAGTGTGACCCCCCCTGTGCTTGTCGTTGCCCTCCCCCTGCAGAGATCCCTCAGTGTGCGGGCTGCAGTCAGCACATCCTGGACAAGTTCATCCTGAAGGTGCTGGACAGACACTGGCACTCCAAGTGCCTCAAGTGCGCCGACTGTCAGACTCCGCTGGCGGACAAATGCTTCTCCCGGGCGGGGAGCGTCTACTGCAAGGAGGACTTCTTCAAGTCAGTCCCACGCACGCACGCACGCACGCACGCACGCACGCACGCACGCACGCACGCACGCTGCTGTTTGTTTTCATGTTTGCTGGTTCATCGCCGACATGTGTATCAACACCCGCAACATTAGCGGCACATTTTGATTCGTAAATATATGTTTTAGAGAAAAAAAATGATATTTTCTCGTGTTTTTTTAATTTAATTTTCTCTAATAAATTGTATAGTTCTGACAGAAAATTTACAACATTATGATATAAATTTGAATGGACAGATAAACAAGTTAAATCAAAAAGACGGTTAAGGAAATCCGTTCATGCCTGTAATGTTTCTTATGAATATTTGAAAAAATTATGAAATATATATGTTATTTATATTGTTCTAAAATACATTTCTGTTTGGATTAAATTAAATTTTTGAAGCTTTCCCACATTCCTCAGAATAATGTGCAATTAAAACATTATTTAAATTCCCTTTAGGACATTTTATGCAAAAATATGCATCATTTTTATTTGCATTTTTGCTTTCAAGCTGATGTCAGATGAAATTGGATTTCAAGTGTCATGATGTGAAACCTTCATATTGGGGTTGAAATAGATGTTTAACAATGTGCTAATTCCTAAAGATATTTTTATAGCTCTGCAATAATTTTATAAATAATTTTATCAAAAGGATTGGGAAATTTATTCAGATGTGATATTCTGCCGATTCACATGATATTCTTCATCCCCTTTAATTTCCTTTGTAGTTTCAGCTATTAAAAATCCCTTTATTTTACAGTCTTTATGCCATTTCGCCCGTTTCTTTCAACGATTGGATTTCTGAGGCATTACGGAGGAAAATTGAGTTTGACTTTTATCCAAAACAGGATCAGCAGATCTGAGCCTTTTACTAAATCATGTTTGAAAGGTTTTAATGCTGCGAGCTCCAACGGGACCTTAAAGAGCTCCGGAGTCTCACCAGGAAATAACTGTGTTAGCTGACCCAAGGAGCAGCGCGTGCACACATGCGCACACACACACACACACACACACACACACACACACACACACACACACACACACACACACACACACA
>JASSRZ010000055.1:10283683-10310698 GCA_032164315.1 Malacoctenus gilli | reverse complement strand
CGTTACATGTGCGGGACTTGTTGTGCGCTCTCCAGCCACCAATTGTAGGCCACCCAGTCAGATATTTATTACTATTGATCTCGCTGGTCCTGGCTGGAGACTTTTGTTCTGCCGGCTCAAGGCTCTGACCTCAATTAAGTTATGAATTTCTATCTGATAGACTGGGAGTGCCTGGGGCCTGCCGCGGCCGCGCGACCACGCTGGATTAATTAGAATTAGCGGTGCTGCGAGTCGCCCTCCCCGCCTCATGGATCATGTTGTTTTAATACAAAGTGGAGGCGGAGGCAGGGAGAGACGGAGGGGGGGAGGGAGAGTGATGAGGAGAGGGGAGAGGGAGAGAGACACGGACGGAGGAGGGACGAAAAAATTGGAGGAAGGAGTGAAGCCGAGCCTGTGAAACATGGACGCACGGCTGAAGGCTGCAGCCCCCCCAGTCACCTGTCACATTAGACCCCCGACGCTTCCTGCCTCACCCGCATTGTGTCCGTGTTGGGTTAACCCGCGTCTCACCTGTCCTCCCTCTTTGTCCACTTAATCCTCGCTCGCTCTCTTTTCCTCTCAGTAATCACAAGCTAAACCAGACATTGTGTAACTCTACTCTCGACTATTTCGACTATTCCGTCGCGTCTACGAATGCACGTTTCCGCAGTTTAGACTCCACAGGTGAGAGGAGAGTCGGGAATTCCTCAAGGAGAAATGAGACAGGCGAGGGGTTATTCTGGGGTCACCTGGACGGGAAACGACCACCAGAAGAAGAAGCACACGAGATGGGATTGAAGCTTCGAGGGACACAACAAAAAATCCAGAGAACTTTTCAGCTGCGACGTCAAGTGTAAAAAAAAAAAAAACTTCCCCCGAGTCGCTCGCGTTTAATTGAATAAAATAAAAACTCAATTTGGGAGCGGCTCAATAAGTCGATGCGAGCTTTTACCTACTGGAGCGTGTTTTGGCAGAAGGAGGGCCGCAGTTTGATGCTAAGTTTTATTAATGAAGTGGAACAAGTTAAACCTCTTTTGTATTTAAATAAAATGCATAAAACTGTGATTAAGGCTGGATTTGGATCCGTTCCCACCGGAGCCCCGATATGATGGAATGTCCCCGACTTAAGCTTATTCATCATTAATGTGCTTAAATACATTCTTGCACAAAGAATTTGAGTCCCGCTTTAATTTCCATTATCACACTGATCTCAGGTTTTACCGCGGCGCTTCCCACAGCCGCCGCGCGCTGCCCCACTTTGGACGTATTAGCCGGAGGCAGCGGCGGTCCGAGGCGGCGCAGGAGGGGCCGGGCTTTAGCGCGCCGCGCCGGCGTCGGGGCCCCGGCTACAGTTGGCAGGTGGCAGATCTGTGATCTGTGTATTCAAACCAGCTACCTATTGTAGTCGCCCTCGGCCTTGATCCTGGATTAGCGATCAAACGAGCCCCTAATGCAGGTTACCAGGGTTTGGGAACAATTCACTGAAACAATCAGTTGATTAATTTCCAACGATTTTCCTCCTCTGCCAAGCAAATAATAATACTTTTTGTTTTAACTCTCAAGTCCCGACCCCCCCCCACCCCCACCCCCCACCTCTTTTTAATCAACAAATTAAGCATAAATCATGTTTGATCTTTATTTACTGGTTGCTCGGCAGTTGGTGGAGGTCAGGAGAGATTACTGGACGCTCTAATAGCCTGAAAACAAGCCCAAACATTCCTCCGTGGCTCTCGTGAACACGCACGCAGACGCCCGCGCTCTTTCGCTTGAGACTGAAGGGCCTGTTTCAAAAAAAAAAAAGTCCATAGCAATCATCGAGCATCTGGACGATCTCGCTGCTCAAATCCTTTGTTTCTCCCCAAAACACCAAAAATACAACGAGAGCGTGTCTTTCGGTCAGCTTCACATTGTGAGATGATTTTTGACTTTGTGCCAAATTAGTATAATTCGCCGGACTATATTTTTCTCTGTGCCGCCTCATAAATCTGACAACAAGTAAATCTAAAGCCTGTTTAAGATTCAGGCCTCATCTCACACCTGAGAGACAAGCAGGTGCAAAAGTCCAGACAGCCTGAAAACATAAATTCAGCTCTTTTCGTTCAAGCTCCGAACGAGCAGAAAATTAGGTGTTTGAACTCTCCGACCAAAGTTTTGTTCACGTCGTTTCCTTAAAAAATGTCACTTTTTGAAGCAAATCAGGATTCTGAATTGGCACCGTCTCCTCCTTATGTTTCATCTTGCCAAAGAGACAAAGAAACGTGTGAGAGTTACTCCAACGTATGCAAAAAATTCCCTCCTCAAGTGTCACCACCCGGGAGAAGATGGATGCTTCCTGCTCTGACAGCTAAAAAAAACACTTGGCGCTCTCAGATTAATTCATATCTTAATGATGGATACTTGAGCAGAAATGAGCCACATCTTCAGGAGAAAACAGGCACAAAAGCTGCATCTATACATCAATCCTCCTCCGCTGTCGTTCTCTTGATATGGCTGTAAATCATCAGCGAAGTGTTTCGTAGTTATCCCACTGTTAAGGCTTTCATTCCCCGCAAATCCCCCCCCCACACAGCCCCCCCCAAGCCCGCCGAGCGCTCAAAACAAAAGGGGCCACGCATGACCACAAAAGAGAAAGTCATTTGTGAAATGTCCTGATTATGTGGGTTGTGCAACATAAAACAATTTGCCTGATTACTTCCAATTGATTCGGCCTTACAGTTAAAGCCTCGGCGCGCAGCCCCCGCGAGCGGCGCTGTGTCGTGCCGCCGGGTTCGCGAGGAGGAGTAATTTCTCCGATGTGCAGCTGAGCCAGCTTACCGCCAAAGCTAAAGCCTCCTGGATGCCGCTAAACCTTGGGGAGCCTAAACACTCGGCGAGCTACCAGCTAACTCTGTCTGCTAAAACCCAGAGGGATTTGTCTGCGCCACAAAGTGAATTAAAGGTGACCTTCTCAGAGCGGCGGAGGGAGACGCGGCGGGAGCGACGGGGGATGCCGGAGACGTCCGCCTGACGGTTTGCGCCAGCATCTGCGCCGGAGCTTTGCTACCACCGCGACATGGATCCACCCACTTGTGAGCACGAACTGCATCAAACACGGTGGCTGACGTTCGCTCGCCGACGTCGTTCTGATCACGTTGACGCTTGCAAAGCAACAGGCAGCAATGAAGTGCATGAAAGACACGTTGATCTTGACTGACAAATCAGCCCAACCTGAAAGGTGCCACATCAAAAATGGGAGCTATAACTCTCTTTAATTCCTTCAGTTCGAGGACGAATTCAACACTTTATTGAAGCTCACTTCAAGTGAAACATCAGTGATCATAACACAAGTTGTCCTTGTTCACTGACAAGAAGAGAGGATCTTATGCGTACATTTTAAAAGCTGCTAAAAAGGCAGAAAAACACTTCAAACCGTCCAAAACGCTTCAGTCTGAGGATGAAATCTCCAGGTGGGACAAAGTGAAAGCGAGGAGTGCCTCACCTGACCGTTGATGTCGGCTTTGTGTTGCAGTAAGACGGACACCAGCTCCTTGTGTCCTCTGTCACAGGCCCAGTGCAGGAGAGCGCGACCCTGCCGGCAGAAACACACACAGACACACAATAAGCGACTCAGGCGAAGCTCGAGGACGTTACCAGTAATTTTATATCGAGACGAAGGAGAACGATTGTTAATTGACCAAATAAGACGGAATCAAGATGCATTTTGCGCTGTGCAAACTTTTACAGATGGTGATTTGAGCTACAATACGATTAACAGAGAGAGATTTGTGTCTGCTGTTTATTTAAAAACCTGCATGTTTACGATCATCACTGACGTTCATCCCGCTTTAACTGGTTGTGACGCAGTTTATAAGAACGTGTATTTTGTGAGGGCCAATATTTCCACATGTATCACACACACACACACACACACACACACACACACACACACACACACACACACACCTTGCTTTAATAAAACCCCGCACGCTCATTTTTCTAGCGAGGCCAATTAGGCAAAGCAAACTCTCCAAGTCTAATTCTGCTTAAATTATATCGATCACTGAGGCTGCATGTTAAAACGGGGACTTATGAACCGGCCCTGAATACCAACGAGCTGCCTCTCTCCCTCTTGTGTTCCCTCCTCACTCTGATCCAGGTGTGCTGCTGCTGGTGGTGGTTACTGAGGGTGGTCTTGCTAAACTCGGGTCATTTGTGGAGGTTTCAGATGTTGCAGTCAGTTAAAGAAATGACTCAACTAGAGACTATGAAGCAAGATCTTGGAGGTTTCAGAATTAGTTAAGAACAAATCATTCTGATGCGAATGAAAGTAGGAACATTTTGATAATTCTCTCTTTTACTCACCAGCTACAACACGCTTTAGTTTAGGCACATTTGAGTTTATACACAAACACTCGACGCACAACTGTGGAATCATTTAAAATCATCATATCACATCTGGTAATTTCCAGGCGATCACATTTAACGCTTATTTCAGACGTCGTCAAAAGAATCAAATCAAATCTGAAAGGAATCAAACGATTAATAAATAAAGGAAACACAACAAAAGTTCACATAAGGATTTGAACGTAAGTTATATGGAGAAACAGGTGTTGTATGCAGATGAAACTCCGTTTTGATGTCAAAAAGTCAACATGAATAATATCGATGATAGACTCTTTATTCAAAGCTTAATATTCATAAATTATATTCAAATTTATCTGACTTTTTCTTCCAATGATTAATAAATACACCTCCTCCTTTCCTGCGCTTCTGATCACAGACCTAAAGACAGAGAAGTCCTGCAGCTCTGCACTTCTTTCCATTCCTGACCTGCAAGAATCACATCAGGCCTCGAAAGGGTGTGAAACTTCACCACTGCCCTCTGCCGGAGGGGAGCGTGAACTGCAGGCAGGCAGATGCCAACACCGTCTGAGGGCAGACAAAGCTTTGTGCGCCGAGGTCCCACAACCATCTGGCCTCCGACTGCGAGCTCACCAGCCGACTGCCTGTTTACCCGAAGAATGGCAGCGATGGGAGAGCGGCAGGGAGTGCGCCATTTGGCCCTCATGACGATTCATCAGGGGCTGATGAATGGATCTCAGGGTCAAGCCAGAAAAAACACCTCACGATGCTTATGGCTCTTCACACAATTTGCACATCTCTGTGAGCTGTGTGCGCGCACTTGTGTGCATGTGTGTGTGTGGCTGCAGCACATCAAACCATTATGTAACGATTGCAAAGAGAGCTGCAGGATACATCCCCCTGTGACCTGTATTTGTGGCGACCCATCTCTGATCATTTTCACCTGCCCTCCCTCACTCGAGGTCATTGGAAGTCACGCAGCTGCCACGGACTCAACGGCCGGCCCTTCAGAAGTCTCCGGCTGCGGCGTTATGTACAGAAAATACAGAGTTGTCATGGCGATAATCCGTTGCAGCAGCGCTATTATTAGCAAGGCTGACATGCAACTGATAGTTTCACTCCCCGCTGCCTCTCGGCGCCGCTTCGCAGTTACCTCTTCGTCTTTAGTATTGACGTCCACTTTCTGGGAGCTGATAGCTTTGCTGATGTGGTCGATGTTATTTTCTCTGCAGTAGTCAAAGATGTTCTTGTCCTCTTCCCTGGGAGCGACGCACGGAGAAAAACAGGGAGAGGAAGAAAGAGAAGGAAGCAGTGAGGTTAGCCGGGTTCTTTTTTTTTTTTTTTCTTTCTTAGGAATGGATCGTTAAAGGGTTGGAAGACTCCGCTTTGCCTGCTCGACTGCCAACTCGGCCCAATTTGGAGGCGACTCGACTCCGGACTCGGGAGGGTTGGCTTTTTAGTGCGGCTCACACCTCTGACAAATGGTGTCACCAACAAACAGAGTAAACGTTTCTCTTCACATTTACTGCCTTGTCTCTACAGAAGCACACACAGCTTAAGGGAAGAAACAACTGATGTAGAAGTAGTTTTACATCAGATTACGCTACTTTGGACTATGCTTTCTATTGAGATGCTTTGTTTTTAACACATTTCAAAAGACGTTATCAATCAAATCCAACCTGCTCTACTTCAAGATGTTGTTTGGCGACACGAATCAAATCAAATCAAAAGAATATGAAGAAACACATTGAAACAATCTCGAATTGAATTCAGAAAAACTGGAAAATTCAACACTGTGCACAGCAGGCGAGCGAACAGCACCTGGGCTTGCTGGCAACAGGCTGTAATATCACATATCAGTCTTATATGTTGTCTCGTATACGAGCAGCAGCCACACGTGCCGCTGTCCCCCGGGGACACTGGCATATGACACGCACACACAGCGGCACCATCCCACCTCTAATTATATCTCTGTGTCTCTAATCACCTCCTGGCATTGGGGACAGCAGTGAGTGCTGGGGTGGGGGGTGGGGGTGGGAGTGGGGTGCAGTGGTGAGGAATGAGGGGTGGGGGGGTAGAAAAGGGGCAAAATCTCATTTAGAGCTTTACGCCTTCCCCTCCCTCTCACCCATGCCGGCCATTCAGATTAATTGAATTTAGTGCTCCATTGTCTGGGAGAAGCCCCGAATACCTGCCGCCTTACTGCGCCCACGCAGTCTCTCTGCCGTCCCAGGAGCCAAATCCACCCCCCCCCCCCACCCCCCCCCTGGTTCCTGTCCCTGACGGCGGCCCGCTTGGCTGCTCTGAGCCTCACGGGTCCCAGAGTGCGCTGGCGAAACAGGAGCCGGCGAATGGCCATGAAGACTCGTGATGATGTCGAAGCTGCAATGAGGACTCGAACACTCAACGTTACGGCCTGAAAAACTACTGCTGGTCTTCAGGTAGCTCGGGACACTCACCACCACAGCTGACACATTTCACCGCCCACTGTGATTAAAAAGCGCTCTGAAACTGGCTCATCAAGTGAGACACATACAAAGTTTGTTTGTTTGTTCTTATGAGGTACGTTTGTTTTCCTTCAGCGTGCAGTTCGCTGCCTTCTCGGCGTCCTTCCCTCATCAGGCTCTGGTGAATTATGAAGAACTCATTACACTTTTTATCAGGCCCGGGTTATGTATGAGCACGTTCATTTACATACTCCTGATTAACCCGCGCTATGTTTATTCATGAGGCCACGCGCCGGGGCCACGCCCACTTCCTTGTCTGATGGCCACGGTGACCCCAAGTGTCCCTGATGTGTGGCCGCCATTCGTCTCCCGCGGCAACTAATCAATAGGCCGGGCTCATCAGTCTTCCGTCGATGGACAGACAGTGCGGGTCTGACGGGTGCATGACACATATATAAAGCACGACCGCATGCACGCACACACAACGGGCACGCACGCACACACAAAGTTATACGATACACACAAGCACTATCGCAGGCTCACAAATGAAAGTCCACACAACATTTGTGTTTCGGATTGTTCCTGCGCGCAGTGAGAACACGCGTGGATCCGCAGACTATAAACAAACAAATGATTAATGTGGGCGCCATAAACGACATGACATCAACAGCGCCGCAAAGCATGCTGGGAAGGTCACGGGCTACTCTGTCATCATTGGGGCACCAACGATTGTGTCTTTGTGTATATGCGTGTGTGTGTGTGTGTGTGTGTGTGTGTGTGTGTGTGCGTGTGTGTGTGTGTGTGTATGTGAAGCCGTTTCGTGCTCACACATGTGGGTCCGGTCTGGTGTACCGGCGGATATGTCCTTCATCCATCAGGCTAAACTGGTCGCAGTGGTGGAGGACCCTCATCTACCTGGCTTGAGCTTCACTGATCAACACCATGGCCACACAATCCATCAAACACACACCAACACGCACACACACACCCACACCCACACACCTACGCAATCTGTCTTCACATCCCCTGCAGGATCGCAGTGAACACTCGCAACAGGGCCGAAGGTACACGGAGCGACAAGAAACAATGAGAACTGGAATAAGTCAGCTTTGCTTTCAGGCAAAGTGTTTGGACAACAAAGCCCCACCGTGTTGATCCGCATCCTGTTTCAAGGTGGCGGTGAAAAGAAATACAAATGTAGCTCTCAAAGGCTCCTCGATCACACGCTGATCGGCTCGCTGGCTCGGGGATATTGCTAATCAATCCTGTTTTCGTCGATACACGCTGCACCTACACACACACACACACACACACACAGCCAGACAGCTCGAGATGAGCAGTGAGCATCGCAATTAACTCTGTGTGGTTAACAGGTGCTTAGCTGTTTAATATGGAGTGTGTGTGTTGATGTGTGTGTGTGTGTGTAGGGAGAGAGAGAGGAAATTGAAATGCAGCAGAGCAGTGAGTGTGACAGTTCTGGCAGGTCATGCATGGTTTCGGATGAAAATCGGAGCGACCTATGGCGAAAAGTGTATGTTTATGAGGGCACACATCTGCATACATAGGCGGTGTGTGTGTGAGTCAGTGTGTGCGTGCACGTGTGTGTGTGTGTGTGTTACGTTGCAGCAGGATATCACCAAGAGGGGCGTCCTTGTGGGGGCCCTGCTGTACCTGCCGCGCCCGGCTGTACCCCGGGCTCCTTGGCCGGCCCCTCCCCTTCCCAATCACAGCGTAATTAAAACGGGGAGACTCTGGCCGCCTCTTCATGAGACGGCGCATACTAATGGGACGCAGCCATTTGTGCAGGAAAACCTGCAGGATTCACACATCTCATTTTCATCTCCAAAAGAGTTCTTCTTTCATTGAAATGAAGATGGGGTTTTTAAGCTTGAGTAAGTCTGCCAGGCAAGAGTAAATGGAGAATATATTTCATTAACATAAATCAGAACTGTATGACGTCTCCAGGCCCTGAATGCCGTTACGGTCTGTTGAGTGTAATCAAATACAGCATCAAGCCCGCTGGTTAACAATGCCGGCTTTTGACTGACTTGACCTGAGAGCTTCATAAGAAGGGGTTTCACAAACGAAGGGGGAGAGACAGCGTCTGAAAAGAGCTTTGAAATGCAGCCACGTACGATCTGCGAACCTCCAAAGGACGCTCGTGTTTTCTTTTCCCCTCAAATGTTTTTCTGAGTTTGTTCCGCTTCAGATACCTGATCGTCTCTTCCTGGTACAGACAGCTGACCGCGGCTCCTCCGAACACCGACCGCCGCTCGGCTCCTCGTCTTTCCTGTGGAAACAACATGATGAAAAGCGAAAAGCTTTAACCTCACTCACAGATTTGCCTTTTTAACGACAGCCTGTGGAGACCACCGACAGCGTGGCGTCCTGTCCTCTACGAACAGTGGCACTGACCTCACTGTTCCAACTCAACACAAGAAACTCGAACACAGAGACTCACCATGAACGGTTGCATCGACAGGGGCTTAGAAGTCTCAGGTGCGACTTTAACTACATCTCAAAAGGTGTCGTTTTCTTAACGTTTGTCTCAAGCGCCGAGTCTGATCTCACTGGTGATAAACGGTTGAAACAACCCATAAACAGCAGAGAGCACATCGGATCTAAGTTTGTGCGAGTCCCTCGTTGATCTTTTATGTTTTTCAAGAAATCACATTCAGCTGGGCCAAGACTTCATTCAGTGATTTACTAAGCCGGGCTCACAAAAGGAGCCGCACAAATCTGATTTCAGAAAATAGGGAGAGTGGGGAGAACATGACAAGCGAAGCAAAACAACTGTGCGTGCACTTTTGGGACAACCTAATTCACTTCAGAAACTCAGAATATTCGCTGATGCACTGGCCCCGCTCCTCTGCGCCATAATGCAATAGAGAGCCAGTGTCTGCTCAACAATTGGGACAGGAACAGAGGTCAAATTGTGGCTATTATTCTCTCCCCTGCTTCTCTGTCTATGCACTCCTACTTACACCATTTAACTGTGCCTCCAAATGAATAGCTGCTGCCATGCTGTGGCGCTTTGTTAACACTAATACAATCAGGTCCTTTTCAGGGGGGCAGTTGGGCGTTTGCCTGCGCGTCTGCTGGGCTCTCCCCTGACATTGTGCGACTGCGGGGCAGAGTCGGCGAGCATTGTCCCGCCGCAGGGCCACGGAGAAACGCGTCAGGGTCGGATACGCGACTGACAGTGACGCTATTAAAGACACTCAAATGAGGAGGGAGACGAAGGAGGATTGTGAAAGAGTTAAAGGGGGGGGGATGGGGGAGGGCAAGAATAATTGGAAGAAGAGCAGGTAGCAGAGAGGAGGGTAACTGGAGCGCCGGTACAGTGTGAGTGAAAAGACGCGAATGCACAAAAGATCCTGCGGCACGTATGACGGTCGTTTCAGGCCATTTTGATGTATTTCTCTGGTTCTCAGTTCCTCCTGATCAACAAATGGATCGACAGAGAAATGAGTTTCTTTGATTTATTCCATCTCATTTTTCAGAAGTGAGGTGATGCTACAGTTTAACTAACTTCATCTTTACTCGAGGGTAAAAAAAAACTGTAAAAAGCTGCTCCTCTGCGAGTGTAAAACGGGCTGCAAATGCTCATCTGACTGCGCAAAAGACAGAAAGTGGAGCATCAACCTGATCACATCACAACACAAAGAGGACACTGTGCAATAACAGCTACACAGTTTGGACTTCTCCAAACATAAATATGTGATTTATTTCAGATTTTGGTCATTTCAGCTACATAATTTTGTATCTCTGAAATATTTAGTTCGTTTTCTCTTTTACTTTGCTCTTTAAGGACAACGTGTCATGTTTCTGCACCATAATACTGCTTAAGTTTCAAGTGAGTTAGTAGAAAGACCAACTTCAGCAAGAAAAATGCGCAATCGCCTCTTGTACTTGTTGATGCTGAACGTGCAGGTCGCTGATCCTCCTCAGCATAAAGCAACACAGCAAAGTGAGACTGACATCTAGTGGAAAAGACGCAGTATTGCATCTCAGCGTCAATGACATTGGACGGTTCTGGATTACGTTTCTTCACCCTGAGCATCTCTCCAGCCTGAGAGGAATGTTTCTGACAACACAGACTTGAAGGTGGGAGAGTTTAAGCTTTCCTCAACTTTGTGCAGTAAAATGTAACACACCAGTCCCGGGATCACAGCTGTCTATGTAAATAGATACAATGTTCCTATTGACCTTCAGCTCAGTTTTATTGGTCAGAGAATACAAAAATGAGGCAACGTCAGGCGTTAGATTGCAGTGAACACAGTGTCTGTTGGACCAAATCAGCATATTACTAATTTGTAAGGACACATGACCCAATGAAGGGATCCTTTGTCTGGAAGCCCTCACATTATGACACTGTTGTCACAGTCGTCAGTGTACAGCTTCTCTTTATCTACAGTTTATTCTAACAAAACAAATGTTAAAAAATGATCTGAATAGAATTTAACCTTGCTTGAAGTAGTGTAATTGAAAGAACGCTGTTATCAGGACTAGATGGAAGAAGTTAAGAATAAATCACTGAAACTGCTTCATTGAAAAAAAACCTCATTCATGATAAGGACTTCAGTTTTGATTCAGTTTTCTTACAAGTTCTCGTCTCGTTTTTTCTCACCTTCGTGCTGCCTTCAGGGTCTAACACGTTAACACAGGATATGTACTCTTGCATCGCCTGCTCCGGCTCCATGTCGCCCAGCTGCTTCCACGCTTGCCTGTTACGATCATTGAAAGTCTCAGACTTATGCTGGCATTCGTGACAGAATATACCAGCAAAGAACCTCGAAGAAAATATAAAACATTCAAAAAAAGAAAACATATTTTGCATCTTCTGTTACAATTAAATCAGCAAAGTCTTGATGATGTGAAATCTGCACTCCGTACCATTTTCTCTGTCCTTCAAAGTCGAAGAAGCCAGGCTTTGGTGTGTTGCATTTTCCCACTTTGACCTGCAAATTAGAAAGAAAATGCAAGCAAGGAAGAAAAAAAGAATGGAAATGAAATGCAGAGTGTGAATACACAATACTTGAGTATTTTGAAATCTATTTCAAATGAAATTGTTCCTCATTGCAAAAAGGAGAAAAAAATAAATTGCAAATTGTTTGTGTGTGTGGGGGGGAATCTGATCTTCGCTGTGACAGAAAAGATTAGTTTCAAAACAGAGACGATACATCACATAAAAAACGAGGTGCTCATGATCGTCGGCGTCTCTCACAAGTAGATAAAACGTAAACAACAAATCTAATCCCAGGCGTTACATAAACGTCTGAGACTCACAGCATGTGGTTCACACCTACGGCCGCTCGGTGTCCGTACCTGTGGGGACACCTGTGACCTGCAGGTGTCCCCGCCCGCTCCCAGACTCACCTGTTTGAAGCGGGCGTACAGGTAGAGCAGCTGGTCCCTGCTGGCCGTCTGGATCAGGTCTCTGACGCGGTCGGCTGCGGACTCGAACTCCCGCTCCAGCTCCTCCCCCTCCAGCGGCTCCCCTTGCTCCATGGCGCTGCAGTCGAACTTACTCAAACCCATGTCCGAGTCGGAGTCTGAGCCCGCTCCGCCCAGAGGCTCCCCCGTGTCGGGCCGAGCTGGGTCCGTACCGGAGCCCGTCGCAGTGTCCGGAGAGGACGACGGCGAGCCAGAAGCCATGATTGTTATTATTGTTTTTTTCCCGAACCGTTGAAAAACAACGGGAGCCGCAGAGCGGAGCGAGAAATGGTAACGGTGAACCGGGAGAAGATGTGCGGTCAGTGTTTGAAGATCGGTTCGGCGATCGTGTTGTTTTTAATCCGTTATCGGCGAGAATCCCTGACAGTGGGATCTGTTTCTCCCGTCGGTCCGTCTCTGGTACGGCTCGGTAATGGCGCCGGTCAAACTAACCGCGAGAAACTAACGTTCCGCCTGATGTCCGACCTGGTCTCAACGAGCAGAAAATGCAGAATTTCTTTTAAAATAAATAAATAGAATAAACCCCGAAATGAAGTGTGAGATGAAAGCGTTGTTTCAGGCTTTTAAAGTCAAACATTTTTTTATGGTTAAGAAGGCCACAGCTCTTGTGCGTTTTTACATCCAACAAGCATGATGATGGTGAATTTGTTCACACTCACACTCACCTGGTCCCATTTTAGGGCTGAATTTGTTTTAAACCGTTGCTTTAATATTTGAAAATTCATTTGAATGTTATCAAATAATACTAGCAGTACATGTACGTTGGTACTTCTCCAGCAACTGCGTTTGTGTTCTACGAAAGGTCACCTAAAGTTTCCGATCTCTGCTGTAATCCAGAATGGCATTGTTCATAATTCACCAGCAGATGTCGCTGTTGGTCGTGACTTTTTGTGATCGCGGTGAGTTTCGAGCGATCAAAGGAAAAGTGACGTTTATGCAAAAACCATGTTTACAGAGTCTGTGTGCAAAACAGGCAATTAGGCATTGATCAGGAAGATAAATAATTCAACCAACACAAAAATATTAATACTTTTTGCTCTAAAACACATTCAAAAATGGACTAAAGATGTTTGCTTTCCTCCTTTAACTGCTGTTTATATCATTTGCATTATATTTAAAATTTTGACGACCTGTTGAATGTTTAGTCAAATTACTGTGGTCGTTTTCTGTTTCTGTTGTTAAAAAACATAAAGACCAAAATATGCAAGCAGGATTTTGGCTCTGCCACCTGCAGCTCAATCAACCAGTAAGTAAGTAATACTCTTTGCTCCACAGTCTGCTGATCATCACACCGGACGTTTTATGACGGACACGGAGGAATAAACGAGGAACAAGTTAATCCTGATTTTTAAAAAATAGACTTGTTGAGTTTGTGATATTTAGTGGGACCAAACACCGAATTTCTGCAGCTGTAAACATGCTCTGCTCAGTGTTTTCTGCTCCTCTATTCTTTTTTTTTTGTGCGGACAAAGTCTAACTTAAATGCAAGGAAGGACAAATCTACTTTGAAGACATGAAGGACTTGTGAATGAAGCGGGACAGGCACACAGCAGGTGACCCTGTGGGTGCGCTGCCCAGACTGTCCAGGAGGTCCCAGCAGCGGCCGGAGCCGCTGCGCGCTCTGCTGACGCAACCACGTCGCTGTGGCTCACTGCGATGGCGGACCGCGAAGTCCCCAGACCTGCCCAGGGAGGGACGGAGCAAAGTCACTGAGCCCCCCGAGCTCCGACACACCGCCCGCCCGCCCGACCACCTGTTCGGAGAGAGGCCGCCGCCGCCGCCGCCACCGTCCCTCCCCGTCCAATAGTATGTGGGACGGGATCCGCTCGGAGCGCACCGACCGGGACGAGCCAGAAGTGGAGTGAACGGGAGCGGAGCGCGCCGCGCCGACGCGCCGCATGTTCAGCCTGCAAGTTGACTGAACCAACTAAAGTCGCGCCGACAGGCAGAGGAAGGGGAACCGGCAGCCGCTGACGGATTTAACGGAGCTCTGAGGGGACACTTGTTCCGGCAAAATGAAATTCGCGGAGCATCTTTCGTCCCATATCACTCCGGAGTGGCGGAAACAGTATCTCCAGTATGAGGTAAAGTGACATTTATGTGGTATTTAGAAAATTAAACGCCTTATCGGGCTGAGCGGTGGAAAATAGCTTGTGTCCAAGTGAAAAAATGGAAGACATGAGTCTTTTTTTTTACTTTGGCGTTTCTCCAAAAAGTGTTTTCTTCGTGTATTTTGAGCCTCGGCAGAGCCCGCAGAGAGCAATAAACAGCGGGGAAGATAAGGGATGCCCCATTGTTTATGAAGAGGAAATTGACTGCGGTTGTTAAGAGCCATTGGGAGCATTCAGTGTTTATTATACCTATTTGCTGAGTTTACATCTGATCAAAACGAACCGAAAATTTTGCCACAAAAATCCAAAGAAAAAAAATTAAAGTCGAATTATTTTTGTTTTTTAAAGATTGAGCCTATTTTCTTTCAGTTTTGATCATAATTAGGCTTAATTGTTACCAGATTTCTATCTCCCTCTCTCTCTCTCTTTTAACTCCACATGGGAAAATGTCTCTTTAATTTCGTCTCTTGTCATTTGAAGCGTGTTTTTGCTTTTTTGTCTGCTTATCACAAATTTGAGATTGTAGTCACATCAATCTCCAGAATGTCCAAGGTCATAATTCAACCAAAAACCCAATTTTATTGAAATCAATCTGTGGATTTTTAAAAAATCTTTTGTGTGAATCTTGAAGAACACAGATGCATTTTTTTTTCTATTTTAGGCAAATTCTCACATTTTCTATTCCTTAATAATTCAACCTGACACTTAGTTTCTCTCTTTTCTCACCATAATTTAACCACAAGATGTCCATCAGGTCCTCATTTACACCTTCAACATAGAGAATCTGAGTTTTTCTTCCTATTTTTCTAAATAAAACATGATCCGTTCCCCCTCATTCAGCCTGCAGGGCTTCATCTTACATGATATTCTGGGTGCTTTTCTGGTGTCTTTGGCTTTGGTGGGATCTTTGTGTGCACACATGCTCTTTGTTGGGTGGTGTACAGTACTCGGGGAGTATTTTATTTTCACACCCCCACTTCTTGCTGGCTTGTACGCTGAGAGTCTGACTGCAGACACGCAGTGACAGGACGGGCTGCTCAGTTCCATTTAGCTCTATGAATTATAGACAAAGACCCTGCTCTGTTCACCCTCAGCAGCCTTCACGCCAGACTCAACAGACACTTACTGCACTGGTTTTATTTTAGTCAACATGCCCTGAATTTCAGCACCAAGTTGAGGAGTCGCAACAGCAAATCCGTTGGATCTCTCCTCCTGGTTGCCAGCGATACGTTGTCACCGTTTGTCTCGTGGAATTGTTTTTAGACACAGAACAGGAGAAAATTAGAGAGAGAGAAAGAGTCAGATTCAGAGTCACAGTGGGAAGAGGTCAAACTTAAAGTTAGGGAGTTTATTTAAACTGAACGTTCATGCTGTGTGCTGGTTTTGTTTGCGAGTCGCTGGGAGCCCAGGGACAGATGCATGGCCATACCAGCCATTTTACACCTCCAGTCTTCAGCGCGCCTCGCACTGACCTGAGATGGATGATGATAGATTTCACAGTCATCTGTGTTTATTCACTTTTACCAGTTATGATTTCCTTGATTGTGACATTTTCAGCTTTTTCCCCCCACTGCATTTAATCAAGATTTGCCTGAAACGGATGATTATGATAATTGAATCCTTTCAAATGTGTTTTTGCGATTAATTGGCGAGGCTGATTGAGCCGACAAGTGCTCCAGAAAACAATGAAGATCAGGAATAAAAAAGAGAGGAAGCTGATGGAAAGCTGTACGTCTCATCGATACAAGGTTGAAACAGAGCAGAGTTCAGTATGTTTAATGTCTGAAAATGCCTCCAAATCTCCTCTGTTCAAACATGCAGTCGATTTACACGCTATTGTTGAATTATGTAGATCAAAGGAGCGGCTCTGCTGTCTGCACACTCTGTATTCCTCCTCAAACCTGAATTATGTATAGAGGAAAGTTGTTTTTATGTGTATTTGTGCGACTGCGGGAGCCCTCAGTCTTTGTCTGACCCCTGTAAACACGTTTTGCTCCAGAGGAGGCGGGGCTGAGCCGAGGAGAGCGCAGCCTGTAGATGATTGACATCTCATTCATGTATCGGATCAAAGTCAACAGGAGCAGATATGAAGTTGTATTTATCGAGTCAGCGACATGAGACGCTTTAATTAAATGCTCTTTTAGAGAAATCAGTTGGTGTCTGTGGGAAAAACCAACCCTGTCTCTCAGTGACTGATTGGGTCGTTTTTCTCACAGTGCATTCGGCAAACATGCAGCTTTTACGTACAGTTCCCGTCATAACAAACAGCTCCTCATGTATTTATTCAGGGCCGCATGTTGCTGAGCAGCCAATACGACTGCTGCATCGCAAGTCGACTGTTGTTTCTCTAAATTGACACACTAGCACATTGTTGCAGCAGTCACAGGTCGTTTTCTGGGCAGGAAGCAGACAGATTTATCTCTGACTTCTGCGATATTCGGCCCGCCCGCTCGCTCTTCAAATTGAAAACCGTCTCCGGCAATTTTTTTCTCGCTTTTTTTGTGTGCGCTGGATTAATTAACCTCGTGCCCAGTTTGCGCTCTCATCCTTTTTTTAGAGAGCTCGCCATTGTGTGGGAAAACTGCGGGCTGCCTATTTAGATTGGTCAGCCGGTTTCTATGCAGATGAGGAAGGACGCGGCGAAGCGGCTGTTTCAGCCAAAGCGAGACACCTCATGGAAAGGTGGGACCATCGACAAGGCGGCTGAGCGATCGAGCAATTAGGTGTATGTGCTTCATCCTGTGGGATCGGATTCATACACCTCTATGCTAAACCTCTGTTTAGTATGGAGGCGTGTGTCTGGTTGCAAATCCAGAGGCTTGTGGGAAACGACGATACTGGCGGATGTGAAGAGGCGCCATTAAAATGCAGCATCTACGTTTCTGTAAATAACGGTGGCAACAGATGGAATCCATTATGTGTCTTTGAGTTTTTTTTCCAGCCAAATAACCTTGCATCTGGCATAAAAGATGTAAAGGATAATTACATGTGGCAGCAATTCAGTTCTGATGTGCATTGTGCTTCTGTTTGGAACAGAAAAAAGGGAGAAAAAAAAAAGGTGCTCCAGGTGAGTGTGTGGGCGACAGAACAAGGCCACTTATGCATTTACCTCTGCGGCGCAATCAGTCGTGTGAGCTTACAAGAGGAGGAGGAAGAGGAGGGCGCGGGTGGAGACGTTTAAAATTCAAAACAGCAAAGTGAGGTGTTGATGGAAAGCAGGTGTGAGTCCACGGACTGATTCTGTTCAAAGGTCAAACCTCGTCTTCGTCTCATCATCATCCTGAGTGATGTCGTCGGATGTCGCCACGAGAATGAAATGCTCACGATCGTCAATATAATCCGATGTTTTTTCGCAATTAAACGTTGATTTACGATCCTGTTCTCCAATATGAACATCATGTATACAACAAACATGGCGTGGCCACCGCTGAGAGCCCCGCCTTCCCCATACCTCCCGCCTCCCTTCCATCCTCACCTCTTCTTTCCTCCCCCACTGGGAGGACATCTGGTCCCCGACCAGACCTGCACTCTGCTCCCCCCTCTCTCTCTCTCCCTCCCTCCCTCCTCCTCCTCCTCCTCCCCCTCTTCCTCCTCCTCCTCCTCCCTCCCTCTCTCCACTTCACTCCACTCCTCTTTTTACAAGCAAGGACCACTTAGACACAGAGCTGCAGATTCAAGTGATCCATCGTCTACCCCGTTTGAGCCGTCGATCTCCTCAGAGCAGTTTGGACGACAATCTCAAGCCTCATATCAGAACGATTTGTCCATTCAGGCACTTAAAATGTGTTGGTTAGCGTCCACTCGACCTGCTGTGGCTATTAAAGGATTTAGTTACAAAGAAAACATCCGATCAGAGGAGACCTCCGCGTTTGATGCGGTGACACCGATCCGGTGCTTGTGTGAGACGCGTTGGGTTTTGCCGCTGGAGCGTCGTCATCGTGTTAATGCTCAGTCACATAAATCTACAGGCTCCATTACACTTGGCGTAGTTATTGTCTACAGGTTTCACTACTGATTACTGCTAAGCCATCAGGTTCATCGCAGCTCACCAAAGGGTCCCCCCTCCCCCTTCTCCTTCACCCTCACCCCCATCACCATGGCAATGCCACCAGCCTAATGAAGCCCCCCCCCCCCCCCCAACCAAATCTGAAAGTCTATATCCCACCTATTAGTTGGCTGTGTTGGTTGGACGGGCGTCAGCTATCTGCGGGTCTCCTGATGAGAGAGTGACGAGGTTACGTGACGGACTTCAGCGCTGGGCTTCGGTTTCACAGCATCAACAGGCTGCAACAGAAGCAGTTTCAGGATCATTTCCCCCCTAAACACGTGAAATCTCCGACCTTACTGACACCGTAAAACAGCAGCAAGTTCAACAGAAGACAAGCAAACCCTTCAGTTTTCCACCCACCCATCCATTTTTATTACCTCTATATGTTTTTTTGCTATTGATTTGTTCATTCTTGTATTCCAACATTATTTTGAACATGCACTCGCTGGTGGAATTCATTGTAGTTGCATTATTTGATGTACAACAGGGTTCAGATGCAGTTTATTCCCACTGTGGCTCAACGTGAAGTCTGCTGGTGCACAGCTGTCCGTCACTTGTTCATATCTTCAATCTATGTCACGTTGCAGAAGAGCAGGAAGCCTGTTTGAAGCTCTGCAGATATTTCCACTTTGTGTGATTGTCGTTCTGCTGGTTTGTTTCTGTTTTATTTTTGGTTTGCTTTCTAGATTAAGTTGATGTTCGAGGGCGAAATATTCGGCTGAAATAGCAGCTGTTGCTTTGGTGGTTTGTTGTAGAACAAGGAAGAGGATAAAAGTGATGATTTTGTGACTTCTGTTGTTGTTGATGGTTTTGACTGTTGTGTTTTCTCTGCTCATGAGAACGAGAGTTTCCGTCTATCGTGTGCTGCCTCTCGATCCTCACCTCACCTTTTACATAATCTCCTCCGTGAACGCCAGCGTGGAGCCTCGTGAGGTGGAGGCTCTCCTGGTTCAGGCGGTTTGTCGTTCGTCACGCCGACTGACTCACCCGACGTTCACCTCATGCATCTTTAATTCACTGAAGTCGCAAAATCTTGCACTCCGTGAACCTGGACGTCCAGGAAAAGAACGAAGTTCTCCGCCACGTTTGTGTTTCAGCGTCTCCATACACCAATGAGGGGTCTGTTTCTTTCTGTTTTTCAGGCGTTTAAGGAAATGCTGTACGCTGCCCAGGACCAGGCTCCCTCCATAGAAGGTAAGGCCACTTCTTCTTCGGATGAAGACCGTCAGACACATGCAGTGAGAGAAACCCCCTCACAGACACCGACGTACGCACCCGGTGCCCCCTTTTTGGGCATCCCCAGAATAACAGCCCTTCATCTGCTAAAAATAGACGGAAATCACTGCTAATGTGCTGCCACTCACAGGCCGCCGTCAGAGGCCAATTACAGAAACCATTATGTCCTCCAGGCTCATGATCTTTGCTGGGATTGCTCACAATAACCGCAGCTGCAACGATGAAAAGTGCTGAGAAGCAGTTGTGTTTTGGAAGATTTCGAAAGTGTTTTTACTTTTCGGGCGTGTTTTTAAAAACTGAAAGCGTGTCGAACGTCTGGATGCAGTGAGCTGAAGTCTTGAGCGCCTGAACTACATCCTGAAGGTTTCAGACGTCCACTATCAGAGCTGTAGTTCAGGCTGGCTGCACCAAGTGTTGCCGCCCAACGCGGCGCAGATAAGGAAGGCCGGCGGCTATAATTACTCTCTGGCATTAGACTGCATTTGCTGTGTCATGTGGGAAAGAATGTGAACCATTTGTTTTTATTTTAGATACCCATTTGTGGAAGTAAACAACTTTCTTTAGTTGCAGGGATGAGATGTACTTTATGTGAGGGTGACACGCTGCACCATGTATGTGACGGTGGGAGTGTGTGATGAGGAGGGAAAAATAGCTTCTGCTGCTTCTCAGTGCACAAAAACGTGATTTGTTTGTTGATTGCGAGACTGTTTGCTCATCCTCAAGCGTTTCTGTTTGTCGTGGGGGATTTTTCACTGATGTGTTGCTCTCCCAAGTGTGAATCCTGCAGTTCCAGCTGAGTGAACTTGAAGTTCATGTGTTACTCTGTTGGTGCGGCCAAGACGTAATGCAGTCAATGATCCTGTGCGTGCGTGCGTGTGTGCGTGTGTGAAGACTTGAGTCTGAATCAGATGCAATGTTGAAGCATCAGATGATCCTTTGTCTTGTTTTATCAGCAGAAGGGAGGCGTGCAAGATTTATCACATGTATAATAAGCGTGTTTGTGTGTTTGCTTGGCACTTGATACTCATAATATTGCAGTTACGCAGTATTTTGCGATATTTGGCAACTTTTGAGTTTTTGTAATTTCATTTAATTTCATTTGTAATTTAATTTGAGCAAAGTTTGCACCATGATATCTCGTTTGCTGAAAGAAACCACAACTGAAAACATGATCAAATTTATGTTTTCTACCTTCATTTACTAACTAAGTTTTCTGATACAACAAAAATGAATTTAATGTCCACTATTGAGGCTGAATTCATTTATCACTTTAGTCACAAATTTTGTAGTTTTTCAGTTTTTTTTGCCAGTACTTTCACTTGTAACTGTTAGTAATTTTACCTGAGTACATATATCTGTAGTATCTCTAACTTCCCTGTGGTGGTCCTGCCATCACACACCTCTGTCACTGCTAACACACGAGCCGTGTCTCCGCTCTGAGCTACGTCTCCTGAGGGCGTCGGCGAGCCCAGCGCGCATGATGAATTATTTCCTGTCTCAGGTCTGAGCCGCACTCGTGGGTCACCGCGCCGCCTCTGTCAGCCCGTCACAAGATAGGTGAGCATGTCTTATGAATAGAGACGCGACCTATCAATCAGTAGAGAATCGCACTGGGTCGTTGGGGGGCTATTGTTGTGACGGCCCAAAGTTCCCTCCTCAATCAAATTGATTTCTCCTCCTGTCGCGCTCTTTTCACAGCGAACGCGTGCGAAGGGAAGCGATTTGGCAGCCTGAGTCAGGTTGGATAGAAGACTTTATGTGAGGAAGATACTCGCTTGTCCCTCTTCATGTTTGAAGGGAAAGAAAAGGAAGGCGGAGTGAAACCAGCAGACGAGACCAGTGTTGTTGTCGAGCGCTGGGAAACACTCTCCTGTGGCTGGATTTGCTGGACTTTTCATAACACAAACAAGATCAGCAGGAGGGTGAAATTGCGGCTCACTGCAGCACCTTTCCTCCCCACGCCTGCTTCACCGGTTGCGGTAAATCTGATTGATTCCAACTTGGCCAAAATGAAACCTGGAAAATAGACTTATTTTTCCCTGCATTGACGGTCTCAGAGGAGTCTGTGGGAAAAGGTGTCACGTACAAGTCCGGCTTTAACGTATTCCTCGCAAACACGCTGACAGTTGGGCTGCAGGAGCAAGATATGAAACCAGCTCACCTCCAATCTGCACCTCATGACTCTCTAAAGTTCTGATTATTGCTTTTTTGTTGCTTGTTTCAGATCAGCGATGTTCAACTCGTTTTCATTCGGGAGCCACATGCAGTGCAAGTGCAATAACACGATGTTATGTTTGTCTTAAACTGATGACAGCAAGTTTAACTTTCATGTTGATCAGTCGTAAAAAGTTAGCTCGCTTTTACTCTTTTTTGGTTCGAAAGTGTTGCTGCCACCTGCTGTTCAGTTGTGGGTCGAACAGCTGTGTTGCCTCTCCTTCGACTAAAATTGTGATTGCACAAATGAAATCGGTCATCCGGTGTTCTGCACGTTTGACCCCTTGGATTTAGGAGGCTGTCAGTTCACCTTCAGGTCAGACGGACGGAAGCGTCTCCTCATCAGAGAGAAACTGTTTCGATGCTTCACTAAATAAACACTGAAGTATGCGGATAATTGTATGAATATCAGGATCGATTAGGACTGTTTGCATTGATGAAGGTGATTTTCAAAGTTCTCTCAAACATCGTGAATTATGCTTGAAACTTTAGCTTAAATGTAATAAAATAAAGTCAAGATTCATCATGAATGATGGCTCTCGGTTGTAGTTTCTTTGGGCTGCATTTCAAGAATGACAAAAGCCAGAAAATAGTTCATTTTAATACGATTTAAATAAACGTCGTTCTGTTTGAGCATGGCCATTACACTGAGGGAGTTTAGTCTGCAAACCTGGCAACACAAACATCTGTTGTTATTGTTGGATTATAAATACTTTGATGATAATTTGACCTTCAGTAAAGTCATTAGTTGTTGCTCATAAAGCTTCTCTCAGTGGTGACTGATTGTAAAATGTTTCAATTTAACATGTTCGCTGAGTGGAAACCCAGAGCTGATGATTAGATTTTAGGCTGCTCTCCCTCTCTCTCTCTCTCTCTCTCTCTCTCTCTCTCTCTCTCTCTCTCTCTCTCCCTCTCCCTCTCCCTCTCGCTGCCTCAGTCCTCACAAAAAAGCATCGTTTTGGTATTCAGAGGACGACGCTCTTGCTTGCCTGAGGGAGACAGTTTAGTGGGTCATAACTACTCGCTCTGCGCTCTCGGACACCTCATAGAGGAGACTGCAGGAGACTGACTGACTCCACACTGAACAGGCAGCACATGAAAAGCTGCGATTAGGACCCCTGCATGTGCTGGATCGTCAGGTTTGGAGGGTGTGACAGTAACCCAGAGCAGCGAAAACACCTGCATCTGATCCCTCCGTTAATGTGCGATTGTCTGTCATGCACAGACGGCGACCGTGTGAATGAACCGTGGCGAGACGTTCTCGGCCTCGTCTGCCGTTCACTGTGAACTGGATGGATGTGGAGTAATTAAGAGCGCTTGTTACAGACACGGACGAGTCGGTGGCTCTGCCGCCGCTGCGCCTGACCCCTCACCCGTCGTTAAGCTCCTTTGTTCCCCCTCCTCACCACTGCTCGCCGGTCCCGGTTGTAATCGTAATTAAACCGCGGCTGTTGCTGCTCTGTGGAGAGCCGGCGGAAGAACAGCTGGCTGGATCTGTGGTTCTCTGCGTTTCAGCCATCAGGATGAGTTATGCCACCGTGTAATTCAATTAGCCTGCAGATTATCACCGAGATTTGTGAACAATGGCCTCAGATAATGAACACTCAGCTTTGACTTTGTATCCGCGCGTGTTTCATGTCTTTTCCCAGCATTGATAACATGAGACATCTGTTTATGTTCATTTAATTAGGCTTTTTGGTGTTTTTTCCCCCAATTCATTCATTAGTTCCTCCCTCTACCTCCGTGTTAATGACCAGTCAGTGACTGTGTTGGTATCTGTGCCGTGGACGGAGTTATGTGTTCTCTCTGGGTGGTGCAGCAGACACACAAAGAGGTTCACAGTTCAGACATCACGAACCATGAAGGATTCACAGCAGAAAAAGACGTCATTCATCGTGTCATTCATCCTGTCATATTTGCATCACAAATTGCAACAAGTTTGTCATTGGAACAGGAAATCTATTTAAGTGTGTTTTTGAGGCCTCTGCTAAAAAAGGAAAAGAAACTCTTAGAAAACTGTCGATAATTTCATTTTTTTTTCAGCTTTTGTGAATTTTTTGTGAATCACTGACATTTTTATCTGAAATTAAATTAATTAAAATTTCTCTTCCAATTTTTCATCATTTCTGATAAACCTGCTCTGAAGTGTTTCACTGTGTAAATGTTTAACTAACCCTAGATTAATGGGCTGAAAATACAACATTTATAGGTCGTCTTTGAGTTTCTTTCACATTTTTATCTGCAGGAAATGAGATGAAATGTTTCGTGGCCTCTCTAATCGTTCATTATGCCTAAATGCTTCGTTTCTAATTGAGGTGCTTGAGTTTACTGGTAAAACAGACACAAAGCATTCGTCTTTGTTCGTGTGACGTTCAAGTGGCGTTTCAGTCTCTGTGAGGAGCTTGATCTCTGAACACATCCTGATACTTTCATTTTCACACTCCTGTCTCGTTCAGATTCCAGCGGCAGGAGCGACTCGCTCCTTCATCTGCCGGCTGCAATGAAAGTGAGGCGTGTTGTTCTGTTTGTCGCAGACTCAAACTGCTGAGGCAGAAAATCTGGAGCTCCGTTTATGATGTGCATACGTGTGATGTGAGGAAAGCGAACTTGCAGACTTTACATTTTCTGTACTGAAAGCTGAAGTGTTTATTGTCTTCCGCACCTTAGCTGGAAAAATGTCAAAGACTTTAAGAGGTTTTTTTCAAGAGAAGAGAATCAAATGTTTGTCTGAACGATCGATATTTCATATTTTCAACACAAGCAGCACCAGATGGACATGCGGGTGAATAAAATTAACGTTTTGCTCCTTCATTAAGTCAGAGAAAAAAGAACCTCACAGCCAGATGTTCCCAAACACCTGCAGCACCACCTCAGCTTCCTGCTCGCCAGCGTTTCCGCCTTGTGTTCTTGCGCTCGCAGCGCGTCGTCTTCCTCCCCTGGACTTTTTATAGTTTCGATAAGGGACAAATAAACCGAGCAGTAAAACCCGCTGCTTCCACTTCCCTCCTCATTCTACACTCCAACGGTCCCGCAATTCCTACTTTTGTGCCTGTGTTTGTGCATCTAATCTGCCCTCCTGAAGCAGCGATACCGACTCGCCCTCAGAAAAGCCGCCAACCTTCGTGTCAATACTTATTCTGCTCTTTCCCAATGCCGCCATTTTGACTGCCGCCGTCGCCGACCATGATGGGAGGTTAGCAGGAAAAGCTGCTGGCCGGTGTAATACAAGGCTGATTATTATTCTGCTTGTGTGTATGAAGGCACAGCAGCTGTTATTACTGGTGTTGTTCACAGCTGGAGTCCTTCCCCGGTGCCTCTGTGGAATAGCAATCACGTTTCACTCATTTCCCCTCATGCGTGTGGAGTGAATCATTCTGTCCTGTGTCCAAAATTCAGAACTCTTTGTTTGGAGATTTATCTGAGAATGTTTGAGCGGCTTTTGGACGTGATTGATCTGTCGTCTGTTTGAAAGACGGTTTCATTTTTCTCTTAAAAGAGAACGACAAATCCAGAGCTGCAAAGAAACATCGTCTCAGTGGCATTAAGAAGAAGCGCTGCAACAGATGGCGTGACTTCATCATCGTGTTTAAGATTAAATGGAAATAAAGACATTTTCACACATGTATAAAATCACGCAGCAGCAGGAATTTCTCCAAAAGTCAACAAACATCTCTGCTTATTAAGGAGAATATTTTGTGGTTGTACTTAAAACACACTGGCGCTGATCTGAAGACAATTCAGGTACTTGACACGTATTTTTTTTAATATTTAAGGTATAAATGACACTTATTCAAACACATGGTTTGAGAGATGCTGGAAAGCCTCTACAGAGGCGACGGGATGGCCGGGGGGACAGATGGACATGCAGACAGACGGGTGTGGACAGGCGGGAGGGTTTCGGCAGGACAGTGGTGCGGCTGCATTATTGATGGGCTCTTTGACGTGCTGCAGCTCACGGGGGCTTCCCAGCGCTAATTGCTGAGGTTTTGTGGGGGGTTGGTCCCTTTGTTTTGGTCTTTAATCCCGCTGCCGCCGCCGGCCGACCGATATAGCAGCACTAAAACACGGCTGCTGTAACCGAGCGGGACGAGTTTAATTGCAGCGAGCAGGTGAGATCTTTACGAGCTCTAAGACAGTAAAAAAAACTGTCATTACTGAAGATTGTACGCGACTGTACTCTTATTATTAGTCATCATCAGACGACAAACGCATCAATATCTTGAATGAGAGCGTTTTCTGTTCAGTGATTGGATTCATGAGGAGGTTTTTCCTTTCAGGCCTTCAGAGTGGATTTAAACCTGCCGAGGACACGACTGTGGAGTCCTCTGATGGGACTTCTAAGGGTATTAAAATGGGGGGTGGGGGGCTGTGTGGGTGGGATCAGGGTCACTGCAAACCAGAGATCACTATCCCAAGGTCAGGCACCAATCGAACCCAGGTAATAAACCATGAGCAGGGTGGTCGGTAATTGGAGGAAAAGGAGGATGAGGAGAGAAGATGTTATCTGCATTTTTGTGTTTTGACGCAATGATTTAGACAAAAAGAGTTCAAGATAAGGAACGAGCAGAGTGATGTGTTAAACGGAGACAATTGTATCGGGACTGCGAGTGGCTGGTTTGTAAAACGGAAGATGGGAAGAGTCTTAAGAGAAAGAGAGCGATCCTTCAGGCAGCAGACAGACAAACAGACTGAGTGGGAGGTCCCTGGGCTCATCTCCAATTCATGCTGCCCTGCATTAGCACTGCAGCCATCCCGCAAGAGGAAGACAGTGGGAGAAAGAGAGCCACGCTAGATGAAAGTCTTTCTATCCATCCATCCATTATTCATCGATGAATTAGATCTCGCCTGAATGAAGTGGAGGAGAGGAGGAAGAGAGGGCTGGAGGAGGGGTGGAGGGGAGGAGAGTAGAGGTGGGTAAAGGAGAGGAGGGGGCAAATGTTGTGGCGCGAGGAAAAGGCCGAGGAGTCCGGATGCTGATGTAGCCGAAGTGAGAGGTGTTATTTTTAGAGTTAGGGTATCTGATGAGAGCCTGGGAGGATTTCCACGAGTGCAAAAGATGTGTGTGTACGAAGTAAACGGAGGTGAGGAAAAAATTGTGGTGGAGTCACACCAGAGGTGGTGAGGAGGGGGCTGCAGGTTGGAGAAATGCTGGGGGGGGGGGGGGGGGGGGGGGGGCCCCAAT
>JASSRZ010000055.1:10255583-10266224 GCA_032164315.1 Malacoctenus gilli | reverse complement strand
GAGGATGTGAATCCATCCTCTGTGAAGTAAACTGGTCCACCCACCAGTGAGAAGCTACCAGTTTGTAGCCTCTATCATGTGTACTTCAGATATTATTGATAGTATCTTAGTACTCTGAATAAGTGCAGGACTGATGTACGGAAGTGAAGTACGTACATGTTGAAAAATTTGATTCAATAAGAGGTGAAAATAAGGAGTCTTAGACGACATTAGTCCTTAATGTTACCAAACCACCTCCGATGTTGTAAAATGTACACAAAAATATACAAAATACACAAATTACAACAGTTCCTGTATTCTGCTTATTTTTGATGGTGAGTGTGTGTTTTTTCACGAGTGGTTGGCTTCGCTATAATCTTGTGTCAAATCTAGGCTTTTATTTTGGTAAGTTAAAGATTGAGAAAGTGGCCCTGCTAGCACTGCTGACACTAATGTTCTCTCCGTTTTTTGGTGTGATTTTTCATATTGTAATTAAAATGCGATGCACAGGTTATTGTGTAGCGATGACCAGAATTGCAATGCGCAAACCTTAAGAATCAGATCAGAGTGAGACCCCCATAAAAACACCGTATGTGGGTCTTATATGGGGGGAAGAAGCCTCCGATTTTTCTCCTCTTTGCCTGCAGTTTGAACGTTGCCTTAGAGGCAATTTCGGAGCTTCAGGAGAAAAACGTTTTGGAGAAAGTGTTCTCGTTGATCATTTAAAACATTTCTTCCTCACTTCTTCACCCCAGGACACACTTAACGCTTCATCTCTCTGCACAAATAGTTTTTTTTCCCGGTAGTCGCTGAGCTCTGAGCCTGAAACACATAATTCCTTGTCTGCATCTAAAATCTGCTCCGTCTCGGCCTTTTATTAACATACATTCAATTTGTTCTGTGTTCTGGAAAGCGGCTCCCACACTATTGTTTTATTTTGCCATCTATCACGGGCGGATGCTTGATTCTGTCTCATTTCACAGCCACTTGCCGCGTACTGCTCTTTTTCCTCTGCTCAGTGAGACGTGCAGCTCGCCCTAATCAGAGATTCTGGTATTGATTTCCGGGCACACGGAGAGAAAGATGGCTGTTGCTTGCCACGCAATACAAAGGTACTGAGTAGGCCTAATCAACGCCTATTGATTATTTTGTGCTGACTGCTTGCTTCTGTTGTGCAGTTTTCTGTCCGGCCTTCGCTGCCGTGCAATTTGTGCGCGTGTTCTCCGTCCGGCTCTTTTGCCGTCGTCGAGATTAAACGCTGTCTGGAGCGTTTGTCTCCACGCGGGAATAAATTTGGTCAAAAATGACCGACAGTGAGGCTGCATTCTTATCAGGTAATCAACACAGACACAGTCAATCATGTCGCGATCACAGAGTCATCTCTGACACACACAAACACACACAGACACACACACACACACACCTGCTCATTGACATGCATGCACACAGCCGCACGGTGATGTGAAAGCAATTGGCAGCAACAGAGGAGGAGGCTAACGCCAGGAGTTGGTTGCTAATGGCTACAGGATCCAGGGGAGCGAGGAGAGAGACGTCGATAACGACGATGTCAATCCCAGCCAACCAGCCGACCCCAAATGGGACAGGAAACACGCCCTCCCTCGAACTCAGGAAAGTGTATTGGTGCATTTATGGTGCAGACAGGTACACCAATCCAGGCACACACAGACACACGGACACACACAGACACACACAGGCGCGCACGCACACACACACACACACACACACACACACACACACACACACACACACACACACACTGAGAGACTGAAATAGGGGAGCAATTTTCTTTCCCCCACGTGACCGTGTGTCATTATAGCTGTCAAAATGCAACTGGGCTCCTGAGGACCATTTTGGCTCCAAGCGCAGCGTTTGAATAAAAAGGTGTTTTTCTATTTCACATCGTGGGCGCCATCGTTCGCATTCAGTTTCACCAAGTACATGTTTAAATTTTAGTTTTCGAGTTTTTTAGATATGCTGCCGCCCTGTTTTTGTTTTATAGAGCGGCTGCCCGATCTCTCCTTCGAACCTGCACCGGTCCTTTAGAGCGGACTCCAAAGCTTCAGACGCGAGACACTTAATTTCCTGATTGCATCCATCAGCGGCGTCAACTGCTTTCGATAAGAGATGCTGGAAGCGCTGCTTCAATTTTGCACAGCGATTTGTGTCTTTCACGACAACCTCAATTTTAATTTCCCACTTTAAATGCGGGAGCGTTTTGGCGGCCGTGTGACTCGCCGCGTATTAACGCCCGTGATGTTTTCAGCAGTGAACCGCGGTGACCAAAGACCTTCCTCCCCCATCTTACGACAGCCTGGATGTTTGCAGTGTAATTGCAGGCCGACGGGTTTACAACAGAGCTGATGTAGATGATGTAAGGTGATGGAAACCCTGCAGGTCGCCACTCTGCTCTGCTGGTTCTAATGGGAGCTCTTTGAATGGAAAGAAAAGAACGAAACAAGACAAACTTACACGCAATAATCTCATTTCTATTGTTTCTAAAGTTTTTACCATTTTTTTGAGAATTTTTTATTATAATTGTGATTTTCAATTGTTCAATAACATTGATTTAAAAGGTTTGAAGCTTTAGGAACACATAACCGGTCATTTTTCTTGCAGCTTGATTTCTGGCCTTTTTTCTGGTTTTACTGACATGTTGTTTAATTTATGGTGCACATGCCGTAAATTTAACCAAACAAAATGTGATTATTTTGATCAATTGGTCCAGTAAAATGTGCCGAGAGCAGGTGACAAGATAATTGAGCAAAACAAATATTCATGAAAATTCAGTGTTACATGAACCTTCGTATGGGAAGAAAAATAATGTTTGGAGTTAAATAACAATTAAAAATCAAAGGTAAAGCATTTTTAAGATTGTTTTTATATATAAATAGACAATTTGTTGCTTCTGAGTCTGCTCATGTGGTTCGATCCAGCTGCACACTTCACTGTGACATCTCCCTCTGCCATGTCCTCCTCCCTGTATTTTCCGTTTGAATGCGGTGGGTCGCGGAGGGTCGCGGAGGCTACCGTCTTTCCTTCCACTCTGCTGCTTGTGGATCAGTGGAACAAGCTCAGTGAGGAGGAAAGCTGGTCGGAGGAGGAAAACGTGTCCTCTGCCTCGAGAGGAGACGAGGACGAGGCGATGCAGAGGCGTCAAAAGAGAGGACGGATTGAAGAGTTTTAGTCCTTGTGTCCAAGTGAGACGTCAGCAGCACAGTGAAGCCTCACAGACACAGACAGTGGTCACGATCAATCACGAGTGCATTACATCGCATAAAGTCCGTAAACCTCATTGTTATGCTAATGACCCATGACCATGTGGACCAGCCCTGACTAATGAGGTTAAACTATTACATGCTGGACCGAAACAGCTGTTTTCTATCAGAAAGTGTGTAATTTATGAGCTTCATAATGCTCACATGCAGCAGAGGAGAAACAATGGAGAGGAAAACTGAACAAAATATGTTAAATGGTTGTTAGATAAACCGATTCACACGCACAACATCTCACAGACTCTGTAATCAATGGTGACTGAAGCCACGCAGAGCTGCTCGTTCATTATGGGAGCAGCCTGGCACTTCGTCGCGATGCCCAAAGACACTTTGACACAGACAGAAGAAAGGATGGAGGTTCAAATTGCCCGTGTGAAGCTTGACAGGCGAGTCGCTCGAGAACGTTTGGTGATTACTCGTTTTGTTTTCTCCGGGAGAAAGAAACGAAGTGCTGAAATAATGTGGAACACGTCACAAACCAATGCAATAAGAAAAGAAACATTGACACAGAAACGGAAGCAAATACAAGCCCACTACGTCTCCCCTCGGGCTACAGGCTGCGAATTCACACTACCATGATGACGTCCAAACCTCTGATCGTTTCACCTCGGATGAGTTTAAAGAATGTTGCAGTTAATGTGCAAATCTTTGTACAGTTAAATCCAACAATTCATCAAAAAGTACATTTCATGACAGTACAAACAACTGCTGGGAAGCACAATTGGTGATTGATTATTAACCCTAACTTTGACCTTATGTGCCCCCCCCCTCCCGCCCCATAACATGAAACAGAAGCACCACCAGTGTGACTCCTCCTGCAGCTGAGCCACCGCCTCCCTCTGCTTTTATTCCAGTCTTGTTGAATCCTTTTTACAAGTGCTTTAACATGCAGACACCAGATGTGTCTGAGGGGACGGATGTGTGTGTGTGTTGTGTGTGTGTGTGTGTGTGGTGTGCTGGACCCAGTCACACACTGGGTCTCTAATGGGAGATAATGGAGGGAATCCCAGTAATCACACATGCGGGCAGACACATTTTGAGATTGCAGCACCACTTTGGCCTTTGGTGTCGGATGTAATTAATGTGGTAATTTATTATGCTGCCCTGGCCTGACGGAGGACTGTGAGAGTTTTGTTTGTTCGTCGCGTCGTGGTCGATCCTTCAGTGAGTGTTTGTGTCACATTCATGCCAGAAAGAGAGAAAATTGGGTTGTTTTCAGGGTTCAGAAATGAGAAAATGATGCCTTTGAATGTCGTACGAATCAACGATGCACTTAATGTGATATTTCATCTGAAAAGACAAACTGCTGGCAGGTGTTAAAGCGTCCTGACTGTTGTCTGCGTCTTCAAACAAGGAGAAATTTACACGGTAGATTCTGGCCGGTTTCATTTTTACATTCAGCCTCCAGACGAACGCGGCGGTAATCGTTCGCTTTGGAAAAAGCGCTCCCCTGAAATCAGACCTGATCTTTTAAGATTACATTTGCTCCAATTAATGTTGCATGAGGAATGTGAGCGGCGCGTGAGTTTGCATACTGAGACGCTGATACTTATCCACTTCCTTTTTATTGGTGCGCTGCCAGGAATAAAGTCTGCGTTTAACACGCTGAGGCAGACTGCGCGTAGAAATGTGATCTTTACATCGACTGATGCATTAAAATAGCTCGTTCTGAGGTGCCGCGGATGGCGGCGGGGTTCGACGCTTCCTGATCAAGACAAAAGTTGGTTCAGACTCAAGGCTGCGGCTCAGGGGGCTTCGTATTAGCTTCTAACATCGTCTCTGCAGATTTAACTGGCCGACAAATATTACTTTTTTTTCTTTTATTCGTCGTCTCGGGGGGGCTTAAGATGTCTGACAAAGTTGAAGAGAAGCAATTGAAGCAGGAAAGTGGCTGAACATCTCACCCGATGAGATGAATCGAGGAGCTTAATTCAAGCTGTTATCAGTTTGCCTTTTCCCTCTGGCCTCCATCTACCTGTAGAGCGATAGAGCAAGGGGGAGAGAGAGAGAGAGAGAGAGAGAGAAAAGGGGGGAAAAGGACTGAACCAAACTTTTTCTGGCTCTGACTGTTGGCGATAAGGCTTCACAGCAGCAGCTTAGTATAATAAGAAAGGACGGGGGAAAAGGGAGAGATTAAAAAAGAGAGGTAACTGATAAAGGAGAATAGGAGAGAGAATTGCTTGGACTAAAGGACACTTTCCTTTTTTCCCCTAGCCCACCGGCCTCTGAAGAAACACGAGCAGCAGTAATTAACCCTCCATCGGCCTCCTGGTCGCTGCCTCCTGCAGCCTGAATGTTTGTTAGACTGAAAGAATCTGTTGGGTTTTTTCTTCCTCCGTCTTTTTGCGTCCAACGTCCCTTCCCGTCCACCTTTCTCCCATTTAAACTTTCTCTCTGGCTGCCAAATCCGTTCAGCTCACTGAGTTGGTCTGCAGACATGTTGATGTGAGTCTCGCTCCGCAGGCAGCAGAGAAGATGCAACAGCGCCTGTCAAAACAGACTTGACTCAAACGCTCCTTGTGTTCATTCATAAGTACTTTAATGGCTTCGTCTCTTTGTGTTTTTGTACCGGAAATCTTATAGCCAGATCGATAATGGCCCGAGTAACCGCATACATGACCCACTTCATGTGGCTTTTTCACAAACTTTGCCTGTTAGTGAACTTCCATCAGCTCGCCGCATCAGCGTCCATCTTTAGCAGACAGACTGAAGCCATTCATATAGTCTCGTTAAATGTTTTCATTGGTTCACATACTAAAGATGAAACTTCAGTCCAACAGACCGTTTCTGCAGGAAACTCTTTGATTTATTGTCATAAATCACATTATTGAATCCCGCCATTGTGTCAATGTGGGTTTTTCTCTGTGTTTTTGCTTTTCCTATGGCCCCAAATTTCCGTCTCAACCTACAAAATTGGCCGAACACTTAAGAGTGAGTTTATTGTCTTCTTTTCTTCGTTGGTGATGAACTACTGACCAGTCACTGGAGTGACCCGTCATTGATACCAGCTGGGATTGAAACCTGCAACTCCTGCAGTGCATATAGATGATGGATGAATGGCTGAGTCCTGTGACATAAAGACAAAACACGAACCAGTCTGATTTATTGTTTTACGGGTGAATTTCCTGCTGCTACTTAAAATTATCTATCGTAGGCAGCTTGTTGTTTGATTTCAGTACCTTGGACAGATCCACAATGAAGCCGTTTGATATCTGAGCCGTCATTGTACTTTCGTCTAACGTCTCACAAGAAAACTCATTTAAATACCTCTAAATCTTTGAAAATCCACAGACTTAATGTTCCCTCTCAGAGTTAAATCCCCTCTGTTTTTTGCCCTCTCGTATTTCTGCTTTTAACCCTTCGTCTCTCTTTCTCTCCGGCTCTCTCACTCTCTCTCCTCCTGCCTGATTGCTCCCCTCTGCATCATTCCGGAGTGTATTCGGTGTTGCGCCTCTTTTCCCTGCGGTTCACGGGATCATCTCTCGCCCCATCTGGCCTCTCGCTTTCCCCCCCCTCATCAGCGATTCACAATGGCGGCCGGCGCTTCAGCCGCCACTCGGGCCCCTTCGCTCCTCCTCGGTCTCGCCGTGCCTCAACGTGTGTGTCGAACGAGCGATTCTTTCTCATGTCTGGTCTTCGCTACTGGAAGCAGTTTGTGATTTTTCGGCGCTGCTTAGCTTGCAGTCTGGCTGTATAAATAGAAGACGGTGGATGTGGAGCTGCAGTAGTTCCCCGTCCTGCCTCCGGTCCTCCCGGGTTGGCAGTCTACCCCAGTGAGTGTGCATTCCTAATGCTCCCTTGGCCTCGATGAGAGAGATGATTGGTAGAATTAATTGTGGCTGGAGGGCTGAATGGGAATAAGTGAGAAAAAAAGGCGAGAGGGAGGTGGAGGGTGTGTGTGTGTGTGTGTGTGTTGGGGGGTGTCTGGCTGGTTTTAGTGTTGTGTTTCCTTCCTTAAAGCCTGAGACTGGAGGATGTTGGAGTCGCTTTTGTGCACTCGCTCTTTCTCTTTTTGGCTCTCCCGATGATTATCGGCCCAGAGTGAAGTCGATCCCATTTTCTTTTTACGGCTCGGTTTGTCTTTTTTCTTTTGTTTGTGATTTACACCTGTGGGCTTGCAGGGAGGAGATAAGACTCCATCCAGCCCCGACACAATCACAAAGTAATGGCTTCCTCGGCTCCCATGACAATAATGCCACCAGAATATAGTTTATACTGCACAGTGAGACATCATTATCGGCGATAAATGGGGCTTAAAAAGAGGAATAAACAATTTGTGAATGTATCCGGGTATCGAGAGGGTTGTTTCCTTTATTTTAGTGGACTGTTGTAAAGAATGTCCTCTAGGTAACCCTCTCTAAGTGTTGCGATAAATGATATCTGTGCTTTGAGGACAGAGGAAATTTTTACTCTGCAACTACTTAGTACGTTTTCATCCTTCAACTTTGAGCGCGAAACGTGCAAAGAAGCTGAAGGGAAACAAAGACAAGCGATGACAACAAAGAACTGAACTTTGTTTCTCCTTCTTGCAGGGGATACTGAAAGCAAAGCTGTGAAAGAGCGACATGCACGCGTGTGTTTGTGTTGGTTGTTGATCCCCTCTGAAGCCCTCTCATGGTCAACAACTTGGAGGGTCCCCATGAAGGATTTATTATGCTGGTTTTATGGGGTCGCGTCACAGAATGCCTGTATGGGAATATAAGAAGTTGGGGGTGGGGCGGGCGGGCGTGTATGTGTGTGCGTGCATGCGTGTGTGAAGGGTTTGGGGGGTGAGCGTAGTGGGTTCTGGGGAAGCTGTCTCATCATTTATTTATACAATCTACAGAAGACGGGGTGAGAATGGGGGGGGGGGGTCTGCCTGCTACAAGCTGTCCTGGGAATATCGTAGGTCAAGAGTTGTTTTTCTTGCTACCAGCACAATTCTTTGTCTGAGAGGAGCCAAGCAACACAATGAGTGCAACATGCTGGAGTACATCTACTGTTGTCATAGTATTTTGTACTCGTGCGCGCCTCATTATCCTCAACACAGAAACACCGAGTAAAACATGTCCTGCTGGATGGAGCTGCGACTGTGGATGCTCAGTGTGAATGTAACCAAATATACCTCCATTCATTCATTGATTCATTCATCCACTCATTTGTGCAGTCTTTCTTTCTGTCTTGTTTTCCATGTTTGTGCATCGGTTTGGGATCACTGCATTCACGCAGGAATGCAACAGGATGCCAGTAGAAACGAGACGCTCGCGTTTCCAACGGCGCTTCTTTGTCCTGTCGTTTTATTCGAGCTCTCATTCCAAAGTTTCTTCTGCCGTCACTGAGAGCCGCTGGAATCCGGGAAGACGCCTCCATTATCAGCCGGATAATGAGAACACATACTGTTCGTCTGACAGAGGCGGCGTCAGACTTACACGAACGCCGACAGCTCTGATTCAATCAAATATTTACCACACGGTGCAGTTTTATGAACGTGGGCTCTTCCTCTAATTAGGTTTCGTTGCAGTGCAGCTCAGTTTATTTCACCTCCACATAAAGACGTATAGAAGGTGTAAATTACTTTTATACAATGGTTTCTGAGGATGTGAGGACGGAGCTGAGAGGACAAAGATGAACTCTGTCGGTGACTTTTTCTTCTGGCTCACACACACGAATGCATCGACATAAAGAAAGAGTGTGTTTGCTCTCCGTGTAACGCGCACGCACCAACACCGAAGTGCTCTTCTGTGCATCAGGTCAGCAGGAAACAAAGAGGCAGAGGTGCAGGGTCGTTCGGAGGCTCTTTTCCCACCTGAAAGCTGCCCTCACAGCCACACTTTGAAGCCGCTCAGCTCGACTCCCACCGACACCCTCGCTCTGTTAGTCACCGTTCAGGTAGGAGACCAAAAAAAGGCTGCCAAAATACAAATTCCTGTGAAATCTCTCCCGACAAGAGATTCACCGCTTGACAAAGTAAGGTCAGGTAATCAAGGCAGAAAGATTTCGCTTCAGTCAGCTGTGATTTACAGGCGACGTTGCCGACATTCAGCGTCATCTGACATTTCCAGACGATCATATAATTGCACTTGCTCTGATTAAGCGGTCGTCTGGTAATCTAAATGATCTAATGATGACTTGCAGTTCAGGGAAGACATTTTTAAAAGGCAGCGCTGCAGAGTGGTGTCGTGGGTTTGTGCCCCCGCATCACACTGAGAAGGTGCTCGGTTCTCGTTGGTTCGTTTTGTTCGTGGGGATTTTCGCCAGATGCTCCGTTTTTTCTCCTTCAGTCCACAAACATACTTATGAGGCCACTTGGTGACTCTGACTCGTCTAAATCTTATGGTCCAAGATTGATTCAGGCTCTCCGCCTGCTGACTGCTGCCTTCCCTCTCCTCCCTCTCCTCCCTTTCCCCTCTCGCTCTCCATCCTTCCACACTGAGTGTTCATTAGCGGCGTAACCTTTTACTTTGAATTACATTACAGCTCCGTTCGCTGCTCGCCCGCGGGTCAAACTGCAGGAGTGCATTGGGCCATCAGTCACTGTGTCACGGCTCTCTGGTCAGCCAGGTGCTCAGTCACCCAGCTAGCATGCTAACGCTAGCCAGACGACCGGTCAGCAGTTCAAGCGAGCGTCCCTCCGTCAGGCCGGCCTGTTTATCTGCAGCGGTCGGCGGGCTGTCGGCCCGTCGGATTCAGGACTGTTCAGCTGGACGAGTTATGTCTGCAGCTGCTTCCTGGTCTGTCTCAGTTGACATGAAGATGGACTTTCCGCGCATATTAGACCTAAATCTGGTGATACATCTCACTCTTACTGCTGAATGTCTTACTGCTGAATCACTGTCTCAAATTACAAATACAGTTTTGATACAAACATGGTTCAGACAGTCAGGTTAGACCATATTTTGATTGAACAATTTGAGACACTCGACAGAAACTGCTGTTTTTGTCTTTGCAGTGATCCCTTTTAGATTTTCCCTCTTTATTCCGGGTGAAAAGATTCCTTCAGGGATGTTTGTTTGTAATTTGCTGTCTTCATTGTTGATGAACTCATCTCTGTGAAAAAATGCTGCTGTAGGTTCAGTGAGGCATTGAGTAAATAATATTTTCCTTCCTGATACTGGAACATGCTGCAGAGGAATTGTCCTTCATAACATGATGTCAGCTGTGAAGTGTTTTCATCTCCCAAACACACTTTAATTAACCTACAATCAATTATCTGAACTCTTGTGGAGGCAGTTTTTCATTTACTGTTGCTGTGAAGCTGAAAGCTGCTTTTCAACAGTTTTTCACCTTTTCATTATTGTCTCAGGCTCCCTCGTACGTGTGTGTGTGTGTGTGTGTCTGTGTGTGTGTGTGTGTGTGTGTGTGTGTGTGTGTGTGTGTGTGTGTGTGTGTG
>JASSRZ010000055.1:10188189-10246592 GCA_032164315.1 Malacoctenus gilli | reverse complement strand
TGTGTGTGTGTGTGTGTGTGTGTGTGTGTGTGTGTGTGTGTGTGTGTGTGTGTGTGTGTGTGTGTGTGAGAGAGAGACGCAGGGCAGAGGGTTGAGGGATAATAGAATGCGGCTCGTCTCAGGGGAGGTGGAGGCTGTGACTGTGCAATCATTACAGGCATAGATCTATCAGTATGCTGATGCCCTGAGCTCCCTCTGTCCCTCCCTCCTCTTCCTCCTCTTCTTCTCCAGCCCTCCTCCTCCTTCTCTTCCTCCTCCTCCTTTTTCCCCTCCCAGCCTCTCCCTGAGGAGCTGCAGAACCCCTCCTCTCGTTCTTGTTCTTTCTTCCACAGCTCCCTACCGTCCCCCGGCACGCCCCCCTCATGTGTCCTCTGCTTGATTGGTCTTGTAATTTCACATCAGCTCACACAAAATCACACATGTTTTCATGCATGTCAGACATGCAGTATTGTGGTATTTCAGAAGGAATATTTGTCGGGAACAATCTGAGTTTTCGTTCTGATCGCGCTGTGGAGGTGCGTTACATCCCCTCTATGACAAGCATTGGACAGGACATGAAGATCTCATTATGGGACAAACTGCAGAGCCAGTACCTGGATTACCAGTGTTTGCACATGAAATGAAAACCTCACCGTGTGAGCGCAGCAGGCTTTGCCTCCAGACGTCCTCAGAGTGGATATTAGCCAGAGGGTCCGGTCGATTGACGCTGGCCTTGATTGACAGGTGAAGAGAAATATGCAATGAGCTGATACATGTAAAAACAACGGCAAAAAAAAAGATCAATATCCCCTGACATTTGCAGCGGTGGGAGCGTGCGCACAGAGCCACGCATACAGTCACTCGTGAATGTCAGATGGGGCCTGGGGGGGCGTAAATGGAAAGAGCCGTGCAGAGTTGTATCACTTTACAAAGCCCGGTCAATAACTGAGCTGCTGCCAGTCATATCCCAAATAGCAGGTCCAGAGACGCCGGTCGTGGGGCAGAGGGGGGGGGGGGGCAGGTTGCCAGGTTGTTTCACTCAGAAGTGGAGTCACAGAAGTAAACAAATTCATGCACATTGACACACAGCTCATCAAGGGGTCCTGTGGTGCTCTGATAAGGCAGACTGGAGGGGTTTATCCCCCTCTGTGTGTTACACACCATGAATGCATGCTTATTTGTCGTCTGATGCTCCCATACCCAACTGTTGAATGTGAGGTGGAAGTCAGGTCACTTTGCGCTCAGGTTTGTTCAGTATCCTCTCTGGCTCGGGCCTCCCCTCCATTGAGCTCCGGTTTCACCCTCCGTCTCGCTTGTTTTCTCAGTTCCGAGTGTTCACGGCGCCGTTCCACCGGGTGGAGTTCGCAGACTTCTGGCTGGCGGATCAGCTCAACTCGCTGGTGGTCGTGCTGATGGACCTGGAGTATCTCATCTGCTTCTACATCTTCGAGCTGCAGTGGAGCAACAGCAAAGGCCTGCTGCCCCAGTTCAGATGTGAGCTGACGACCAGTCTGAATCCCGTCTGCTGCTGTTTTTAGTCCCTCTGGATTTAGCGTCTTATTTATGTGGTGACAACAGAGACAAAGGACAACATCTCGCCACACATTTTAGTCTGACATATGCCTGAGTCAGTATAGCAGCATATCAGTGAGGTTTGTCTATTTACAGGTTGAGAAATTTCGTTTGATAAGGCCCTTAAAAAAGGTGATGCACATTTACAAACACGTAAAGAAAAGTAAAAAATGTATTCACAAATTCTTGATTGAAGATTGAAAACATTGTGACTCACACAAAATGTTTATTTTGTTTACATTTATTCATTAAAAGGATGAAATTCATGGTACAAATATATGTTTCTTGTCAACAGGAAGTAACTTAATAACACTATAAGAAAAATAAAATAAAATAAACATTAAAACATAGCAAACTTCATCGATTCTCGTACAATCAATACAATGTTTTTTGCTGTAATCCCTGTAGTATTGATACTCCTTCAGGTACTTTTGTATCCAGTTGAGACTCAGGAACCTTCGCGTTCCTATTTATTCTGATCATTGCCATCATCAAGCAAAGACAAACACCAAAAATGTCATTATTCACAAATAGGTGACAGACTGAATTGGTGTGCTGTGAAACATTTCCACCTTTATGAGATAGAAAAGAAAGAGATGCATGTGAGATTTAATTGCAGGCCGCCCCGCTGACCGCTGAGCGACTCCACTGTGGCTAATTAATTCAGGGCTAATGGGAGAAAATGTTTGGCTGCTCAGAGGTCAGCGTGCGATTCTCATACTGATGAGCGTTCTGCATGAACCAGGAACACCAGGTGTTTTATTTCCTGTAAAGAAAGCGAAGAGAAACGGGACGAGCGTTCGGTCTCATTTCGTGCTTCCTCCGTTGCAGCGCCTGGCAACTTCATGTGCCACAGCTACTCGTACGGCCTGCGCGCCATCATCCAGTGTCTGCCCGCGTGGCTCCGCTTCATCCAATGCCTCAGGCGTTACCGTGACACCAAGAGGGCCTTCCCGCACCTGGTGAACGCCGGCAAATACTCCACCACCTTCTTCGTCGTCACTTTCGCCGCCCTCTACGCCACGCACAGAGGTGAGACCTGCAGATGTGTGACCCGATTCATGCATTGCCTCTGAAAATGTGGCGAAAGTGCCATCGGAGCGTCGGATCTTCTGTCGTTGCATCGCTGTGATGTTCCGCTTTGACTCACATAGAGGAGAGAACTGAGGTCCGTGTGAAGCTGAAAAATCAACAGGGTTTGTGTGCTGCTGTGATTCGAGAGCCATGGAGCCTTTTGTGTGCGTTCAGAAAGCAGAGGTGACCTTGAGTGTGAATGCGAGAAGTTGGCCTTGGTTTCCTGGTTTGTGCCGGCAGCTCCACGCTGGGGAATGAAAACGGTCGGTGAAACCAAGAAACAGCGGAGCGGAGAGAAAAAGGTGGAAGTCACAAAGTAGAAACGAGAAAGGAGAATAAAAGCAGAGCGCGGCCGGCATTAGTAGTCCAGTCACTCTCTCTCCGACTGCTCGGCAATTAGCCTGAAATTATTCAGATTCAGAAGTCATATCACAAAGGAGTTGACGTTCAAAGACACGCGGGGAATGAAAGCGTTTCTTCCCGTCGTGGATATTTGTCCACATGGTTTGTTTCAAAGGCCTCGTCCGGCTCTTCCTGCCGTCCCTCGTGCGTTTGAACCCCCTGACTGGCATTTTCCTGGCACGCGTCTTGCAAAATGCCAGCTGGGAAACTTCATGTGTAACCTTTGAGGCTGCTAAATGTTTTTTTCTTGTCCTGACTTCGTCTTTTTCCGATACGAATATGAATCGATGCTTTCCGTTCCTTAGCCGACCGCCAGTGATATTGAATGAATCAGAGATGCAGACACACAGTCAGACTCTCTCTCTCTCTTTCTCTCTCTCTCTCTCTCTCTCTCTCTCTCTCTCTCTCTCTCTCTCTCTCTTCATAATTTTTGATTCCACGGGGCAGAGAAAGGAAGGCGTCCATTAAACTGTATCCTCCTTCCCTCCTTCCTCCTCTGATCTGAGGTCTGTGTACCCTTCAACTAATGGCCTGTCTTTATGCCTTATTCTGTGTGAAGCTGGCTTTCATCCCGCATGATAATGGAGCTGGAGACTGATCGCTGGTTAAGTGAAGGAGGAAGACAGGAAGACCGAGAGACATCCTCGCTTTATTGGAATAAATTGCCTGTTGTGGACGTATTTGAAGTATTTCCTGTAGGATTGTATGTTTTGAGGTTTTTGATGAACAGTTTCGTGCAGTAATCTTACAATATGGAGAAACACCAGAGTGGTGTGAGTTCGCCTTCGGGACGGATGTTGGCGCTGCTCTTTGTGTAGGCAGGGCAGATTATTCGGAGTCTGCCCGCGCTCGCCTGCAGAGCTGCCAGAGAAGACAGCAGGTTGGTGTCGTGTTCACACTGCTGGCTCCAGCTGCTAAAGGTGCTCCGGGTGTCAGTCGGCGTCTGGCGGAGGTCCCAGAGTCTGCGAGTGGGTGTGTCACCTTCGTTGCCATCCCGATCACGGCCCTGATGGTCACGGCGTGACCTCGCCGCCTCACTCCTTCCTGGAACTGAACATTCATTCAGCTCCCGGAAAGAAAAAAAAAACGCTGAAACCATAAATGCAACGAATAAATCACAGACTCCTCGGTGGAGGACTGGGGGGAGGTTCACTGGCCGTGGGTCCATTTACTGATCTAAATCTGTAAAATTAGGAGGCGCAGTCTCCTCTCTGGCATGTATGGATATATGGGTCAAACCATGAGGGGAGAGCCTGTGGTTTGGTTTTCTTTATGTTTGGCTTTTCTGCAGCGTCTGCCCGGGATTTGAGGTTGAATTGGGGGGCGGATGATTTTAATGCGGTGCAACAAATGGAGCCCATTTCTCCCCTCAGAGGGGAGACTCGGCCCCACGCGGTGAATAACTGATCGGGCGCCGTGACGAAAAACGAAACCCGACGCTCTGAGGCCCCGAAACCTGAGCGATGACGGAGGATTTCCTGCTCCAGGCCGAGTTCCTACAGATTCGGCGCGGCAGATTCTCCGACTCGGGATCGATACAGCTCGGCTTGGTGCGCGGTGGCTGGAGACTCGTTGCTGTTTTAGATGCAGGAGAGTTAACTAAACCATGGGAGCTCATTCAGTCTGCGGGCAAAGACGGGGAAAACAGGATGCTGATTCGGCCAACTGAAATGTTTTTGTGACCTAATAAGCGGTCCTTGTGTGTTTGGTTTCCTTGGAACGTTCAACTGAATGTGTCCTAAATAAATGAAATAAAATAAAACTAGAAAAACAACAATAGATTAAAAAAGTAGTTCAAAAACTGACTTGTCACATTCGTGTTTTGGATTAAATAACCTCACATCACCTCATTGCAATAAATCTCTCGTGTCAGAGTGTCACTGCAGGTGGTTTATAGCAGAATGACAACGTCTTTAAGGGAGAGGACACAGTGCGAAGATTTCTTCCTCTCTGGTCACATATTTTAGAGCCCGATTCGAGCGCCTACATCAGATGTGGGAAAGATCATCTCTAGAGAAAAACATATTTAGTCCCCACCAAATTTGGGAATAGAAAAGAAACTTGGATATCATCCTTGGAGGTTGGGTTTACGAAAGGTCAGATGTGAAACTTGAGCTCTGATGTCAAGTCAGATTGCTTTCGAAGCATCTTTGTGCCACGGCAACCTCAGACCGTCTAAAAGCAGCTGAAATAACCACAGAGCAACATTACACCTGCTGAGGAGGAGAGGAGATGGGGGGGGGGGAGAACAGAGGAGAGGAGAGGAGAGGAGAGGAGAGGAGAGGAGAGGAGAGGAGAGGAGAGGAGACACGTAATCAGCAGCTGGGGGCTGCACGCATGTCTGCTGGACTGCGCTGGAATAAAGATGAGCCCACCACTGACAGCTTTTATAACTTCATTTCATGTACTGACCCCCCTCGTTCATCAACCAGGAGAGGAATTGCAGAGTGCGCACACACACACACACACACAACCACACACTCAGTCAAACACACACATTAACCAATGAAGATAAAAGACGCTGCGCAGAGTCAAATCACTCTCCGACTGCCTGAACTCTCTTTCACCCCTGCTGAGGCCAAACACACTCTTTGGATTCAGACACACTGTAAACTCTGACTCAGTGTATTTATCCAGTTTTTAGTCGAATTTTCTCATCCCACATCATATTGAAAGAAAACTGCCTGACAGGAGGAATTTTTTTAGACATTGTGACCTTCTACAGGATCACATCTGGAACTTATCACCTGGCCTGTTTTAAAAATGACGACAAACTCGTCCAAAGTTGGCAGTTTTCAGCAGCATCTCCCTGAAATGTCGCTCGGTGAGATGAAAGAACGAGGCAGCAAGACAAATGGACAGAGAGGGAAGATTTGGGGAGGTTTTGTAAGTCGACAATAATTTATCTTCTGCAGAAGTGAATTTTCTCTCAGAGCCTTTAATGGTTTTATTTTGGTGGTCTGTATTGGATCATTTTCCATCCAAATATGGAATTGATGCACGGACACCAAAAACTGCGTTAACGCAGGAATGAGTCTCAAAGTTTGTATGTCTCACCTGTTCAGTGACTTTTTTTGGACGACACTGAAAGTTGAATTCGATGTTGTTTTGCAGGGAGAAGTTTTAAAGAAAGTCCATCTTGATTTCTTGCTGGAAACCAAAGCATCTTGATATATAGTTGTTCAAACTTAACTTTTGAGATGAGTTGCAAGAAACACGCAGCAACCTGAAGTGTCAGAGAGAGGTGACAGAAAACAAAAGAGCCTCTGGAACAGAAAAACCTGAATGAAGACGCTTCAAGTTAAACACACTTAATTGTAAATAAACGGAGCTTTTAACAACCTTTGTGAAAGCGAGAGCTTTCCAGCCTTTTGTCTATCAGACGCCTCGGGAGTCCTAATTACTGTCCTAATGGACTGGGTCGCCATAGAAACAGATGAGCGTTCACCCTGATCACTGGGGCTGATTTATCCCTGTTTTGAGCGAGCCTGTTTGAGCCTGTTGCACAGACCGGACCCTCTGTCGCGCTCCATCTTCAGCAGTGTTTAACCTCCTGGGTGCAGCAGGACAATAGAAGCGGCGTCTGCGCGTGCATGTGTGTGATGGGCAAATAGAAATTGAGTGAGTGTGACAGCAGCCAGTGACCACGGTTAGCCCGTACCGAGCGTCCAATCAATATCCATCTCGCCGCGCTTTAACCTCTTAATGGTGCCGCAGCGAAGCAGCGGAGCCTGGATGAAAAACACGGGCCTTCATGGGAACCGAAGGGTTCGCGCACCTCAACGCTTTACTCACTGAGGGGAAATTACATCAGTGGATATTCTCCGGTGGAAGGAGTCTATTGTCCCGGACTCAGTTAAATCTACAGCTGGGAGAGCTCAGTGTGGCCGCAGGGACCACTCCCCCCCCCCCCCCCCCCCATCGCTCAGCGGCGGCGGCAGCGAGCGGCACGTTGGACGCAGCAGTTTATGGAGCGGCGTGGCGGTTACTCTCATGTCGAGAAGCCCCCCAGCTCGAAATCCCCGGCGTCTCGTTGGCTGGTAGCAGTGAAGGGGGGGGGGGGGGGGTAGCGGTGCCTATGACGAATGGGAGCAAGGCCGCTCCGTGTCTGGTGGCTGTTGTCTGAGTGAGTCACTGGAAGAGGCCACCGGGTGCTGATTCAGACACCAGCGCCCGCCGAGAAACCAGCAGCTCGCAGGCTGAGACGTGGCGGCGCTGCCGGGCTCAGCCAATCCCACCCTGATCCCGCGCAGCACATCCAACAACTGCACGCTTTCACCCAGACGTAGCTGAGCAGCCTGCGCATTAGCCGAGGGGAACGTCAACAATTTATAATCATTATCATTACAGCAGGCCTGCACTTAGTGTGGTTTTGTGCTGCAGTTCAGTGTCAACAGAAGATTAGGCCTGTTTACAATGAAGTGACACAAGGAGGATGCAGTGTTCCTGTCTGTAGAAGAGGGCAGATACCTCAGAGTGATGCTACAACTGAGCTGCAGGTGTAAAGTTTCACCCACACAAAGAAAAAACACATAAACTGTAAGAAATGCAAACATTTAGCGAGACAACACAGTGAGGCGCTGCTGAGATACTGGAGACGCGAGTCTATGAGGTGATGTAATGCAGACTGACTCACCAGCTTTACTCAGAGCTCCTGAGATGATACAGTCAGTGAGAAGTGGTGAAAAAGACCTGAAAGCATGAAGAGCCTCTTCATCCATGTGGAAAAGAGAATGATTAGTATTTATGAATTTCCTGAAAGGTTATTTGACGTCTCGCAGCCTAATCAGACTCAGCTGCACTTATTCAGCCTTTACTTTATTTACATTAAAAAAAAAAAAAAAAATCTTTTTTCCCCTTTTTCAGTAACTTTGATACTGTAACTTTGAGAAACAAAAGCAAAATGTTGTATTTTTTGTAAACAAAAAAAATCCCCCTAAGACTGTTGATTATAAAAGTGTAAAAAAAAAGAAGAAATTTTTTTAATATAAATTAATAATGGATAGAAAAAATAACGTTAATGGAAAAGATTTTTAAAAATAAAAATCCAAAAAAATGTAGATAAATTACATTGAATTTTCCCCCAAAAAGTCATGGATTAACTTTCTCAAAATGTTTCAAAAAATTAGCAGTAACTCATTTAAACCACCGAATAATGAGCAGGGTGTGAAAGCGTTATTTGTGATTATCGTTTCAATGAAATACGTTGTGATTAGTCCGACAGAACAAACTATGGCTGAAGGGTTTGTTGTTTTCTGTTGTGTCCTCAGTCTTCTGCTGCTGTCCAGCACAGCCCAGCGCTGCGGTGATGTATTTTTTGTTGTTTTCGTTTTCTTAGTTATTTGTTGAAGGCTGTTTGTTGTGATGAAAGAGCGAACATCTTTAATCGTTGTGCTGACATGATAAAAAGAGGAATTTACTGTGCAAAAAGCTGCCTGAGGACATCACTGAAAAAAAATCAGTGCCGGTGCGCTCTTGACAGACTGGCTCCCTCTAGTGGTCAAGCGTTAGAATCGACACACCGCTGGTCGTGAGACGCTTTGAAACCTTCGTTATTTTGCATTTGTGAACAGAAAGAAAGAAAATCAACGTTTGACCTTCAACACAAAGATCTGTGTGAACTGGGCTCATTTTAATCGCATTATTTGTGTTTTACTCCAGAACAAGGACACACGGATGCCGACACCTTCTTCTACCTGCTGATCCTGTTCTCGGCCATCAGCTCCCTTTACACACTGATCTGGGATCTGCGCATGGACTGGGGTCTGTTTGACCGTGCAGCCGGAGAAAACATGTTCCTCAGAGAGGAGATTGTTTACCCACACAAGGTGCTGCGCTTGTCCAGTAACACAATCGCACTCACACATGGACACACATTCACGTCTTCGTCCCTTGTCCTCTGTGTCCAGGCCTACTACTACTGTGCCATTATAGAGGACGTCATCCTGCGCTTCGCCTGGACCATTCAGATCTCTCTGACCACCATGACGAAGATCCACTCAGTGGGCGACATCGTGGCCACCGTGCTGGCTCCCCTCGAGGTCTTCAGGTGGGTCCGAGGGACCCGGTGGCCCTCTGTCCTCGTCCACGGGCAGACGGTCTCACTGGCTTGTGTCGTGTCCCTGTCCGTCCCTCCCCCCCTGCAGGCGCTTCGTGTGGAACTTCTTCCGTCTGGAGAACGAGCACCTGAACAACTGTGGCGAGTTCCGTGCCGTGCGGGACATCTCCGTGGCGCCGCTGAACGCCGACGACCAGACGCTGCTGGAGCAGATGATGGACCAGGAGGACGGCGTCCGGAACCGCTCGGGCAAGAAGACCTGGAAGAGGTCCTACAGCCTGTCCCTCAGACGCCCCCTGCTGTCGTCCTCACAGTAAGAAACCACCAGTGGGACGTCTCACTTTGAGGACCTAGTTTGAAAGCTTGAAGAAGGGGAAAAAATGATTGATTAATGCTTAAAAACTATAAGTACTGAAAAGGATCAGTAGGAACTAAACAGATATATTTTGTTTAAGGAATTTAGTAATATTAGAATCCTGGTTTACGTACTCGAATTCTATAAGTAGTGTATTTTATTTCTTAGTTTATATATTATTGTCTAATATTCTACTTTCTCAGCCTCTATTTTCATGTAAGCCGTCGATCTTAAAACTATAGATTTTACCTTTTTCTGCTTTTCAGATCAAAGAAAGACACAAAGGTGCTGATCGAAGATACGGATGATGAAGCATTCAGCTGAATCCGCAATGTCAAAACACACACACACACGCACTCACACTCACACACACGCACGCACTCATGCAGACGCACGCATACACTCTTTGCAACACTATACTTATAAGGACTTCATTCACCAACACACAACCTCAACCTTCCTCCGCTGTAGTCGTAGGTGTAGATGTAAACTATCAGATTGAACCGTTTGACTCGGTGAGGGCCGTCCTCACTGCTATAGAACTTACCTCATCTCCACTTCATAGTGAGTATATCTGGTCTTTATAAGTATAGAAACACACACACGATATGATAGAGAAAAACAAACACACACACACACAGAAAAAAACCTGCAGAAGCACAAGCAGAGTGTAGAAACCTGAGGACAGACAAACAGAGGGACAGACAGAGGGACATCGAGGGAAATCTTCTGCACATAACTGGAAATGACCACACTGCCCAGAGAGGAAGAGGAGGGTGTGTGTGTGTGTGTGTGGGGGGGGGTTGTTATCTCTCCCCCCTCCTCTCTCAAACGGACTTCTTTAATATCCGTTCTTTCCTTTGAGACGTTTGTGTTTCCTTTCATTTACTCTGTGCTGGATCTGTTCGGGGGGAGCTGAGCAGGTGGGCGACACCACGACTGTTTACACGCCTTTTTTACAACTGCGCCAGGATCAACAGGGAGACGAAGACAAAGCCAATGACCGAGACACTCTGGACTCTACTCACACCACAGCATATCAGAGCTAATCAACAGGTTTCAACTCGTTGATTCTTTTTTATACTTCTACCCTTTTTCTTTGTTTGTTTTCCTTCGATTGAGTTTTACTGACGTCAGTGTACAATCACAACCTTGGAGGCACTTGCAGGGAAAGTGCACTGAACACACACACACAGCGCAGGGGGGCGTCTTTTCAAACATTTCTAATTTGTGACCTTTCTTTGTAATATATTTCATGTACTTTGATGTGCGTTAATACTCTGCTGTAGTTGTGTACGTGTTGTTTCTACTAGTTGTACGCGTCCGAGCATCCTCACAATGATTGGAAATGTATTTTTTAACATTTTGAATGTTTTTCTTGGTTCAAACTTGTGCCACATTTTTTAAACACCTCCGGAAATTCCCCCCCAACGTGAGATTAGCGCGACGCTTTTCTGTCAAAGTGCCGTCTGAACTGCAGCAAATGTCCGTGCGTCGCTTTTCGCGGTTACCAAAGTTGCCAAAACTAAATGTAACGATGAATGTGAGCGGCTGGAGTCGCTCTGCCAAGACGTTCCTATCAGGAATCCAGGAACATGAACTTATTTTAACTCTGTGGAGACTGTTCAGGCTTTTCACCTCCTGCTCATCTGATTATGAATTACTCAAAGCTTTCATTGAACTTCACTTCACCTGATTGAACCTCATTTTTCATTTTATTTCAATTTCTTCTGTTTTTATTTATTCATTTTTAATTATTTTTTTTTTCAAACACTGCTTTTATCAATAGATTGTATCTTTGTTTATATTACAAAATGGAAAAAAATAAGACCTTTTTTTGGCGTTTTTTAAACTATAAATTCCTGATGTAAGTCAACAACCGAGATAAATTTAACAATTCAAACTGATGTAATATTTGATAGTTTCAGGCTGAGTGAAGTCCTATAAAGTTTTAAGATACTCATAGATGAGCAGGGTGTCGAAGGGTTAACGCCGTTTGTGTTAGTGGAGCTCAAATAGCAAAAAACCTAACCAAATTAAATCAGGAAAGAAAGAATATTAATGCATTATTGAAAAAAATATGAATGTTATTGAGAGCAATTCAAACACAAGAGGCGTTGTTTAGTCAGATCAAACCAGGTGACGGATTAGGATTTATTTATAGGAAAAAAGTACAAAATCTCAGTTTTAGCTTTTCTTTTGCTTGTCAGTTTTGTGTCTGTGTCCAAAAACTCAAGTTCAAGCCAAGAAAAGTGCTGAAAATAAAAGCACAATTCAGGTTGTGATCATTTTTTTTCTCTCTGAAATGTAACGTCATTGTAAAACGTTGGAGAACTGAAACAGTTTTCATCAACACAGGAAGGCGGGAGGAAATAGGAACTCTCTTCAAACTGTGTTGTCAGAATTCCACTTTTCCGGCTTTTTTTTTTTTAGCTCCTTTCTTTGATGAGTTGCAAGTTAAAGGTGCATAAACATCAGTTTAGTGTGATTAGCAGCCTCAGTAGAAAAACGCTATGCTGTGGTCGTCGGGGTGACATCCAAAAACGGCGATCTCATCAGATTCAACAGTAAAACGTCTTTAACTCTGGAAAAAAAAAATCACCTTTGACTCTAACAATAAGTGACCCTTACAGAACCTTTTATGCTGAATTTGAATCTGTTTTTGAATGTTTTTATCTGACATGGTTTTTAAACGACACAGATGTGTATGAACTATAAATAGGCATGTTGTTACACTAATATTAGGAACAAATGTACATCTTTAATGTACTGTTTGATTTCTTTTTTTTGCCCGTATTTCGCTTCAAAAACATCCTTCAAACACTTTTCCACTTTTCTACCTTCTACTTTTCCATGTTAATGTGAATTTACAGGAGTAAAAATAAGGCTTGTAGGAGAATAATCTTCCTTCTTGGACTTTGCATGCAGAGATTGAATAGAAACGGAGATTTTTTCTTTTTTCTGCATGTGAAAAATTTTGACTGAATTAGAAACCGTTCCTGTTCTGAGCTCGTAGTTTCGCGTCCCCGTTACATGTCTGTGGTCATCCTGCCTGGATTAGAACGTGATGCCGATGTCGTGGTTCGTAGATTTAGTCCAGTCTCATCATTTTCGGCGAGTAAAGTTAAGGCCTATCCTCCCTCCTTCCGTTTCCTTCCCGTCCAAAGAGGAGAAGTCGTAGTTTGTTTTCATTGTTTCAGATGAAATGCTGCTGTCGGAGGGTCCCGTCGCTCTCGGCTGTGCGAGTGTTTGAGCCCCTTTCGCTGTGCTCTACTGCCCCCCCCCTCCCCCCAGGGCGGCCGGTGTGTCGTCACGCCGCCGTTACCAGACAGACGTGGAAGAAAAAGTCCAGTTTCTTCTGCTTCTGTTTTCCTCCCTGACAGACCGGAGAGCGACTTTGTGCGACAAACTTAGTGTCAACTGGAGACGAACTGTGTTAGAGAGTAGAGAGGGCAACGCTTAACTGCTCATTTAGATAGACTCAAAACATAAACACACACACACACATACACACACCTCCACATCGCCTCTCTCTTGTGTTGGAGAGCAACAACACAGCAGATAGTTTTGTATAAAGGCTCCATGGTCTTGCCTGCATGCTGCTTTTGTTTTACATTTGTACATAGATCTTAATTTATTGGACATGATGTGTATATTAGTGATCATTGTAGCCACTGACTATGATGGACTTCATGCGTTGCCATTTCTTGCTCCAGGAGAAGCAGTATTTTGTAGGCGATGGGGAGCTTTGCGTCGACTGTTCTCAGTCCTGCGCCACCTCTTCGTGCGTGCGAGTCCGTTGAAACGCGTTCAAAGACAGAAACGAGGAACATGGGAGACCGGTCGTGTCCTGTTGGTGTTTCTCTCGTATTTCGAAGCTCCTTCATCTCTGAGGGTTTCGTGTCCGGGGCTCATTGAGGAGGTGGGATGACACAGGAGAGGGGGGGTCCTGTTTTTTCTGAACTCTGATGTTCTGTATCGAGACACCGGAAGAGACCCCGCAGTCCAGAAAGGACCCACACCCCCGCACAAGATACAGCAAAACTGATCCCAGATCCGCCCGAGTCCCTCTCTGTCCACTGGAAGCATTTCGAGGCGCTTCTCTCCAATGTTTCGGGTGACCGGCGTCTGTTCACTGCTGGTGTGACTCGTGGGCGGAGACAGAAAACAGGGTTGTTTTGTACAGTTTGTGTTGGATGAGATGTCAATAAGCCCCTTTTCTCATGAGTGAAAACCACCGATTTCGTTTTCACCGCTTGCTGAACCCCCCCCCCATGTTAAAGTGCTCGATATGTGTGTGTACCCCCCCCCCTCCTTCCCCATTCTCTTGGTGTTATTTGTTCCCTCTCTCTAAACTAGCTGAATGTGGTAGTACCTGTAGTTTGGTAGCTGGATGTCCTACTTTGATAAGATACCTTAAAAAAAAAGAATGACAAAATACATTGTGGCTAAATGTGATTTTAAGAGACATGAAGAAAGGCAAATGCCTTACCATCCTCCTTGAGTCCCTTTTACAGAGTAGTTTGTACATGTCGAGTGTATAACGATGTTCTATGATGGTTTTTCTGATGGTATTTGTATTTCTGTAAACACTTTTGTGATCCTGTCATATCTGGGTTTTATAAACCACGATTATTTTTAAAACTCACGCTGCCTTCGTGTCTCATTATTTGACAAAGAACCGTTCAATCACCCTGGGCTTGTTTTGAATCGAGTGCTTGTAATTTGACACCAGTCTCAACTGTTTTCTTCAAGCTTGCAATTTGCCAAGACTGGAGCCATAAAATGTACAGAAATCAGCTGTAAATTTAAAGTTCAAAGCTCTCAGGGCTCTCAAGGCCTTTTTCCACTAGTTCCTATACAGCGAACTCTACACAGTTTAGGTTCACGAGTGATTATAAACGTGTGAACGCTGTTGCAGGGCTCTTAAAAAACATCTGGGGTGTTTCTGTGTGTGTGTGATGGAGGGCGCTGTTGCATTTCAGCGATTGTCGTCTCTCCCTGCACGGACAGAACCTACAATATCTGGTCACAGATACAATCACCTTAAGAAAACACAGAAGAAACCATGTAGAGTCGAGCCAAGTAAAGCCGAGTAGGTCCAAGAGGAAACATGCTCCCCGACTCTCCTTGGAGCTTGGCTGAGCTCGTTATCTCGTGGTTGGGTCAAAGCCCAAAACAACAGAAAATGAGGTTCCTTTTCGAGCGTTGGTGTCCACAATCTGTCCCTTGACCTTCTGTACAAGAATAAACGCACTAAAGGAAAAAGGACGTTCATTTTCCAAATGGCTGTTTGCTCCATTTAAACTCTTTTTGCAAGGTTATTATTGGTGCCTTTGAAGCAGACGATTCACCCTCAGTTACCTTTAGGAAGATGTTGTGTCGACTCGTCCAGAAAGTCTGGCAGCCTTTAGAGATTTGATGTCTTTTTTCCCCCCCGTTCGCTCCCGGAGGGCAGACCGAGCATGACGCAGTGAGCCTCGCCGTGTGCCAACCAGGAGAAATGAATCATGCTGAAATGACTGAAAATCAGCTTTCTTGGCAGAGAGGAAGGCCTCACAAAAAGGAAAGTAAGACACGGTAACTTTGTGATGAACTGTCAGCCAACGAGTCCTTGAAACTCAACACAAAAACCGTCCTTTCTGGAGAAAAACAGCTCCTTTACGACCTTGTTGAGTGCTGCTAACAAAACAAACTGGCCACATCCGTTAAATAGCTGCTCTTCAGTTGACGCCATCTCTGACAGCGAGTTCCAGCTACTAAAGTCTGACTAATCCAAATCAAGTGAAGGTCTTCAAGGAGAAGCTGTGACAACAGTTCAGAAGTTAACATCAGAAGTTAACTTGTAGCATAAAGGAGTGACAATTGAACCCTGGAGTGTCCAACTCATCCCAGTTCAGGGGTCTCATACGGCCAAATCGAAGATCAAAGAGGCCGGAAAAGTTTCATTATTGCATCATAACCTTTAATGATGATTTCAAAGTTTGACTCCTTTTTTGGAGAGAAAAAAAAAAGCACGATTACATTTGTTGATTCTTTACACATCTTCACTCTCAATAAGGGAGCGAGAAATCACTCAGCTGTTGTCAGATGGTATTTCTGCCCCCTGTTGTTTCGTTTTTGGTATTACGATCGTTTACCACCGAGGCTAAATCAGTGAATTTCTCAGACAGATTAGAAACCCAGATTTATCGTTGAATTTTTTTGCTGCGACCTCGCAAACCGGATGAGTTCGACACCCCTGATTTCATCTTACAGGCTGCAAACTCCACGAGTTGCATTTAGTGAGTTCCTCAAAGTTTCCCTGAAGGCCACGAAAACAAACAACCTGCCAGTCAACATCTAAGAAGGTCACAACTATGTTGTTTTATTTTTTGATAACTGATACAGGATAAATGTTATACATTCTATTTTAACACTGATATTTTACTTTTTATTTTCAATGTCATTATGCAAAAAAAAAGAAAGAAAAATAAAATAAAAGACAATTCAAAGTAAACATTTGGTGAAATCATGATTATGATACATAATTTGACTGTTTCATCAATATTAAACCGAATAAATTTTAGGACTCACTGCTGCCCTGGTGATGAATTGTTCAGCTACAACACAAAAAATGGGGGAAAATACAAAAAGAAAAGAAAGAAAGAAAGAAAAAGAAAACACAAACATCTAGAGTTGGCTGACCGCAAACACTGTAAAGAACCACATGATCTGTAGATGTATCAATCAACTTGTGTAGGTGCATATATAAAAATGCAGGATCCCTGTTGTATATATGCACATACAGTAATAATGAAAGTACTATAGTTCTGTAGTGGGCCTACAGACAGACAAAATGAAGAGAGCAGGATACACAAACATACACACAATTACCATCATCTCTCCATATAAACACACATAAACCAACCAACAAGCAGAAGGCTCTCTGGCTTTAGAAGCTAAAAACTACACTTGACTTAAAAAAAAAAAAAGGAAAAGGAAAGAAAAAAACAGACATTCACATTTCTGAAACAAATTTCATGATCTCTTCTTAACGTTTTCACCTGACCGGCTTCCTCTGTCCGTCAGTCTGACCAACTTCACCGGAGAAGCTGATGATGAGGATGATGAACTCCGTTTTGTGCCATTGTGTCCAAACTCGCCCCGCCGACGGGGGCAGACTTCACTCGGGTTGAATACTTTGCTGTCTGTTGGTCCTCGTCTCCACAGCGCCGTCCTCGCACTGCGCACTCATTCACTGACTCACTGTCTGTCTGCCAGTTTCTCCATCCGCGAGTGAAAGTGAACGAGCGAGCGCACTGTGGAGGAAGGTGGAGGGATTGGACCGCAGCCGTTTAATGTTTAGTGTACAGATGTCCTTTTTTAGTCCATGCATTTTTCTGTGTGCGTGTGTGTGTCAATGTGCGTGTTTGTGTGTGAGTTTGTCCACCTTGATGCGAGCCTCTAAGGTGAGGAAGGCGCTTTGCTACTACTGTAATGAACCTGGTATCTGTTGACCGCTTGCCCTTTCACTTCAGTCGACAGGCAGGTGGTCTTGCAGGGGATGAAGTCCTCCTCTTCCTCGCCCAAAAGCCAGTTCTGCACAGAGCGTTCAGCCGAGGCTGTGACGTGATTGGCCAGCCAGCCCTGGTGCCACTTGTCAAAGCGTTCGTGCTGGCTCGCTGCCACTCTGTGCTGGGACTGTGGAGGAAGAGGAGAAGCCGTCAGCCTGGCTGCTGGGACACCAAACAGGATTTAACAGGCAGAGAATGTACAAGCGGGATTGAATTTCTTCCCCTCCCGGCGTTACTCAGCTGCAGCAGAACGCTGACGCTGCGCCGCATCGGACAGCGAGGCCTGAAATGAACCGCCGACGTGGGGCCTACCTTTCTGGCCTTGACCAGCGCCCCGCGGCGGTACATGTAGTCCTCGGAGTTCATCACGAAGACCATCTTGTGGGTGTTGAGCTTGAACCGGCAGTCCAGGCTCCCGGCGCTTTCCACCCCCAGCTGGCGGTGCCACTCTCTCCTGCAGCGCATCGCCTCCACCTGCCGCACCTGCCAGCGCCGGAAACGACGGAGGTTCCTGACAGACAAGAGACGCACAAGTTAGCGCGTTCCAGCCACACGGTTGAAAGTCTAACACATTCCCACATCCGACAGGCACATTATTGTCATCCTGTTTATCTCTACAAGTGGAAGGAAAGGTGATGGATTTGAAGTCGGACACAGACGGACAAACTCTGAGTTCACCGTCAAAATGCAGCAACTTGAAGCATCAAAAGCCCTAAAACACAAGCATTGACCTCAGCTTCAGACAACTAAACATAAAATTGACAAAGCAGCTTTAGTTGGACTGTGTTATCTTTAATAAAATTTCAATCGTAAGCTTTCTTTTCCTTTAAATTACAGTCTAAAACTTTAAAACCTTGTGATCAACATATTTGTAGGAAAAAACTATTAAACTGGCAAGAACTGAACAGCGACATTTACAGATATGTTTCTTTTATGCGGAGCATCACTGACTGCATAGTTGATAGGATGTTTCTTCTATTAGTCAGTGTTGCTGCCTGCTTCTCTGCTGCGAAGTTTAAGCTTCGAGTTACTCGCAGTTTTATTTACATCTGAATTGCCACTAGATGGCGCTGTTATAAATGGCCTGGGTAAAATCTGGCCTTCAGACTGTTCAGAGTCACATTTTCTGCTCAACTGGCTTGAAGCTTGCAGCCAAGTTGGTGCTCGAAAGCATCTAGTGTCTGGCAGAAAGTAATTTCACCTCATGGAGAAACCTAAAAACAGAGCAGAGTCCAGTGACAGTCGAGAAAAGGTCATTTTTCTCACAGTTAAACGATTGGCGATGACGCAGCCAAAAAAGTCTGTGTCGAACTAATGTGTTGAAGATTCTTACCTGGGAAGAAACACGGGTTTGAAGAAGTATCCCTCCGCCTGAGAACACAGGCTGGACTCTGTTCCGACAAAATGCTCCATGTAGCTCGACAAGCACTGATGGAGGCAAAAACAAGTTAGAATTACACCCCAATTGCCTCTTAGTCAAATTCCTCTGTAAAAACAAGTTAAAAAAAAATGTGTTCAATTAGAATCCATTTACCTGGACGTCGAGAGGATCGTCGGCCTGAGCCTCTTCTGTGTCCAGCAGCTCGATGGTCATCGTCACGTGACCTTTGTTTTGAATAAACATCACCTGATGCAAAGAAATGAAGAAACACGAGGGCGAAGTCAGTACATCAGAAAATAACCGGTGTCATATTCTCAGAACAGACACTGAAGATGTTTGTACTCTATAAATAAAACAAAACAACATGAAACTGCAACCAGCTATGCCAAAGAGCATTTCTGAAAAACACATCTTTAATTTATCTTGATTAAAAATACAATGAAACGCATACTTTTTAGCTAATGAGGTCATTTCACAGAACAGCTTTTTTGAGTTGGAATTCACAGAATTTCTGCTTTCCTCCTAAATCACTGAGCATCTAAACGCAGCAACGAATACAGAGGCAGATAATAGAAAACAGCTCCATTACTTATATAAAAAACCAGTAATGTGTCAGTGACAAATGTGTTATCTAAATGCTGCATTTATGAGGCATTTGCGCTGACCTTGAAGCAGTTTTCTTCTGCCATGACCCTCTCAGCTTTCCACTGGTAGCTGGTCTCCCAGGCTGCTCTCACACACTGTGAGGAGAGATTTCCCCCAGCTGCTCCCCGCTTCCTCTCAGCCAGGTACAGATCCACCACCTGCAGACACACCTCATCGCTCACCAGGTGCTGTAGCTGAAAGTCGAAGAGGCGGAAGGAAATCAGAAACACTCAGGTGTAAAAACTCCCCGTCTGATAAAAGTACTCATCGTGGAAGGCGGCCGCTCCTACCTGCCGAATGATGTTGTGGATGACTTTGTCGATGGTAAAGCCGATGTAGGCGTGGATGGTGAACATTTCTCTCAGTGTGTCTTCGTACTGCGTGGAGTCCAGGTTTCCATCCAGCAGACTGCGCACCATGTCCAGGAAGGCTGGGTAGTACTCCTCCAACTCAACCTCACCTTCACAAGCACACAGATGCTGAATTTACTACAGCAGCTTGACTCAGCACACCGACGCCAGCGTGGCGACGCATTCGCCTCCAAAAGTCAAAACTTCAATTTCCTACTTTATTCAGGGGTGAGACTTACTGGGCTGTTTGAGGCGGAGCTCCATGGCGAGGTCGCACGCCTTTTCCCGCCTCCCTTCCGCCATCAGTAGCCTCTCTCTGCTCTGCTCGGCACGGTGCTCCAGCAGTTGCCGCTCAGCTTGTCGGTAAACTCGCAGCAATCGCGAGCACAGAGTCTGGTGTAGCCGCAGGAAGAAATACCAGTTGTTGTTGACAAAGAACAGGTTGTAGACACCGTCCATCTCCTTCTGGTGCTCCGCTTCAGGGTCCCGCAGGTCCACCTTCTCCCCGGTTGCACCTGAACCCGTCTCCATGGGTGTGGACCCCGGCGTGGACGTAGCAGTTCCCGCGGGTTGGCTCGTGTTACTCGAGGTTGTGGAGGCCTCCGTGTCCGTGGGTTGGGGTGGGCTGCAGCGCCTCCTCCTGGACTCCCCGTTGAGGTGCTGCTGTGGTTGGGACTGGTTCTGGGACTGGGCAGATTGAGGCTGTGATTGACTAATTGCGGCTGCGTTTGCGGCTCCCAATGCGCTAGAAGAACTCCCGTTTCCTCCTGCTCCACCTGGCACTGGTGCAGCCCCACCTAATCCTCTCTCTCCTCTCTCCCCTCCTTCCTCTGGCTCAGCCTCCTCATCTGTCCATTCCTCTGTATCGCTGAGCTCGCCACGGCGGGAGAAGAAGAGGTCAGGGACAAAGTGCTGGATGATGCGCTTGATGTGATCTTTGTCATCTTTGTGGATGGTGGGCTGACGTTTGACATGGTAGATTATGAGGGACGCGGCGTCCTCAAGGATCTGCTTGTCCTCGTATGTAAACACCATGTGCGGCTCGCTGGAGGAGGCCGAACCGGAGCCGTTGCGGCCCTGATGACCAACGCCACCTTCCTCTGTGCTTTGCTCCTGACGCTGCGACACACAAAACCAAAAGATAAACACTCGAGTCCAAATGGTTTCATGGATCTATGGAAACTAAATACTGTTCAAATATTTGAACAGAGTCATTAAATACCAGCTACAAAGTTTTGCTCACAAAGCAAACACTGCACATGTTGAAAACAACTGAAAAAAAAATATCACCACTCAAAGCCTGTTTTCCTTGTTATTTCAGCATTTTCACCGACACCCTGAACAATAAGACTGATCAGATCAAATCTTGACAAACGCACAAGGTTTCATCTTGTTGACCCATTTTTGCCTGATAGTTTTCCACATACTGAACCAGTTTCAGCTTATTGTGAACAATTAACAAGTGTTACTTTCCAGTTGAACTGTGACTACCAGGGTGAGATTGTCATCCGAGTGTAAAAGCTCCATTTTATGTTGTGCAGCAAATTGAAGTCTTGCTGTGTCTAAAATTGAGTGCGTGTCACCAATTTAGCCCATGTGATGTTTTTCACACATAATTATCTTCTTGTCATCGGTGATGAATTGGAAAAAACAAACAAAAGAGTTTCACCTCGTCATAGACGCTTTCAATCTCGTTGAGGAGACTCTTGGAGCGCAGGGCCTTCATGTCGTTCTGTTTGAAGTTGACACCTTGGTGGTCCAGGGACTTCAGGTAGGCCTTCTCGTACTGCTCTCTCCAAATCTTATTGAAGCCCTGCTGGGCCTCCCTCCACTCCTCCTCCTTCGCTTTCAACCTGGACAAGAAAACACAGACTTCGTGTTAACGATTTACAGAAAGCAGCCTGATGCTTTGTTAACAGTTTGTGTCAGTGTTTGAAGAGCATCTGTGCTCTTGTTCCACAGAGAAACGCTTCTGTAGGACACAAATATCTCGGTTAGTCAAACTATTTCTACTATTCTACAACTATTTCTCTTTGGTAAATGGGTGCAAATATAAAAGCACCATATTTCGAAACTCCATGCTTGCAGATGTTGAAAATGACACTGATAACGATACACATAAGAAATGATACAAAAATCAGTCTTGACCTTTTCAGCACAACAGGCACGGCGGTAGCAGGACTTCTCTTCAGTCCCTCAATGATCTCAGGGGCTTTGTCGCCATAGATACGATACACGGCACGGCGCTGGATGACCTCAGAGGTGCCGCCCAGACAGTCGTCTAATCTGAATCGGTCCTGGTCCTCCGGTGACAGGCGGGACAGCTTCTTCTGGACGCTCTCTAATACCCTGATGGTGGCCAAGTTTGTCTCCAGAACCACATCCAACTGAAAGCGTTTCAGACAGTTTTTAGAAGGCAGGTATGAAAAAAAAGCACAGTGACTGTGCTGCGAGGGTGAAAACATTTCACTTTACAAACTAAAATTGTTTATCACAAGCACCTCAAATCTTTCATCCTCACAGCGATGCAGCTGCTCTTCATAGGGAGTTTTCTTTGAGCTCACAAATGTGGAGTCTTCTGACCAGGAGGGGAATGACACCCAGGTATCGTTCAATACCTTCACACAAAGAGATGAAAACTTGAGGTTGAAACAATAGAAGTTTTCCCTGTGAAAATATTCTATCATTTGTTGTTTGCTGCTTTTAGGGGTGACATCCTGCTTAGCTGGTGCACTGGCATCTGTATGCACATGCACAAGCACGTGGGAAGCCATGTATACACATTCCTGTCAATGGTGTCACACTATATTACTGATCTACAGGTGGCAGTAATGTGCCACAAAATGCAGCATTGCACCAGCAAAGCAAGACTGAGCATAAACAGAGCAGGATTTAAAACATGGGAGACAAAGCTGCAAAAATATCGGGATAGAGACACATTCTGACAGACGACAGTGTTGGAACTCCACCTCTAATGCATTGGTACAGCAATGATATGTAGTAAACTGAGTGGACATACCTCCTTGCATAGGGCCGTGCGCCCGCTGCATTTAGGCTGCTGGTAAGTCTTGGGCAGTGCTCTATAGCTGGACCCCAGGCGCTTGCAGGAGGCGTAATCCACCTCCCGGCCTCCTCCCCCCTCCATGTAACGATCAGACAGCCCCGACACCGCATGAGAGAGCTCTTTGTCCCCCAGAAATGACTTGAACTGTGTGTACAGTTCAGGAAACTTCCTGGAGGGAGGATGGATGGATTCATGAATGACAGATAAATCAGGAGAAGACCAGCTGACCCAAGTCAAGAGTTCACCATCGCCATCGATAAAGTGAGCGCAGTGAAAATCAACGTGCTATATCACACCACCACAAAGATCATTTCAGAAGCAAGTACCACACTTCAGTTCGACTTCTTACAAGAACTCTATCAATGCATTTGTTTGTTCATTTTTCGCACTTCATCGAGTCATTTCACACGTTCGCCCAGCTCAATCATCTTTCTCTCTACTCACCCCAGGAAAGGAGTGACGAGCTGGAGCAGCTCTGCTCCCGAAACGACCTCCTGGTTGAACAAGGCAATGCAGCGCAGAAAGTTCTCGTACACTTCCTGGCTTTTGAAAAGGCGACGAACCTGAACGGCACAAAGTATGACCAAAGAGTTAGACCAAACCATTTAAAAACTGTATCCGAACAGCAATACAAAAGCACAGAGCCGGCGGGTCAATAGAGCGTGAAAACTGACATCTCACCTTATCGAAGAAGGAGAACTCTCTCAGGACTCCGTGTTTGCCAACTGAAGCAAACGACTGATCTTTGGTACAGGAATACTTCATTTTTTTCTAAATAAAAAAAGGACCGCAACATTTGACGATCATCACAAACTGGAAGCATCAACATGACTGCAGTGTGATCATTTGGTGTGGTTGGTTTTGGGGTTTTACAAAGTACTGTGGAGACTTTTGGAACTCAAGGACAAGCCCACATACATGTGTGCTTTGTCGCAGGCAGCGCTTCGAGATAAAGATTTACCTTGAGCAGTGGAGACATGTGCTGCAGGAGAATGGGCCTGGGCCGCTTTTTGTTCTGTTTGGTTATTGTGTCGTCGTCGTCCGGTCGTTTTAACTGCTCTTTCCCACCTGTAAGCGAACTCCCTGTGAACTACAGAGGGCAAAACCCAGGAGAAGCTGTTATAAACTTCAGGGGAGGAAGACAATGGATGAAATACTTCCTGATTTCATTGTAGAATATCAATATTGGTGCATTTCTGGCACATTTGCTTCAAGCAAAAAAAAAAAAAAAAAAAAGCATTCAACTGTCAAAGAATAAGAATAGTTGTTATTTATGTTGATTATTTTAACTTCACATCTGACTGTTTTGTAATTAGTTTCAGAGGAGAAACAACTTGTGAACTGCAGTGACTATGTGTAAATAATGCATAACTTTTATCATCAGTCACACCGATAAACAAAACATCAATAGCAATTCAATTCAACAAGCTGTTAAACGACATGTTGGTTGAGCGCCAAAGCTGACTGAATTGTTTATCGCCTCAATGTTAAAATACGTCTCCTGTTGTAAAACAGAAAAAAAACCAAAACATCCACAGCATGTGAGTCTATGGTTGCTTGACTAACCAGTGATCTTTTTGCATCGGGCAAAAATTGTCCAAACTCGGCCAGCAAGTCTTCTTGTCCCTTAAAGAGACTGGCAACTTTAGAAAACACCTCATCCTCAGTCATGCCACTGCTGCCCCGGCTGCCCCGGCTCTCCTTCACCTCCAGCTGCTCCTTCTGTGGGAGACAAAATAGTTTCTAAACCATTATCAAGCAATGCAAACTGAAAGTGTTTAACCTGCATACAAAAGCTCTAAAACATCTGACAAACAGGGAAGTCACTCTTCAAAAGAGATGGCCGCTGTAGATAACATTAAGTTCTGCAATGTCCTTTGTTGTTTGGTTCGAACTTGCAAAGACAAAAAACAGTTTAAAAAGGACCGTGACTTATCCCTGACAGATCGCTGTCCAGGGCATCTCAGTCCGAATATCTGAGGTAAAGCAGTGCAGAATAAAAACTGCCAAAGTTTGTCAAAATACAAAGAAACGAAAACAGGAACCGTGGTTCAGTTGCACAGTTTTAGCGTTACTCGATAGTCCTGTTTTCAGAGGGTGTACTGTTACAATTGATTACAGTCGTCAACATGGAGAGGTCGTCACATCAAAATGGACAGAAACTCCTGTGAGGCTAGTGACATCACTTACTGGCCTTTCAGTGGCCCACAGCTTGGCACACATTTTTGTGTCACTTTGAAACCTGGCTGAGGAATTACTAAAGGAAAGTATTGAGTAGCAGGTACTAATCACCAAAAGGGAAACTCAAAAAAGTGAGTAGAGTCCAATCAAGTAGTGCTGAGTAAGTAGAAGTGTAAACGCTTCATAATGAGTTCATAGAAAAGTAATTTAAAAGTTCCAAAGTACCTGATAGGTGTGAAGAATCTCTAGGAAGGCTCTATAAATCTCTGGATGGTCCAAGAAGCGGTTCTTGATCTTGTTTACATAGCTGATGGCACTGTCAAACTCTACAGGGCTCGTCTCGGAGGCTTGCGGGGACACGGAGGAGGTGGTGGCCTGATTCTGGGTGTCTCTGCTCGCCAGGGGGAGGGACAGCCTGCTGGGGGGCTCTGGAGGTCCTGCTGAGGTGGGGGAGGATAGCGACTCCGACGAGGACGCCTTGACTTCACTGGACTGTGCAGGTCCAGCTTCAGTGTGGGTGGCAGAGGTGCTTCCTGAGGACGTGGCCGCTGCAGGAGTGGTCAGACTCTTCCCCTGCTGGCCCGGGGAAACCTGCACAAACCAACAAGGTGAAGAGCTTTGCTGAGGAGCAAACTTTGGTTTACTCAGTTACATTCAGTGAAAAAACACAGAAATGTCCGATATACTAGATCACACCTGTGTTTTACATTTTGTTTTATATTCGGTTTACAAAAAATACTGTTTTTGTACTCTGAAACAACACATGCATGTCTGACTCGTCAAGGAACACAACTTTTCTGATCTGCTCCAGAAAATCTGACCGAAATGCCGTTGACATTTTAGGTAGAAACAATACATGTGAAACTGAGAGAACTGAAACCGTTTTGTCCACCAACTAAGAGTGCCTCTGAAAAGAGTTTTGAAACATGCTGCGTAAACATTTCCCCGTTGTCAACATTTAAACGATCTGTATAAACAAGTCGGTACCTCCCAAAGAAACTAAAAGACAAACTACTTCAGTGCTGTTCATACAGAGCTTACAAAGCTCAACCCATTTCTGATTTCGTAGTGGGAGTTGAAGAGTTTGAAATATCAAAACAAATAAAGTCAGTAACCGAGAAGCAGCTCTGTGATGGAGCGTCTTATCGAAGCTCCATTCACACTGCACACCTCAATGTGTAGTTCTGATTTTGTGCTGTAATACAGTTTTTTTGTGGAATTGTAATTGAAATGCGACCTCCATCAGGCTGCAGTATGCGAGTTTCATCTCCCCAAAGTGACCCACATACACAGAAGGCGACGTGACATAGCACAGAGCACGCATGTTTACAAAAGGGAAGAATGGACAAATTACAAGTCAACGTGTAACAACGAGCAAACTTACACAGTACGAATTGCAAGAAGGAGAGATTTACTAAAAAACAGAGCTTCTGATGATGTTGTTTGATTAAGTAGCCTTCAGAGCCAGTGGTGGAGGGGATGTGACAGAAATTTCAGGTGCAAGGCAACACGACCATCCAGACTCAAGTCGTGGTGAAAAACCTCAGATACATCGTTGATTGAGGCCCACATATGAAAGCAGCATCGGTCGGATGTGAAATAATCAGATTCTTACTGTTCAGACTGTTGGAGATGAGTTCAGCTCTACAAACAATCTGCTGCAGGTCAGTTTTTTCAAAGTTGTCAAAAACACAACTGCTCCCTCTGGGGAAGCTTTTCTTACCTGCGCGGAGAATGGGGATTGAAGGAAAGCCACCCCATTTTTCGGGACTTCTATCCGATACCCCGGTGGCAGGAAGGCATTGAAGCCTAACACGAGGTCCGGGTGGCCGTGAAACAATTGTGACACACGATTGATCACACCTGGTGTGTCGATGCTATTCAAAAAATGAAAGAGACAAATATATTTCAGTGTTGTGGTTAAAAGATGCAAAGTAAGATCAGCCTCCTCTCTCTTCTCACTGACAAGAAAACCCCCAACTTGCTGGAGGCTATTAGTTTAGTTTTGAAAAATAGTTAAATTACTAATTATGAACCCTGTCTCCACAGTCTGAATTACCAAGATGATTATACCTGTTGCATAATTAAAGTGAGATACAATCTTCAATCCCAGTTTTCATTCATTATGTTGGAAATGTTTTGGGTGTTTTTTTTCCTATTTCTTCTTGGGTGGTGCTATTTGGCAAAGTGATCAAGCGCCACACACAGGCTCTATCATCACTGTCTTTCGACTTTGTGTGGCAGTTCACCTCATTAAAGATGCATTACTGAACCTCAAGAACTTCTGTCAGACTCGCGACTTGATTGCATCGAATTCCCACTCGTACCTCTGCGACTTGAACTCTTTCATGATGTCGAGAAACTTGTTGTATATGCCGGGGTCGTTCGCAAAGCGAATTTTGACTTGGTCCAGATATGACAAGGCATCTTCAACCTAAACACACGGGACAGAAAGGAAACAGTTGGTGAAGCGCACTCCGCCTCAGCAAGGTGTGAAGCTCTGTTACTCACAGCATCCTTGTTTGTTGTGGCGAAGGTGAAATGTTACAGTGCTGTTAAACAGAATATGGTCTTGTCTATATATATTTAAGGCATACAAGTAGCACTACTTTTAGTGCTGTTGAAATTTGAAGACAACTTTGTGCACCATGTGTGCAATCTCTCAATCTAATGTGAACTGATACAATAGAATTAGCTTCATGTTTATCAACAGCTACGAGAGTCAATTAGTGTTGCAGTGGAGTGCACTGGGTTTCCTAAATACACTGCCCTTCATGTGCAGGTGGCCACAATATCAGAGACGTATGTGCAGTAGGAATCAATGGCACTGCACATTCACAACGTGACTGTAACCAAGTGGTAAAATAAGACCTCCCTGGAAGTGTAAAGCAGAGACTGGACTGTATTGTCTTTGTACAGGAAGAACTGGGGCCAGATTTATAGCAGCGGATCACAACACATTGTACGAGTGTGGCTAATGAAGTGGCCGGCGAGTGTTCGGATGGTGTTTGCGGTATTTATTGTCAGTAAAGTGCTAAATCAACAAACCCCTCGTAGTTAGCAGTACAGGCTGTACAAGTAACCGTTAAATAAATAAATAAGAGGCGGGGGAGGGGAGGGGGGCAAATACGACCAACACCGGGCAGCTTTTGTTCACTGTCCAACAGCTCTCAGTGTAGGATAACCAGGCTAGTTGAGACTGCGACAGGGAAAAAATATGTGTTCACACAAAGCACTGTCACAAACAGTCCACATCTGAAGAGGGTTCTTGTAGCTAACGTTAGCCCGTCAACTGACGATAATAACTCCACCAACACTTACAACACCTACCCGCATACAATTTTTTCCCCCCTCCACACAATACGTTTAGTCACAGCTGGTCCCCGGCCAGCAGTGTCGCGTTGGCACGAAACAGTGCGATAAATTAAAAACACTGCGATAACAAAGAAACGTGTAATGAAGCTGCTAATCAACTGAAAATAGCCGTCCGTTTCTTGGCTAGCCTGGCTGACGTCCTCCACTTTGTTCAGGGTGGCTGAAAAAACGAACAAGGAGGAACTTCCCACTAACCGAGCGCTGAGTTAACGTTTGCTCCTGGTAGCTGCTTCTGATAGCGTAAATAGGAAAGTATCGCTAACTGTGTCGCCCGAGTGTCACTCGGACGATTCCTCAACGAAAAAACAGCTCCCACGTCCAACCTTAAATGTCAGTGTTTGGCTGTTTAGCGATGAATTACTTTTAATAGGCCAGCGAGCTAACTAACGCTAGCCAGCCGATCCTTTCACTACTCTCGACGGCAGCGGAGAAAGAGAAAAAAGCTCCAAATCCGGAGCAATGATCCGACCAACAAAATGGTTCTGACTCAGAGGGGACTTTTCCCTTTGCCGTGTCCGTTGTCTTCTTACCTTCAGCTTCTGGAAGTGCTGCTGCTGCACTTGCTTTTGTGATATAACGTAAGGCTTGTCTTGAATTTGGTTTATTTGCTTCGCCGAGCTGTGCGCCTGAATCTTCGCCATTATCCCGGCGACGGGAGGCTGGAGAGCCGCGACCACAACTTGAGAGGGAAGCTTCGGTTGTTACCTCCAGTTGTTGGCTAGCCGACAAACCGTGCTCTCGGTCGGGGAGCCAGCCTGCCACAAGCGAGCGAACCCTACTTTGCCTGGCTGGACAGTCTCTGCACAGAGGCGAGAAAAAGGACGGGAAACCCGGCGGAGTGGAGGCTGGTGACAGACGGGCTGCTACTCGCCGCGACTTTGACTCCACATCGCCATCGAATCGAACAAGCAGAAAGGAGAAGCGTCGGAAAATAAGCTCGGGGACAATGGTTGCCGTTTATCGTATTTAAAATAACTATCGCCTGTCTCTTTAAATTCGGCGGCAGCGGTCTTCTCTTGGCGTCCGGAAGCCAGAGTAGGAGTGAAAAATTGAAAAAAATAGGAGTGAAAAATTGAACTGCGCAGCCGCAACGATGGGAGGAGCTGAGTTCACAAGAATCAGATTGCTCCACTCCCCCTTCACTGCTACAAAGGAACAATGTTGCTCCGTGCAAAACGATAGCTACATACTTCTCCGAGCAACCCGCAACTACGAGACCCGACGGTGGGCCGAGCGCCGACTGTGAGGCAGATCGATACCGGGGCTATTGATAGACACCGGCGGCTCATTCAGGAGGCATGTGGCCGAGTGCAGCACCGAGGCAGGCTTGTTGTTCCAGCTCAGTGGCTTCCCAACCTCTCGAACACTTGCGAAGGCTTTTCAAAGAATAGACACGATCAACTTTGTGCATTTAAAATGATTTATTGCGGACACAATGACAAACAATAGAGGGTTAAGTGTTTATTTAATCTACTATGCAATACTAGTACAGTGCTTCTAGTACTGCGTGGTTATGTTGCCTTTGGAGGGTAGTGAAAGGACTCTCCCATGTTTATGAACTGCACCAGCCATTATGAGGCTTTGGCAGCCAGCTTCCACCTTTGTAGCCACTGCTGAAAAGTCAGACCACCTTTAGCCACCTCAGGAAGGACATACTGGGCTGGTTTATCCCACCTAAAACAGAGAAAGCACAAAGCCATCTGAAAAGCTGCAAAGCAAGAAAAAGCGCACAAAATGGGGCAAAAATACTCACAACTTGATGGGATCCAGTAAAACAGATATATCTCATTCTGGTTCATTTTAGTGGTCTCAAGTTTGGTATGTGTTACGTTTGCAGGCTGCAGTGACATGAAGATGTACAGCAGTGTTTATCTAGTATTGTTTATATTCCTCTGGTCAACCTACATTCATGCACGACAACAGCGAACAGCACAACCTTTTCTGATATGAAGCAACACTACCAACTCCATTATCACAAAGAAGCAAGACAAAGTTTATAGACAAAAAGACTAGAAATGGTTTCACTAGTTTAACCAGGAAATGCCAAAGCAAGTTTGGCATCCATAACAAATAAATCTTTTTGTCAAATCAAACCAAACTTGTTTAAAACTTCATATTTGATACCACAAAGCAGCTATAAGTAATCTGTCATCATGTGTAAAAAGTCAAAGTTGAACCAAGTTTCAGGTTAGCGGTTTGCAATTTTTTTCAACTTTGCTCCCCTTGTCACCTGCAGGTGTGATTTCGATAACATAAACGGAAGACTTTGTGTATATACACAAAAAGTACAGAATGTCAAGTCACAGATATGGAGTTTAAACAACACATCTGTAACCAGAAAGCAAACTCTTTACTTTCTGAAAACGCAAAGTGATAGTTTGGATTCAGAAATGTTTCTCACCAATAAGAGATGGCAGTTTTGACCTGGTCACCATAAGAAAGGCCCTTGGCACATCGGTGAGTGAGGCCTCTGACTCTCGGTAGCAAAGACTTCAGCAGCTTCTGATCCTCCTCCGTGACTGTGGACAGCAAAGCTAGAAGGCACAGAGAGGACAACACAATGATGTTACATTAACCTCATATACAAAGAATTCATACTCCCTTGATACAAGCTTCTCCTTGATGAGCACTGTTGGTCACCTTTTTGATTGGAGGCTTGAAGATGTTCAGCGTCTTTCTGCGTTTTGCTCAGACTCGTTGAATGAAGCTGCAGTAGCTGACGAAGAAATCGCAACTCAAGCTGCTGGCTGCGTGACTGGGAGCACAACTCTTCTGGAGCCTGGAATGGAAACAATGAGAAGAAATGTGAGCTTCAATGCTTAGGAAAGAGAAAAACTAGAAGTTTCACTCACGCATTCACAGGAAAAACAAAAATGATGCTGTGAGTGACAGTTGCAAGTACTCATAGAAGCTTTAGAAATTAAAGTTCATCTTTTCTTTGCAACTGTGCATTAAAAGAAATTCAGTTTTTTATATCTTCTTTTTGCGAGAGCAAGGCCGGGGGATAAGTGATGACAGTGACCGTCAAACCCACTCAGTAAACATTTAAAGACCAGCTGCTTGTGTAACTTCTACAGAGAAATATTTTGATTCCAAATACAGTGCATATCCACTGGCACACTTCACCTGTAAAACAGCACAGTGGGATTTTTTTTTTATGAGCATCACTGAGAATAAGGTTCTAATGATGGCTGGAGGAGCTCCTAGGGGGGATCGTGCAGGCTGTTTCTCACCACCCGAGAGAGAAGTCGCATTGTAACACAATATGCAACCCAAAGCTAAATGTACATCGTGCTTTTACCTACCGTTTTTGCAAGTCTTCACGTTCACTTATGATAATTACATGTATAGATTCATGAGGTTCACAGGTTTTGCTGAAAGATGTGGTTGAGGTTTTTGTGACACACCTTGAGCGTTAGGGCTCACATGGACTCACAAAATCCAACAAACAGCCCATCACTATGAAAGATTACCCTCCAACTATCACTCCTCAATACTCTGCTTAGCAACTGCCTCTGACTTTCCTGAGCACCAATGACCATGTATTTATAGAAAGTCATTTTTTCAGTCTCATCCAGTTTAAAATTTGATGAAATTCAAGGACCGTTGTGACTACACAGCAGTGCTCTGGGCAAGAAGGCAAAAAAAGGGAGCACTCAGTTGAGTTAAATCAGAATACATGCCATCATAATCAAACACTCACCTTATACAGAGGGAACATCAGGCTTCGACACAAGTCGCTGAAGGCTGGAGATTGCAAGCGGTAGATGGACAACCATGATGCAGGAACTCTCTGTATTCTGATGACAGAAAAAAATTGCTTTTCTATTTTTGCTCTTTGAGGGTCATAACATGATAAAGGCGATAATTAGACATCCTTTCCTGGACGCCTCCTTGATGGGGGTAAAATGCTTGAGTTTGCAGCAGCTGGAGTCACAGATGTCCCACTGATGGAGGAGGATGATTTACTGATAGCTACAGTTCTACCGTGATGCTCTCTGCTTTCCCTCTGGGAATTAGGGAGCCATCGATATTTACATGCAGATTTTTTCACACATCCTAATGTGAGGAAAACATAACGTGCAAAATTTGCTTTGTGTTACTGCGAGTTGTTGTGACACAAACACTCGGAATTTAGTTTTGGACACTACAAACATGAAAAAAAAGTGTAGGATCTTAATCCTATTAATAAAAGCAACAAATGTTTACTTACCCTTCAATATTCCGACGATCCAAAGAAGGAAGAGAAACTGTTCCCAGTTGTTTAGCTTCTTTAGAGACACCATTTCTGAGATTGCTTGCCGCAGTGATTACGTCTCCAAACTGTGGCACAAGCTTAATCTGGATAAATTCTTGTAACTGGAAAAGAAGAGGGATTGTAATCCTGAAGACAACCCACAGAAATAATATTGCTAAATGACAAAAATGCCTTTCTAAAGAAAGTCAAACCTCTCTGTGAAGTCTGATTAACTGCGTCTTGGCTGTGGAGTTTCCTTTAATGAGGCTTCTGATCTGCTCCTGTCGGAGAATCTGCAGAGAGAAACAACAGCAGGAGGGTACAGCAGAAATATTGACAGCTGTGCCATTCAAGATCAACAACATCAAACTGTTATCTTCGTGGAAACACAAAAATATACTTCAACAAATATTTAACAACATGTTATCTTATGTTTTGTTGTGTTTAGAAGACAAAAGCTGCAAGCTTTCTCACCACTTGCTTCCTGAAGTCCAGAATGCTCTGCCACTGGCTGCGAAGACTTCTTAGTGCTTCTTGTTGGTTCCTGGCAAATAGGTCAAGCTGCATGCAGCGTTCTCTGACCTGATCTCTGGCTGCTGCCTGCATCACACACTGCAGTTCCACCTCCAAAGCAGACCTGGGAAACCAGAACACAATCCAGGAATGTCAATAAACCCCCCCCCCCCAAAAAAAACCTCGTCCAGTGGCTTGTCGACGATATGAGTGGAATAAATGAGGTGAGAGGCATACAGTGCTGAGGTTTCGTTCTGAAGCCCGTCTGACAGACCAGACACCTCCTGCTCCGCGTCTTTCCTACATGCCTCCAACTGGTGTTTGAGCTGCTTGACCCTGGAGCGAGTCTGAGCCAACTCCACCAAACTGTGCTCCACTTCCCCCCAAGCAGCCTACAACAAAAACACACATATTGCCCAGAATTATAACCTCAATGCACAAACACCTTTTAACAAAGTACTTGCTCAAATGGGATATAACACTGCAGAAATGTAGCACCTCCAACAGGATCTTAACTGGTGGCAAGTCATTCTCTTCCTCTGCTGACATGTCCAGTAGGTGATTGCTTTCATAGCGAAACCTGAACATCAAATAAATCGTAATATAAACATTTTATTTCCACAGTCTGCATGGCACTGCAAAGTTACAACTTTTGTAACGAGTTGCAGGTTAAATTACCGCAACGCTGTCGCATCCTGTGTCACATCCAGAGAAGCCACTTTCTCCTCCAGGTCTCGTTGCTCTCTTGCAGCTAAATATTGTAGAGCTGAGAGAAGGTGATTTGGTGGATAATCCTTCAAGACATTCTGATCATTTAGAAAGAAGATGGAAAATAAAAAACAGTAAACAAGCAGCCATAAATACACAATTACCGGGAACTTTCAGTGAGCTCTGACCACACTGCACTAACCTCCACAGCACTCAGCCAGTAGTGAAACACAGCAGTCCTCTGTTCTCGGGTCATGCTGAACAAAAAAAACAATGAAGTGATTTAGTGACCAATGAAGATAAAAGTATACAGTGAGAATATTGAATAGTATTGTGTCCACTTTGCTCCTTACTGTTTGGCTGCAGAGTTTTGCGTTTTCAGTTCACTCTCTTGCAAAGACTGATAGAAGTGGACCCGGTCGTCACACAGCTCTCTCACTTCACGCTGACAACAGGAAAAAATTCAACACATTGAGTATTTCTATTGGTCAGCGGTTGCCGTGCGAAAAAAGAAGAAGATAGGATTGGGGTTAGTGTGTCAATGTTGCTGAATGCTAATCACACACCGCTATGTTCTTTCACCTGCTGTGGTGCCCCAAAATCAGAGTGAAAATGGCAAATACACAAAAAACTATAGTGATGTGTGCTGCTTCTCACCAAGGATGACTATCAGTATTTTCATGTGAAAATGTGTTCTAAGCTTCCATGGGCAATATAGTACACTTTTGAATGTTTCTTGAGCATAATCCCAGTTGAGATTGAATGAGATGATACAAACAGATTGATGTATATTGCACTTACCAGGACTTGTGGCTCTGCTTTAGTTTTAGAGTTGAGGTTGTCCTCGTCTCTGCTGTTGGACGGCTCAATGTCAAACAGCACTTCAATTTCGGCTTTCCTGCAACACAGTTCTCTCTTATTTTTATGGTCGTAACAGCTACATTATTTATGATAGTTGCATGAAAGATCTTGCTTCAGTCATTTTGATTGTAGTATAGAAGCGGTTTTGTTTACTTGGCCATCTGTTCCAGTGCATTACAGTGCCCACTGAATTTTTGCGTATCATCAGAGAGCACATTGCGGCCCAAGAAGCAGCGCTGTCTGAAGGCTTGGAGAAGCAGCTCTCTTTGTTGGCAGTCCTCCACCTGGGCCCAAGTACAACTGATAGACTGCTCTGTGTGTGACAACAACAGCAGCAGCAGAAAACATTGGCATGGGAGTCATCTTTAATCATGGAACAGAAAGTGGCATCAATAAGCTGGATTCCTCAAAAGACAACTCCTGCAACAGTGTTTTTCTTTTACCCAAAATTCAAAACAATGTCTTCAACTGTTCTGCTGACAGGATGAATTTAATCCTTTTTTTTTTCGAACAAAAAGTAATACAAGTGCAATCATTGAATATTGATTTCAAGATTGTGTGCACAGTTATCTTCAACTGATGCCGATTTCATGCTGCAGGGTGATGAACTGACCTTGTGTGGCCACCTGCTCCTCTGTTTCGCTAATTTGTGAGTCCAGATGAGTGATCTCGGCTCTGAGCTGCTCAATCTCCCTCTGAAGCTGTCTCCGCTTTGCACCCTCACTCTGGTCCTCCACCTGCTTCAGCTGAGCATGCGAACACATCCATAAGCACTACATATAACACGTCTGAAGACAGCTCATCATCAGACCATTGAGATGAGGTCCAGCAAAAACAAGTTGTCTTTTCAATGTCAAAAGTTCATGTCATGCTCTGTAAAGATTAAAATTTAGCAAATGATTACAATGGGTATTTTTTTGTTGCTATCGACAAAAAAATTGTTGGTGGACAAAAAGAAACCCCACCTCTTTATCTTGAAGGACTTTGTACCTTAGAGATCATATTGTCAAGGAGATCACTGAGCAGTGCGATGAAGAACGGGCAAAGCAAAAAGCAATCGTGACAAAATAGAAAAAGAATTGGCAACATTGGTTCCTGTAGTTTTTACCAGTCTGGTGATTGTTTTGTGTGGCAAGACACCAAATTCCTTTACAATCATTGACTGCATGCTGTTCCTCACATATAACACAAATACAAGGTCACAACTGACAAAACTGTGCAATTTACAAAAATTGTATTTATAAAAAGGTGTGAATGCTGTTTTGAGCTCCAATCACAAAGGATACCACTGAAGATTTCCACGCATGATCCTCACATTTCTGCACAGTGAATGGAAAACAGAGACAGTGAATAAGCTGTGATTCATTATTATACAGATGAACAACAAGGTGATATTGTGGTGAGCAGTGCCACATCACAGCTTTAAAGCCACACGAGAATGTATCCGATAGTGATTGTCTACATGGGCCTTTTGATGGATATGTGTTGGTTGGTATAAATTAGCCTCTTTTGAATTAAGAGTGGATAAAGTGGCTACGGAAGATGAGAGGGTGGGTTAAGAAGGGTCGTGGGGAAAACACACTCATGCTCTTCCTCAGTTTAATGATAAAGTCTCTTTTGTGTCAACACGGACAACGAATGGTTCAGGAATGAAAGAGTGCTAATGGATCTTCTCATACAAATACGACAGACCTCTGCTGAAAGACATGTTGGATGACATATTTCCATATGGACTTCCCCGTCCCAACACAGAGGCTGGAAAGAAACACATGATGTATTAAATCCAAACCGTGTCAGTATCGTTGTTTAGATGACATTGAAGCGGCAATGGGTAAAAATGTGTCTTGCACCTACGTTTTGAAATAGCTGTCATTGGGCAGGCTGTCCGGAGGCAAACTAAACTCCTCTGTTGCCCAGCGCTTCAGCTCATGCACCAGGTTTCTGTCCGCCATTCTGACACAACTTGTGGATTGCTAGCTCCTGTTAGCAGCGACAGGCGTCAGCTGCTCACCGAGGCCAGTTAGCACGGATCGCTGGCTGCAGTTAGACGAATGAAAAACTTGAAACCTGTTCTGCCCTGACGCTAACAGCGACGCTAAGCAAACCGTCGGAGGCGAAGCGATATTCGCGACATTTCTTGAAGCGTAAAACGCAAACTTTCAAAATCCCGCTCGTTTATGGTACTTCCGGTAAAAATTTCCGGTCGAGCAGCGCCGCCGCCGGTGGCGGTTAGCTGTTGCCATGGATACAGACCGTTTTATCAATACAGTGAAACCGAAACATACAGACATTACACTATGCTCTCACAGGGGGCACCGTTATGAAGCATCACTGACATAATGCTTAAAGATGTTATAGGGCGCCTGATTTGCGGTTTATCATCGTATTGACTGAAGTAAAGAGTAATTCTGTTATGTTGCATTTGATTATCTGTTGTCAGCAAAACGATGACTTGAGCCGTTTGCCACTAATGCAAGTGTGCGCTTCGGAAGAGTGCGGTTTAACGTTGGACTGCAACGGAAGAGTTCATCCGTCTCAAGTTAGAATAACAGCGAACAAAACCGACACCAGCCGTATACTGCGGTGAAGGGGACGTGACGTTTATTCGAGGGGCGCTTGATTTGTCTTCACTTGCCTCAAAGGTGGGCGGACATCGCACCTTCCTGCCACAGCCCAACTGAATTGTAGGTCAACACGGAAATCAAATTGAATGTGGATCCGCCAGTGTTATCGAGACAGTTATAAAAGGTTTAGGTTCGAATCCCAGTAGCGCTTTAGGATCACCGTTTCTGACACGTTCAAAGAACTTTTACAACAATAAGATAAAAATGGCAAGGAGAGAAGAAAGCTTTGGAAAAGATTTGCTTTTGTTTAATAATATGACTATTTATGTCTGGCAAGTAATTGTGAGTTGAGAAAGAACCACGTAAGCTTTGTTATTTCACAAAAAATAATGGATTGACTTGTTTTTTGTTGTTGTTTGAAAATATAGCCTGAATTTGTTCCCATGTTTCATTGAACATGTGAACCATGAAACTGTGTGACTAATCAAGGCCAAAACAAATCAAACCATGTATCAGTTAGTCAGATGAGAGTGATTTTTGACAAGTTACTTTAGAATATAGATTTTCAGTTGAGCTTCATTATTTTATTATTTGGCTCCTCAAATGCTCCATTCTCAAGAAAAATTGAGATTAGAGAGAAATGCATTAAGTACGACTGGCAGTTTTCTTTTTGAAGAAGATTTTAATACTGCAAAAAAATCCAAAAATGTCATAGATGTCTAATTGCACAGCATTAGACTTTTTGTTCACAGAGGCATATTTCAGCTACACAATTCAAACAGAAGTCTGTGAAAAAAAACACAGAAAATAAGGCAACCATTTTGCTATTCTCTTATAGTCACATGACATGACTGAATCTCCAAGCCTTTGATTTTTTTATGCGTTAAATAAATTACACCCAAAAAAACAAAAATAAAAATAAACAATGCTCTGTTGGCAATGAAAATAGTGTCACAGTATTTTTTTTGAAAGTCTAATGCGTTCCGTTCTTACATACAAAATGAAAAACACCCACTTGGCATTTCTTAAAATATACAAAAGTAATACATTCAAAATAAGAGCATGAGAGTCACAATGAAGTGGGTATGATAAAAAAAAAACCTTCATCATGGTCTCTCATTGTTATTTCCTTTTTTGAACACACCTCTGGAGATGCTTGTGATTGTACAGTGTCCTTAGCACCATGTTGAAAAGTGACCGGTAATGACTTCAGGATCAGCTTGTCTACTGTAGTTTGCATCAGGTTATCGTATCCTGGTGAAAAGGTTCAGGACGGACACAGATTCCTAAAACAAAAGACAAAGAGAGAATGGGTTTATTGATTTCAAGGTACAAGGAGGGAAGAGGCTTTCCTCAATATCAACTGACTCACCTTTGTTGACCGCGTTTTACTAAATACGTTCCAGAAACGCAGAGTCTCGTCTCCGGCTCCTGTGACAATCGCCTCACCATCAGGGGACATGGCCTACATGGATCAAAATATACATTTTAAATCATCACATCATCAGAGTTTACTTTCAAATGTATCCTGCTTTCCTGCTGGTAGAAACAAGAGGCATGATTCCTCTGATTTCAGGTTGTAGGAAACACACTCACCAGGTAGAGCACTCTGTACGAGTGTCCTGTGAGTTTGGCCACTTGAGTGAGAGCCGGATATTTCCACACCAGGATCTGGTTCTGGGAGTATCCATGGGTGCTCACCTGGACAGAGACCACTTGTTTAAAAGAAGGGTTTGCATCTGGGTTGTCACGTTTCCTTCAGGATGAAATCACAGACAGTAAATCAAGTGGCCACGGCGTGTCTGTAGTCACCTACCAGTTCATTTGCATGCTTGGACCAGGCCAGGTTGCACACCTGGGAGCCAGTGTCCATACACTGCAGCGGCTGTGACGTCAAGGTGTTCCAAAAGCGAATGCAGCGATCGGCGGTGCCCCCTCCAGAGGCCAGCAGGCCGTGTTGGTGGGGGGACCAGGCGATGGCTTTCACTGCGGCCAGGTGGTCCATGTAAGTCTGCACCGGGCTCAACGACGAGTGGTTCCACACCAACAGCTGTCGACAGAGATCGTTTCCTTATCAGTGTGAGCAGCACATGAACCCGCGGGGGCGTCGGTGGGTCCACGGACACGATTCTACCTTGTTGTCGTTGCCGCCAGAAGCCAGCAGCTGATGGTCGGTGCTCCATTTCAAGCCGCACACTTCTTGTCTGTGCCCTTGCAGCCGTCTTTCCGACTGGAGCGGCGGCGTCCGCACGTCTCTCTGGAGGATCATGCGGTCGCGGCTCCCGGACGACAACTGGTCTGCGTTCCAGGCCAAAGCTCCTGTGCACACAGTGAACTTTCAATTTTGATCCGTCATCGTCCTAACTCGAAAATCTGGCTCTTTCTTTTCTTCTCTCTATTGTCTGGTTTGAGCCTTTAATTAAGTGTAACTGTCGCACAGTCATTTCATACCAACTCTGGCTGTGTGGCCCTCTAAGGCGAACAGTTTCTTGCCAGCACCAGAGTCCCAGATTTGGACATAACCCTTGTGTGTCCCCACCGCTACGAGGTTCCCCTGAAAACACAACACGATCTTTTTACAAGCCAAACTAAAACCAAAAACCTTTCGGAACACAGGAAGTGACTATGTTCGTACTGACCCTTTCAGACCAGCCGACTGATGTGACCGAGTCTCCCTCCACTGATAAATCACACAACCTGGTCACCTGAGGAAAACAAACATGGGTCACTAACGCAAAACGAGTGGTGAACGCTGATGAGAAGCAAAAATCGACACCCTCTGCAATACCTGGCTGGTGCAGGCACTCCACAGGTACACACACGTGCCCAAGCCCACGCTGAGGACATTGAGAGACGACCAGTCCACCAGGTTGAGGTAAAAGTCGTCCTGCAGCTCGGGAGCATCCAGGACTTTGAAGGGAATCTTGGAGATCTTGCGAGTTGGCTTTCGTGGTGAACGCAACAATTTCTGGCTGGAAAATGAAAAAACAAATATTTGCGACAGCAAATCGAAGCTCTCGCATTTGGTCAGATTGCATGTGCGATCAACATAGATACACAAGAAAATACGTGTACCTTTTATTACTGACAGGTGATAGAGAGTAAGGGGAGATGCTGCTGCTGTCATCCGGTGAGGCTCTTTTTGTGTTGAGTGAATACTGCAGGAAACACACATGTAAACAATTAACTGCTTCAAAATCAGATTTAGCCTTTAGCAGCAAACTGAAAGTAACCAACGCATTTCTGCGTTGTGACTGCATGTGACAAAATGCTGACAAAAATTAGGGGGGCTATCATACAGAGAAAAGACTTTTCTTCTCAGGCGTTGATGGCTGCAGTCGTCTGTCCTCAGTCTGAGGGTCCTGGATCTTTTCAATTCCTGCTCCGAGAAGCTCGTTCTTCAGTAACGCAGAGTAGGCCAGCCCGTCTGCTGCATTGAGAACAGCATCCATTTAGTTCATGAGGGAGACAAAAAAAAGAGCAACAAAACACAAAACCCACAGGACTTTCTTTACCTTTGATATTATCTGAAGAGGCATCCTTTGTTTTCCTGTTCTGACTTGGTGACTTTTCATTCTCCTGAAAAAAACCCCCAAACAAAAATCAAGTCATCGATTCACAGATGTGGGGTCAGGTAAAAACTAAACAAAAAGGTCTGATGGCACCTACATTGATCCTGTGAAAGTTGATGTTCCAGTTGGCTCCCGCTCGGGTGGGAATGAATCTGTCTCCGAGCTTACTGGGTGACGACAGGGGCGAGCAGGTGGGTGTGCGGCCGTGGAGGCTGTGTAACGGCTTCTGCAAAATTATCAAAGCTTTCCTTGTGCAATTACAGTTGATCTCCCAATGTTGATGAGCACAATTCAAACACACACACACACACACACAAACCATATTTACATCTTCTGAAGTTACAGAAAAGAAACCAGAGTAAATAAAGAGATAGGAAGTAAAACTCACAACAGGGCTCGAATTGTTATTCTCAATGTTGATTTGGCGATGCAGGCGGTGTTCATATTCCGGATCCATCCCGCACCCTAATCCCTATGGTGGAGGCTGTAAATGCAGAAAGCATTACATTTGTTTGCTTTATATCGATGCATTTTATCGGAGTCCTCCCTTTATGTAAAGACAGTGAGTATACGACAATACACACAGGAACCACTTCATCATTATTGCACTTGTAAAACTGTATAACGACCCAATACATCGACTTTCTCTATTTAAAAAAGACCCATGTTTGTCTTTCTGCGTGTATTTTTTAAAGGTTAGAAATAGCCGTGATATTGAGCCTGACAGCACTGAATCAGGAAGTCTCTAATATACTGGTCACAATATTAAGAACACCCATCACTGTTCAATTAAGTTCCGCAGCATAGTAAGCGAAAAAAGACGTGTTACTTGTTAAATAAACAGACACAAAAACGACAAACAAGTCGATATTCAAAGACTTTAAGAGCTTTTCAGAGTGTGGGGGGAAGTTTTCCATGTCCACGTCCAGCAGGATGTTGCCTCATGATTTGATAATAATGTAAATTTGAGGTTTGTAAATGTAAATGGGAGTTAGGTGCACTGGATGACGGAATACGACAAACAACGGTCTTCTAAATACTCACAAATTAGCACGGCCTTGTTAAACACATTAATGATTGCCAACAACAACATAATCTTTTCATTTCATCTTTCGCTTGCTATTAAATGATTAATTGGTGACAACTTTGAATGACTGAATAGTTCAGCTACAAACGGGGTGAAAAGGCTTCACACGACATCAAAACATGCGCTTTTTAAAAGCTTTGTCCGTGGCAGAAAGCCAAGAAATCCCCTCCTTCGTAGACATTTTTGGACGGAATATCGAGGAGTAACAGCTGAACACTAGCGTTAGCTCGTTTAGCTGAAGGCTAACCTGACCACAAACACACAGAAAACCCACCTAAAAATGTCCGGCTCCAGGTTACCGCCTGTCAGCGCGGACGGCACCGAGGGGAGGCGGCTCTGGGCGCTGTGTTTGGAGTGGTCTCACACTCGGAGGTCGCTTGTTGTGCTCCAGTTTTAGCTCAGGTCTTCAGGACCGTTGCAATGTGGGATTTTCTTGTCACCCCCGTGACGTCACGACCGCTCAAATCAAAACACGGAAACGCTGCGGAAGTGTGTTGCTTGGTGAGGAGGGAACCACCGCGACAAATGATGTTTACACAATATGTTCGTGTTATGATGATCAGTGGACAAAGGTAGTACTTTCCCACTGTATAGGTACATGTACGCGCCCTGTAATAGTTACGAAAGTGATCATTATGCGTGTTTTGTCGTAGTTTCTTGTCGTGACCGAGTCTGACTGATAGAGGGCGCCATAGATCTACTTTTACACATCCAGTGGCGGTCCAGGCTCAAGTTATCAGGAGTTTCTTTCTGCTCTTCGCTCCTCATGAATCTCAACAAATTAAATCGGCTCACGGGAGCCAAAAAAAAAAACATAATTAGCATTCAACAGGACAATAAGTCAGCTTTTAGACGAACCTTTTGTTCTGTTGTATATTATTAGTTATTTATTAAAGGGACAAACTGCAACTATATACGACATTCAATTTAGGTTTAATTTTGTGTTGCATATTCTTTATGAGGCCCAGGTAAACCTGGATCCTGAGGCAGAACAAACTCGCCTGTTGACATTTGAGCAAGCTTTTTAGTTTTTCTTAGTTCCTAAAACTTTTTCCATGTTTTGTTAAGCGAAGGTTGTGCTCAGGAACTTAACATGAATCACCTGATCGCTTGCACTGAAAATTGTCAGTCGGTGACATAAATGAATGTGACGCTTATCTTGGGTGATGAAATATTCAAACTTGGTGTTATTTCAGTGGCATTATGCAAAGAAAAGGAATTATTAACTATTCGTTTTTATACAGGACTCACTTTACATACTCTGCAATCTGATTTAATTGAATGCTGTGTAGACAGTTAAATTACCAGTTTGGCCAAATATAAACATATTAGATCCAGGAAGCAAGTAAAACAATAGACGATTATAGTGAATTATCAATTTACCTTTGTTTTAACTTTGTAATATGTTTTAATGTGAAATATAGAAAACAAAACTTTGAACCTAATTCAAGGTTATTTTGGAAATGAACAGAGCCACAATTTATGTTTGTTTTGGTACACCTTGTTTTTCCAGGACAAATTACAATCTATGTTCAAATACAACTGAAAAATTTTGACTTTTGTTTTGATAATCACTGAATCATTTTCTCTAAATTTGGTCACTTCACTTTTGTAGGTGAATGTAGGAAGCAGACATTAAAATCTATGATAATCTAATCAAGTGTGAAGCCTGACTTTGGTCTCTGACGGCTGAGGTGTATTTTTAGATTGGACCGCTTGCGTGCAGGGCACTCCTGCTCTGGATTATAATCTAACTGGATTATATGTTCATGATGTGTTTGTCGGCAACAAAAGATCAGAGTTTGTCTTCGTGTTTTGTTCTCGTCCCAAAAACACCATTGAATGTACTTTTCTGCTGCCACCCCACTCTATACAATAACGCAGTCTCTGAAATGCACAGCTAATGACCATGTCGCAGCAACAAAAGCCTGAGCACTGGGCCTTTAATGCCAGCAATTGTGGTGATAATAATCACACACTGAGTGCACCGAGGGCCCCCTGTGAACTTCACTGTGTGTTTTCTGGTGAGTGAGCCTATAGAAATTTACCACATCAGACACACAACATGGTTCTACAAGTGTGAAGGAAGCACTAATACACACACACACACACACACACACACACACACACACACACACACACACACACACACACACACACACACACACACTCAGTCCGTCTATCTGTCTGTCTGTCTTTCTCTCACTCAGACACACCCACACATCACTGGCGCCAACCACCAAATCCCCCCCGCCACCCCCCCCCTTAACTGACCTCTAATTATGTCATGCGAAAAAGCTGTGTCCCATTGAAAGGCTCTCTTAATCAAACCCAATTAATTCCGCTATTTTCCCTTATTATCCTTTGCAAGGAACGCGTCTTTCCAATAAGACTGTTAACTCCAGCCGTGGCCCTTTCAGATCTGCTGGGGTGCAGGAGCAAAATAATAGACTGCACAATTAATCAATTAGTCATTAAGGACTCAGTCGTTCTTACTTAAGTTACTGCGTTGTCAAAGTTAGACGGAGCTTTTAAAAGTTACTTGTGGCTCTGGCTGCGGTTTCATTCACTCTGCGTGCTCAGGCAACGTCCTTGCCATGAATCCTGCAATTATCCTACTTGTAAAAATGAGACATGGAAAAGACTTAGTATATGAGTATGTTATGTCACTGAGTACATGCAGAAAAGTACCCTTTGCAGGGTCGTTTCTGATGCTGGAGATGTGCATTTATAACTTGTAAAGGCAAAGGATTTATAGGTAAAGTAACAATGAAAATTAAATTGATTAAATATTACAAAACAAATGCCTTAAAAAAACACTTTCAATTGGACTTTTTCGCCATTTAAAAGTCACAACTGCTCTCTAAAAGTTTGAGAAAGCTATAAAATAAACCTGATTTTGTTTTTTAAACATTTGCTGCTGATTTATGTCAAGAACACTGCTTATTCTGCCAAACACTGATCTAATGTTAAAATTATATTATTGTTATGAATGAATCACAAAGCCCCTAATTAATTGGATTAATCTTTGCACTTGAGTCATTAGGAAGACACGTAGTCGAGGCGATGAGAGGACATACAAGCGATGAAACGCCTCTTTGGGCCCAGATATGAAGAAAACTAAACATTATTTGCATTGCAGGAAGTGACTCTGGATCAGCCGTTTTGTCGTGTCGCTCTGCTGCTGCTCTTTTTCTCATGCTTCCCTTTGTGCCGCTCACGTCGGCTCAACGCATGCCTACCCTGGCCCCCGGCTGTGACTGCAGCCCCGACCCGGCCTCAGCTGAGCAGCGCCGAGCCGTCCGGCACTCAGCTAGTGTCTGTTCAGGCCCGGCTCGGGCTCGGCCCGGCCCGGGTACTAATCCCTGGCCTGTCAGAGGACCCCGCTCTGAACTCATCCTGCAACACAGGAAAATGCTCTAATTGGGGGATTTTCTACATCATTAACTCTGATGAGCAGCCATCCCACCCCCCCCTCCTCTCACTCGCCCACTCTCTCCCTCTCTCTCTCCCCGTCTCCCTCACTCCCACACTTCGTCTCCAGCATAATCTCCTTCCTGAGTGTTTTCTCTTTTCACTTTCTCCCACTCACTCCAGCTTTCCTCCATATTCTCCCCATTTTTCATCTGTTCTTTGTCCAACTCTTCAAAAACTACAGGTCTGGTGAGTCCTTTGAGATGTGACCCCACGAAAAAGGAAATCATCACGTGAATGGTGAAAGTGCTGCACTTTCATTCCCTCAGTCCCACCCCGTTCACATGTTTCATTCACAAATGCAACCCAAAATAATTTGGACTGTTCCTGAACTCGCTTCAGTTTTCCTCAAAGATCATATTAAATCACCCGATTCCACTGTAGTTTGAAACATAAAAAAAACTTTCCTATCTGTGCTTTTAGCATGTAAACATTAGATTTAAAGAAGAGAACTTCAGACTGCTGAAGAATCGATTGAGGACAGACTTTGAAGCGGTCAGACAATCGATCAGAGAAGCTGCTTAGGTGTCGAGGTTTTCACTGAAGCCTCACAGAGTGTTGCAACAAGCTGTAAACTGTTTCTCACGCAGCTGCCTCAGAGTATTACATTAGTATGTTGATGTACGGCGGGTCTACATACTAACAAAGAATAGACGTGATACATTGAAATGATTCAAAACCGGTGGTGTTGTCCTTCATGCACTTGCTGGTCTCTGGCTCATGACCAGGTCTTCTCTTTACAGAGTCTGCATGTGTGTGTGGGTTGTGGTGGTGGTGGTGGTGGTGGTGGGGTGAACTATACTTCCTAACACAGTCTCAAAACATCCACATATGTATAAAACTGCTCCTCAGTCTGTTGGGCCCAATAATAAGCTGACACACCCTTTGCAGTTACAAAAGACTTCAACTCCAAAAAGTGTGTTTCTGGAAATTTTTGACCTGATTTCCCAAAAGTGCATTTGTGACTTCAGGCACTGATGTTGGATGAGAACCTGCTCGCAGCCTCTCAGCTGATTCACGCCAGAGGAGTCTTCATCATCCACACTTTTAGCCAAAAGACGCATCTGAACTCCTAGACAGGCACAAACCAAACAGATCGATGTTGCATTAAAGCGTCTTCTATTCGCTTTAGTGTATGTCAGGAATCATGCAAACATGTTGCATGCACCGGCTCATCCATATGGTGTTTGAAGTGAGGTCTGTTCAGGCCTCCATCTGTCCCCGAAAGTGATTCACACGCCGACCAGGCCGTGCGAGCGCGGCGGCACCGGTCCCCTTTGTGAACATGTGTTGCAGCGGCTGAGCCGGCCGACCTGCCTGCCTGCCTGGGGGCAATTAGGGAGCCGGGGCCCTGTGGTCAGAGGCCCCCCTGGGAAGCCCTGATTGATTGGAGTCTCATCTTCCTAACAGGCTGGCACCCAGCCACCAAACCACGGAGCACAGCGGAGGGGACTGGGAGGGGCGGCGGAGAGAGAGAGAGAGAGAGAGAGAGAGAGAGAGAGAGAGAGAGAGAGAGAGAGAGAGAGAGGGAGAGAGGGAGGGAGGAACACAAGTGTTAACAGGAAAGAAAGAATGTCTCTGCCCATGTATGTCAGATGATAACGATTATACCGGAGTAATCTTGGATTGTTCTTTAGTCTTAGCAAGAAAAAAAAAGATACAGTGGGTGCTGTGTGGGAATAAGTGCAGAGGTCAACATGAAAGAGCTGCAGTGAGAAAGTGGAGCGGAAACTTCTACCAAACTATATTTATTTTCCGTAGATCTTCGTTCATTCAGGAAACATGGACATCACTCGTCAGAACAGGGTCGATAAAAAGAAATAAAAACAAGAGTCTCACTAAGACAGACATGACTAGGACACGGAGGACAACATCCTGTACATTTTCACATTAAAAAAAAAATACAAACTAAAACTGCTCTAGTGCAACTTTGTCCATTTTCTTTCTAACCTTTGGCTTATTGTTGGCCCAAAATCACATTTATTTTGCAACCCACAGACGTTTCTGATGTGCAAGGTAGCCCTTGTCTCCTCCGCAGTGCGAGTTCCTGGCAGAGTCTCAGGTGACCACCAGCCAGTTTTGCGCTGCTTTTCCTCTCCGAGCTGCGGCATCGTACGGATACGTAAGATCGCTGCTGCTGTTCAACGTCAAAATCAAGCAAAAGTATCACAGCCAGACAACGGTTCCTCATAGAGAAGATGAATCCCCTTTTAAAAATGTAAGAAATTGCACTTTGAAAGGACAGATTTTCTCCCCGTCTTGGTCCAGAACCACATTGAGAAAAAAAGTTACGATTCAGCCTGTGTTGTGAGATGGTACCTACTTAAAACATTGTTTAACTTCTAAGTGTTTAGTCCTACTGTCCACAGAAAGTACAGACGTCTCTACCTTTAAGACAATCAGGACTTAACGCTGTAACAGATGGTGAAGCACCAACACGCTGTCTCTAATGACCACAGCAGCTACGATCCACGGCTCCTCTCGTTTGATGGCGTTAAAAAAGAAACTTCCAAAACAAAATGGTTACAAGGGCCTATTTAGTGCGGCCTGAGACCGTTTCCCTCCCTTCAGTCTCCGAACAAAGAGGATGCACTTGGATCAATTGTGCTGAACAAAGACGAAACTATGTGGGGTGACGCATCACACAGGGCTCTTTCTGCTGCCCTGCACGTACACGCAGCCACCCAACACCGAGCTGCCAACAGGTTTTCTCCTCCAACAGCCACTCAAGCAAAAAGAGGGTTACTCCGCTGACCAGCCTGTGTCCCCGTCCCTTCCTTCTCACCCCCCTCCCTTCGCTGCCTCTTTAAAGCATTGTCGCACAACTCAGGGGAGGAAATGCAGCGTTTGTGCACTTATTTTTGGTATATTCGCAACCCTGGTTTACAAAGTTCCCACCGCATCTCTGGCTCGAATATAATCTTCCGCCATAAAAGTCTCTATTTTACAGTTTGGGACCCCACGAGGGAGGGGGAGATGGGACTCCGCCTCCTCGACGAGCTTCAATCGGCTCTCCACTGTCATCTTCCTTCAGTTTGACCTCGGTGCCTAAACTCAAGGCTCAAATATCTAAACGCTAGTCTGAGATGAATGTAAAACCAGTTCTACAGCTCCTGTCTGACATTTTCAGGACGTCTGAGAAATTGTGTTGCGTCTTTTTTCCTCGATTTTCACGTCAAACTGAGACCTTCACTCATAAAGTTCTGTGACTGGTTGACCCAGGATGACTGTTGGATTAATTAGTTTAAACACAAACTCAATGAAAAAAATGGGAAAAAGTAAAGAAGAAAAAAGAAATATGATAAAATAAAACCAGTATTGTCCACATGTGGATATTTTTTTTCAATGTCTCCATTGATACTTCGTCCTGCTTGTGATCCTGATTTATTTTTTAAATCCTTTGTGTCTGTATCAGTAAATATGTGTGAATGACATCTATTTACCTTGTTTGTTGTTATTTTGGACAGAATTGGTTGATGAAGACAGAAATTAGCCCGTAAAAGCTCTCAAGGTGCGACTTGTGGTCGGAGAAACTGACACAAAGAAGAAAAATGAGCTTTCACAGCACCCAAGGCAACATGAACCACCTGCAAACTGAAGGAAAAATAGATGTTTGAAACTTGGCAGTTCAGTATGAACATTTCACAATGCTGCAGGTTTAACTCGTTCGTTTCCTGTCTTTAAGATGAGGAGGAATAAAAAAAAAAAGCCCCTTCAAAAAAATTAAACATCTTCCTTCACAGTTCAATTCGACTTCTTCATCTTTGTCGGTGAGAGATGTTTTATTCTGGGCAGTTTACTCACGATGTTTGACGCCCTCAGATCTAAAAAAAAGACTTCTCCCTTTCTGAACATCACTCAGACTGAAGTGGCGAGTTCGTTAGTCACATGGGTTGCCAGGTCTTGTCCATCGACTGGATGTGTTCCTTCGCTTTCATCCTCAGCGCCGCGATACTGGAGCTGCGCTGGTCCACGTCCTCCAGAGGATATTTATCGGGGTACGGCGCCGAACACTGGTACGGGGGAGGAGCCATGTTCTGCATCCCCTGACCCATCGACGGGTGGGGGTGAGAATGAGGGTGAGGGTGAGGAGTGTGGGGGGTGGAGTTGAGGAAACCGTGGTTGGGGTAGCTCGGCTGAAGGCCTTGAGCTTGACCCATGAAGCCCGGGATGCTGTGCACGGGCGTGGCGCTGGACAGCGGGGAGGTCAGCCAGGGGTCCAGGGGGAGGGAGCTGGTCATGGGGGCCATGCCGGTGTGGACCGGCGCCGAGCGGTTGAAGGAGAGCATGGGCGAGTCGTGGAGCTTCATGGTGCTGGCGTCCATCTTTTCCTGCCGACGCCATTTAGCTCTGCGGTTCTGAAACCAAACCTGCAAAGAGAAAAGAAAGAGAGCGTGAGGAAGTGTTGCTGAATGTAAAGCAGAGAAAGGAACCATCACGGTCATTAAACTAGTTCACCTGCAGACATGCAAACAACGCAAATAAAACTGGAGCTGTCAACACTCATACAATGGAAACGAAACTCACACTGTTAACTCAAAGATCCAATCAAAAAGAAAGAAAGTATTGTAAAGCACCAGGGGCTTGCAATTCAAAGTTCAATGCTTTTATTTTGAAATTTTATGAAGTAGATCTTTAAATCCCAAATGTGATGGTACGATAGGATTTAAATGATGGTACAATCAGTTCTGAAAAACTCTCAGTTCATTTGTCAGTCACATGCATTAAATAAATGAGATGAGGCCAACATTTAGGTCAGACACATTTGCCCGTCAAAATAAAAGCCTGTGATATTGTCAAAGATATTCGTCTCTGTTGAGCATTTTCAGCAAAACTCTTCGAAGTCACTGAGCTCAAAGTTTGATTGACAGACGGACTCATCACTGAAAGTCTCCATCAAGCGTCCAACTGAATCCCGCCGCTTGCACGCCTGCTTCTGTCCTCGCTTCACCCCTGCATGTGAAGGCGTCCTCTCACTTTAAACCGTGCACTCTGCTCTCCTAACTCCCCGCTGCAATCTCCTTACCTGAATACCGACTTGGTGTGTTTCCAAATCAAGTCAACGGCCAGAAGCTTTGGCTTGATTTGGAAACACACCAGTTAAACTCTGGAGGTTATCTGAAGTGTGAAGGCAGAGTAAACACGAGAGTCTTTACTCCAGCACACAACTGTGACATGCAAGAAACCCTCTTTGGAGCTGTGGACTTTTGCTTCTCTCGTGTATGAAATGACAGTGAAACAACGCGGAGCTTCATCAAATTACAAATCAATCCATGTAGATGTTAAACAACATTCGATAGCAGCCTAAAAATCCACATTTTTGCAGATTTGGCGAGAGAAAATAACAAATCTTCCTGCCTGGTGAAAAGCATCATAGTGAATGTCTTTACAATCAAGTGGATATTTGCTATGAACCATTCTGTATGCCGGAGAATCCTCGTCTTCGAGGACCTTAGATTTGGTTTTTACACTGGGCCTCACCTGCACTCGGACCTCGGGGAGGTTGACCTTCATGGCGAGCTCCTCTCGGCTGTACACGTCCGGGTAGTGGGACTTCTCGAAGGCACGCTCCAGCTCGTGCAGCTGGTAGGTGGTGAAGGTGGTGCGGTTGCGTCTGTGCTTCTTCTTGGGCTGGTCGTCCTTGCACGGCTCCGGAGACTTCCCCTCGTCACTGTCGGCGCTCTTCCTCAGCTCGCTCAGCTCCTCGTCGCACTTGTTGGCGAATAATCCGGAGTCTGGAAAGCGAGAAAAAGCTTGAAAACAACTTTCGGAGCCAGAAAAACTTTTTTTTTTTGAGAAAGCAAATGGTCACATCTTGTAAGGAAGAATGTAGTTTCCCCTTTCCAGTAGAGCAGACATTAATTTGACACCTGCAACAATAGGGTACAGTAGGTCAGTGAAGCAAGCAATCCCTTGAACCTCAATGAAGCTCAGAAACATTCCTAATCGGATTTAGGAAAGTTGCTTCCAATGTTTATCTTCTCTCGAGGTAAACTGTCTTTAAAGAGCCATTTGGTTACAAAAGTTTTCTTTTTATGGACTGGACCTGGAATCCTATTGTTGTTTTCCACGTGGGCCGCTTGAAACAGCTGACGCCAGTCGAGTCACAGGAAGGAGAGGATTAGAGCCCAAGCCTCAGAAATGATTCCATCTCAAACATTAAAAAACGTTCCTCCTTCCGTCCTCTTTCATCAGCAGGAGTCACTGATGTGCTGATGTTCCCCCACTGGTGTGGGACCCTCACTGGAACCGTCTCCCCTAATCCTCCATCTTGGCCACTTTGTTTTCCCGAACCTCAAAGCGCTTCAGCCTGAACACGCAGCGACTGCAACGCGGCGCCCTTTAACGCCGCGAGGACCGGATCGCTGGCTGCGGCAGAGGAGGCCGAGCCGCTAAGTAATTTGATTAAATAAAGCACAAAGATGACGATCCGGCAATCAGATCAGTTGCTCGCGTGAAGCGGCGGCTCCAGAGGAGCCAACGCTGGAGCCGAGTCAAAGACGTCCCCATTCAGGTTGGATAAGTTGTCAATCTGAGGAAGTGGGTTAACTTGACTTTAAATAGGCCCTCTTTGGCCCAGATAGCGTGAAAACATGAAACATGAGCCACTGGATCGACACACGGGGACAAAATATCAAGAATCTGAAAGAAAATATTCAGTCTGAATCATTTCTGTTGTTATTTTCTGTTGATTTCATGGCCGAAAAACCAATACGACACATTTGATCCCAACACAAGTTGATGAGTTAGATCCGAAATGATTGCGTTGGCTAATAGAAACCAAAAAGAAGTTATTTGGTTTTATTCTGAAAGGTTTTGTTGAGAAAATAAAGTAGACTTTAAAAAACACCGGATGATCTCAGCCAGCAGAAACAACCAGCGAGCAAAAACTTCTTGACACAACCAGCAGTTTCAGATCAGCGTCAATTAAAAGCCTTGTTCAAAAGACGTGAATGTTTCTTACTTAAATTCAATCAGCGCTGGTTTAATTCTAACCTGTCAGGCTAAAGTCAAGAACAATCGCTCCCTTGCTGAGATATAAGACGCGACCGTCAGTCGACAGAGTTTGGTGCTTGTTGACCAGGATCTTTAACGTGTTCCCGTCTCGTCAGCGTCTCGGTGAAACAGCCAACTGTACGAGGTTCAACTGGAGCTTGTTTTGGTGAGGAGACGGGTGGACGTGGCAACAAAAAAAGAGGGTCACTGTGGTCTCTCTCTCTCTCTCTCTCTCTCTCTCTGGCAAACGGGCGCAGATTCAAAGCAGGATTTGGGGGGTTCATTTATCCACCTCTCATTAAGCAGCTATGACAAAGGCCAGGCCCTGACAAAGGCAGAGGTCAGGTCTGGTTCAGTGACCAGCTCTTGGCCTGTCAGCCCATCGCCGCCGCTGGTCTGAAGCCTCCCCACTGTTTATCAGCCAGCAGAACATCTCGGCGCGGAGGAGGCGAGGGGGGGGGGGCGACACCGAACACAGAGGAGCTGCTCATTCGGGGGGAACTGGGCTAACTTCACAGGATAGATAAATATAAAGGAGTGATGTCACCCAGTTCGATGCCTGCTAACCCGACCGGACCAAACCGCGTGATTGGGACGCGTTTCTGGAAGCGACGGATCCGTCCTTCATTTCACCAAGATAACGTTTTTTTTTCTCCTCCCTGACAAATTTCCACAGAACCAGCAACCACCTGCCTGATCCCGCACGAGAAAATAGCTCCAGATTAAAAGGCGATGAATTTGATTCCGAGACCGAACACTAGAAATAACACCCGAATGAACCACTGTACAATCTAATCTGCACAGAAGAGCAGATTAGGGGGAATTCCACAAGGGGATGGGATTGGTCTTGGGGACATAAAGCCCCCGCACCACCTTGTCCAGTGATTTATCCCTCAATCTCAGTCCACACCGTTCACTTAATGCAGCCGAGGTCTTCGTGCCAACAGCGCCCAGCGCACTGAAGCTCCACCTGCGAGCAGCTTCTCCAGTGAATCCAAACGACTGGAGTGGAACCGATACAACCTGGACGCAATGTACTTGCTGACTATGCATAAATAAGCGGATAAATAATAAACGCATGAAGAGGAATAAATTCAAGAACTCAATTCACCACTTAGTGTTGAATATAATTCAGATTTTCTGTCTGTATTTACTCATTAGTTATTTTTAAACACTTATTGATGAATAAAAACATATTCAAAGCTTTAAATTTTGTCTTTTTTGACGTTTTCTTCCTTTCTGTGCATTTTCTTCAGTTTTTACTTTGATATAACTGTTCTTGCTGCAGGTTTTTGCTCTAAAATGCCTCTTTAACTGTGCTCTGTCTTTAGTATTCCTGCTGTTTTATTTGTGTCCTGATGTTTTGGGAATAACTCACTGTTCGTGTGAGAGTTTAATGAAATTCGGAGAGCTGATTGTTGGTTCTTCAGAATACATTTTTAAACTTGTGTTGGTGGCCAAAAGGAAAAGAGGACTTTCTGGTCTGTAGTCAGACATAGTTTGAAGCTTTCTCATGTCTGCGTGGGCACGTCAATATCTTAACTTTAGTGCATCTGGATCAATTCTGCCTCCACCAATTCAAATCTCTGAAACACCGATGCCAAAGTTCACTCCAGTCCAGCTCGGCAATACCTGCGGCGCTGCTGCCTGATCAATATCCTCGACTTTCTGGTATGTTTAGAGGCCCAAAAACAGACTGAAAAAAATGAATTATTTGCAAACTTTATCCTCAATATTAAAGCGATCGATCCTCGCTCTAACTCTAAGAGAACATCTGTTGTGTGAAATGAAATGCTCTACAAGGCGAGGCAGTGTTTTTATCTCCAGGTGGGGTCCGACCCCCGCCCCCGTCCTGTCTCACCATGATACTGCTGCTGCTGCTGTTCACTGCTGCTGCTTCTCAGGGACGAAAGGTGTCCGCTGTAGGACGGGTGGGACGGGGGCTCCTGCTGCTTCCCAGCCTCTGCCAGGCCGTCCATGCCGCCCGCCTTGTGGGGTCCCGGTGGCCCGGCTGGACTTAGCAAGGGGTCCTGGTCCTTGCTGAACCCCAGGATGACATCGATGCTGTGGACGCGGCCCCCCGCCGCGACGCCCCCACCTTTTCCCATCTCGTGGAAGTTGCTGGGTGAGAGGCAGCTGTCGTCCACCATGCTCATGGTATCCAGTGATAAATGCATCCGAGCGTCTGGGTGATCACCCGGGCCTGCGGGCAGAGGGAAGACGATCAGGTAAAGGTAGAGAGGGTGGGGGGGGAGAGGGGGGGGAGAGGGATCACCTGTTTACCTTAGATGACTCTGACCATCTACCCCTGTAAACCTGAAGATCCTCTTTACAGGTGCAGGGGGTCAAGACTCAAAGCTGCAGTACTCACACTGCACTTAAACAGGCGAACTGAGACCACGACTTATTTATGACCACGTTTTACGAAATAACAAAACTTAAAGATAAAGATTTTGTTCAAATCGAAAGCAGAATTCGATCCAGTGTTTATCAGCAATGATGTTTTCATCTGATACTTGGTCAGTTTCGACGATTCTTATGGTTTGAAGGGATCCTGCTGTTCCTACATTAAAAACCTTGTTGTTATGCAGCTGTAGCGGCAGATAGAAAAAGAAAAAGTCTCATTAGAAGCAAATATTCCTTTACTACATTGATCTTGCGGCTCATATGTTAAATAAACTATGTAAAAGCAATACAAGGATGAAGGTTCTGGCTGAAAAGTGCACGAGGTTGAGATCAGAAATGATGAATTCGGATAAGAAAGTAGGACAGAAAAACTTTCAGTCCGATCGATCCTCATTGATCCACATTCAGAAGCGATGAAGTCGTTTTTCTGGACTCAAGCAGCAAGATCAGATTTGGACCTTCTTTCGCCTGTATTGACGCTTTCTACTGAACAAGAAGAAACAAGTCTACCTGGTTCAGTCAGTCACTCGCTCAGTAAGACGCGTATAAAGATCCGTCCTACCGTCCAGAAGTCAGTGATGAAGTGTTCGCTCCACCTGTTCCTCTCAGCAGCTTGTCCTCCCAACTTCACTCTTCCCACATCCACTATGTGCGGCGCCTGCAGCCACTCAGCCGGCTTTGCTCAGCTCGCATCTCTCTCCGGATAAAACTTCAGTGTGTGTGAGTGTGTGTGTGTGTGAGTGTGTGTCGGTGTGTGTGAGAGGCAAGCAGTCCTGTCAGAAACACTCCAACGACGTACGACTAAAACAAAGCCACACCGGGTCAAAGAGCGTTCAGCTCCTGGGTTCAGACGCCGTCCACTCCGGCTCAGCGAGGAGAGTGGGAGAGGAGCGAGGAGAGGGGAGAGGGAGAGGGAGAGGTGGACAAAGCTGCGGCGGCGTAGGAGGTGAAACGAGGGGATTAGGAGCAGCTTGTTAATTGCAATCCTTCCCCTTTAAGGGAGATTGGCAGCTGTTTTCTGCTCAAGTAACTGTTTTAAATGTCATTTCCATTCGCCCCCCAACGGGGAAGGCCAGGCTAATGAAGCCCGGACCAGACTCTCTTTCATAAACGTATTGTTTTAGACACAAAGGAATCACTCGGAGTTTTCACTAAGCCCACCACACAGCCCCCGTCGCGGCGAACTACAGGAGAGACGGAAAACTCCAAATTACAACCAGAGATTTTAAAAGAGAGAGAGTTGACAGGAGGAATCACTCACATGTGGAGCAAAACTGGACTCAGAAAAAGCCATTTATTCCTTTAAATATCTTTATTCTCTGTTTGTTGCTTTGTTCTTACAATTTTTTTAGGCACTCACATGAGCACCAAGAATGTGAGATATCCAAGGAAGAGCAGAATTGTAAATGTCTTCATTGCACACCTGTTTTCTTCCATTGAAGACGAGTATATCAGAATGAATTTTAAGTCAAATAAAGTTTAGGAAAAAGGGAGAAAATCATTTTAAATGTTTTCTCTAAGTGAATAAATCAAGTTATTTTTGATGCACTAAAAAGCATCTTCACAAGTGTCGAGTTTTAGAAGCTCATGCTGACATAAATCAGCCAATACTCACTTTTTGTTCATCACAGACAATTTTTCAGCTTTACGAGGCTTCTGGTGACACTGAATGAAGCCTCACCTGCAGCTCTGCACTCAGGTATGACAGCAGCGAAAAGTACAGCGACAGAATGACAGCAGCCTCCAGAGGGAGGTGACACAGAGCCAGAGTCAGCAGCGGGGAGTCCCCGTTAAAGAGTTTTTGTTTATCTTAATGAATTGGATCCTCGTCTCTTTGTCCGAGGGAGCACAAAAGTGTGCGCCGGCCGCTGTAAGTCGGCGGAGACAACAGAGTGGAGGCAGACGCCCGGCTTAGTGTCCGAGAAATCAGCTGTGACCGCAAAGACGCTCAAGAGCTTTTCACTGACCTTAAAAATAACAAACACACACAAAAGGGGGAAGACGGAATTTAAAAGCAGCGCTTGTTGAGACGAGTCTGCGCTCACTGAAGGCAAATAAACACTTCAGATAATGACGCCTCACACAGCGGAAAAACACTCACTGGATACGTTTCATCTCAGTCATGATGCAACAGAAGAATTTGCAAAGTCACAGTAAACGTTTTTTGAGAATTCATTTCGCTGGAAGTTCAGTGTTGCAGCATTTTCACTTTCAGAACCGAACAATCAATTTGACGTTCATTGGTTGGAGATAACGAGCTGATTAAACGGGTCAAAACTCAGACCTTCTGACTTCAAAATCATCACATCAACTACAGACAACAGGAGTGTTTACTGACTAAATTTTTGTCTTCTGAAGGTCACAAATGACCACAGAGGCGCAGCTTCATTCTGGGTTTAAAACTGAACCAAAAGGAGAAGAAAAGACTGCTTTATTGCAACAGCTGTTCTTGATTTTTCTCAAAATGTCAGTTTACATTCATTAACATGGAGGAAAATACACATTTACGATAGAATAGCTTGTTTCCACAACTTCTTCTTTTGTCCCCATGAACGTTTTTAAGGCCTTCGAGTGAACAAATAATTTAAAGCATGACTGCAGTGAATTAGACTCCAAAGCTGTTAAATAACTAAGAAACTTAAAGAGGAGGGATACTTCTCATGTTTATGTACATTTATGTAAAATCTTATTCCTAAATTACTGTTCCCATTCATATTTGCACTCATGGTCTGCTGACAAAGTGAGTCTCGCTCCTGACCGACAGGATGACACAGTTGTGACGCTGAAGGGCTCGTTGATCCCGTCACGGTTCCGCTCATACATTTTTGTCCGTCTCCAGTTTCTCCGATATCCTAATTGAGCATAAATTGGTTAAGAAGGAGCAGTAAGAAGGAGCAGTGTAGTTATCAAGCTGCTTAGTTTTATCAGATGACAATGTAAGTCCCCCTGATCCTATTAGAGGTAAAAGCAGCTAACGTGTAAATGCGCAGTGTCAGCTTAGTGAGGGGGGTGGGGGGGGGGTGCAGTAGGGAGGGGGGAGGTAAAAGTAGTGAGGAGGAGGAGGAGGCAGTGGGACAGGGCGAGGGGTAGTTCATGTGACTGTGAAGACACACACACACATGCACACACACACAGTGCTCATGATACTTTCAACAGATTTTTGTAACGTGCAGAAGGAAAAAATGACTGAAAACAAACGCTCGTGTTCTTGGTCACACTCTTGATACTCTTTAAGCACAGTAACACCTGACATTTCTGTTTTTGCAGTGTCACACATTTGAGAGTCTTCAGGAAGTGAAATGGGCTTAAAAAAAACAATTTCTGAGCAGTGAATGACAGTGAACGCAGCACACAGCCTCCGTGCCACTGGTTTTGAAGCATTGAACCCTTTCCTTTTCGACGACCACTTTCCCACTGAGGAATTGCTGTTGGAACTTGTTGAGGGGGTTTTGTGATATTTAGCACAGGTTGCGAGCTCAGACTGGAATTGAACCGGGGACATCTTGATCGCCAGACGAACACTGTACCACCGAGCTATTCGTCCTGTGACTTTATAGAGGGGTTATGTTACATTCAGCATAGGACTACGCGTTAAGAGCTGAAAAAATCTACATTTGGTAATGGCAGACAGAGCTCACCCTGGAATCGAACCAGGGACATCTTGAACTCCAGATGCACATTTTACCACTGAGGTTTTGGTCCTGTGACTTGGTTTTGGAGTTTTGCTAAATGAAGCATAGGCTTCCAAGCAAAGTTATGGCAAGAATTAAAATCAAAGCCTCAATTGGGACATGGTAAACCAAGGGCACACTGGTTTTGATCCATGGAGCGGTTGATCTTCAGACAATCCGTGTTTCACTGAGCGATTGCTGCTGCACCTTGTTGAAGTGCTTTGAGTCATTTATAACAGTCTTTTAGCACACACTGGAATCGAACCGGGGACATCATGATCTCCAGACAAACACTGTAACCACCGAGCTATTCGTCCTGTGA
>JASSRZ010000055.1:10177840-10188089 GCA_032164315.1 Malacoctenus gilli | reverse complement strand
CAGTGTTCGTCTGGAGTTCAAGATGTCCCCGGTTCGATTCCAGTGAGGGCTCTGGCAACCTGGTCCCCAATAAAGATATTTTTTCAATGCTTTAGGCGCAAGCCGAAGCTAAAATGGAAAAAACCCTTAGCAAAATCACAGGACGAATACCTCAGTGGTAGAGTGTTCGTTTGGGGATCAGGATGCCCCTGGTTCGATTCCAGCCTGAGCTCTGCCTGCCAGCTCCCCAATGCATTTTTGTTTTCAATGCTTACATTGCAAGCCTATGCCAAATGAAACAAAACCCCTAAGCAAAGTCACAGGACGAATAGCTCGGTGGTTCAGTGTTTGTCTGGCGATCAAGATGTCCCCGGTTCGATTCCAACGTGAGCTTTGTCCGACAGGTGCCCAATGTATATTTTTTTCAGTTCTTAACACGTAAACCTACGCTAAATTGAACAAATCCCCTCAACAAAGTCACAGGACGAATAGCTCGGTGGTACAGTGTTCGCCTGGAGTTCAAGATGTCCCTGGTTCGATTCCAGTGTGAGCTCTCTCTGCCATTACCAAATGTATATTTTTTTCAGCTCTTAACGCGTAAACCTATACTAAATTTAACAAATCCCCTCAACAAAGTCACAGGACGAATAGCTCGGTGGTACAGTGTTTGTCTGGACTTCAAGATGCCCCCGGTTCAATTCCAGTGTGAGCTCTGTCTGACAGGTCTTCAATGTAGATTTTTTCAGCTCTTAACACGTAAACCTACACTAAATTTAACAAATCCCCTCAACAAAGTCACAGGACGAATAGCTCGGTAGTACAGTGTTCGTCTGGCGATCAAGATGTCCCCGGTTCGATTTCAGTCTGAGCTCGCAACCTCTGCTAAATATCACAAACCCCCTCAACAAGTTCCAACAGCAATTGCTCATTGGGAAAGTGGTCGTCGAAAAGGAAAGGGTTCAATGCTTCAAAACCGGTGGGACATCCGTCTACCAGGTTCAGAATGTCTGCTTTTGTATGCGTGCCCCAACTTAACGCGTAAACCTATTTTAAATTGAACAAAAGCCCTCAACAAAAGCCACAGGACGAATAGCTCGGTGGAACAGTGTTCGTCTGGAGTTCAAGATGTCCCTGGTTCGATTCCAGTGTGAGCTATGTCTGCCATTACCAAATGTTGATTTTTTTCAGCTCTTAACGCGCAAACCTATGCTAAACTTAACAAATCTCCTCAACAAAGTCACAGGACGATTAGCTCGGTGGTACAGTGTTTGCCTGGCGATCAAGATGTCCCCGGTTTGATTCCAGTGTGAGCTCCGTCCAACAGGTCCCCAATGTATATTTTTTCAGCTCTTTACGCGTAAACCTATGCTAAACTTAACAAAAGCCCTCAACAAAGTCACAGCAAGAATAGCTCGGTGGAGCAGTGTTTGTCTGGACTTCAAGATGTCCCTGGTTCGATTCCAGTGTGAGGTCTCTCTGCCATTACCAAATGTATATTTTTTTCAGCTCTTAACGCGTAAACCTATGCTAAATTGGACAAAAGCCCTCAACAAAGTCACAGGACGAATAGCTCGGTGGTACAGTGTTTGTCTGGACTTCAAGATTCCCCCGGTTCGATTCCAGTGTGAGCTCTGTCTGACAGGTTTCCAATGTAAAATTTTTCAGCTCTCAACACATAAACCTATGCTAAATTTAACAAATCCCCTCAACAAAGTCACAGGACGAATAGCTCGGTAGTACAGTGTTCGTCTGGCGATCAAGATGTCCCCGGTTCGATTTCAGTCTGAGCTCGCAACCTCTGCTAAATATCACAAACCCCCTCAACAAGTTCCAACAGCAATTGCTCATTGGGAAAGTGGTCGTCGAAAAGGAAAGGGTTCAATGCTTCAAAACCGGTGGGACATCCGTCTACCAGGTTCAGAATGTCTGCTTTTGTATGCGTGCCCCAACTTAACGCGTAAACCTATTTTAAATTGAACAAAAGCCCTCAACAAAAGCCACAGGACGAATAGCTCGGTGGAACAGTGTTCGTCTGGAGTTCAAGATGTCCCTGGTTCGATTCCAGTGTGAGCTCCGTCTGCCATTACCAAATGTAGATTTTTTTCAGCTCTTAACGCGTAAACCTATGCTAAACTTAACAAATCCCCTCAACAAAGTCACAGGACGAGTAGCTCGGTGGTACAGTGTTTGCCTGGCGATCAAGATGTCCCCGGTTTGATTCCAGCGTGAGCTCCGTCCAACAGGTCCCCAATGTAGATTTTTTTCAGCTTTTAACACGTAAACCTATGCTAAATTTAACAAATCCCCTCAACAAAGTCCCAAGGAGGAATAGGTCGGTGGTACAGTGTTCGTCTGGCGATCAAGATGTCCCCAGTTCGATTCCAGTCTGAGCTCGCAACATCTGCTAAATATCACAAAACCCCCTCGACAAGTTCCAACAGCAAGTGCTCAGTGGGAAAGTAATCGTCGAAAAGAAAAGGGTTCAATGCTTCAAAACCGGTGGGACATCCGTCTACCAGGTTCAAAATATCTGCTTTTGTATGCTTTCCCCAACTTAACGCATAAACCTCTTTTAAATTGAACAAAAGCCCTCAACAAAAGCCACAGGACGAATAGCTCGGTGGTACAGTGTTCGTCTGGAGTTCAAGATGTCCCTGGTTTGATTCCAGTGTGAGCTCTGTCTGCCATTACCAAATGTAGATTTTTTTCAGCTCTTAACGCATAAACCTATGCTAATTTGAATAAAAGCCCTCAACAAAGCCACAGGACAAATAGCTCGGTGGTACAGTGTTTGTCTGGACTTCCAGATGCCCCTGGTTCGATTCCAGTGTGAGCTCTGTCTGACAGGTCCCCAATGTAGATTTTTTCAGCTCTTTACACGTAAACCTACGCTAAATTTAACAAATCCCCTAAGCGAAGTCACAGAACGAATCGCTCGGTTGTACGGTGTTTGTATGGAGTTCAAAATGTTCCCGGTTCGATTCCAGTGTGAGCTCTGTCTGACAGATCCCCAATGTAGGTTTTTTTATGCTATTAGCACGTAAAATCTATGCTAAATAAACAAAAGCCCTCACGAAAATCACAGGACGAATAGCTCGGTGGTACAGTGTTCGTCTGGAGTGCAGAATGTACCTGGTTCGAATCGAGTGTGAGCTCTGCCTGAGAGGTCCCGAATGTAGATCTTTTTTTAGCTCTTAACTCGTAAAACTATGCTAAATTTAACAAATCCCCTACACAAAATCACAGGACGAATAGCTCGGTGGTACTGTCGGGCTTTTCAAAACAGTCCGCTGAAACTACAAACACTCGACCAGCAGTGGAGCGCAGAGTTTAACGAAGACCCGACTGGACCAGAACTCAGTCAGAATTGGTGGGCATCGTCTGATTGCAGTGCGCTCCAGCCATTCAGACAGAAAAGTACAAACTCAGCTCATCAGTTATGGGATTAATTAACAGATCTGAACCAAAATCAAGAGCTAATCCTCTAACCAAGCTAAGTAAAAACTAATTCAACTAAAGGTTCACATGTTCGACACGTTGATAAACTTCCAATGAGCCAATCACAGCAGAGCATTCAGTCATGTAGACACAGTGTGCGATGACAAAGTGAAGGTAAAACCGAGCATAAAACAGGCTACGTTCATGTGCAGGAATCTTGTTTTCTCCTTTTTTCCCCCCTTCATCACAGCATCACATTTGTTTAAAAAGGAGTCTGAAAAAAAGGTTTTAAATCATTAAATCATCATTAAATCATCATCGACTCATAATTTTCGGGATTGAAGATGCACAGATGTGTGGCGTGGTGGACGCAAAAGTGTGACCTCATCGCTCATCTGGACGTCTTCTGTCAGACTTCCGCTCGAGGTCGTTCTTAACCTTATTTTCATAATTGAATTACAGCTGCCCCCACCAGTGTCCACAGGAGGAGCAGGTTTACACTCATTCCTGGATGGTCTCGCTACCCGAGAAAAAGACAATCGGAGAGAAAAACCTGGTTTGGTTTGACCCCGACTTCAACGTGAGTGGATGCAGTTCAACAGTTAGCTCCAGGCAAAGCCGCCGCCGTGATGAGCGCAGGTGTTAAAGGCAAACTGTCAAGGTGTCGGAATCATTACCTCGTTAGACCTGAACTAAGTTCATGAGGGCTCGTTAGACGGGTCATGACTCTGATGATCACCTGATAAGATCCTGGAGCTGAACAATTCACAGACTCTTTGAACCTTTTATGGCACATTAGAAAGGTGAACGCAGCTCGGCTGAGGACACGGAGACATTTCAAACAGATGCTGTGATGACTGAGACGTGGAAAAGGCGACAGAATCAACATTAGTTGGCTAAAGAAGCTAAAAGTCTTTCAGCATTTCGAACCCATTATTTTTTTCACTTTTCGCAGTAGTTTTATCAAAAGTGAAACTGATGCAATTAACTCTAAACTTTGACTCCTGCCACATGCAATTTACATCAACCAAAGTGGCAAATTACTGTTGAATCCTGATCCAGGACAGTTCTGTTGTCCTGCCATCATCCGCCGTCTCTTCAGGAACAGCTGAGTACATCAGCCGACGCCTCATCAGCTGTCAGTGCCCGCCGCTGCTCCAGCAGATTAGCTGTTTACCGAGCATTAGTAGAAAGCGCACCTTGGAAAGCTTTAGACCCTCTGAGAAAAACATCTTAGCCCCCCCCCCCGGTTGACATATGGGCGGTGGGATGAAGGCTTTGTGTCCATATTCCCATATTCGTGCACGCACACACCAGCGAATAAAACATCTGCTGGTGTTTTCCCGAAAAACCACCACAGCATGAATTCATCCTCAGTGGGGAAAAAAAAGCAATTTTTAAAAAATGATCCCCCCCCTTTTTTTTATTATCGTACATTTGATTCCTTTCATAAGTCAGTGCAGAGAATTGCTGCTCATCCCATTAGAGGGCTTCACGACAACACAGAGCAGATTGTGGAAATCGCAGCGGACCCTCTTGGTCTCTGTGCGATGACAAAAGGCAGCAGATCAAGACTCAATTTGAGGCTCGTCTCCCGGGGCGCCGACAAATACTGAGCTTACCTAGACTTAAACCCAATGACATCTTTAATTTGGTGCTGCGACATGACAACATACCGCAATGAAACAGGCCTCATTTCTTTTTTCGTGGAGAGGTTTGAAAAACCTTAAAAAATGAACGCTTGCTTACATTCCTGTCAAACAGCAGCTCCCAGAGAAATCTCTGATCTTAGAATATTAAATACAAAAAAACCCAACAATAATCTGCACGTTTTTTTCTCCCTAAAGATTAGGAAAATATGAAATATTCTTCACCTGCAAATCATAAAAGACCGCAAGAGGATAGCAGATAAAATAAAGTCTTTAAAAAAACAGTGAAGTAGTAACAAACGTTTTGCTTTCAGTCATCGAAAAAAAACCAAAGTTGAATGAATTGAATCAAACTTTGCATGTAGTTCTGCTTTCAGTGATGAGTGATGGATAAAAATAGGCGGATTTCTTCCTTAAAAAAAAAGGACACGAAATAAAATGACTTCTTGTTAAACAGAAACTGACCGACAACCCAAATCATCTTTACAATCAACTGTCGGATCCTCATTTCCTCCCCTCTTTATTCTCCACGATATGCGTTTCCTCTTTTGTTTCACACTTCTCTCGAACAGAACTCAAACAACCTGTACATCAGGAACAAGCCTTACACAACACTTTTTTACTACCCCCCCAATCACCAGCAGTTCAGGAAGCTTAACAAACGTTCACCTGCTGATCTGGAATCTGTTTTAGGATCCCGGTCAGAGATAAAACGTATCATGTCGTATTTTGTAGATGTGGTCAGTTGGTCATCTGGCATGTGAACCGCTGTCTCCAGGACAACCGAACATGTTTGTTTATGTTTTTAAAAACACTTGTCACAGTAAATGGTGAGTCAAGGCTGCGTTTACAACAGTCAAACAGATTGTGGTCGAGTTTTTCCTGCTGCTTTCGCGTCACTGCGTCTGCGAAACGTGGACAATAAGTTTGTTGTTGATCGGTCGACTGTTTCTATTGTTTATCATGGGGTTTCTTTACAATTAGCTAAGTATAATTTCGAAGTTATCAAGGTTTCTATTTTCATTTTGATGGATTTCTTGAAGAAAATGCAAACTTGTTGCACAGTCGTCTTAAACTGTCAAGTTACGACTCTGCTGGAGATCAGAAGGGCCATTAAATCATTGAGAAATCCTCATGGAACCACTGATGTCTAAAAAAAAAAAAGCTTTCCATCCCATAGTTTTTAGAGGTAACTGAGTCGGTATATAAGTGGTGACGGCCCATTAAGAGAAAGTGACCCTGTATCACACAGATTCATTCAGTAGAATTGCTGCAAACCGTGAAGAAAAGTTCAGTAGATTCAAGCTGCAGCGAGTAAACGTCCTCTTGTCTTCAACGTCACGCGTCGATCACAGTCAGCCGATCATTGTTCTCCATGAAGTCGACACCCGGCGAGTCCAGGTGGAAGTGATTCAGACTGGCGGGTTGGTTGCGTGTCCTCACCACCGACCGGGTGAGTGTATCATGTGCCGTGACTCGCCAACACCTGCCAGTCTGTTCGCAACGCTGAAAACCCCTCGCTCAACGTCAACATCCGGACCCCGGCCTGATGTCTTCCCGACTCCCCGCCGCCGGACGCGGGCCCACTTTGCTCGTCTCTCGTTCGAGTTTCTCGCGCAGCTTGGAGAAGCCCGGCCTCCTGCGGGGCTCTTGGTCCCAGCAGAGCCGCATGAGTGCGTAAACGCCGGCGGGACAGTCGTCCGGGGCCTCCATGCGATAGCCTCCCTCCACCCGCTCCTTCACCTCCACGAGAGACTGCAGAGAAAGAGGGAAACGAAGGTCATGCAGGAAGTGATGTTTCTCTTTTCACCGGGTGAGAAAACGATGTAAACAAAACAAAACATTGAGAAAATAAGATGGCGGTCAAAATTCTGTTTTAGCAAAGCACACAGCGTTACTCACTTCCCGCAAATTGTAGGTGAAACTGTGTGACCTAATGAGGGTTTCTACATGAGTGCAGATAAATATTGTACACAAACAAATGAGGAAGTTGATGATCTGACTGTGGCTTGTCGTCGGATTGAAGGCTGGATGCAGTAACTTCGACCTCTGCTTAAGTTGCTCTCAATGTCTTAATATCACGTGCAGACCCTCGTTTACTTGCTCCTGTTTACATGAAACGTCACTCAAACTTTCCTGTTGCCTGAGTTGCTCACCTGCAAAGCATAATTGAGCCTGAATGCATGTGTGCAAAACTGAGTCTTATCTTATTCAGTCAGACTCTGAGACGTGCCGATGAAACCCGACCCGACACCAGACAACTAAACTTCTCTCCCAATAGAAGTTACAGCGCGACGTTTTCCTCTGTCAATACAAGCAATCGTCTCCAGTTTCCTCTTCTAAAGTACCAGTTTATGTTTATGTACGGGCAGTAATTAGGAGGTAATGGAGTAAAACGACGGCACCAGATGAAAGGTGAAACTCAGACACCGAGACAATGCGGCACTAACTGTCCCTTTATTTAAGCCTGACTGATCCCGGTGATCCTTTTGTCTCTACTGAACTGCTGGCTAAGAGTCAAACCACCTCTTTGGTCAGAGGGCACAGATAACCTGAGGAAGTACAGGCCGGTGTTGGAGCAGAGTGACCCCCCCCAATCCCCCCCTCCACCCCCCACTGGAGTCCGTCTGCTGACGAACAGACTCTTAAACTCCAAGCGCTCCCTCTCACTTCCAACCACCTCCACAAACCCAGGTACAGAGCACAAAAACCTTCTTCCTCCTGCAAAAAAAACGTTTGTGAATCGAGTTTGATGAGATTATCTCTGCGCGTCGTCCAATCACGTCGCGCCGCGGCCGCAGACTGCGTTAAAACCTCCGTCCCCGCTGACGCACCACCTCGACCTGAAGTGACTTCCTGCTTAGACTCTTTAAGTCGATCCACTGATGACGGTCCCGGGACAAATCTGACCACTATGCCTGGCAGCTTTTCCACTGACACACCTGCTACGTAAGAGAGACGCCAATCCTGACGTGACACAGTAACAGAGTTTCACAACAGACTCCGCTCCTCTTCCTGTTTGCGGAGGCTGTTATCGCTCTTTTATTGTGAAATCTGGCAGTCTCGATATTGAAAACACAGGAGATGACGTCTGATTGTCTGCCGGGTCAGTTTAGGATCTTTAAAACCACAACCTGCTGTTTTACGCTGTCTCTGTAGATTCATCAGTTAACTGGAGGGAGGGGGTTTTTCTCATCGGCCAAAAATATTTCAAGCTTGTCTGCAAAACACATTTTGGTTCTCAAACACACCCACACATAGAACCCCCCTCCCCCCCCATCAAGGACCGACTGAGTCCACCGTGGCCTCTCACCATCTTGGGGTACGGCTGTCGGCCGTATGAGAAGATCTCCCACAGCAGCACGCCGTAACTCCAGACGTCCGACTTGGTGGAGAATTTCTGCTGAACAGAAACAAATGTAAACAAAAAGGACAACAGCGCGTGCCTTCAAAATAAAAGTAGGGGGCGGTGTTCTCGGTCTGCTCTGTGTCTTATTTTCCCAGTTTTTTGCCAAATTATAAGATGTGCAGGAAAATGTGGAAACATCATGTTTATGTTGTATTGGTGATATAAAAAAAAGATTTATTCGATGTTGCAACTCGATTTTTTTGACTCACATTTACCATTGCCTCCCAGCTTTTGTTGGGGTTTCTACAGTACTTGAGTTTACCTGGTGAACGGAGAAGCAGGTGGGTGTGAACGGCCAGCGCGGCTCCTTCGCCTCACCTCTTTCTTCAGGGCTTCAGGCGCCGTCCATTTCACCGGCAGCTTGACTTTATCGGCCGCCTTGGAGTCCACTTTGGTCAGTCCGAAGTCGCTGACTTTGGCCACGCTGTCGTCGGACACCAGAATGTTGCGGGCCGCCAAATCTCTGTGGACCAGCTTCTTGGACTCCAGGTACTCCATCCCTTCACACACGTCGCTGTCGGCAAAAAAACACACACACAGAGTGATGACCCAGTCACTGATCATCCATCGTGTACACGGGGAGGTTGGACTTCGGCTTGTGTCCAGCTGAAACATGAAAAGATAAATGTCCAGACTCACAGAGCGAAACGAAGCAGCTGCGCTGAATCCACAACGGAACGTCCTCGAGTCCTGAGGAAGTTTACGAGGTTTCCCTGCAAAACACAAGAAAAAAAATTAGATTATTATTACACTATTATTTCTTTGAGGGTCCTGGAGATGTTGTCAGGATGCTTCAAGGTTTGGAAAGGAATGAAACATCAATTATCTTATCACACTTGAAATAAGGCAAAATCGCCTAAAAATGAGGATTTTTAATGCTGGTTTCAAACAAGTGAAAATTCACACTTAAAAGGGGACAAACAGACCCTGATATAAACAGAAAAATGCTATTAAAGGGTTAATACAGCCCACTTATAAAGTGCTTTTCCATCACATTCAGCAGTTCAAAAGCACTTTACACTGTAACTCTTATTCACACATACATTCAAACAGCAGTGGGAGGAGCAGCCCTGCACGGCGCTCACACAGACAACTTAGAGCAGCTTTGGTTTGCTCAAGGACACTTGGACACAGGGTGGGGGGGGTGGGGGGGTTTGAACCGAAGACCCCTGAACTGAGGCCAGACGTCACCTTTGTCATGAGCTCGGTGACGATGTGAAGACCCTTGTGAAGAATGACTCCCAGCAGCCGCACCAGGTTTTTATGCTGCAGCTTCCTATTAAAAAAAAAAAAAAACACGGCGGAAAAAAAAGTTCAAACGAACATTTTGGAGAATAAAAGTCACGTTTAGGCGTTTTTTAATTTGACCAGCTGTGACCGCGTGAAGCTGCTGAGTCTCACGTCATGACGGTGGTCTCCTGCAGGAAGGCTTGAGCCGTCACATCACATTTGATGGTCTTCACTGCCACCCTCTGGCCCATGTAGTCCCCTTCATACACCGCTGGGGGGTGGAGGGTGAGGGAGGGTGAGGGAGGGTGAGAGGGGGTGAGGAAGGGTCACAGACATCCAAACACATTCTTACTAATCCTCCTTCATCCTGCACCGTTTCTGAAACATTGAGACAAACTCACCACCAAACTCTCCCTCGCCGATATTCTTGCCCAGCGTCAGATTGGAAATGTCCAGCAGCCAACCGGCTGTAAGGTCACACACACACACACACACACACACACACACACACACACACACACACACACACACACACACACACACA
>JASSRZ010000055.1:10146587-10176212 GCA_032164315.1 Malacoctenus gilli | reverse complement strand
CACACACACACACACACACACACACCACACACACACACACACACACACACACACACACACACACACACACACACACAGAGTTATATATAGTGGACTCGTTTCCGTCGTCGGATCCTCTGATCATGTCTGATTTCTGTTTCAGGCTGAGCGAGCGAGAGTTTGTGTAAATTTGTTTCAAACCACAATATCAAAGTTATTTCATATACGAGGTTCCTTGACTGCTTGAAACAACAGCACTATTATTATTTTTGATCCAAAAAACAAAAGTTTCAGCAGAAAACTACAGACAGTCCAAAAAGTAACAGAATAGTGACATCAAATAAAAACGTCTGGATGTTTTTATTTGGTTTTTATCCGTCAGTATTGACAGGATCACACTAATTATTGAAAAGTGCTCAGATCGGAACGAAGCCTTCACAGAAGGAGTGCTGAACTTTTGGTCGGCGGGCCAAATGTGGCAGCAGGTCATCGGGTCCAGTCAGACTCACCGTTTGACTAAATAACTTCAAATTTAAATTAAGTAGTTTTGCAACAAACAGAGGTGCTGATCTTAGTTTGTTCATCAGGGAGCCAAAACCGAACGAGCAGAGTGATGCTGCGACAGCAGCAGCGACGCAGCATAAAAATAGAGCGACTCGTGTTGAGCAAAGTCAAAGCCACAGTCTGAAGACGACTTCATGAAGTCGCGCCAAACGCTAAAGTCTGCCACACATCTGCCAGAATCAGGCAGAAGAACCACAGTGTGGCAAACACGCACCCACGCGCAGCCTCTTCTTGAAAGGTTCAATCAGAAGCTGAAAGTTGAAGAGATATCAGACTGTTGTGCACTGAGAAAAAACAAAAATCTTGCCATCTTTTTTAAGCTGTGGACGTACCGACTGTTTGATGCCGCAATGGCATCTACATCCTGTCTGGTACATGTGGCTTCCCCAGTAAAATGAGTCTGTGATCACATGTCTCCAGGAAACTACACACACACTGTCGAAGGGTCTGTGGTTTTAAATAAAAAACACCAGAAAGTTGTGAAGCCGACAGTCGACACACAGGAGGTCAACGGATCCTCCTCAGCGTCTGCGTTTCATCACACCAAGTAGAGCTGAAACGAGCGGCGTCATCGGGAGCCGATCTGCTGCGTCCCAGTCCGCTCTTTTGTGGTGTCCAACAAAACGCGCAGGACGTGATTCAGGCACAAGAATCGGACGCCCGCCCGCCATCCCGCCCGCCCGTTCAGCCTCCCGCTTCTCCTCAGAAGTAACTCAGCTGGTGTGACTCAGGCCTGGAGCCATCTGGAGCTCGCTGATAAGACGCTGCTAAACGGGAGCTGCCATCTCCGCGGCCTCCAAAACTCGCCGCCGCCGAGCTTTCAGTGCGTTGTCACGCGAGCGCAAGCCGAACAAAGATAAACCATAAAAGGTGCTGCGTCTTTCTTCGGACCGTCGCCGCTTCTCTTTGGCACATGAGCGGAAGATATTTTTTCTCCAGCTGTCAGTTCTACAGATTCAGGCTGACAATCACTTTGGCTATAAATACAGCAGGCCATGAGGATAAACTGTCACATGTCACAAGTTCATGTGAGCACAGAGCGACTTTCTTCGGAGATCCCCTCGTTACTGTGAGGTTCACAGATGCCATATTTCCAAATATTTTCCTTCTTTTTTTGTTTTGAGCTTTGTTTATAAGCAAAAAAGAAATAAACACAAAAGTGCAGACGAAAGCCTGAGCTTGTGTTATCGGGCTCGGTGGATATTTTGAGGGGGGGGGGGGATTTTAGGCGCCACACTTGAGCCTCTCAGCCTGTGAGCAGGTGGGCCTGAGGCATCAGTCGCACCGCAGTGCCGAAGACCTTGTAGCTCTCTTGGTTTCAGCAAAGATTTCAGGCTACATTTAATCACAACCCGAGACATTTACAGTCCCTGACCGATCTGTGGCGGTGAGACACAGATTGTACTCCGTTTAAATGGTGCAACCCAACTTGGCAGTTAAGGAGCATTGATACTTCGCCTCAGATTCAAGCGCCGATTTGTGCTGCTTACAGACTCAGACGGGACTGAGTGCTGACAGGAAGCTGTTGCGGCAGTGAGCCTGATGATTACGACTGATACAGTTAGAAAAAACAGCCTGAAATAAACGGTAGAAATGACACTTTTGACGCCATTTCTTTCTTTTGTAACACCGGTGAGGACAGTTCAAGCACAGTTCTGATTGCCTCACGACCCTTCAGTCTGTGACTGTCATGCTTCGGTCAGATACATCCGAACTGTCTCACCACTCACCATGTTCTCTGTTATTGTGTAACGACACAACCTGCCGACTCTGAGGTCAAACCGGACCCCAAAACGTGCGCGAGCCTCATTTCCCTCCTACCTCGATCATGTCGATGAGGTTGTAGAAGTACTGCGCCTTGTCGATGGTCAGTTTGTTGTCCTGATAAATGACCCGGTAGTGGATGACCTCCCCGGAGACGCTGAGACACAGGACGTAGTCCCCGGGATGGCGGATGCTCTCCCGCACCAGGAACAGGCCGTCCTCGGCCGGCTGCAGTTTGCACACGGCCTCCGGGCCTGAAATCTTGCCGTGGAACCAGCTGGAGAAAGAAAACACAGGCAGAGTCACGATCGGCAAGGAAGACAGAAGGAAGTGACGTGAATGAGCCGGACAGAGACGATCAGCACGAAGGTGAGGGAAGAGACGAGCTGTCTTCATCGTTTTGGCGTTTTCAGGGTCCGCATGGAAACGCCCTGGGAACCGTTTCCAAAGAGCAAACATCATGAATGCAACGGCAAGGCTATGAAGCAAACTCCTGTCGAAAACTCTTCAACGAGGCCTGAATGAGTTCGACGCCCCTGAGGCAACCTGATTGGCGTCACACGTTGGCTGCAGTAACCGCGGTGGATTCACAAGCATCTGTAACACGGCAGATGATCTCACAACGGAGAGGTCGACACAACACGATGACCGACATTGGGCTCTAAAAACAAAGAAGTCCCCAAAAACAGGAAGTATGTGACAACAACATTGATTGTGTTTGCATGTTCACCGTCCGCCTTCGCAGCCGTGTCACAAGACACATTTTAAAAAGGTCGTCCAGGGAAGCAAAGCTAAAGTTAGAGACAAGCGGGCGTCTGTGTCATGGTCACAAAGCGTGTGACCTCCACGAAAAACATGCCGGCTTCCCCTCTCGTTGAGTCCGACGTGGCGCTTGAAGGAGGTGGAGACTCACGGCATCAGGCTGAGGCTCGGGTCGACTCGCAGGGCTTCTCTCTCACGCACGTTGGAGGCGCTGATGAGCCCTTCCTCCCCCGTGGCGTTGTGTCGCGCCTTGTAATGTCCCTTCCTCTGAAAAGAGAGCAAAAATCCGCTCACGTTAAACCGACTTCTCCACAGGATCGCGACAGCTTCCCCAAAATGTGTCAGCGAGGGAGCCCACCGTGTCGGCGTCCACGATTGTGAGGACGTCCCCCTTGTGGTACACCAGCTCTCCAGGTTTGGCTTTCCTGTGGTCTCCTTTGGCCACACACTGTGTCCCTGCAGCCCAACTCATCTGTGATCAAAGGCAAGAAGAGGTAACATCCGAACTTCATCCATTCATATCCCCCCCGGGTCACCCTGGACCGAGTGGTGATGGTGGTGAACGTCCAAAACACTGCCCCACCTTCCCCTCGGCTGCCAACAGCTGGCTCCTTTTGATGCGGAGGAGCAGCAGCTCTACTCTGAGCTCCTCCCGGCTGACAGAACTCTCCCAATATGTAGGGAAGGTAATCATGCTCTTGTACTTTTGGTTGCGTTGTACAGCTCACATTGTTCACATCATAGTTCACACGGCAAGTGCAACAGGAATGCAGATTGACTGGTAAGCAGGGAGTTTTAGAGCAGCTTCATGTTTCCCACAGAAGAACTTTGCACATCTACTTTGTTACAGCTCCCTCTGTGCCTTAAAATACCAATTTCCTCAAACTACAGCAGGAAAATAACCTCTAAAGTCCAGAGCAGCTGCCTCAGGATCTCCTAACACAAGGGTTGTTTTGAATAGGGTTACCTCACGTAGAAAGCGAATGAATTGGACCAGAAACAAATACATATAGTACATGAAGTGTTCTCACACTTTGCTGTGAGAGAATCAACAAACAAATCATCCAACAGATTGAAAAAACATTTGAAAATAAACCAGCAAGAATGACTTGACTAATCCGTCTCTAATATGATCGGGATATAGTTGTTTATTTACCTACCTTTGCCATTAGCAGGGCTGGATATGTGAATGTTTCACCTGCCAAACAGAGAAAATAAAGCCCCTAAATAACCACACAAAAAATTCTACAAATAAAGACGCTGCTGTAATGCTGCCAAGTCGTCGACTCCAATATAACAGAAAAAGAGGAACGCAAACAGTGACATAACCACAGTGTGCCTGCCTCCCTCCGGCGGCTCTGTGGTCCACATGAATGTTTCAGTACCTGCGGCTGCGTGCGGAGACGCAGCAGCGGCTCTGCTCGTCGGGACGGCCGGATCCGAGTGAGGAAACGACACCGTCAGCGGCGGAGGTGCTCAGATCTTCCTCTCTGTCTGTCTCTGGGTCTCTCTCTGTCCGTCCCATTCATCCGCAGGCACATTTCCTCGCAGAGGCGGGCTGTGAGCGCAGGTCCATCCCTCCGTTCACCCACTTCCTCTCAGCCGGCACGTCGACGCGTCGAGTGACGCTGCGGCGGACTCGGACTTCTGCTGTTTCTGTCACACCTTCAATCGTGTTTCTCCACCGAGCTGAGACGCTGAAATGAAACTTCTGGTGGTCGCAGCAGCTTCCAACTGTTATGAAGTCTAAATTGAGAGACAGATTTATTCCGACTTCTAAAAAATTTCCTATGACTTAACAGGAAGGAGTTTATTTGCAAGCACACATTTTAATTGGTTGTAATAGTGATGAAACGACCTGTCAGTGCAACGTTGGACTTCGGTGTAGTAACGGTGTCATGACCGCACCCGGTCTCGAACCAGCGACCGACCGGTTGTTAACTGACTTCTCTAATCCCAGGTGTCTGAGATTTGAATTTAATAGCGCAGTTTTTCGTCTTGTTTTGATATAAATGACAACAATTTATTTTTGAAGTTCAATAAATTCCTTGTTATTTTTTTGCATTCGTTAATTGGGGAGGAAACTACTCTCCAAAAGCAAGAACTTCGGTCTTAAAACTCAAATTTGAGTTCAGACACCTCATACAGTCAAGTTTATTTTGAAGGAGGCGGGACAAGTGACATTACTGCATAATTACCTTTGACAACTTAGATTTGCTCTCTATTAAGCAGCAAAAAACTACAATAATGTGATGAAAACTTTTAATTTTGACAATTTTATCACTTTATTATCCTCAATGAGGTAGCTAACTTTTATTCATCACTTGTCTGACGGTATTACTGCCACCTGCCGGTTATTTAAAGGTACTACTTGTGCGTTTTACCACCTCTTCTGACAAAAACAGCTTGACTTTATTTGAATCAAAGAGCATTTTCTTTTAAAGTACTTCGGTGCAGCAGGAAGGAAAATAAAGTAGTGGCTTAAAAGTGTTTTATTACCTCTCCTTAATTTTAGGCAACACTACAAACACATTCAAATAATAGGACAGCAACGTTCACACTTTCTTTTTAAACAATACAAAATAGACTGCAACATCCTTCAGAAATAAAATAAGCAAATACTTATATATGATGCTCTCCATAAATGAATACCAAACTAAAACAGCACAATAATTTCTCTCTCACGTGGACTTTTCAGCCAGAGTTGTGCAACTGTCCCTTCCCCGGCCTACATCTCTGTGATCGTAACTCCACACTACGGACCGGACAAATGTAACGCAAATGTTCCCCAGTACTCAGTCGTCTGTAACACACGCATGATGCAGGCACAAGGAAGAAGAGTCAAAATTAAAAAGGACTATGACCACTCGGATCACGACAGTAGATTTTCAGTCTTTTGCTCTCCAACTAAAGCGTCTTTCTCTCTCTCTCCTCTGCTAAACCTGGAAGAAAAAAGATTACTAGGTATATTCTTTAAACCTATGGCTGCATACATTGTCATTTCTTAAGTGCTTCATTCCCTCAGCATGCTACTGTGCAATATAAGACTCTCCTCTTCAGACACAGATCGACCCTCCAGTGTGACCTCCGCAGAAAACTTCGCGGGGGGAAGTTGCACCAACCGAAAGACTCATTTCCAAAGAGGTTTTTGTTTCCATTCGTTCAGCCTTGTTTTGAAGCTGTAATGAAAAGCCTTTGGTTGGGATTTGAATTTTTTTCTATTCTCCCGCCAGTATTCATACAGAGAGAGATGTGTTTTAGCATTGAAACAGCAGGAAGCGCTCGCCGCCGTTCGCCCGGCAGCGGCGCCTCTTCCGATCGCTCCCACCGTGTCCTCCTTCAGGCACAACGAACGTCACAGTACTGTAGTAAGTAGCTCCTAACATCCTCGCTCTTTCACCTGTTTGAGCGGCGAGCGTCGCGCGCGCCGCCGTCGGCTCAGTCTCGCCTCGTGGTTTGCGTGGTAACACTGAACTGGCCTGAAGTGCCCCCCCCCCCCCCACCAACAATAAAGCTTAAGGTACTGTTGTCGTCAATGGAGACTGAAACAACACGACTGCAGGCGACAGTGTTGGTTCAGTTACGTGATTAAAAACAAAAGAAAAGAAAAGAAGGTGCAGTTGGTCAGTAGTTAGTGTGCGATTATACTGAAATGGAATGATGTCATCAGTACTTCTTCGGGATTTTTTTTTAAAAACTGAGCCGATGCACTCTGCACACTGTAAAACACCTGCATGAAATCACTATGTGGAAGAAGGAATTGCCGCACAGATCCCCAAACCTCAGTCTTTGACCTCCTCCGAGGCGCCATTCCTCCCAATTTTCAAGGGTAGACATGTAACATGTAGAGTCAAAGTTATATCTATATGTGTATAGCTGCGTGTTAGGATTGTTTCCGAGATAAGAAAAAGTTTAAAGTTGTGACATTCTACCAGTCTCTAAACTAGCAAACGCTCGGCTCTGAGGGCAGAGGTCAAGCGCTCGCCGCTTCCTCCTTCTTGTCTTTCTTGCCCTCCCCCTCGCCTTCGCCCGTCTCGCTGACGTCCCGCCGGCGTTTGCGGTTGCGAGCGCTGGCCTTGGACACCGGCAGCGACTCCATGCCCAGGACCTTGTGGATCTGCCGGAAGGCCAGCAGCCGCAGAGCGTGCTGGAGAGAGAAGATTTCAAATACAGACGACTGTAAACCTGTGAAGCTGTTGGGCGACATTTCCTGCAAACGGAGGAGGTGTTCAGGTACCTGTCCGCTGGCTGTTATGTCCTCTCTGGCTTGCAAGGTCATAGTTTCTAAAGCATCTGTTGGTTCCTTCTCACAGGGGTCCATTAAACCTGGTCCATCTGTGTCAAGAAAGGAGGGGGGGGGGGGGTAAATAAATGCTGCGAAACTCAAGGTATAAAATCTCGATTCTCTTATGTTTGGACCAGATTAGTTTCATCAGGACTTACAAGAAATGTTTGGTGAACAGAAATGTGAATGTTTCACACATGCCTTCATTCACATTTTCCTACAACACTGAACATTTTATAGTTGCAAAGATAAAATGAATGTCTGTCTTATTAATTGTGCACACTGTGTTTTTCTCAGAATCGAAGTAGAGAAAAAAAAACTGTTTTGAGTGTTTTCCTGACACATTTGCCTTCAGTGTGTGTGCGTCTGTGTGACCTGGCAGCAGGATGCCGGTGGAGATGCACTCCAGCACTCGGCGCATGGCCTCGCCGGGGCTGAGCGGGCCAGTGGCGCTGCTGATCACCTTCTCTACCAACAGCTCCATCGCCTGGAGGGCAGAAACAGACAGGATGAGACGGAGGCCGTCCACGGCGACGTCTGAACACACCACAGCGAATGAAGAGCCACAGACGCACACACACGACTCACCCAGCAGGGCATTTTCCCCCACGTAGGAACCCGCTGACATAAATCTCTCAGCACTCGAATGATGATCACGCACGACTGCAGTCCGTTCGCACGAGCCTTCAGGGAACAAGATTGAACATTTATGCAAAAAGTCATGGGCGTTCTGTCTCTGATGCCACTTTGTTTATCCAGGAATTATGCAGGTCAAAATACATTCCATCAAACAGATGTTTGACTTAAATTTGTTTGTGTAATCTGGAGAAACATTGACACAGGTTCTCTCTGAAAATAACGGTCAAAAGTCCTCGTTGCGTGTTTACCTGAAACCATTTGGCGTGGCGGAGAGCGGCGAGGTAGTCCAGACATTTCTTCTTGTTCAGGAGATCTGGAGGGTCCTTCTCGGCCACATCTGCTGGAGGACAGACGCACCGACTCGTGACTCACGGCCACACTGATGCACAGCCTACGTGATGAAGGTGACGCGCGGAGAGAGACGCAGTGTTGCTGTGTGATCGCTGTGACTTTCACTGGAAGCTGTCACGATGGCGTTCAGACCATCAGTCCGCAAATATTTCGTTGATTTCTTTTTACAACTGATTCGGTTCGAAAAATAATGACGGGAAGACACGAAAGAAGACGACAAGCGGCGATGAAGAAGAGAAAGTTTCTCGTTTTACACATTATTACTACTAATGTGTCTTTTAGAGTGGAAAGTGAGAAGAGTGTGATAAAAAAGGAAATCTGTGACATTCACAAGAAGATCAACAATCATTAGATTACATTTTGAGTTTGTAAGAAATGATCCACATTCAGGATCTTGCAGAGTTTTGGCCACTTTCCGTGCAAATTATTACGTTTTGACTCAAACACATGGAACTAACATCGATATATTTCAGTGGTGGACGAAGCACCGACTCTCTCTGATCACCTCAAACAAGAGTGCTTTCATGTGCTTCCTGCTTTGCTGAGTCAAAAATACACCGAAATGCACATATAAGACTTTTTCAGCACACTCATTATATCAGATGTGAGATCCAAAGCCTTGAGTCGATTTTCCCTTTTATGGATTTTCCCGGGGAAGAAGCTTAAAATGTGACATCAAATTGACTCGCGAGCAATGTTGATCCAGACTAACGTGATCCAGTAAAACAGTCGCGTTGTACTTCGCCTCAAGGATATTTCTCCTCTGCCTTTAATCCGTCCTGTTGAAAGCGAACTTCAACGACAGACACTGGTGCAGGCTGTGGGGCCTTGCTGGAGGGCTCACGGTGGTGGCCGGGAGGGCGGGAACAACTGCTGACTTTTACTTCCCCACCTCCATCTCTTCAAGGTCCTGGGAATCAAACCCACAACCTACAAAGTTTGCATCTCTAGCGATACATCTGGTGTCATGGAATATTATTTAGGCCAATGAAAGTTTGACTTTATGTTGATCGCTCAGATTTTTGTTTGTGGTGTCACTGAGCTTGAGTTGTGTTTCTAAAATTCAAGCTGCCTAATGACAAACAAGAGAAGGCAGGATATTAGGGACACCTCAAAATATAAGATACTTCAACTGAAAACTACAACAAACAATAATATTTAGTCTGTGTAGAAAGTTTTAAGACTTTCTGAAGCAAAATTAAGACTCAATCAACTGGTCCTGTTCCTTTAAAGCACGATGTTGAAGGTGCAATTTGTAAATAACAAAAAAATTGAAGTTTTGAATTTCCAAACTTTACAAAATGACTCATCTCCAGAAATCAAATGTTTTCAGAGGTTTTGTGTGCTGTTGCCTTGAGTTAATGTGCAGAGCTGCAAAGATAAGGTGTGTTAATGGTATAGACCAGTAGGTGGGATGTGTCGGACCACTGAACAAAGCTCGAAGCTAATAAGTCGGTGGTCTGTTGGAGACATGAAGTGTGGACCCCACTCGCTCTGCTGTCAGAGTGGAGCCCACAGCTGCTGCCTCCATTAGATGGTCACAGAAATAAAGCAACTTCGGATTCCTGCAAGTTTCTCCTTTAAAGTCCAATTATTAACTGATTAGCAAAACTGAAATGACAAAAGAAAAATTTTCGTGTTTGTGTTCAGACTGTAAAAGATGGGACACTTTTTTTTTTTAGAGTGTCCACCAACAAATAACAACTGACAGGTTTCTCTGGATGTGGTTACTGATGAAGCTGGTGATGTAAGAGTTCAGCCGTGGGGCTTTCCACACTTCCATGTTCACTAGAACTGCAGTGGCGACAGAGGAGATCAGCTTCCTTGCAGGCGAAATACAGGGGAAACAAAAACAAAAACAAAGCTGCTGTTTTGAAGCCTACACCATCATACCACGTCGAATCAAAGGCCCACGTTTATCACTCCCCTCACAGCTCACAGCAGTTCTCTGACAGTTCTCTGAGGACGCCGGCGCTCTGAAAGGGTTAATAAACATGGGCAGAGTGTTTGCGGCTGCTCCCTTCTCAGTGGTATGTGCGGCAGTGTGGTCTTCAGAGGAGCCGTCGGCTTGCCTAGGTCTGCTGATACAGGTCCGGAGGGGCGCTGATCAACAAACCCAAACAAAATCAGGGAAACAAAAAGACAAAACGGCCACAGAAAACATGTCCGCCGTGTTTTCCCGAATGAGAGGAAACACACCAAAAAAAAGGCTGAGAATAACTGCAGCAGGTGGAGGAGTGTTTGCAACACAATCTCAAAATGTCAGGGGTTTTTTTGGTCGTTTTATAAAAGGAAGTCATGACAATGGATTTAATCATCTGGTGTTACTTTGGTCACTGTGAAGCCAGAAAAATCCCCACTTCAGTGTCTTCCTGCTGATAATGCCGCAGTGTGATGCAGGGATGAGAGACGAGGGGACTGGAAGGTCGCTGCACCTCGAAATCCCCTCGAAAGCGTCGGCAGCCAAACGCAACACGAAGCCAAACGTTTTGTCAAACGATAAATGAAACTCATCGAGAGAAAAAAAAAGTTGTCTCGACGTCCGAATCATTTTCATCCCTGGGCACTATCTGAGCAGAGATCAGTGTTGCTCTTGATACAAATGCGTGAAGGTTTATTCTGGGCGCGTGTTCACTGAATAAACACACACCCTAGTGGCACAGAAAGGTCGGAGAGCCCGGCTTTTGTTTACCATGTCGTGGAAAAGAAAGAAAATTGGGGACTCGTGTCGCCGCAAAACATGGGGAAATGAAAAGAGAGTGGGACAAATGAACATGTGATTTAACTCTTACTTCAGGGGTTAAAGAAAACAAGTGGGATTAGTTCCAGTCCCACCTGGTGGTTTAACTGATTTTTCAGCCTGGACTGAGGCTGCTGGCAAGTGGGGGGGGAGGGTGGAGCGAAGAGGGGGGGGGGGGTTGTAAACTGTCCGTATATTACCAGTGTATTACACACATTGTTGACATTGGGTCGTCTGGTACTGAAAGCTGTGGCTTCTCTAACCTTTCTCAGCCGCTTTTCCTCCTGCCTGCTTGTCCTTCTCAGCAGCAGGGTCCTCCCTCATCAGCGGCGAGGTGAGAGAAATGGTCACCTGCATTTTGGGCTCCTTGCTCGATACTATGACGATGTTCGCCTCCTCGGGGTGAGCCTGCACCTCATACTGATCTTCAGAAAATGTCTGCCGGTTAAAAGGACACTTGGGATTACTCACTACAGAGGAGGAAGGGTGAGAGGTGGGGGGGGTGGGGGGGCAAATGAGGGGCCATGTTTGGCAGAGTTACAGGTCAATGCTTATGAAGTTTAACTCTTCCTCTGTTTGTAAATGAGACTTTAACTCTTAATTAAATCGAGTGAAGGCCACTGAAAGCTCTCAATACTTCAATAAAACACCACTTTAGGAGCAGTGATGGTGAGGAAAACAAAAAGGGGGGGGGGCGCTAAAGAAGAAGAGATCCCGTCTCACTCTGTAGGATTCAGGTGTCGTAACCAGGCAGTAAATCTAAAGATCAGTGAAAAGCACTTTCAATCCAACACTCATTACAGCTGAAGCAGGAGGGAGAAAGGGTGAGGAATTACAGCACATTAGAGCCTCGTATCCCTCCAGTCTTACACTGAAATCTCAGGCACATTAAATATTCATGTGGAGGGTTTATTTCTCCTTTTTTTTCCAGCCTCGGAGCAGTCCGGTCACTTGTGAACATGGAAAAATCTTTATGGAAACTCGAGTCCAAGCTGAAACCCCAAATCCTCGGAAAGTTAATGGACACTAACTGGAAAAAAAAAATGGACCCAGCGACAGTGGAGAAATTTTCATTACTGTTTCAATGAGAAGAAAGAAAATTGAAAAGAAGCTTTTACTCTCAGTGAAAAAATTCATAATTCTACATGTGTTGAAGATAAACCGGGTCTCATATCTGTCAGTGGGGGAAACAGCAGCACAGGCTCACAAACAAACGACTGCTGTGGTGTGTGGGATAAAACTAATCTGGATGTTTCGGAGAAAAATTTTGTCATTTTTTATAATTATTTATCTCACACAACAACTGAGGCTCAAACTTCAGATTTTTAGTGATTTTTTTGGACACTTTCCAAACTTCTTTGTGTGCAGACAAAAACCCATTTTTTCCCACTTAATGAATATTTACTGCACCTGACTTCAAACTGTCAAATTCTGGTCAATGAGGCTTTTTGGCGAGTGTTTTTATTCATTTTTTTCTTCAAGTCTTACTAACAGTCAGAATTATAACAATGTAGTCAGAAAAACAGACTTGAGGCAACGCCGGCGATGTGATTTCTGGACTCTTTCTGTACAACCACGGCCTCACACAAGCTGAAGAATCTCCTGCATCGCTAACACTCCTTCGGATTCATTGTAATTCTTACTCACCGCCAGCTCCTTTGGCAGCTGCTTGGCAATGTTCTTCAGCAGCGAGATGGTGGGTTTCTTTGCAGCCAGCAGGATGAGCTCCACGTTCCTGTCTCCACGCAGCAGCAGGCCTTTGGCCAGGATGCCCACCCGCATCACGCCTTTCAGCAGCCGCGCTGGGTTCTCAGTGCTGCGAAGCCACATCAAGACATGATTCATAAAGCGATACTCCAATTTATCATCATCCGTGCACCCAAAAAGATCAAAACTCCCTGTCTTTTCAGACATTCATGCCTTCACATCTTGTAATGAGTATCTTCTTACCCTTTTTCCTCTTCTCCTTCAGTAGCAGCGTCGGGCACCGGTGCCTCCTTCTCCAGGAGGCTATCCGACACCAGTTTTAAAGCCCTCTCAGAGTGCGAGACAATCCTCTGCACCGCCTGCAGCTCCTCCTCTACCGGGTAAATAGTGGAGTGTTTGGCCATAATGTGACGGTCGTCCGGAGAGTCGGGCCGACGTACACAGGTCTTGAAAAACAAAGGAGTAAAAAGGGATCGATGACATGGTGAGTTAGATCCAGGAGGAACTCGTGAATTTGTTGCCTTGTTGTCGTTTGCTAAAACTACCGGACTGCTTTACTGGGGCTCACCAGTAGAGGGGGCACCGGCATCCCAGGACGGCTCATCAGAGGCGGCGGCGCCATCCTGCGCCTCTGCTCGCCCCAGTACATCTGCTCCTCCTCCATCCTCCTCCAGTACATGTCCTCCTCATACCGTCTGCAGAAGAAGCGGAAGATTTTCGTGTCGTTTAACACAAGTGACTCACTCCAACACAGGAGGTTACGAGTTCAAATCACAGCAAGTTCAACAAAATCTTAAAACTCGCCTGTCAGGTCCGTCAGGGTAAACCCTTCAAGCTAAACGCTGGTGAGGAACTGTTTTTGTGACACTTTTTAAGAAAGTCTGGTGCACTTGAATTGTAGGAAAAGTTCTGACTGAGCCCAAATTATTATGTGAGCCACTGTAAAGGCAGCAGAAATGCACCAAGCTGGCATGGATAAAACTGTAAGCAACAGAATTTTGACTCCTTCATACATTTGCAAGCAACTCTTTAACAAGTGCTTCACAAGTAATCATCCCACATGCATCATTACCATTACCATTACCATTCAGCTCATTGCACCGAAGAGCTGTGAAAGATGTGAAAAAAGTGACGTCAGCTTCCCAGCGAGACTCTTTTTGTTCCGTTTGAAAAACAATGTTAACATGTGGAAAAAACGGCTGAGGTTTACTGCACAAAGCTTCCCCTTTTTCATAAACACAATCTCAGACAGATGTACTCGGATGGACCCGAAATCGCTCCACAGTTGTCATGACAACATGACCTCCTCCCTCTGACTTTTCTCCGATTGTCGTATCTGCACCAAATAGAAACGACCCGTGAACGACCTGCGTCAGAAGGACTCAAACCACCAGGAAAAGAGGGAAGAAACGTGTCCCTTTCCTCTGCGCGTCCGTGTGATTCTGGCACTCAGCTGATTTACCGGCATCAAGACATCCTGACCATCATTTTCTGTTTCAAACAAAGGAAAAGCTGCTCGCTTGACGACAGTGTGGGAGGAAGTCGGGTTGACTCAGAGTCGAGTCTGACCTCATCTCCATGTGCCAGCGCTGCTCGTCGTCTCTCTGCCTCTTCAGCACCGCCTTCTGCTTCTGCTTCTTCAGCTTGCTCTCCTGCAGCTTTCTGGCCCGGTTACTGGGTTTGATCTCCACAGGAAGCTCTGGGTTCACTTTCTTCTACAGAGAGACGAAGATGGAACGAACGTAAAGCGACACGACAGCAACGAGAGCCGCGGCGTATCAGTGATCCTGAAGTTTGCCCACAGAAAATTCTTTTGTTCTTCTAATCAAACGGATCTAAAATCCACAGAACTTCAAAGATGATCTTTTTATTAAAGCCTGGCGAGAGCAGATTTTCCTTTCGTCAGTGAAACGATTATTCAATGTGTCCAATGTTGTTCCCCGCATAAAACAGTATGAAAATCAGTGTTGACAGATCGACAAGCAACCGTTTAGGAGCGAGTTGCTGCTGTTAGAAAGATAAATTAACATTGTGGTTTCCAGCCCGGGGTCCAGGATCCCCCTTTAAGTCGGGTGCCGAACATCAAAGGAAGCCTGAAGCTTTGCCTGCTCTCAGGTTGTCAAAATCAGAATCACGCACTTCAAATAGGACGAGAAAAAAGAGACTTTTGAGAAATCATTCCAGACTGAAGAATCTGCCTGTTGCTTTTATCTTTGAAGGCTCCTGCTTCTGCACGTAGCTGCATGTTTGTGCTTGTATTAATGTTTGGTTTCACTGTTATGTTTTTCCTGAAAGGAAAGGACCAGACGAGGGGTCCACAACCTTTCCAGAAGATAAACTGAGGGTCTCTGTACGACCAACTAACACCAACACAGCAGAGATGTAAAACGCTCACATCAGTATAAGTGTGCTCTAAAATCTCCAGCCCTGAACAAACACTCCACCTTCTCCCCACCTTGTACTGCAGTCTGTGCCGTCGTCCCTTCAGGTGCATGTCTTTAGCGTTGGGGTCGTTGAAGCTGCATTCACATAGTTTACAGTGGAATCGAATCACTTTGCCGTCATCGTTATGAACCTGAAAGAGCAGGAGGGGGCACGGTGAACACGACCCCTCTCATCCCTCTTCGAAAGCTTCCACAATTGTTTGAAAGAGACAAACTGCGACCAGGGACATCGCTGCGTTTGTTTCACGATTACCTCTTCTACATAGTCGTGTCCGACTGGCTGGATGTCTCCTTGACCTCCAGCTCTGTCGCCGTCCTCGTCCTCACTCTGTGGCTCCATCTTCTGGAGCGACGGCTGCACGGGCTCCTCCACCTTGGCAGGAACCGGCACCACAACAGCTGCTGCTGCCACTGAAGCACCGGCGGGTTTACTGGCTGTGGGATGGAGCAGATGTCACAGTTTCAAAGGTTAGTTAGGCTGTGTGCACACCTCTGCTATATAAATTCACCGGCCACTTTATTCGGTACACCTGTCCAACTGCTCGGACGTTTTGGTGGCGCGACTGGAATACCAGCACACAGAAAACAAGCCAATCAAAAAGCAGGACGCAGCTTGTGTCCAATAAATGCAAAAGTAATTTTGAGGTTAAAATACTTGTTTGTCTCTTTTGAGATAATTTCACAGATTTATGTTCTGGAGAAAAAATAGTTTGTCAAACAGAACTCAACTTTATAAAATGACCTTGAACCAGGCTTAATTTTAGTCATGTAAAAATGGGTTGAAAAATCGATCACGAAAAGAGTCGAATCAGAGAAAAAAGCATCTGCAAAACAAATCACCAAACTTACAAATGACTGTTATCTTGGAAGCAGCTGGTTTCTTCACGAGGGGCGTCGCTTTAACCACAGTGTTTGCCACCACCTGTTTGAGCGCGGCGGCGGGAGTCGAGTTGGTCGAGACTGCGGCGGGAGCCGAGGAGGTGGACGAGGAGGAGGAGGAGGACGTGGACGAGGAGGTGGAGGACACTGTGGGTTTGCCAGCTGTCGTGGTCGTGACGGCTGGAGCAGAATTCACCAGCACCGGCTCGGTGGACGGGATCGGTTTACCGAGCTTGGTGTGAAGTTTCACCACCTTTTCACAGACACAGAAGGGAGATTACGACCATTCAGGAATGCTGGGAAACAATCCCATCCCGAATCCCCAAAGGGAGGGTTTGGTCGCCGGCCTGGCAGTTATGGGGAACATCATGAGTTCACTTCAGTTATGTCCAGTAATAAAAGCATACCGACAACCTATTATTTTTGAAAAACACAAAGAAAACAAAAGCCAAAAGAGGACAAACAATCATGGCAGCCATGCTGACCTTCTGGTGTTTGGCCCCACGGATGTGAGCAGCATAGGCGTCCACGCCGGTGCAGGAGACGTCACATAACTCACAACGTAGCTGAGTTTGAACCCCTCGGGGCCCGTTGCTGGTGCCCGTCTGACCGCCGGACTTCAGAGCCGCCTCCTTCTTTTTATGCTTCTGGCCATCGAGGTGCTCCCGGTACGTCTGATGACATGAAGCAGGACAGCGAGACAGAGCATCAAAACAGCTGTGTTGTTGTCCTTTGTGCTTCAGAGCTTTGAAACGCACGAGACTACAGCCTTCGTGTGGAAAAACACTTGACACACACACAAAAAAAAACCCCAGACCTCTTTTGCATCTGAGTTTTCAATTAGCACTGCCTACCTGAGGGCCGGCGCAGCTGATCTTGCAAATGTCACAGTAATGAAGCTGCGGCTGCTTCGGAGGCCCTTTGGGCTTCTGCAGCTTGCTCTGGTGAAACATGGGCTTTTTGTAGCTGTTGCCAGTCGGCGCCGTCACCATGTTGCTGCCCGAGTTGCTCCAGGAGGAGCTGGTCAGCTGCTTGGGTGGAGGCTGGATGGGCGGCTGGGGCTGTTGTGGCTGCTGCTGCGGCTGTGGCTGCGGCGGTGGCTGCGGCTGGGCGAGAGTCTGCTGAGCCGGTTGATAATAGGAGGGGGTGGACGCGGAGGTGTAGCCAATTGAATCATAACTGGAGTAGTTGATGCCTGGGGGCACGAGAGCAGGAAGAAGCACGACTGAGCACGGCAAGTAACTAACGAAAAGAAAGCAGGCGGGATATAGGTCGAACACGAAGAGTCAGCAGTCGTACAAGCACTTCCATTTCACCGGGGGCAGCATCCAGGCAAAAATGTAATGAGAGACTGCGTGCATGCAAATATGCCGCAATGAACTCGGGCCCGCACAGAAACCCCAGCTTTCACTGCAGCTGCGTTGCATAAGACACATTGGGGAAGTTTAATTCTCATCACTTTTGCAGCCTCACCATGACCTCCATTTATCTGCTTGTATTTTAGGGAAACAGAAATGTAACAGTTGAAGTTCTTGTATTCAAACCTGTCAAACACTTCAAAATCATGATTTACATGGATGTTTTTGCACGGCTGGCGACATGAATAATTGTACATTTATTCATGAGCTACAACAATCTCTTCATCTCTATTTTTATTTGAAAAACATCAGTTTTCCTTCTCTGAGATGCTAAAAACTTCATTGCCCAACAACAAAACATACCAACTCACGGCAGCACCGTGATGAAAATAAAAGCAGGAAAAGAGAAAACATAAAGTTTGTGCATGTTTACACATCTGACACTCCTGCATGTAGGTCCGTAACTTCAGGCTCATATGTGGAACGGTTTCGTCTCGTCTCACCTGAGTAGGATGTGGCTGCAACAGTGGAGCTGAACGAGGAGCCGAGTGTGTAAGAGGAAATGGGCGTTGGAGGCTGCTGGACACTGGTGGACACCGGGTAGATGTTGTAGCTCGTGGACACCGAGCTGGAGGGGGCCAGAGGCTTCAGGGCGGTCACCTGCCGCTGGGGGGGTGGAGGGGGCTGGCTGTACACAGTGGAGGGAGCGGGACTGTACGCACTCTTTACTCCGACTGAAAGGGAAACAAGAGAAAGAGTGTGTTGGAGGACATGAGAGCAGAGAGACAAACAACACAGGCTTCCTCTGACTGTCCGACTGAGGAGACAAAACTGCAGAAACAATCGAGGGTTTATATGATAGGATGAAATGAATCCATCAAACAACATCTTCAGAAGAGTCCTCTTCTTGGTCCCAAATCCAGTCATACAATTGGGAGACATACGCAGGAAGGAAAACCCATCAAAAAACAAGAAGAACGCAACTTAAACTCATTTGCTTGACAGTCACGAAGCCCTCATCTCATCTTACAGCTCATAAAGGGACGAGCTATTTCAGCAATGCAGTCGAACGAGTCGCGATGCCCGACAGAGATTTTCACACGATTGTTCAGAAAAAGGGTGCCGGCTCCTTCTCCCCATCGTACAGTCAAAAAGCTGAATAATTAATCAGCATTTCTCCGGGTTAAAAGAAGTTCAGCTTCAGCAAAAAGTTTGCTGGGTAGTTTGAGTAAAGAGGTGGAGGAATGTGTGATCGCCTTAGCAGCTGAAAGGCCTCTGACAGGGTGAAGACATTACTCATTCTCGGGGCTGGAAAACCTCCAAACAAACCCAAACGGTATTTTCACACCTCGGACAATCACATTTCACAGCCGCCGGGACACATCCCATAGTTTGTCCCATACTTCATCCCATCAGCAGGACCGACCCTGACTGTCAGGCTCCAATCCAATCAGATGATATGCAGCTAAACATCCCACATCCAACACTCATATTGTTTCATAACTCAGATTAAACAGGCACTCATTCACTGCCAGCAAACCTGCAGTTTTATTTTTCAAGCCTCTGCGCATTTTAAACACTCGTGTTTCAATCTATTCGATTTGCTCACTTTTTTTCTCATTCTCTGACAACCTTTACGGAAAAAAAATATAAATGACTATGTATCAAAATCCCATTTTTGATGATTCAACGTCATGTCTGCTGGAAACTGCACAAAAATGAACAAAGAACTCAGCTGCTGCCTCCTGAATGGGATCAAATGTGATGACTTGCTGCCATATTAAACATCAGGACATCATTATTTCTCCAGACTTCATTATAATCTTCAAGATTACATTTCAAATAGGGCTACATCCACCAGGAGTGGAATGCAGGGATGATTTGGGAAGATGAAGGATAAAATAACTCACCTGTTTGGTAGTAATTCTCTGTCGGTGTTCTTTGCGCCGAGGCGATACTCGTCTGGTAGTACTGCTTATTGTCGTAGGTTGTCACAGTCGCAGGTCGGCCATAGTTGTAGCTGTCCTGTATCCAATACGTGAATATACATTTAAATTCCTCTATTGTGCTTTAAGAAATGCAACACAAAATATTATTTCACAGTACACAAATAAAGCAGACACACTGAATCCAACATGCACGATGTGACTAAAAAAGCTGAAATCGAAGGAGAAGCAAAGGGCGACTGACCGTGTCCGGGTATACCTGGTACGTCTGTGGGGTGGTGGTGGGCTGTGGGGGGTCGGGCTGCCTGTAGGTGTAGTCCGGGGGCGCCTGGTGGCTCTGGTAGGCCGGGTACGGGGCCGTGGCCACCGGCCGGGCCGCCTGCACCGGAGCCGGAGAGTAAGACGCCGTCACGGCATGAGCCACAGCCGGCGCCTGCTGCACGCTGTAACTGGCCGTGGAGGGGTGGGAGTAGGCTGGGGGAGGCTGGGTACTGTGGGGGAGGAGGGGGAGGGAAAGTGGTGTAAAAGTCCAAGTACTTAATACACAATACAAGTATTTAAAAAGTGTTATTGCTTCAGGTGGAAAACCTGGTGAAAACCTGACAACAAAAAGAAATCTACAAATTTTGAACACAGTTTTTGAACAATTATCTGAACAAAATTTCTCTCACAGAATTTTGTTTCGTTCTACTTCGCTGACAGGGTGACACGTGTTCGCCCAACCCAAAACTTTTTTGGCTGCAGGAGTATAAAAGAAGACTGCGGCTGAGTTACACTACATTTATACCAAACACTAAAACCAACTGCTGCATCACATCTCAGTTATTGCCATGAAATTCAACACTGATGCCCAATTAACATGGAGGCTGGCTTAAAGCTGAACCCACACGCCGCACGCACACACATACACACACGCTGAAATCACATCATCACACTCAATTTGGTCTCAGTATGCAGAGTGGTGGAATGATAAAAACCTGTGAGCCATCTCTAAATGGTTTCATTTTTGAGTACACTTTAGGCGAACGATGAGTCCAAACAGGCGACACATGACATCGTGATCATTTTTCCAGCCAAATTATTAGGTACACCTGTTCAACTGCTTGTTAACACAACCTTTGGACGGCCGCAACCCGATGCATCCGGAGCAAGTGGACACGAATACGTCGAGATGCCCAAGTTACATCTGAGCCTCCGAACGGAGGCGAAACACGGCTTAACTTGACGAGTGATGCGGTTGTTGGTGACACACAGGCCGCCTCAGGAACCGATTTTTTGACTTCTCACTCGTAACAAAACAGGCCTGAAACACTGACAGTCTCTGGTGGGCTGCAGTGAAAAGATCTTGTTGAGACAGCAGATACTGGAAATAACATCTGTAACTGCTGCCATCAACATCTTTGAGGGGCTTTCAGAGTCGAGGTGCACGTGAACACTGAAACAAACGCGTCACAGGACAAACGTGCCAATTTTGAAAGTCATCATCAGCAGATGACTTTATTCAAAAAATAAATGTGATCTGCTTCCAGTACGAGTCAGTTGTCTACAAAAATATATATAGGAGGGAACTGAGTCTCTGTAGGTCAGTCTGTCTATCTATATTTCGTCCTTTCAGTAACCCAACACTCACTGTGTGTCTGTGTGTCGGGGTGGAGCTTCAGGGGGGTCAAGCTCTGACATTTCAATTAAAATCCCTCATTTATGATATGATCCATCTTCTCTTTTTGATCACGTTAATTGTATCATTTATCTATTTATTTTCTTTTGATTTTTTAATGCTAAAATGTGTGTCTTGTAAGGAGGAACACAGACAAAGTATAAATATTTTTTACTGTCGTTAAAACAGTGAACATTTACACTGTTTTGGAGAATACAATAAAATACTTTCAATTTCTTTTTGACTATTTTTCTTTTTCTTCATTCATTTTTACGGTTCTTTTGATTTGTCTGATTTTACGCAGCAATTATTTATTTCTGTTCAATGTTTGCTTCATCATCTCTGAGCTACTCTTTATGTTAACTACTTAATCTAAATCTTCTTTAGTTATCTGTCTTTTCAATTTTTTATTTGACAAAGTCAAGTTTAACAGAAGCTCCACAGATGAACTTTATAACCTTTGCTGTTAGAAAATGTTCATAGTTGAGTCATAATCTGATTATACTCATGAAGCGTAAAAACAATCACATTTAGGAGGCTGGAATCAGACAAATTGAGTTTTCTGGTTGCAGATGAATTGTGGATTAATCATCTCAGTCCAGTTGCTTTTTTTTTTGCAGAGGTCATCCTGTAGACTCAGATGGGGGGGCTCTGGGGGGCCCAGACAGACATGTGCATACAGATAAGAGGGGAAAGTGATCCCTGCGGCACAGAGACGGTGGGACCTACGCCGGTTGTCAGGTTTGGTGGCTACAGAAACAGCCGGCGCGATAAATCACACCGGGAACTTTAACAGTTCACTGAACGCATCGACAATTACGGTGCACATGATTGACGACCTGTCACCTTGACTGACTGCAGCGATGATCAAAACTTAGGAACAGAGACCGTTTCTCTTGCGTCTCCGTAGATTTCTGGCGGTTCTATGATGAATATCGTTCCTATAGCAACAATAAAACGCAGCATTCAGACACAGATTCGTCAGTCATGCTACACCGCGGTTAGCCCCGTTAATCCCAAACACTGGCCAAAATCTGACCCGTCACAGCTGCAGCCAGCCCCGTCAACTGGCTGCCCGACACCCGCTCACAGCGATCTTTCCAGCCGAGTCACAGCTCCGCAAGCCGGGGAAAGTTTCCCAACAGCCGCTGCGACTGTCCGAAAGGAGGACGGGCAGAGCGGGGATCGCTCAAGTCGCGGCGGCGTGTCGGGAAGCGGTGGCCTGCGAGCGCCGCTCCGGTCGGCTCGCCTCAGCTCGGCTAGCTCCCGTTAGCTCGGCGCGGCGAGCTGCGGGTCCAGCCGGCGGAGCCGCGGCGCCGCGCACCGGCAGCCCACCGCGACAGCTCGCGCCGGACACTCTGCACACACGCTGACACCAAGACACACCGCCTCGGTTACCTGTACTGCGGACCGGCAGCGTGCGTGAAGCCGAAATAGTTGCTTGCAGCCATCTTGGCATCTCCGGTACAGTACGGTAGGAGCGAGCAGCAGGACGGCTGAGGAGCCCCGAGCCAAGATGGTTCCCTCCCTCCACAGCCCAGCGCAGTTTCTCCACACAAACAGAGAGATCTGTGAAACAGGTCGGAGTCGGAGCCAAAACTGAGTAAAGTCATAAGAAATTCTGACTTGATGTAGTTAACAAGTAATAATCAAATACGTTTATAAATCAATGAGTGAGTTTACTATTAAATATAAAAATAAAACGGGGGAATGATGTAACTATGATATGGAAGCCTCTCAAGGCTGGTGTATGTCAGCTGGCAAGTTGGTGGACTTAGTTCCCGTTTTGGAGGATGTTTCTCTAAATCTTCTTTTTTTGCCATTTCAGTTTGTTTCCAAAAAGGAGGGAGGGGAGAATTTTTTTCGGCAGGGTCACAGATGTTTCTGGAGTGATTAAAAAAAACTTGTGTAACCTTTTCACTTTGTTGAAATTTCTAAAACGTTTTTCTATTTTTCAATTCCAGTGAAAAACAAACCAAAAAAAAAACCAAACACGTATATGACATAAAAAACCTTCTGGCTTGAATTTGTCTCGAATTGACCTATTCACTACAAAATGGACGCAAATATATTAGAAATTTGAAATAACTTAACTAATAGGTGAATAAAAGTGAGTCCCGAAGATTTTTGAAAAGTGTTTCAACTCCCAAAAAATGTTGCGGAAATACTTTCCAACACAACAATTAAAGCAGTTGTCATACCTCAAAAGTCTAAGTAATTACACTCTGCGGTTCTCCAAAGAGCCGCTAGGAAGCACTGCTTCGCACTGTGAGAGTTAAACGTGAGTTCACGGCGAAAGAGGAAGCGAAGGGAGGTGTCGCTCTCTCCGTGTGTGGCGGCTCTTCTGCGGTACCCGCTGAATGGCTGGATGTCGCGTGTGTCCGTGAGTCACTCCTGCACCGAGGACTGGACCTCAGTCAAATCTGAACCGAATAACCAGCCTGTGAGTCAGTTCCCAAACTGGCCCAGCGTCCGATGCAGCTGCTCCACCTGTGCGTTCACACCACTACGCGGGGAAATAACCCCGTTGATAGCGTAATAATGTCAGAATATGACCTTGGGCTACAAAATTTAACATCATTCATTCAGCGCAATGCTTGGAAAGTGTGTTTATTTGAACATCATGCAGGTAAATTACGGGTCAATTAATCCAAATTAGACCCAGAAATAATGGTTAATTATGAGGACTGGCGGGAGTCTTTGAAGGGTAACATGCGGGGGAAATTGGAGGGGGCTGATGTGATTGGCTGGGTGCAAGTGAAGTAAGGGTCTGAATAATTAATGTAGAGTTGAGAGAGTTGTGTTGTAAGTATGAAAGAGGCAGGAGCAAGAAGCCGGGAGGGAGGGGAGGGTCCGTGGATGGAGAGTGATGCTGTTGCCAGGGAACAGCAGCCTCATAGAGGACCACTGAAAACAACAGGAGGATTATCTGATGGAGTGAGGGTAACCCAGCGCTGCTGCTCATTTTGCAATAGAGGGGATACATCAGCTGCTCCCATGGAGGGATTTGGATACAGAGAGAAGCTCAAAGAAGCTATTGAATTGATATTGTGGTGAGGGGAAGAATAAAAAAAAAAGAGAAAGACACTCTGAAGGTATTCGGGTCCATGCGAAGAGAGAGAGAGAGGGAGAGGGAGAGACGGGAGAAAGAGATCCTGATGCCAGAGCAGATGCATTCCTGTTAAAGGAATTTTGTGTCTCGGCTGTGGGAGCTGTGAGAGGCAGGCTGTCGGCTCGCTCTTCACGGCCAGTCCTTCCCCTTAACAAAGGTGGCCAGAGGCGGAGGAGAGGAGGGAGGGGGGGAGACCGGAACAGAGGTGCCCCCTGTCCTCAGACACCTGCTGCTGGCGAGCCGCTGACATCGAGGACACTGTACGACTGTGTCTGCACGAGTGTGTGAATTAATGAGACAGAAAGAGGAGGAATCTGGGCGTCTCGCGAGCAGTTTTGTGGATGTGAAGGATCAGGACTCTCTCTCTCTCTCTCTCTCTCTCGCTCTCCCTCTCACTCTCTCTGAGGATCGTTGCATCTGTGAGTGAGGAGGAGGAAGGTGCTTGTGCTCTGACCAGCGAGCGTTTCTGAAGGGGAACACTTATTTCTCATGTGAGTATCACCTCTGACATAACGTCTTTACGTTTGCTTACCCGTCTGCACAGGTCAGACACCTTGCAGCCGCTGCACGCACGATGCACTGCTGGTTTGCATGTGGGCATCCGTTATTTCCCCCTGGACCTCACATGGGGGTGACCTAGAAAAGGCTGTGGAGCCATTTTTACTCTGGGATGGTGCTGGACTGAACCTTTGGTCGGTGAAGGATTTTGTGGGAATATCACACATTTCAAGGAGAATTAATGGATCAAAACACCAAGCATATTAACTCTTCAGCAGCACATGTAGTATTACTGACTGTCGTTAAGAATAATTGCGCTGTTGTTAGATCGTTATCTCGTTTAAACACCTGATTATATCCAGACAATGGTTGAAGAAAAGCACGGATTCTGTTTCCTGCTTCACACCTTTTGCTGGATTGTCTGCCTCATTCCTCTTATGTGCATCCTGTGCTGATGAATTAATCCACCTGTCTCCTCGCTGAGCTTCAGCCATCGCTGCCAAACCACCAAAACCACACCACTCCCTGTGATCGTGTCCCAGGAATCGACGTTGCAATATTTCTTATTGACATTATCACGTTAACCTTGAGCTGATTGTGCCTCACTGAAATTTGTGGTTGTGCACTCCTTTTAACGCCTCAGGGTTTGTGTTTCTACCCTATAAAAATGTGCTCAAACGTGCAGAAGTGGAGGTTCAGTGTAATCGAACACCCACGCATCTCTGGTGCTGTTATTAGTATGTCCCTCTGGTGCCGGATGAACCCTTCAGACTGTCGTGTGAAGTCTTTTATCACTGAGGCTTGGATGACTTGTTGATGCCCCCGCTGATTAACGCAGCCAGTCGGTACACGCTGGATGCTTCAAAGCGTCGATTCTCTGCAGGCTCTCGAGTACAAATGAAAGAAAGAAAGTTCCCCTTTGAATCTGGTTGTTGACATAAAGCCTCAGTGTGAGAGGGGGATCAAAAAAGCGGCAGTGTGGTGGGATTAATGAGCAGAGAGGGAGGGATTAGACCTGAGAGCTGTCCTCCACCACGGCCTTTTGAATTCCACACTGGAGGGAAAAAAAATTGGATTTGGTGATATCTGACTTTGAGAAAGGCTCAGAAAAAAATGGCTTCTGTACGAGTGGGTCACATGCCTCTCACATGTGCACCCGTGGGCCCGGGGGGTGAGAACCACGTGACCCTCTGTGGCTTCAGCCCCTAAACTGTAATGAAAGGGAGTCAATTATTTGGGTAAAATCACAGCGCCGGCTGAACACGCGCTCCGGCAGCGCAGCCGTGCAGCTGACTGTCGAGGTGGTGTAACAACAATGGGAGGCCACCTTGAACTGCCGTTGGACTGATGAGGGTCTGTCTTCACACCTGCAGGCTCCCGCTCTCCTCTCTGAGGGATGGGCACCACAGAGGCGACTCTACGAATGGAGAACATGGAAGTTAAAGACGAGTGGCAGGATGAGGACTTTCCCAGGTGAGACCCCGTCGCTTCACCGGCAACGTCCAGCAACGACACCGGGGGCAGATCTCTGTTTCCTCAATGAATGTCTGAGAGTGTTGTCCATCTCTGTCTAACTTTAACAAAGCAGGCACCATGCAAATTTAAACAAAACAGAGGTGATAAATGGGACGATGGTTGTTTTTAAAATCAATCACTATAAAATTTGTATTCATAGTCATTTAAAAATCCAATAGGTTGCATTTGCAATAAAAAAAAATACAACATATGAAATAAATTGAATTGAAAAACCGGAAGAATAACAGAATAACAGGTGCAGCGGTTGCACGTAAATTAGACTGATCATTGCTTTAAGTGAACAAATACTTTCCTCCTAAATGCTTTGATTGTCTATGAGTTCCAACAGTGGCACACAGCAGCATTTTTATTGGGTCTTTCATTAGTGGGTGGTCGGCACTTGTTTTGCAGCAAGTAGGTCCTGGGTCAACCCCGTTGGGGGGGGGCTTGTGTTCTCCATGTGAGTTGGTGGCTTTGGCCAGGCCCCCTGTGGTGGACTGTTGACCTGTCCAATGTGTGTCCTGCCTTCGCCCGTCATTATCCAGCATCAGGGCACTGCTACTTACAAGCCTAATGATGAGGAAGACAGTCGTTATATAAACACTGTTGTTAGTGGAGAGCGGGAGGAGGATCAGAGAGGGTGTGGAGATATTCAATATGTCATCAAATTTCTATTTATGTCTTTGATAGCAGCTTTAATTGACAGATATTCTGAGCTGCAGCTTCAGTAATTTTTACCTCTTTTTTCCAACATTGCCTTTCAAACTGAAGTAAAACAATCGCTGCCCTCTCAGGAGGTTTGAAGGGTGACTGTGAGGATGAAGTGAGCTGTTGACAAAGGTTTGTGATCACTCAGAGCTTTTAGTTTCACGTTCTCAGTGAGAAGCTCTTCAAGCCACTCACTGATTTCCCTCTGCTGGGAGACAAAGGGAATTAGAAAAGCTTCTCAGTGCCGCTCGGTAGCAACCTGATGGCTCAGCTAACGTTGGAATTTGATGAGGATGTGAGGATTCAGAGCATAATGAGCAGAAAATGAGCAGCAGGAAAGTGTGACGACGACCGTCGGTGTGCTCCCTCCTCCTCCTCCTCTCCCTGCTCCTCCTCCTTCTTGCCATCACTCCTCCTCCATCAAATGGGGAGGCAGGAAGCCAGGGAGCAGGTGCAGCTCTGTCTGTGAGGCAACGTCATGTGACGCAACAGCAGTCACCGATAAACAACACCACGCCAGGAAAATGGGAGCAGGTTTTTGTTAGAGACCAGGAGGCGACGGAGGAGCAGCCTGCAGCAGATCCCACGTATTAGATGGTTTTTCTCTTATCAGCTGGGACGACTGGGAATGATTAAGCAGAGCAGCCACAGAAGTGTGTGAGGTTAACAAAAAAATAAGCTCATTTGCATCGGCTCTGACAAAAGCAGCCCGGAAGGTAAGCATCACCAGTTCATCGTCATATTGATGTTGGTAGCTGAAGGACAAAGCAGCCATAAACAGGAACAAAAGGAGAAGAGCTTGTTTTGGTAGAAAAACAGATAAATCCCCTCAGCCATCGGTTCTTTTATAATTCGCCGCTCGATTCCTGACAAAGGGGAGCGGACCACTAATCTCTGCAGAGCTCCTCGGGGGGAGCGGGGGCTGTTTCTCTGTGCTGAAGCCAGCACGGCCGCCTCGGGAGCAGCAGACGCTGTCTCACACCGTCCTCCCGCTGAGGGGAGGATGATGTTCCTCACATCAACAGCACGCTGCATCGCGAGCTGTTTACTGCTCCTGCGATGCTCTGACGAATATTGCTGATGTCACAAAACCACGCAGGTGGATGTGAACACGTTTGCTCTCATCTGCATAGTTTGCTCACACATGTTCCCACATGCTTTGCGTACATATATGCATCTGCGTTACATTCTGATCTCCTGTCTGCTCCTCCCTCTGTACAAGATGCTGGGTGTAAATACCAGATGGTGCAAAGGGAAGCAGAGGTGCAGCACGTTGTTTGTATGCAGGGACGCACATTTCTCTGCAGTTTATACCTTCCCCTTTCTCCTCCTCCCCTGCCTTCCCCCCTCCCTCCCTCCATTGTGACTCACGCCCAGCCTGGCAGCCTTGTAATCTTCATCTCTCCCCAGGGAGAAGTTAATAACCGTCTCCGTCCTTTTTTTCCGCTCGCGCCTCTTTTTTCAGAGCTCAGATTAGTGACAGCAGCCACGCCTTGAAGGCTCATTCAGAGCCCGTCTGATGTTGTGTCTCATTTTGAGCCCATTGTAACAGACTGCAGCACCGTCCCGAATCACGCTGCCTCGACCCCACAACTATTAGCGCTGTGACCCTTTTATTTGTTGGTGCATCTGTGATGGGAATAATTCAGAGAGTTCTTGATGGATCTAGATAGAAATTTGCAGGAAAGGCGAGGGGTGGCTGAAAGGACAGGTGGGGAAATTTTGGTGCTAAACTGAACCAAAATAATTTCAAAAAAAGCTCATTTCTGTGGTATGTTTTGTTGAAGTTTGAAGCAGGAAATGCCAACAGACGTCTTGGTTTATTCTCTACCGAGTGCTCTTTTCGTTGTTTTATTATTTTGGATAAAAAGTCATGTTTTTGTGTGTGGTTCATATGTTTCTGTGTCCTCTCAGACCTCTGCCTGAGTACGGAGACATGGATCCGTCCTGCGGTCTCACGGACGACCGAGCCTGTAAGAACTGAGTGACCATCAACAGAAATAACAGCGCGCCTTCGTCTCCCAAGCTTCACACACTTCGTCTGCTTCACCTCCCACTTTCGCTGCAGCTCCTCCAAACTGTCTGACGGTGAGCCCACCGGGCGGAGGCGGCGGGGGCGTGTCCTCATCCCACCGGAAACGGCGCACGCTGGTCGCCCCGGAGATGAACCTGTCCTTGGATCACAGCGAGGGCTCCCTGCTGTCGGACGACTTCCTGGACACGCCGGACGACCTGGACATCAACGTGGATGACATTGACACGCCGGACGAAACGGATTCGCTGGAGTTCATCACCAATGGCAACGACCTCGAGTGGGAAGGTAGGAAGTCAAGATTGATGCCCAGCTGTTACTTTTTTATCATAAGTAAAAGTTAAGGGACAAAAAATAACCCCAAAAAATCCAATTTCTGTGAATTTGAAAGTGTGAAATAATGGGTTTTACTTTTTTATCTCCCGGTTGCCCCACAATTGTTAGTATCTCATACTTATCCTAATTTATGCGACACACTTAGACGTGCTTTGCTACAAAAAATAATGAAATTGATTGACAAAATCAATAACAAAGGATTTCAAGTAATCCTGTTGCTTTTATTCATCAACTGCGTGAGATTATTTTCTGTAATCCTGTTTGTCTTGGGAGCACTTGCATGTTTTGTCTGTCTGCTGTTTGTCTGCCGAACTGTAAACAAAGTGCGTCCGTGTGCCCGTGCAGATGA
>JASSRZ010000055.1:10102151-10117470 GCA_032164315.1 Malacoctenus gilli | reverse complement strand
CACACACACACACACACACACACACACACACACACACACACACACACACACACACACACACACACACACAGAGTGTCACCCGTCCCCATCTCCAGCTCGGTGACCCCCATATTAAGCGCCTTGGCGTTACAAACGCGGCCCATCTGTGTCTGCACAGAGCCCCCTGATTGAGTGTAGTTAACGGTGACAGTGGAGGGGAGACACAACGCGGCGGACTGCTGCCGGTGTCACCGGGCTCCTGTGTGACTGTACTTTATTAGGGCGAATGAATGGACGGGAAGCCTGAAAGGACACTTGCTCTTCTTTCCCTCCAGGCCTCAGGGGAAATCCTACCTGTTTTTCACGCAGTTCAAAGCTGAACTTAAAGGAGCCAAAATCGAGTATGCCAATGCTTATGTAAGTATAAACAAACACGATCCTGCTTTTAGCTCAACAGTTTTTTTGTTTGTTTGTTTGTTTGTTTTTTTTGGTTTTTCTGGCTGTAAACTGATCGCAGACCTGTGCAGCGGTGCCTGTTTTTTCTAAGCCCAGCAGCTGAATACTAAGTTAGTGTAATTGATGTTTTTTTTATGCGGCTGCTGAGTTTAATATAATAAAATCAATAGTGGCATCCAGCCATCCGATACAGAAATGAGGGAAAACCATCTCAAACATTGCTCGGTATAAAGAACATCCTGCATCTCTTTCTCGCCCCTCGTTCCGAGTCAAAGGTGCGGGGCCTCAAATTTAAAAGCTCAGCTCCGGTTCTCTCTCATTAGGTAAAAAGGAAATTGACATCCTTCTGTGTTACAATATTTTGGAAGCCAAGTTCCAGCTCAGCCTGCGCACTTCAAGTCTAATGGCCGTAGTGCTTCATAAACCCTCCTTCCTCCTTCTGTTCTTTGGAGTTTCCACCTCCTGAACGAGAAGCTTTATGAGCCGCTTGAGTATCTGGATCTTCTCACCAACTTTTTGCTCCGCGTCGTTTTCGCTCCGTCGGCGCGAGATTAAAGCGTCGGTTTTTCTCAAGAATTATTTGAGCGTCTGCAAGAATGTCAAAAATGGCATAACGAAGACGACATATGATGAGAACGAACCGTCCGCACTGCAGTAGTGAAGTTCTGTCCTGCAGCTTTTCGTATTTTCTCTCCCGCACGTTGGAGATCCTGTGACGGATCGCGTTCCTTTGTCTCGACTGAATGCAGCATTTCTGTTTAATTTGAGGAGTTTCTCTGTCGCATTTTAGACTCATCCAGCTCACCCAGGAATGGTAGGCGTGAAATCACAACACAGCAAGTGATAAATAAAACTTTAAGGACAATTTATCGTTTCTAACTGACCTCAGATGAATGTTTTTGGAGGAACATGCAAACTTTCCCATTAAGAGCCAGACGCACTCGAAATAGCACACAAGTACATCGTTTGACTCTTGACCTGCCGGCAGGTTACGTTGCAACCCAAAGTCAAACATTTTCAATCGGAGCCAGATTCAAAGAGAGAGCCCCAAAAATAGCCACAATTGCCCGCCTGGAGCCAGGAATTGTTTTGAAGTGCGTCTTACTAAATGCCTTCAGTGATTAATCGGCTGTCAGAGTTGCAGATTCATTCTCTGTGGAGTGTTTGATTAATAGTTTCAGCTCCACGCTCAAACACAGCTGTCATCCAGCAAAAAAGGCGCCCATATTGTCTGTTCAGCTTGGGAGGAATAAATAAATCGTCTATCAGACGAGCTGCTTATTTCCTCCGCCGCCGTTCGGCTGGAAGCTTCAGCTGCATCGAGTCGCCTCCTCAGATTTGAGGCGGTTTGAGTGGCGATGATCAGCTGAATGAGTCCGTACGTACGACGTCACACTCCCAAAGTCAACCGAATCAATATATCCTTCACACTCTGGACCAGCCTCTTACTTTACAGCACAATCCTGCTAATTACCTGTGTTTCCATGGAAACCCACCATGTGCACTACGTGATCCGGTACTTTTTTAGACCCATTGTCCTATAATAACAGCCCGAGCCGCCTCCCAGCTGCCGCGACCAACTTTGACAAAGCAACGCAATTCGAACCGGTTCGAAGGAACAAGGAAGGGGGGAAAAAAAGGAAATAAAGCAACTTTATTTGGTTCCTGGACTCCAGCTCGTCGTCGTGGTCGTGCATAATGTCTCATGGAAGGTTAATGTCCGTCTGAGTGCGAGCGCAGTCACTTCAGCGGAGGTCTGCCGCGCCTGATGTGGTGGTCTGTGAGGTGAAGCACACCTCGACACGCCTCCTTCCCCCAGCAAGGACAGTCCTGACACTCTGTCATTAGTGCCAGCACATGTTTCCTCCTCCTCCTCCTCCTCCTCCTCCTCCTCCTCCTCCTCCTCCTCCTCCTCCTCCTCCTCCTTCTTCTGCTCTGGCTCCGTGCCCTGCAAGCAAAAGACAAACACACAGAAAATAACTTCACTAAATGATGTGACAGAAATAACCTCGCATACACAAACACACCTGCCACCCCGCATCTCTGTGACCTTGTCATCCTACTTCCTCGGCCCGTCTGCTGCAAAATAGCGTCATCTTTGTGCCGCCTCTCATCCTGTTTTGTTTTTTCCTCCTCTCGTTTGCATTGTTTATTATTCTCTCTCCCTCTCTTTTTTTTTTCTTCCTCCTCCCCCTCCTCCTCTTCCTCTCCCTCGTTCTCACGGCTGCTGTATGTGTGTGCGTTTCTCCAGTCGGAGACATCGGGAGCAGGAAGTGGCGACAAGCCTTTGAAACCAGAGGAATTCAGCATCGGCGAATCAACAGGTGAGAAATTGATTGTGTGTACAAGTGTTCAATCAAGTCCTCCAGCTTGTCAGCTCTCTCCCGCCATCTCTCTCGCTCCCTGGCTCTCCATTCTTCTCTTCATCCTCCCCCATCATGTTGCAACTTCCCTGCTGAGTTCCCTCCAAAGCATATGTTCCAGCTGTGAGTGGGTTTTCATTTGTCCCTGTAGCATTATTTGTTGTTGTTCAGTTCCTGCACAAATCCCCGCCGTGGCTTCAGTTCCAGACCGTGATTAGCCATATTTGACAAGTCACACCAACCCGCAATTTACAGTAACTGTCATTTTCAGCAGATTAGTCCCCGCAGTACAGAAGCTTACAGACCTCAAACCCAGAAAGCATCACAGACTAAAGGATAATCCCGTCTTTGGGAAAACACTCGCAGTCATGATTTCCAGGGATCGACTGCTGAATGGTTGAACGCCACCTAAATGAGTTTTTCTTCAGGATGCAAAGTGCATCAATATCCCGCCTTGAAACTCATCAACTCCTGGGTAACATTTGGCTGCGGAGTTTTTCCTCGAGGTGGAACCGCTCCGTCACGCATCGGCCAAACGGCACCGCCTGCAGTCGGGGAGAGCAACTGCAGACTTGGGCCCGCAGGTCTCCACTGAGTCATGTTCCCACCCTTCAGGCGGAAAGGAAGTGATAGTTGCTGGGGTTTTTTCTTGTTTTATTATTTTATATAACATTTGTGACACCTGCAGGCGCCGAGTGTTACGAGCAAAGATTTTTATAGCTGCTGTTGCCGGTGCGTGAGCGGTTTGTTAAATATTTCATCAGATGAAACACTTTTTTCCCACCACGCTGGCAGACTGTCTGACTTTAACTCGCAGTCAATCGTATGATAATAAACACTTATTCCTGTTCATGTCGACATATTTCCGAGCGGCTGGCGTAAATATGAGCCAATCGCCCCCGATCCTCGCCTCCCTTCACCGGCCGCCTGACCGTGTCGGGGGAGATTCCTCAGGTCCTGCTCCCGGCGTGTAAAACTGAGAGCGGCTGTGCTCCCTGTTATCTGCGCGAAACTCCGAAGTCGTATGTACCTGCCGGGACACGCCGTTCTCAAGACGCCGCCGTTCCAACGGTTCCCAAGGTCAGGAAAAGAGGCGGCGGGTGAACACGTGCGCGCTCTATCCGTGCACCGATGCCGTGGAACAATCGGCGCCAGGATATCAGAACGGCGCGGTGATGTAGTCAAAGCAGAGCTCAGCCACTCGTTTAACTCTTGAAGGTGATTCGTCTATTTTTGGATCCAGTTTTCTGTGTGTTTTATTCAAACGGTCTTCTTCCTTTCTTTGTTTAAGTTTTGTTTTATGGCACTTTCGTTGAAACTGCTTTTTAATGATAAGATTATTAATGGTCATTGTTATGTTACTGTGATCCTCCTCCCACTAAAAGGCCATAAATCAATATTTAACATTCCTGTTATATAAGAGTTTTCCTAATTTTATGCGTCAGTGACAGAAATGTTTATTCATTTAAGGTTAATAGAAAAAAGGCAAAAATCTGATTAATAAACATATGAAACACCATTTGACGAGATCTAGGTTACATTAAAAAACAAAATTATGACTTTAAGATTCTCGTTTCAATAGAAAACCTTGACACACACACACACACACACACACACACACACACACACACTCTCTCTCTCTCTCGCTGTGTGGTCGGGTGCTAGACACACGAGTCCTCACACACTCTGAATAAAACAGGAGGCAGAGCGACTCAGACATCAGCTGCTTTTCTTCTCTGCAGTTTGAATTTCTTCCTTCGCCAAATGACGGTTTTACCCAAAGTTCTAAATTCACAGATTACTAACTAACTGTTTGAGTATCGCAGTGATTTCTTTTTGTTTGAACATTTGTCGGTGTGTGTGTTTTAGAATAATATGCCGTATAAGATAATAGTGTGCAATAATGTGCACGATAATTTCACCATTGTTTAGGATGCAAATTGCCGTTTTTTGTAGAATACAGATTAGTTGTAGGCTCTCATAAGTCTTCTTGTATAATTAGGATGAAACAAAGAACCTTATTATGGGATGGAAGCTGTTTTCTTGTTTTTGCCATCACTGTAATATTTCCTGTGAGCTTTGCTCTCGCTTGTATTTGTGGTTCATTATTACTACTCTAAATTTATTTAGTACAAACTCACTTTTGTTAATGAAAACCAACCAAATTTGCCTGTTTTTAGATGGTCAAAATGGCCCTGAGCTTTTATTTTGAAGGCTCCTTCTCTTCAATGCTGGTGACCAGTTTGGCTGAGGTCAAAGAGGGTCCACAGCCTCTTTGAGAGGCACTGTGGGGGACCAGGAAAAAACAGCGATGGGAACAATCGGCCTGAAAGAAAGTAGCCACCGTTTGTCCCCCCCCCTGGCAGAGACCCTCGCTGTGTTCACCTGTCGCCGTCCCACTTCCTAATCCACAGGTGTGATCTGCTGCTGCTCCCCTGCAGGTGGGGCCTGAAACCCGCCGGCTCAGCACTTCGCCGACGCCGTCTGCTCTGGGATGTTCTGCGCCGTGTCCTTGTTTCTGTTCCGATAACGTGCGCGTCAGTAACTCGCGCTCCTCTCTGACCCGCAGTGACCCACGTCGCCGGAAAGTTCAGCGCGCAGCTCTCCAAGCTGACCCTCATCGGACAGACGTGGCACGAGGAGCTGTGATCGGCCCGTTGACCCGTCGAGCCCCGAGCCGGGTTCTCCGTTTCCTTCAGTCGCGAACGAAGGCCGGATTTTCCTCCAGAGTGATTCCCCAAAAAATGACGTGGGCAGATACTGAGAACACTTTGTACGTTGGTCCATTCATTCTCTGTTTTTCTTTTCTCTCGCCATAGTAAATGGATCCTGCTTGGGACAAAGCGGACAAAAGCAGCGAGGCATCGGTAGGATAACCAGTTTTTTTTTTTGTCCTAGTTAAATTCTGCCTGGAGATAAAGTGCTTCCATAGTTGCTTCTCAGTTTTCTGACGCTATAGATTTACAACGAATAACACTGCACTGAGCCATCAGGGTGAATGTATAGGGATTGGTGACTGGGGGGGGTCTTGTTGAGTGTAGATAACGTATTTACACTGGGGAGGGATTTACTCATGTCGCGTAATCCTGAGAGAAACGTGAGTAATCCCCCAATATCACCGTCACACGCGCATAAACAAGAAGAATTTCCTGTGCTGAGCTGCTGCGGAGCGTCAGTCTGTCTCCATCTCATCTCGTCTGTACCAGGAAGCTGTGAGCAGCACGTTTGATCCCTGAATAAATCAGAAATCAGGACCTCTGGTGATGCATATTTTTTTGTTGTTTTTGTTCCTGCTTCTGGCCACAAGCTGTAATTACTCCAGCAGCTTAACATGACATTAGAGTCGAGATCAAGATTTCAATGTATTTCTGCGTTTCCGGATCACAAACATGTAATTGGACACACGCGGCGCTCTTATTTCTGTCGATTTTCTGTTTCTCGTGAGCGCCGTTGTTGCACCTTAACGCGGCACTGAGGGCCGCGCCGACATTCGGGTGGTAATACCCGAAGCAAAGAGACGCCTGCGCTCGCTCCGGAGTCCCTCCTCAGCCCTTTACTTTCATCTCTCAGAGCAACATGTGGATCATCGAGGATCTCGTGTCGGTTTCAGAAGTGCTCGGTTATTACAGGAGACCCCCTCCCGCTCCCCCCCCTTTGTCCTCCCTGCTCTCCTATTATGACGAGCAGAGACGCCTTTATCTGCCCGACATTGATCCGGCGCTCTCGGATCCATACGAGTGTCCAGAGGAAGACATCGGGGGTGGGATTGATTTCAGATTTGTGAGCTGCGGGTGTTTTGATTCGGCGGTTTGCGTTTTGTTATTCGTACCTTCTTCTTTTTTTTGGTTTCCCCTCGTCTGTGCGGGGTCGATCCTCTGGAGACGAGGAAATGTCAGCAGGAAAGTTTCCAACCTTTGTCTGTTTTGTCACCGTTGAGACTTCCTCGGAGGTCACAACAGGAAATAATCACGTCCAGATCCTGACCCAACAAAGGAAACAGACACACACACACACACACACGCGCGTCATGTTACTGATTCTGAACACGTATTCTTTTTGTACTTGTTGATTGTTCTCCGTCATGATGAAATGGGACGTGGGGTTGTTTCAATAAAGACGTGTCGTCGCCGTTCTGGAGCTGGCTTAATGTTTTTGTCTGCTTGTGTCACTGCTGATCTGATTGAACCTCCCACATCCTTGTTAAAGGGTAAACATGAAAAGAGAGGAGAAATTTGAGTGCCAGCGTCGGGAAGGCATTAAATATTCCGAGCACCGCCGGAGCCGGGCCGCCGCGAAACGCGCCGGGTAGCATTTTTATGTCCTCATCATATCTGTCCCAAAGACAACAGCGCCGTCGCGGACGCATTCCCCAATTAGGGAGACGAGCCGCTCCCCCGGCATGCAGCGTCATGTGAAACTTTATATTAGCATGAGCATTATGAGGAATTTGCTTGAAAATGTAGTCTGCGTGCGTAGTCAATTAACATATATTGTCCTTGGATAAATGTTTCCGAGAGATAAAGAGCCTCCATTGTTTCTGCTTAATTTCTCGGGGAGGGAAGGCTTTTCAGGGCGGATCTACTAAATCCACAGGCACATATGGGAATGTATGGAGAGTTGATCTTGGAGAGCTTACAGAGATACAGAGTCAGGGGGGGATTTATTCATCTCCTGGTAAGCCCAGAGAAAAATCGGTAATCTAGATTGTCCCTCAAATTGGCGTCAGTTTGTTTGATTCCAGAGCTCCGCGTTCAAACTGCAGCCGCGCCCTTTAGCGGCGTTTTTAATGTCAAACTGCAGACGTGCCGATGAAACATCTGAGTTTTTATGCGGGGGGCGAAATTGGTTGTGAAGCAGCAGTTTGGCAGAGCTGAGTTTCATCAGGATCACGGCAAGCTGTGCACAGGAACTCCCACAGAGTCTCCGACTTGTAATTAAAACATCTTATGGCAAAGCTGGGACCATCTCAGACTGCGATTTCCACTTTTGTGCCCTTACAGGCAGGGGGAAAAAAATGTGACACTGTTTTTCTCTGGCTGGTTGTTCCACTGAGTAATAAGCGTCTGTAGCACAATAGCTCTTTGTTTACCTTCCCTTTGCTCCGTCTGTGACACTCTGTGCTGCCTCGGTGCTGTCATCCAAACCCCGAACACATATCACTACAGTTTACCATCTGGCACCAGTAAAGATGTTTACTTTCAACTTTCCCCCTCCACAGCACAACCAGCAGGATAATTTATACACCGCGCTGCCAAGAACCGGCCCAGATTACGACGGCGTGCATTAAAGAGCTTTGATCGGGAAACGTTTTCACCGGGGCTCGCTGGATATTACCGGTTGATCTGCCCATTGTCCGGCCTGAATTATCTAAACGTTCGGCCGGCCTGACCGCCATTAAGTGTGGCACCGAGAGTCATGATCCCCTCAGGATGAGCTGCAATAACTTTAGTCATCCCTTGAATTTTCCAGGCACTTCATCGGTCTCCGGGCTTTTTTTTTTTTTTGTCTGCTTAGCGGCCCGTCGGAAGAGCAATCCGCAGGCAACGACCCCTCGCTGACACGTGAGTTGCGATCAGCCGGGGGGGTGCAGGGAGCTTTATTTCCATCTCAGCTGCACAGAGGTGGGAATGAACATCACTCACAGCAAGTCACAGCAAGAGTTTCTCGGGTCTGATTCACTGGGGGAGGGAACTTTTTTGGGGGAGTTTGCATGTTCTCCATCTGGGTGGAGGCACCACCGTAGGTATAGGTGTGAATGGGTGAGGAACTGGTGACCAGTTGTGATTCATTGACCAGGGACCTTCGTAGGACTTGTCCTACTTTTTAACAAAGTCCAGATATTGTTTCCTGCGCCAGGACCCACATGTGGGTCTCATTAGATTTTGCTTCGGTACCAAATTTCTACAAATTTGCAGGGTTTTCTTTCTCTAGTTTTACCCACATGCTATCACGCCCTGGTTAGAGGCGCAGCTACCTGTTCGCTCGACGCAGTTCGCACAGAACGCAGTCTTGGCTCGTCTCCTGGCGAACCTGGAGATGTTTCAGATTTCTCATCTTGTCAGCTAGTCCTGTGAAAACCAACAAACGAGAAGTATTTTTCTGCTTGGCTACAGTCTGTTAACGCCAGCTGATTAAAAGTGTTGGGAAATCTATTTAGAAATGCATTAGTGAGTCACCAAGTTGCGCTGCGTGATGTGTTCCTTCATTGCGACCTTGAGCACTGTGATTTATGCGAGTCAATCCCACTGCTACCCCGGTGCTGGAAATACTCTCCGGAGCACCCAACGTATTAATCCCCATCTGGAAACAGTATCCGACCCAAACATTAATTATTCCTCTTCGAGTAATATTTTCTAAAACCTACAATTCCCCGCTGCTTTGGGAAATGGAAGAGATTTTTTTTCTTTTTTAAACTTTTAGATCATTATTGAAACTTGACATATTTAGAGCTGTTGTGAGAGTTGTGCTGCTCGAAGCTTTATTCGCGCGAAAAGAGCCGCATGAAGGCGCATAAGCGAAACCTGAAAGAGCTCCTCAGATAGGATGACATCTGATGGCCTGAATGAATGAGACATCGATTCGCTGCGTATTCATGTAATCAATCCGGCTGGCCTCCTACTGTCGGCTGTTCCCTCGCTCCTCGCTGCTGCACCTGCCCCCTATTTCTCCCTCTTTGCATCTCCTGACATTTGGAGGGGAACAGATGGAGATTGTGGCCGGGTCGGTCAAGCCAGAGGCAGCAAAGGAGATGGGATTTTTCGAAACACCAGGGGCCTGGTGAAGGGTACAACGAATGGCCAGATGCCCTCTGTCTCCCCTGACGCGCACTCCGCCGCGGCGCCGCTGACCCGTCGGTCCAGCTCCTATCTGGCCTTAAGTAAGTAAGTAAACAGAACTTATTTGGACAGTCCCTTTCACAGACAGAACCGGCGGGAAAGTCTCGCGTTTCGTGCCGCAGCCTCGAGGGCTTGATTGGGGCTGCGGCGTGAGACGGCGAAACGGGCGTCCGTGATGGAGCCCATGATTACAGGTTGAGACGGTTCAGCCGCGCTATGCAGAGGTGTGACCGTGCAACCCATTGTTACACAGAGTGCGAATTTAAAAATTAGCCGTAGAAGCAGCACGGAGCCACTGAAGGGATGAGAGGGAAGCATGAAACTGCGTGTTTGACTCTCTAAGTAGTCTTGCAGCAGTGTTGCCTGCAGACAACTAAGGGCAGACTTTGCTCGGCGCCGTATCACAATCGTCTGCAGGCGAGGAGACGAGGGCGAGTGGTGGTACAACAAATGGCTGCTTAGTATCTTCTATTTTGACACCTTTTCCTTGTTTCGAGGTCTCTGACAGATTTTCGACCTCGCTTCCCCCGCATGTGCCTTTCACGCGGCGGAGCCCAAAGCGGTCTGAAGCACACTGAGTTCCCGTTGCACCGTCACGACCCCTGACAGCAATTATCTACCCCACACCATGCTGATACATGCGGGTGGACGTGTCGAGCTGCTTGAGCTGAAGTGCGCTGAAGATATCTGTCCTTCCTCTGTCTCGTCATCTTGCAATAATTACATTTCCCTCACATTTCTATCCAGCTCTTCTTTGCCCTTTAGCTGTGCAATCTTCTGCAATCTGAGAGGCTGAGTCGTGAGGCCGGCCAGTGGACATCTGTAGGAGGCTCTTGTTACCAAAAGAGTAATCCAGACAGATGTGATGATGCCCCGTGTGTGGTCAGTGTATAAACCCTGTGGATTTGTATTAAATGGGGGAGAGAGAGTGGGAGGGAGAAAGAGACAGAGAGAGAGAGAGAGAGAGAGAGAGAGAAGGACATCAGGCGTACTGTTCTTTGTGACACACTCACCCCAGATTGCGTCTGCGTCCTGTCACCTTGGAAACTTGGTCTCAGCTCAATTCGGCGAGCACTAAATCGCTCTCCACTGTTGCAGACTCGTGGCTGGCGCTGCGAATGTGGCTCCCTTCGATCAGCACTCCCCCACCTGCTGCATCATCTCACACCGTGGTCGAGAGCAGCCTTCTCTTCTCGGGGTAGGGGGGGGCCTCGCGGGGCTCCTTTGCTCTCGCCGTGTGCTCGGAGAATCTGTGATGAGGGTAAGGCGGCGGCTTGCGACCTCTGCGGCCTTGTGCCGCGGGTGGTTTGGCTGCAGAGGTGCCGCACACGTGCGAGGGTCCCGCCGACGATGATCTCCTCTCTCTGTGAGCTGCGGACACAGTCTGAGTCTCTGAGCTGGCGGGGGGGCAGCCGGCAGACGGAGGCTGGTCCGACGATGGAGAGTGCAGACCGGCAGATGGGAGGTCGCTTTGTGGGGTCTGATAAGACGTGACTTTGGTCTCCACGATGACAGAAGGGCTCAGGGTGGGGGGCGGGTAGGGCTTCGGAGACAAGGGGGAGGGAGGGGAGATGGGGCTGATCCTAATGGAGGAGGAGGAGGCCCCGGGGGAGTGGGGCCGAGACTCCGGGCTCCCCGGATGGTGGAGGTTCACCGTCAGAGGAGACAGGCCCGGAGTGGGAGGCCGAACTGGGATGCTCCTCTGGGGGGAGAGGGTGTTTTCATGGGAGTTGATGTTGTGATGTTGAGGCGGGTTGGGTGTGTGGGGGGTCTTGGCGTGGGACATCTGTCCCCCCTGTCTGGGAGGCGACCCCAGACTACAGGTGAAGCGGAGAGTCCGTCCCCTCTCTGACAACGTCCCGGAGTTGGTCTTGCAGAGCTGCAGAGGAGACCTGCTCCTGCAGGGATGGTCTCTCCTGAGGGTCCCGTACGGGTCTGGCGGTCCCACCTGGGTGTCGGCGTCTGATGGCCGCGGATGGGCGCCGCCCACCGTCACCCCGCCAGTGCTGGAACCCGAACTGTAGCTGCCGTCGCTGAGGGGCTTGGTGCCGTCTCCTCCGATGCAGTGCTGCTCCTCCTCATTCAGATCAATGGAGGCTGTTAGGTGGTCAATCTGCTGCACCACCTAGAAAAACACACACAATGATTCAGAAACACAGTCAGTCGAGCCGAATAAACCAAATATTTGTTGCCGGGTTCCTGCTGACTCTCATTTTTATATCTGAAGTTTTCCAGAAAAATCAGAAAACTATTTTCCTGGTTCACTTTACTTTTATTCAGCCAGTTCTGACTTCAGGATTTCTTTGGCAAAAACTAAGTTCAAACTCCTTTAAGTTCAGGTGCTTTCCGGTTTGCGGTGCTGCAAAATCAGAAAACTGTTGGTCAGACAAAACAAAACAATTTAATCATCTTAACTTGGACTTCAGGGAATAATGAGGGCGATTTTTCACCACCTTGCCCAAGGTTGTTTGTGTGTAAATTACTTGGCGTACAGAACAAAATGAATGCAGCTTGATTAACAACCGATGAGCTCGGTAAAAAAACTGAAATAAATAACAGCTAAAAACTACATTTTTGAGACAGGATGGCGCCGGGGGAGCGGCGGCCCTGTCATGCCCCCCCCCCCCCCCCCATTGACATGAATCATTGGAGACAAAAGGAAACCTGCAGCTTTTGGTTCCTCTTGAGGGTCAGAACTCAGCGGTTCAGCTTTTTAAACTATTTCCAGTGTTGGAGAATGGTGCTTCTAATGTCGCGGCTCCCCACCTTGGGGTCTGGGGGCCCCCGGGGCGGCGCCAGAGATCACAGGGCCTGCCCGAGGCTTTGCCTGCTCTGGCAGACTTGTCAAGACTAGAAATTGGAAGAAGACTCGGGAAATTCTATCGACATGAGAAACTGCCTGTTGGTTTCATTTAGAAATTGATGCTTTTTGTGCGTTGCTGAACATGTGTGTTTGGCTTCACTGTAATATTTTAGGCAAATCAAGTTCCAAGAGGATCAGACGCAGCCTTTCTTCGAGGTAATTTGGGGCCTCAATGGCAAAGTTTGAGTCACAGCTGGAAACTGAGCACTTCAGTGTTTCAATACATAAAGATCCTCTGACTTACAACGAGGCATCTTAGTACCATTCAGCCCACAAACACTACTCAGCCTGTGAGCTGCGTTTTGACCCCGCCAATTTACGACTTTGAGTCCTGAAATCACAGCTTTGGGGGATTTTTTTTGTCCTTGTATAAACAGTCTAATGTGGGGCCCCGGCTGAGTGGAAAGTACCTCAACCAGGGGGCTCTAATATAGAGGCTCACTGTTGCTTCCTCAATAATCAGTGTCCAACAAAGATTTTAAGTCAGTCGAGTGCCTGCAAAATAATTGGCGACAACTTGAAATCTGTTACTCGCCCATTTTGTCTGATCGGCAGTGAATTATCCACCATTAAGCAGCTGGAACCAGATTATTAAGCATTTTTCTGGTTCCGAGTTGATCATTTTGCAACCTGCACTCAACAGCTACTCACATTGTTGTTTATCTCAACAAGTTATGAGTGATTTCTTTGGTTTTTATCACAAAAGAGGGGAAGAAGAAGAAGAAGAAGAAGAAGAAGAAGAAGAAGAAGAAGAAGAAGAAGAAGAAGAAGAAGAAGAAGGAGAAAAGAAGAAGAAGAAGAAGAAGAAGAAGAAGAAGAAGAAGAAGAAGAAGAAGAATGGCCTGAAGCTCCTCAGAGCTCAGATAAAAACTTGCTGCATTTTATTTACAGCCAACCACTTCATCTTTGGGTCAACAAGGACATCAAACTTCTTCAGATTGAAATAATATGAAATACAAAGAAAATGAATAACCCCTACCTTACAGCAGCATCTTTTTATTAAAGAGGAAAGAATAATTTAGGTTTTTTTAAGGCTATATCTGTAATCTGGGGCATTTGCAGAGACTTCAAGCAGGTGTACAGCTGTAATCTGTATGTATGTCACATAAGGAAAAGCACGGCAGGAGGCAGATTACTACTACAGAAGTGTGTAAGCTAAATTTAGGCAGGCGTTTCAGCCACAACCGGTTACAGGACAGCGAAAAAAAAAAAAGCAGCGCAGCAGTATAATATATCATACGCAGGCCTACATGTCTGGGAGCATTTATTTAAATGAGTGCAGAGAATTGAATGCACAACACACATACGCGCACTCACATACACACATAAATACTTAACACAAAGAAGCAGTCATGTTGGCAGACACGCACACGTTCCCGACCGTTTGATGATGGAGGCTGCAGAGATTGGAGGAAATTACGCCGGGGAAAATGTTTGACCTATCTGGCCACCTGCTCAATGCGCACAGATAAATCCTCAGCCCGTGCTGGATGAAGCATTGTTTTGTTCGCTGTGTTCAACAACATCCTCGCTGATGTCAAAAGATGACCTGGTTTGTCTTTTTTTTTTCTTCTTTTCTTTCCCTTTTTTTTCCCTCCTTTTTTTTTTATTTCCTGGATGCAGGAGCCGCTGGAGCGAGGCGCTTTCGTGCTACTTTGAAGTACGGCATGTATATGCACATCAAGTGACTCTGGGCAGGTGCTGCTTGTTAATGTCAGGAATCAGTGGAGATAAAAGAGCAGAGGACCCTGGATTTCATGTGCTGCTCCCCAGAGTTTTTATCAAAAACAACGTCTCCTGACCGCCACGGGGTCCTCACATGCAGCGCTGAGTGGAGGGTTTCTGTTCAGTCGCTTAGGTTCTCTTAAGTCTTTACATTCAGCTGGCTCGTTGTTTCGCTCGGAGTTGTGAGTCATGGTGCAGTTTTTGAACTGTCAAAACGCTTCAGCAGAACATCATAATAATGTTGCGAGCTGGCTTTTCAGATGCATCACACAGACAGAGAGACAGAGCGAAGGAGAGGGGTCTTTAGTGCTGGTATAATATTTGTATAGCGTCTGCCTAAAAGGCTTTACAGGCCTGCTCCAGTTTTCAGTTTTAGAAGAATGACTGAATGTAAATAAACCTGAGACTTCCCCGCTTATGCAACCCAGCGGCTTTGAAATAAATATGTGACCAAAATCATCTTCTCCCTTACATCTTTTGATCTGTCGTCTCTGTTGTGAAAAATGTTCTATTACTGTGTGTTGGCTCCTCCACCCTCACCCCCTACTCTCCCCCTCCTCTCCCCCCTTGTGCAGCAGCTTTATGCTCTTTCATCAGTGTTATATTAATACTGTCACACACCGAAAAAAAACCTCCCGCGCCCGGATGATGAGGTTACTACCTCGGACTTAGCGGTGACCCCCACAGATGCAGACCAAATGCCACGAGGCGAGATTTACGTATCACTTTTACTGGATGAGGCGTCCTCCAACATAAATGGATTATAAAAAAAAAAAGGAAAAAAAAAACGGTCGGACGCTATCCAGCTGTGCCTGGGGCAGCATCTGTCCATAAGATGGGCGAGAGGAGGCAAGAGATGAGAGGGGGATGTTGGAGGAGGACAGACAGAGAGGGAGAAGCAGGGAGAAAGGCTTCGCCTAATGTCACATGGCATCATCTCAACCACTTCTGAATGGATCAGGCAAATGGGGCAGAACTATTATCTCATTCACCTCCATGAAAAGCCCACGCATGACTTGAGCACAAGTGTGTGTGTGTGTGTGTGTGTGTGTGTGTGTGTGTGTGTGTGTGTGTGTGTGTGTGTGTGTGTGTGTGTG
>JASSRZ010000055.1:10045978-10076246 GCA_032164315.1 Malacoctenus gilli | reverse complement strand
TGCCGAAGAAATCGCAACCGAAACATGTTCATTGTGTTTATTTCTAATCACATCTAACTGTTTTTGATTCTTGCCAAACTGAAGACAAATGCTTAAAACCATCATCTGGATAATGTTGGTACAAATGGACCTGAACCTGTAACTTCGACCCAACAATTTTACTTGTTTCAGTCCTAAAACAAACTCTACGACTTGTGATCCGAGCTTCAACTTTTCACAAAATCCACCGTCTGGCGTCCAAACCGCTGGTTTTCTGTCGTTTCTGACCGCCCGAACCGCGAGCCCCTGATTTGTCACGCCGCATCGATCACCACTTTTATGCGGCCGTCAGTCTCTCGTAGGTGGTCGCCGTCTGAATCGCGTCCCATAATTGACCGCAGCTCCCCATGTTAAAAACCCCAGCACAAAACATGTCGGATAAACAAAGTCAAGTGGAGCGAGCAAACAAACGCGGGGCCTCGGGCGACTCCCACCCGTGTCCGTTAAAGCGAATGATAAAACACACAGTCGAGTAAGACGTTTGTCGGCCTCGTATTCAAACCGCGCGGCCGTGCGGCAGACCGCAGGCCCGCCAGACAACGGCCCGTTAGGCGTTAACGGCTCGTTCGAGGCGACGTTTCATTAAAACGCGGCCGACCGTTACGGTCGGTGCCGCGGACTCACCTTCTGGGGGAGGAGGGTGAGAGGAGGAGGGGGGGAGGAGTAGGAGGGCAGGCGGACACACTCGAGCGGGTCAACCGGCGAGATGAGGACAGCTTTAATCTGGACCAAATCCCTCAAGTCTTCATCCTGGCAGCGCAGGGGGGAAAAGGAGGAAAAAAAAGTCGCTTCACTGCATGTTTCTTGTTTGTACGTTTGTCCACTTGTTTTACTGGCTGTCCGCCGTGGTGAGAGAAAAGTGTCCCTCCTCGCTGCCGCCGCGTCCTTTCTGCTCCCGTAACCGCGTATCGGGCGCACAGATGTGTAAATTATTGAAAGAGTGTTTTCTTCCCTCGGTTGCTGTGGGATCGGTTACAAGAGTTGGCCGTAACCCGATTCCTCCTCCTCCTCCTTCTCGCCGTCGTAAAAAAAAAAAACCCAGAAAAGTTTCAAACTTGAGGGCGACCTGGGAATCAACAGAGTGATGCAGGCTCGGGCCAATGGAGGAGGAACAAGGGGAGGGGTCCAGTCAAATCAGGCCCAAAGAAAAGGGCATTTACAGCCAGCACATTTCCCTGCCCCCATTAGGGTTTCCAGTAATTATCCCGGTCCGGTCCCCGGTCCCAAGGCTGCAATTTTCCCAGAGGAAACGGCGAGAAGGAGGAACAATGAGCAGGAACTGAGGGGGGCAGCTCCTCCGACCACACTTGAAGCCGCCTGCCAAACTTCAGCCACACCGCCACGTTTCTTCCACAGCGAGACCTCTAACGAGGACAGGCTGGCAGTGCCAACAAAACAACAGTCTGTCCGCGGAATAAAGGAAGTATCTGTCTAATGAGGAAACAAACGATCCCAAGGTCACATCCTCTCCGCATTGTAAAAGTTTATTGTGGTGTTTTGTGTATCGTTCTTGATCACTTTAATTCATTTCACCTTGAAATAACATCTCCATCTGAATCTCTGTTCGATATGACACTTTTGTTTCTGTCTCGCTGAACAACAAACACCTACTCATGTGCATATTTGCAGTTACTGCCCTGTGCCACGATAAACATTGAGCTATCTGAAATTAGAGCGTCCTCTACTGGTACCGTCTGGTGACCAGACGAAATTAATACTGGATACTGGCAAAGTCCTGAAATGTGCCAAGTTGACGACCAAATTCCCCCCAACTTCAAACATGCACAAATATGAAAATGGGCCGTTTGACGTTTTATAGAGTTTCAAATTATTTTTGAAAGCTGGAAAACAGCCTAATCTACAATTTAGTTGCTTAAATTGATCTGTAATGGCGTCATCGTATTTTTGAAATGATTGAATAACACTAAATAAAGTCGTTAAGCAATAATAGTCGAAATGCGGCCTATAGGAATAAATTTCACACAGGAGAACATCGAGAACACTGTCTGACTTTTAACGCGTGAAATCAATAAAAAAAAAAAACCCCAAATGATTTTATTCACGGAAAGACGCTAAAAATGTGTTGTTGTTTTTTTTATTTCACACATTAAATTGCCATTGAAAAAACATTTGATACCGGATGTGATACTGGGGTGCATGGAGATAAATGCAGTTCTCAACTTAGGTTCCAGGAAAAAAGTTGTTGTCTGACACTGAAAAAATCGTGTAAAAATCGTGGTTTTGGTGTTTTTAGCGGTTTTCCTTCAGGTCATTTCTCTGCGCTTCTTGAGATACCAGTCAAAAATATTATTAAACGGTCTGACGAGACAACATTATGAGAATGACTACCGTCATCACATGTATCCACATATTCTCATCAAGTTTCTTGTGCACACTCACCTCTGACCGGCTGTGTTGCGCTTTGACTCCATTTCCCAGAATCCTCAGCGAAACGCAGGAAGGTGACGTGCGTTTGCGACGTGTCAGGAAGTTGTTCGGTCAACATGGCGGCGCAGCAGAGCGATGTTGATGAGCTCTTCGACGTGAAAAATGCTTATTACATCGGTAGTTATCAACAGTGTATCAATGAAGCACAGAAAGTGAAGGTATGTTTTACATTGTACCGCATGGGTTTCATTAGAAGTGCGATAAAAGCCTGTTTTGCACCTGTCTGTCAGAACGCAGCCAGCCCTGCTTTTGCCAACCACAATGCTAACCTACAAAGCTAATGTATGTCCACTTGATTTAGATACGGTTTCAAACTGAGATTTTTTTGTGTGTCTTTCAAGCCATCTTCACCCGAGAAGGAGGTTGAAAGAGACATGTTTCTGTACAGAGCATACATCGCTCAGGTAAGGTTATTTGCTTTGTCAGGCTGAAAGCTCAAAAGCTACTGAGCTCCGTGACTTTTACCGTATATTCTACTGTCAACACGGAATGAACGTTTGTTTTCTGTCTCCCTCGTCCTGACATGTTTTGATGTATGTTGATGCAGAGGAAGTATGCTGTTGTTTTGGATGACATCAAGGCCAGTTCTTCTCCTGAGCTACAGGCTGTAAAGATGTTTGCAGAGTATTTGTCCAGTGAAAGCAAAAGGTACGGATGTGTTTCTGATGGGTTTCACATTGATATCACCTAAGATTAGATGACAGGGCATAATGTCAGACATAAAGACTGTGGGGAGGGCTGTATGTTTTTGGCCTCTTTCATATGAATATCATTGGTTCTTTACATAGTTGTGTTCAATCTGGATTTTCTGTGTTGTTTTTATATGAAGATGGGTCAATAAGTATCTATGAAAGTATGATTTTGAATCTTTTGCCATTTTTGTGTTCCTTCTCATTTTATCTGCTTTGTTTATCTGCTGAAGGTTGTTACTCATTGTTGTGATTTTATGTGGCCTTCTACCTCTGTCTTTGCTCTTTTGAAGGGTTTGACAGTATGAATAAAGCGCAAAATTAGTGTTTGAATAATGATGCGAGCAGATTTTAAGGATGCTGTTTGTTTTGTTTTATTTCTTATCAGAGTTTTGATGTAAGTCGTGGTGATTGATTTACTTTTGATTTGTAAAAGTCGGTGAGTCTTCTTCTTCCAAACCACAGTTTGCATTCATGTATATTTTCTCTTTGTGCAGGGATGCGATTGTTGCAGACCTGGAAAAGAAGATGGCAAAGAGTGTGGATGCTGCCAACACCACCTTCCTCCTCATGGCCGGCTCCATTTACCACCATGAGCTGAACACTGACGCCGCTCTCAGGACGTTGCACCAAGGGGAGAGCCTGGAGTGGTGAGTGAGGAAAACACTCCCACTGCATGAAAGCAGTTTGTTCTCAGAGCAACTGAAATTGTGTTGAACAAATCAATAATTCATTGATTATATAAATTGTGAATGTTCCTTTCAATGTTTTCTCATTATTGTGCTATGTTTAGGAGGTGTCTCAGCATCATTTCATTTCGAAGCCTTTCTTTTGGATGTGGGAGTGTTCATTTTTCACAGAAACAGAATAGCTTCCAGGGCTAACGAAGAAGCTTATGTAAGCCTCGGAGAGATTTATCACGTTTGGTTGGTAATGTGATTAATTTGCTGTTTAGTTTGCAAATAAAACAACATCTTAATGAAACATCACTGCCAAAAGGATTGATTAAAGACGTGGAACGGTTTGTTATGTCAATTCAAGTTTGTTTACTGCAATGTTTCCCTTATTCTGTCTGAGTGATTATTGAATTTGCTGCATTTTGAATAATTCAGTGCAAAACTGAGCCCAATCATTTGTTTTTTTGTCAGCATGGCGATGACCATTCAGGTTCTTCTGAGTCTGGATCGTGTTGACCTGGCCAGGTAGCCACTCATTTTACTTTCTTCTTGCTAATTAGTATAGAACACGCAGTTTGTGTCAAACTTGTCCTTTTGTTTCAGAACTTTTGAAACACTTACATTATGTATTCCTCAATTTACTTGTTCATTGTATGATGGTAGCCCATGTAACTTGATTTGTGCTTGAGGCATTGACTATTGGTTAATTTTTCTGTGTCAGGAAAGAGCTGAAGAAGATGCAGGAGCAGGATGAGGATGCTACGCTCACTCAGCTCGCCACTGCCTGGGTCAATATCGCTGTGGTGAGAAATAAGCATTCATTTATTGTCCGAGCGATTGCAAGATTTATAGTTAATTCATGCTCCCCCTGACGAATGTGTGAGCCCTCCATAAATAAAACAGTGACTAGAATAATTTACTTCTGCATACAAATCAAATAGATCCCTGTTTATCACATTATTAACATTCAGGTTGTGTTTGGATCGTCTGAAGCTGCAGGCAGGTGTGAAGTAATCAGCAGGCAGGGCGGTGTGTTGCTTTTTCTTGGTGTGGAGAAATCCGAGTCTAATCTAAAGCATGACAGGTGGCAGATGAGCTGTGTTCAGTTGAAACTGGTCATGGTGTTTGATGCTCTTCAGGAGCAGTGCACCTTCAACACCTTTAATAAAAAACCAAAACAAGAGGGAGCAGCAGGGGCTGCTCAGGATGATCACTGACTAACACACTGCTTTCATGTTTCAGGGTGGAGAGAAGCTGCAGGATGCCTACTACATTTTCCAAGAGATGTCTGACAAGTACTCGTCCACACTGTTACTGCTCAACGGGCAGGCGGTGTGCTACATGGCTCAGAATAAGTGGGAGGAGGCGGAGGGAGTGCTACAGGAGGCGCTCGATAAGGTAAGGAGACGAACGCTTCTTTGCTCTTGTCTCGTGTTTGGTCTCTTACTGAGTGGGCTTTTGTGTGTGTCTAAATATGTTTGTTTCTTCCTGGAAGCCTGTAAGGCTTTGTTTCATCAGCTGATGATGAAATTTGTCCACATGGATCAATCGTCAGTGCTGAGTGCCACATTGCTGGGTTGTGTGTGTGTGTGTGTGTGTGGGGGGGGGGGGGGGGTCTAGTGACGTTTGTTAGTTGTACACAACATGTGACGGTACTTCCTTGTCTGTCACCTTTTTATGTTCTAATCAGATGCCAATGCACAGCAACATTGTATTTACTATTGTACAATACTCATCTGCCAATATAATATTTGCCCATCGAAATACATGAGCCATATGCAGCTTAGGAATCTGTCACTAAGTCACAAGTAACAGCTGTGGCGTCTGATCTGAGACCATCTGGTGCAGCATCCTAAAACAAATTTTATGCACCAAAAAAAGCCCTCACATACCTTCATCCTGCCAGCAGATGGCAGCAAACACAACACCATTTAAAGTCCATTGAACTTGAACATCTGTCACTGGCTTTGGTTTGACCACACTGCGTTGTTAACATGCAGTTTACTTGAATGTTGTTGTACTGGGTTTCCTTATGTTTTTGTGTTTTCATTTTTCACAGGATGCAACAGACTGTGCAGTTTAAACTTTCATTTTTTAAAATTATCTCTATGAAAATGGTTTTCAGAGGTTGACCTCTGATTCAGAGAGATTTTCCTTTGTATACATGATGCTTTTCTCAGTTGATGTCATAACAAACGAATCCATTGAAGTTATTTTGCAATACAATGAGTGACTCCAGGCCTTTGGAATCTTTACAGCTTTATCTGAATCATGATTGTTGGGCAATGTGCCAAAAAGTAAAACGGTGTGAGCCTGAACTGGAGGGAACAAGTTATTGTCCGATGTTCGCTCTGTTTATTGCTATTCTCAGTTGATGCACGACTGAATGGCAATGTTTTAAACAGAGCTCCTGATTTTTCACTGTAGAGTTTTTCTACTTGTACGTGTAACTGTGTTTAAAGCACGTTCTCACTTTTTGACCATGTGTGTCCTTCTCTCTCTCTGCCTTATCAGGACAGCAGCCACCCTGAGACGCTGATCAACCTCATCGTGCTGACTCAGCACCTGGGCAAAGCTCCCGAGGTGAGACTTTGGACCCAGAGCTGTTAATGAGGGCCCAGCTGTAACGGACCCACTGTCCTTTTAGACAAACGTGTCCACTAAGTGGACCTGACAAAATTTGTTCAGTAAACCTCACTGCTTTCACGAAGCATCCATCCATTTTCTACACGATGAGGGCTGCAGGAAGAGCTGGAGTCCATCCCAGCTGGCTTTGGGTGGAGGCAGGGTGCACCCTTGACAGGCTGTCAGTGCTTTCAAGATGCCTTTTAGATCAGTTACGTTTTATAAACTCTGTCTCAGTGAAATCAGTGTCTTCTGTCAGATAGAGTGTCTTCCAAGCATATCTGTTTCTGTGGAGGTGTGTGCGTTTTACAACCCACAACTCAGAGTCCATTTGATAAAGCCTGGATTATCTTTCCTAAATTCGATGGACTTGCAATACAACGCTGACCATTAACGCCAAGTCATCATTGTGGTTTCTCCACCTGTGATAACCGCTGATTATCACAGCTTACGCAAGGTTAAGCTGACATTTTCGCAGGTGGGCCAGATGAAAGTGGCTGTAGAGACTTTTTCCCCACATTTTCTCTATAATATAAACCCCAGAAAAAGCCTGTCAGTCAAACTAATCTTGAAAATGGCGGTGGTTCGAGTTGCAATGTGTGCGTTTTGTTTATGTCATACATTTAAGCACCTGCTTTCCTGGAAGCGGTGCGATTTATAGTTGTTGCTGCAGAATGTATTTCTCAATCGCATCAATTATTCATGACTAATGACTCTTTTAGCAACAACTGAAGTATTGTAAATGTATATATCTATTATTTACTAAGTGTTTGACACAGTCCAGTTGTTTAGTTGTTGGTTGATCATGTTTGAGTTGCAGTTGCTGGCAACACGTGAACAACCGCACAGTCTACATCAGGATTCAGGCTGCAGAGCAGCGTCGACAGCAACAGAAAAACCGGAAAAATATTCTTACTAAACATGTGTTTTTGTGATAAGTTGTTCTTATTTTTTAGGATTTTGTTACTCGTACTCGAAGATTGTTTTTTGTGATTTTTCTGCTCTCGTTCATTAACTTACTTTCACATACTGTTTCAATTTTGTGTCTGTCCACAGGTAACCAATCGGTACCTTTCCCAGCTGAAAGACGCACACAGAGCCCACCCGTTCCTCAAAGACTACATTGCCAAGGTAACTCACACAATCCTCACCGCTTTTCTTCTGGAGGACTGTCTCCGTGCAGGGAGAGTTAGACTCAACAGATCCACACTCAGTTGTTGACAAACCTTCCCAGCTTCATGTCGAGCCCGTTTACTTACCTGGCTTTTGTCGTTGTGATGGTGTGGCATCAGGTGCCCTTGGAGACCAGCCATCGGGAGCAATAAACTCTGAATCTTCCCCCCCTGTGATGCATTATGTTGTGATTACACAAGACTGCAGATGTACATAAACTTTCTCAAAGAGGCTTGGGCTGTTGCCAGACAGACCGTGCACGACGCAGCTGTTCATATGGTCAGACGTGGGTTTTTTTTTTCTTTACTCCCTGGTGTCTGACTGTTTCCTCTGCTCTCTGTGTTCCTGCAGGAGAACGAGTTTGACAGACTAACCATGCAGTACGCTCCCACCGCTACAGCGTGAAACATCTGCTTCCACTGAGGCACCTCGGCAATGAACATCACTTTAAAACCATAACGTCAACACACTTTTCCCCTTTTCTTTACTACGTGTGTTTTTTTGTTTTGATATTTTTACGTGGAAATTTGGGCTGTATTATTTAAACCACCCTAGATGTCACTTACTTTCCCTTGCAGGCAAATGAAACATGTCTGTTTTGATATCCATCCTATATAGATCTGTGTCACTCTGACAGATTTCAGCAAATCTCCGCTGTGGAAGCATTCCTTTGAAAGGATAATAAATGTTTAATACCTGGGCTTTGTTTGATGTGCATTCATTGGTTAGAAGAAAGAGATGTCCATGCATAGATTGAAGTGATTGAATCATATAATGTGAATATCAGAGCAGGGTCTTTGATGTCATAAATTAATTCAATATTGATGGAGAGTATTGATTTGATAAACAATCGAGTGGAAGCATTCATGGGATCAAAAAAGAAATTGCAATTCACTGAAAGAATTCCAGTCTGGTTTTACTTTAGGGTTAAACGTGTCAAACGCAAGCATGGGTACCACAGGTAAAGACAACACCAGTCCCAGTACAAGCAGGCAATGTTGCTACACACAGTCGACAGAGTGAGTAAATCCAGATAATAAAGTCAATAGCAGAGTGGTTGCAAAGGTCCACTGATGGTGGCAGAAGATTAAGCTGGCCGGTAGCATTGTTTGACTTATTTCATGAATTGCCACGGGAAAAACCCGTTTTGAAGAAATACTTCTTTTTTCCCCAAAAAAACTTTGTTACGTATATTCCCAGCTATTCATTTCAAAATCTGTTTCGTTGAGAAATGTCCCTCATTGTGTCAAACACTGAAATGTTTACAGTGGCATTAATTGCAAACCTCATAACTGTTTTGACTGAACATTTGAATGAGGAGCTAATAAATTAGAGGGCTGGCGGTGTGACGCGCTGGTCAGCACTGTCTCTTTAAGTCATCCTTTATAATCCTCGGCAGTTCAAGCTGATGGTTCAACAAGAAGATAGCGCTCGCCGTTACGTCACGCCCCCTCTGCCTTTTCTTCCTTTTCACTTAAACGTCTCCGGCGGCCCCTCTTTCTCTCCACGCACCAGTTGAGCCCCGCGCGGAGCGCAGCGCGTCTTGTCACAGCCTCGGACACGTTGGCCGGTCGGCGCTCAGACACAAGAGGAGGAGGAGGAGGAGGAGGAGGAGGAGAAGAAGAAGAAGCGGCAGCAGCAGCACCACCACCACCACCAACAGCACCAGCAGCGGCAGCAGCAGACTCTCGCCGGGATCATATTCTTCACTTATTTCTCTCTTGTTTTTCGCTGGAATAACTCGAGTCGGCGCGAGCGCCGCCGGTTTGTCAGGATTCCGACGTTGGAAGTCGTGAAGCGACTCAGAGAGACGTTATATAAGGCGAATAACGGTCAGAGATGAGACCGTTGTGTGACAGCGCGGCGGCACAATAACCGGTCTGGAAGAGGGCGGCAGAGAAAAGAGAAATCAGAAAAAAACCCCGTCGGACCGCAAAGTGAACCAGCTCATGTATGTGTGTTTCTCAGTCCTCAGTGGGATAATTCATTCAAATAGCGAGCTAGCTCGGGAGCCGCTGCCAATGCTGGTCCATTCACTATTGTGTGCGTTTGATTTAACTTAGCTAGGCGGCTAACCAGGACGCGCTGCTGTCGCAGATGAGCGGTGTGCGTAGCGGAATGATGATGAGAAGCAGCCTCCAGTAGACCGGCGCCGATGGTTCAGATTAATTGTCAAAAGCTTTTTCGTAATTGGTTTGTGTGATTATCACATCCAGCCACACGGCGCGGCGAGTCCGGTCAGAGCCAACGGGCCCGGCGATCATTCATAAAACTGTCCTGGACGCGAAGAATGGGCCCATGTCTTAATTTGGAAAACAAAGAATTAGGCTACTGAAGAGGGGTAAGCTGGTTAGATAAGCTTGTTCCAGCTTTTTTAGTCGATCTGGGAAACTGGTTGAGCCATCGTTCGCTCACTCGGGACTCCTCTCCTCCCTGGTCTCCCTCCTTCCCTCCACTGGAGTAATTTCTGCCGGTTTTCACGCCTTTTTCCTTTTTTGAATTGTTGATCCCGGGCCGCGCCACGATGGGCAGTCACGCCGAGCCGGTGGAAGTGGAGCCCATGCCAGGATACTTGGACCTCATCAGCAGAGCCTCCACCGTCATGCTGGGCGCATGGAGGGACTGTAGCGGCTGCGGTCTGGAGCTGTCCAAACAGACTCTCCTGGATAACGCGTACATTACCTGGGTCGAGATCGCCCTCTTTTTCTTTTGCGCCTTTTTGTGGACGCAGGTCAGGCGGGGACTGACAGAAAGTCTGTTTAAGGTGGGTGACGCGCCATCACATCACACAAACACATGTACACACACACACCCTCAAGGTTAAACTATTAACATCCTTAATTCATGATTGGGGAGCACGTTCTTCTAATTGAAAAGCCTGGCGGCGCTGCTCTAACGTGGCCTCGCGTAGCTCCGCGCAGGAGGCACGTGCTCCAAGGCGGGCGGCGCGACGCAGTTGCGTGACGTACAGGTGGACGTGAAAGTGAGATGTTGTCAGAGACTGGGTCCTGTTGCAAGTGTAAGATCTAAAGAAGAGTCTTTTTTTAACGAGTGTGAAGGAGGGAGTGAGAGGGGGTAGAGAAAGGTCACTTCCGTTCAGCTCGCTCATCCACAGTGTCGGGAAACATTAACCTGACTCACAGGCGGCCGAAAACACAGCTGCCGCCGCGCACACTGTTTCCCCATACGTGTTCATTTCGGTCGTTTGAGTCATCCAAGATGGTGGCAGGTTCAAGCCGGGTTAGTAAGAGTAGGCACGCAGATCCCAGTCAGTTGAAATACATATGGTGGTCCGTGCATGGCTCAGAGCACATTCCCTGCATATGCATGCTGAGCATGGAGAGAGGGGGCAACCGAGGATGGCAGGGGGGCTCTTAGGGGAAGAACTGTGTGCACTACATTAACTGTATTAGTGCATCAAACAAGCTCTGATCTGAGCTAGTGCTGACTAACACGAGAGAGAAACACGTTCTTCCCCATGTCCATAAATCACAGTATTTTCTCTCTCAGATAACTTTGATATTTAGTGCGTACATATTTATAATATGAAGGAATATTACACTTGAATCCTGTTGAAAAATTTGGAAATGGGGATGTAATTGATGAGTTTTTTGGCCAAAACATCGGTTGCACTGTAGGATATAGTGAAATTAATTGTCGCAATTCTCAGTGGTGTATCATGAGATGCTAAAGCCGAATGAAGGGGAAAGGACTGATGAAACTTTCTATGGTGTGTTGGGGTCATTTAGCTCATTTTGTATGTCAACACGGGTGGTGATGTTCTAAAAGCAATCTCAGCAAAGTTGGTGGTGTCTCTTCATGTTCTTAATGGGAAACAGAAAAATATGGTGTTGGGGGGGGATTTCTCTGACCTGACACCAAGTCTCTGGACAAAGGGACGGGGCTCTTTGTGTGGCGTGTGCATGTTTGTGATGTCCTCTCATGGCTCAACCTCCAAACAGATTGAGACTCTAATTGGCCACAGGTTTGAATGTGTTTGTGCAGCTGTCTGTTGCTTTACGTGATTCCTGGGAGGGACTGACAGTATGGGGGGATTTTGCTGCCTTTGATCAACATCAGTTGAATTTGTTCAAGCACCTTTTGACCTTATATTTGATAAAGACGTTGACAAAATAACTGAAATCTGCGAGAAAGCCTACTATTTTTCATAGTTTTATCACAGATAAAGTGCTAATTCTACTGGGTGCTTTTCTCATATTCTTTGACACCTGTCAGCAGTTAAAGTGTTGAATAACAAGTGAAGCAGATTTCTTCTTGTAACTTCCTTTTTTGTTCCTTTTGTTTGTTATCTAAAGACGTAAGCCGTGCTGATATCAGCACCCTTGAAATATTAAAATTCTGAAGCTAAAATGGAGAATTTATTCCTACTTTCATGCGTCATATTTTCTCATATATCAGTCTAGATCGTATTGATGATAGAGGCTGACAGTGATGCCTGTTTATAATAGAGTAAATGAGATAGCCGAGAAAAGTGTTTCATCTCATTGATGTAGGAATCAAATGAAAATGAAATGTTGTCATCATCCGGTCCTTCTCATTGATTTGCAGCTCACATGCTGCTGCTGCTGCTGCTGCTGCTGCTGCTGGCGTGAACCAGAAAATCGTTGCATTTTCGGGATACCACGCGACGAGCACTTACAGAACCGTGGCGTCTCTAAAAAGCAGCCTGGCGAGATCTTACCTCGACGCATCTGTCAGAGTCCAGACGCCCTGCCTGTGCTCTGTCCGACTGGCCCTCTGCCCAGTTCCTTTATGTTTCCTTCACCCATCCAAGCCCTGAGTACCTCCGCCCTGTCAGCACTGCCAGGGAGGAGCCCACAGATAGCCTGGATGTGGCCTCTGGCTCGTTACTCCGGCATGGCGGCGGGTGGGGGTGGAGTGTCAGCACATGGTGGGTGAGGATGCTGGAGCAGTATCCTGTGGCTCAGGGCCCCATGTGCAAAGCCAGATGCGGCCAGAAAATGCAAAGAATGAGGTCTGTTTTCCCCCTTTACATAATGTATGTGTGTCAGGAGAATGTGTGACTCACTTACTCCTATGGAACATTTATGGGGTGGGCTCCATTTGGGGCCTGGATTCTATATGTGTTGTACAGGACAAGGTGGGATTCTGAATGCAGGTTGAGCTCAGACTCAGTCAGTGTGACCTTGGTAATTCAGTGTGTAATACCATCTCTGCAGTGCTTACATTAGGGATAGAAAGGATGAGTTCAGTGTTAGGTCAGCCGTGCGCAGCTTAAGCAATAAAGGTATTGCTGTTATACATCAGAAAAGGCTCAGGTGTGATGTCAGAGGGGGACAAACGACGTCGGAGGTTCTGTTTGAACAGAGCACATATAGGACGCGTCCTCCTACGGTTGGATGCTGACTAAACCGCGGCGCATTTAATAACTGGCCCGTAATGACTGACTGTGTGGCTTTCACGGGGCTGAAGGCCGCAATGGCTGTGGTTTCAGATTCGCAGTCAAGTGGCTGAGCAGCTTCGAGCACAATAAGTCACAACACAATCATGGGCAAACATGCTTGATTGGATCCGGAGTTCCTGACACTTTGCAGACATTAAATATTAGCTTGGAGAACATCGAACAAAGCATCAGTAAGCTTCGCCTGTGACATGAAGAATGAACAGCGCCTCTGACAGGCTTCAACATGTGTGCTAATTTAATTATATGTCTGAGCGTCACTGTCAGCTAAAGAGAGGGATATTTGTTATTGATTCAAGGCAAACTTTGCTCACTTTTTGTTACATTATCCCATTGGCAAACATTTGGTCTTTGTAATAATCATAAACCTACAGCAACCAAACAATTATGTGATTTGTCGCTTTGTGTGTATGTGTGTGCTTGTGTGTTGCCCGGTCCCAACGCGAATATTAAAGGAGGATAGATGGAGGTTGTCATTTTTACCTAAAATCAAACTCGTTGGAGTTGCTGTTGAACTGAAGTGCTCGTATGCGAAGCCCATGGCCAAAAATAATTAGCTTCCTGTTTTGTTACTTACAGCACTCGCTGTCATGTTCGACGAATCAAAGATGACCCACTTAAAAATCCTAATTTCTTTCATGCTTTGCATTCTCTAAGCGTATAGAGTTCCAATATGACATCCCATCATGTGACACGAGCTTTTTGTTCCCAGTGAAGTGTGGAAAGCTGGATTTGCAACCACAACAGGGAACTTGTTGATTCAACACCCTCACTGTCATCAGACTATCAGACTTTGCTCATGAACCCTTTGCAAACCACAAATTAACATTAAAGATTCAATCCCACCCAAACACATTATAAACTATTATAGTTCCATCCCCTTGAAGCACCAAAAGGGCGTAAACTCAACACGGCAATGGAGGAGTTTGGATGAACCATCCTATATCCCCTTTTGTGGATTTTTTGTGTGTACTAAATTTGTTTTAACCAAGAGAAGCAAAACCAGGCTGCACTTGATTGTGGTGGCCGGGTGAGGTAAGACGAGCGTGTTGGGGGTGGGGATCACTCCTGTGCAGGGCAGCATGTGGTTGAATGGGCGTTTTTAGATAAGCTTTCGTTTTGTTGCACAAGCAACTGTTCAAATCAAGCGAGATTCAGATATAGGTTACTTGAATTGCTCTTATCTTCCAGCACGACCGATATCTGTGTTTTACAAAACAAACGACAGAAAATTTGCCGTTTGACTTGGGTGCTGCAGCAGGATTTTTTGTGCACCCAGAAACCACCGAAATGTTACACAAAGCACATGAAAGCATCAGTCAGCTCCTTCCTCTTTTTCATTTTGAACTTCTTTCTGCACCAACATGTCGGTGGAGGCGTGTGCAGCTTTGTGCTTCAGTTTGCTTGCATGGTTTAAGTGGTTTTTCCATGTGCAGGTTCATAAGCTATGTGTTGCATTTATAAACACTTGTGTGTGTTGGTGGTTCTAAGTGTGTGAGGATCCACACGGTTGTTTTTGGAAGCATTTTTTAAGACACCAGAATGGATGTGCACTGTTTGAGAGGCGACTTCCTTGTTTTCACTGATGATTGAGTTTGACGGAGTGCAGGGAAAACGATAGAGTGATGACAGCAGAGTGAGAGAAATGGAGAAAGGACGATCTCAGGAAGTTCGTGTAGGAGGAAGAGAGAGCGAGAGGAAGGAAGGACCCGAGTACAAAACTGGACTGAAGGGATGTGTGTGACTGGGGCCAGGCTTGCTGACTCGGCAAGCACTAGCCAATCATTACCACAACTGCACACACCCACACACATGTCTGTCGGCGGGAGGACCCACGTCTCGCAGCCACGCGCTGTATCGGTTCTACCATCTAATTTCGCATCCAGCTGCATCATGCACATTTTGAAACTGTCTGAGCTGCGCAATGTAGCCAAACAAGGTAGACTGTGGTCAAGCTCTGGGCGGTAGCAGCAGCAGCACTACTTTATAACCGCTCTCATAAATGCCTCTCTCTCTCTTCCACACACGCATGGTGGAGCAGTTGCTCGAGAAGGAGGGCCGCAGCGAGTTTGCCAGCTCCAGCCTGGTTGCAGTGCTTATCTCCCTGCGTTGGGCTGAGTGGCACCTCATCCCCCTGCTGTTGTTCTAAATGTGAAAGCAGCCTGAGGTTTGACAAGGTTCCCAACCACATATCCCAGATCACTTTCCACTAAGCTCCTGCTCATTGTTGTGCATTAGAGCCGCAGAGAGAAACCCGATATCGGATTTGTGGTTAAGGGGAAGTGATATCCATTCAGCCAAAAGTGCCTACTCAGGTGAAACTGAGTTGTAATTCTGACACTGATTGCAAACAATTGTTATTTGTCATGAAATCTGATTAGTGTTGGTCATGTCGCTCGCCTGCCCCCCCCCCTCCCCTCCTTCCTTTCCTCTGCTTCCCTGACTCAGCTGTATCATCGCACTGCGTTTACTTGAGCAGCACTTCCACCATCCCCTCACACGTGAACTGTCCCTCCACTGTGTCATACATCATGAATATGCTGCACTTAAGGGGCTCGCTAAACTGTCTGCGCTCCTATTTCCTGCACAGAGGAGAGCAGCAGTTAGTCACAACGCGTCTCTGGGTTGTGGCATCTTCATCATCGTAACATACATTCACTTCATGCTGGATGTGGAGGATGAAATTGTAACATGTCTGAAGCGGTTGCTGCAGTTGTTCAGCTTACAGGCCTTCAAAACATTGACTGTGTTCTTTCTTCCTGCACTGACGCAGAGACTGGTGTACTTGCACACTCGACTGCCTGCAGATTCTTTCCAGTCTTTTCATGCACTCAGCATCTAATCGGACAGCTCACATTTTATCTGCCATATTTGGCAGGTGACTTTCTAAATTCAGCTGCAGTGTTTTTCCAGGCAAATGTTCAGTCAAGTATTCACTGCTCAGCTGTTTGAACATTGATTGTTTGACTCATTTTCCGTGAACAAAGAGGGAAGCATTTGATGCCTTTTTGAAACTGGCTTTGTTTATGTTTTCACTGCTCGAATGCAGCTCGATTTACATTGATTCTTCTGTTAAATTTAATGAACAGAATGTGTTCCAGCTCTGTCGATATCTTTGGTGCGGACAATGGTCAGGATGAAGGTATGTGTCAACAATGTGAAAGTTAAGAGCGTGACAGAAATGCTCCCACACATCCCTCCCACTCGCCTCCTGTCTGTCATCGACCTGCTAATTAACACTCACTCCAGGCTCCCGCAGACTCTTTTGTATATCTGGATTGATGGCATCATTAATTGAATAAAAGCCCAATTTCGTGATTGAATGGGTATTTTCTTTCCAACAAAATTACACAGAAACAAAAGATTTTGTTTTTCCCGCTTGTCAAATGTGGTCATCTTCTGCATTTCTGTTTTTTTAATTGTCATTATCTCTCATTACGCTTGCATGTTCTGGAAAGAAGGTGGAGAACTCACCTTTGTTTCTTTGACGTAACCACCGGAGGTTTTATGGTTTCGGTTTGGAAGAATCAGACAAGAGGTTCCGTTAAATCTCTGTCAATCAGTAACAAAATAGTGTGCTGGGTTTGTCACAACACTAAAAACTATGTAATCAACCACCCGGCTGAAGGCGAGTGAAATAACATATTAGCCAGTATATGAAAATGAGTGTCAAAGTCGTGAATGTGACAGTTGTATTCTGCATGGAGAGAGCCGGGAACTGTCCCGTTAATAATACTGGGGCTCAGTCAAGCAACAATGCAGCCGAACGAATGTGAGTGAACAGATGATCGTTGTGCATAAAGGTTTATCCAAATTCTCAGTTGTGTTGTGAGTCGCTACCTTTAGTAGAAACACAGAAAATCATTCTATGATAGTTTTTGCTGTAATTTGAAGTATTCGTGATCTTTATGCCAAATGTTGTCTCATGTGCTGTGAAGTCATCCCATCATTTAGAAAATGTACTGATAAGAAGAGTGACGGAGTCTGGCATCAGTTTGTTGGATTGTGCAGTTAGCCAGTTACAGTTGTGCTGTATAAGGTGCAGCAGGTGCTGTCGGTCACTTAGCTCGTGGAGATCGGTCGATACTGGTTTATTATGTCATATAATGTTACGACCAGGGGAAAAAAAATCATGTCTGGCTGCAAAACCGAATCAACAATTGAAACACCAACTTTAAAATTCCTTGCTACACAGCTCACAGACAAATTTCTGACATGTATAATTCATTTTGAAACAAATTAACGCCTTCGTTCCATAATACATAGTCAGGAGAACAATTATTCATTCCTACTTTGAATCTCGTTTCCTGCAGGAGCCTCTGGCTTCCAAGTTAGTTCAGGAAACTCTTTATTTTTTGGCTACTTAACAGAACATGTCGTACAAAAGTGTTTCTCCCACTACGGTCGAGTTCGAACTGAGAGTTGTAATTCCAAATCATGAAAGGATCACAGATCAATGATGCTATTTAACAGGAGTGGCTGTGCAGTCTTTAACTTGGTGAATCATAGCTGGAGCAGCCATGTATACATCACCAGCTACAAAACAGGGCTATGAATCAGCTCCAGTTTGCGAGTGTGACAGCCGCGCTCTCCTCTGGTCAGCTGGAATGTGCCGTGAGGCCTTGGCCCGCTGCATAGCTCTTGCGGCCCGCCGCTCAATCTCTTTCCTCTTCCTCTGTTGTCCCGTCTCATTTATTTTCCTCCACATTGACTCAGTGGACAGGCTTTTGTTGGGCAACAGCGTGCTGTCACTGAAGGCCTCACACTTGGCAGCTGTGTCTCTTCTAACAAGGACACTTTATAACAGCGGGTGAGAGTGGAGTGGTCGGAGGACAACGGAGTCACTTCAGTCCACTCCACTCACATCCTATTTTCTGTGCTTTGAACGTCGGTTGTGTGCTTCACTTGTTCATTACGGTTGTTCTTTTTCCTTCTCATTTCAATCTCTGCTGTTCGGTCCCTCCGTGGAAGAAACTAGATCACTCGCATGACATCACTTTCAGACTGTCACTTTCCAATGCAAAGTGCAGGAAAAATACTGCAGTTGTTTGTTTACTTTCTTTGTATTTCTTTCTATTCTCGTTTTTTCCCCCTCCTTCCTTGAGATGTTCTTTTTTCGCCACATGGTGCTGGTTTTGCATCCCCTTGTAGCTATTTAGTGCAAGGCTGAATGTTGAGAGTGGCATTTTTGAGAGGAACTTGTCGGCATCTGGCTACAATTACAGAGTTTATTGTAACTAAATGAGTAAACGAGATGGGAGTGAGGCAAACGCTCCACAGACACTGTCTGATGATTAAAATACCTCTCAAGACACGAAATCCAAAAGGTAAATTCCTTTAACTTAGTGTCCAATCAGGGATTCTCATGTTTGTCCTTTGCAGTGACAACGAAAGCTCAACTATTTCAATTCAAGCTCATTATTTTAAACTTGGATTAGTATATCTGGAATGTGTTTGGCAGCCAGATGATCAGAGTATCTGAAGAGTAATGGATTACATGTGTTTCCTGAATGGGAGTAAAAGCTGGTTACATGACGGGACAACACACATCGATTCAGCTCTCTGCTCTGCAGCTACGTCACGGAGCTCAGCGCTGCGGCCGCTCCACTCCTCCTGTAATCAATACCCGAACTAGTCATTTAACCTTAATCCACACATCCAGTTCGTTAGTTAAAACCATTAGACTGTTAGTGTAATGAGGCCTATCAGCAATACAGGGAGCCACAGTCCTCAGCCTGGATGTAGCCTCTCTAACTCGTACAAGCTTGTTTCGATACATGGGCTTATGTTATTAGCCGCAGTGTCATGTGGGCCAGTGGTATTATAGTATTAGCGATGACCACAAATGGCAATCGGCAAGGATCTCTTAGTAGGACACATCGGAGGCTCCTACTTTTGTATTCTCGTGAGAGTAGGCGGGTCGACCAGCAGTTGGCTTCACTGAAAAGGATTTGGATAATCAGCAGTTGGACAGGGTGTCAGTGGGCCTTTGTGGAGGCAATCAAAAACAGCATTCATGTTCTGATTGCTACAAACTGTAAAAGAACTGATTTATGTTTGTGACTGTTAACAAAAATCAAGATATTAGTATCAGTTTGTTTGATTGTGTTACTTAAGCATTCAAGCTCAATCAGATACTGTAAAATGTGTCATGAAGATAAACATTTGATATCCTCATTGAGCCTACAAAGAAGTTTTCACACTAAACCAGCCAGTTTATTGTGTTGTTTAACCAGATAGACAGTTTGTTGGTCACATGGCTGCACACAAACACTATTCTGTGAATCCGTTGTCATGTCAAGCACCTGGAGTCGTTACTTGAAGTTGTGTGTTTTCCCAAGTCAGTTTTTCCACATTTGTTTTTGATTCGTTTGCCATCTGTGCTCATAAACCAGCAGAGGAATCTGCCTGATTTCACTCTTCTTTGATCGGACAAACAACATCAGTGACAAATGACCTCATTCAGACCTCTAAAAATAGTTTTTATACATACAGAACCTCCAGTCACTAAAAAGGAGCTTTTGCAGATCCAGCAAACGTATATATCTCACGTATATATCCTGACACTTAGTTTACAGGCCCAGGGAACACAATCTTAAGCATCGCACACCATGACAACCGTGACAGGTGGAGTTGTTGGGAGATAATCAGCGTTATGTACTTAATGTCTGAGTAGTGATATTGATTTGATCCATCAGGGTAGATTCACGCACGTGCGCACACGCACACGCACACACAGACATGATGTTTTTTCCTGCCTTCCAGGGACCTTACAATGACTAAGATCAATTTCCTGTGAGCTTGTGCTTAACTCCGTCATAAAATATATTTGCCTCAACTCTAAACTTTGCTCGAATAGTCGGACATCAAATCGAACCTTCAGCCATACATCTATTTATTTCTCCATCCCTTTTTGTCCTCACAGTTACATAAGTCCTTATGGGCTACAGTGCAATTAGGCTCATGTCCCTAACAAGGACACACACATACACAAAACACAGCGCGCTGGTAGCCAGATAGTGAGCCTCCTTCCGTCTGTGTCGCCGGTAGCAAGGATCCTGCATTATAAATGACAGCCATATGTCTCCGAGCTGTCACTTTGGACAGAGCGCAGCCTGAGTGACGATCCTAACACTTTACTCAAGCTGTACCTTCATTTCACCTCCAGTGTGTCCCCGCTTGTCCACTTCGGTCCAAGTAAAACACACTCTGGTGCAAATTCTCCGTTCCTATGATACATTTGTGCATCGCAAAAAGCAGGCCTCTGGCCAACTCGCCCAAACAACCTTGTTGATTGGTTCAAGTATGATTGCAGTGTGGACCAAATGGCCTGAAACGCAGCGAACACAGGATGTCACAGGCGTCTGAAGCGTCGTATCACTGCTGCAGATCTTAAGTGTGTTAGCGAAGGAATTTCTGTCTTTTTCACTCCTATTACGCTGCTGGTGAATTTATAGATGGTAAAAACAAACAAAAAACACCTCGATGTATTTCATGGACATGATGGTGGTGCAGAAGCTTCTTTTTAATTAATGCTAATCCCATGCAAACAACATCACCCAGAGCAGCACACGCGCACGCACGCACTCATTTCAATAGATCTGATGGCTTTGTGTGGATAAAATGTCATAAGATTTTGCTTTTCTGTGGTGCAGACACAGATAAAAATCAGATGGCCACACCTCACAAGTGGCTTGCTTTTGTTTTTTCCTTATAGCAAAACAAGAAATAACAACCGATGTTATGTCTGTGATGTGTAATGTTGTGCTCAGTCCAACGTAGAATATTTATGGGTAAGAAAATCAAATGCTGACCTGTCGGAGTCAATGAGCGTGTCTCATCTACGATGATATTTCACTCCCTCCATGCTTTGGTTTTCTCTAAGTTTCATTGTAGTACACTGAAAGTGAACGTTAGGCATAAAATGAGCACTTCATGGTTCAATGACACAGTGTGACACCACAGTTTGCAAGCGACCATGACTATGCAGCTGCAAGTTCCAAAGAGAACTAAAAATATGTGAGATATTTCACATCACTTAAAGAGACGTTCACCAACAGGCTTCTGAGCCTGATGTGTGTTCACTTGTCAACAGTCTGTAATGTTCAAAGGTTTGTTTTCCAAAGACGTGAACTGAAATCTCCTCTGTCTGACCCAAGTTAGTCCTCATTAGATAAAATGTGCTGTTTTTGAGGCAAAGATCACTTCATGTGTGTCTGTGTATTGTGAAGCCAAGCGCTAATGTTAAAGAAGACCACCTATATGCTGTGGAACAGCTTCCACGCTGCTAAGCTGCGATACTTGTAAGAAACACAACAGTGCCTCACAGACTTGTGCAGGAAGTGAGTGCATGGCTGACTTTAATCCTGTGGACGACTTTTGCAGCTTGTGTTCGCTTTGATGCTCCAGGAGTTAATTTGAGAACCATGTTTGGGGTTAATACCTCCACTGGGACCTTCTAATAGGCTAGACCTCCTTCTAACAGGTGCATATGCTCTCTCTCTCTCTCTCTCTCTCTCTCTCGCTCTCTCTCTCTCTCTCTCTCTCTCTCTCTCTCTCTCTCTCTCCTCCCACCTTGCAAATACTTATTTGAATATCAGTCATGTATTTGTAACAGGAATTGAAACCACTTGTGTTTTCTGACACAAAGCAGTGCTTCTGATACAGTCACAATACAGTCAAAGTTTTATCTGTGAGGAGAGTCAGGAATCGTGCAAAATCTTGAAAACACCCTCAGAAATTGCTGCAATGTTCCTTGAATTGATTGATTGCAGTAACTCCCTAAAAACGAGACTCATCTGTTTTCTAATGGGATATCAAATATTTATCAGCCCTTGAGTGAAATTTTGTGGATCACTGCAAGAATAAAAGCGAAACCATCAAAAAGAACAGAGATATCGAGAGAATCACTTTAAGTGCACACTTCTCGAAAATGAGAGAAAGTCGAATGCTTCACTTCAGTGCCCCTCGCATCATTTATTAAACCCCTTTACTTTTTCCATCTGTCTGAACTCTGACCAATAATGATGTCAGGGATGGATTTGTTCAAGTGTCCGAGCTTTAAGGTTGCAGTCTGCAGTCGGTGTCTGTTGCGTTTTGTGCTGGTGGCTCATAAACGTATTCACACACGAGTTTGCTCCGTGGCTCATTGTGCGTTTTTAATCCAATCAAGGTCAAATGCTAAACATCAACAGTCCAGCTGTGTTGTTTCAACCGTCTCCAGCGATGCAAGCTTTCCTAGTGCGCCTGCAGCCTCGCAGCATCCGTGCAGCAAGCCAAAACTCATCATGTGCAGTTTGATCCAGCCCGTATTAGCCGAGCATCTTCCAGATGTGCTTTTGAAACGACACAGTACATCTCATCACAGTTGGAATGGAAAAAAACAACTGTTGTTATCCCTCAAGATCCACGTAATTACACTCAATTCAGTACGTTTGGATGCCTTGAGAGAAACACCAGCCGTGCCAGCACTGCAAGCAGGAAAATATGGGGATTTTTTTCTGCGACTCGAAGTTTAACCCAGAGATATGTATTGTGTTCACCATGTATGATCTCATTTATGAACGTTTTCCGCAAAAACAGCCACAGGCTTGTTTTCAGAGCGGAGACCACATGAGCTTACATTTGAGGTCAGACAAACTCTGTGGCTACAAACTCCATTTGGATGCACTGCAAGGAGAGATTAACCCACCAATGTTTGTTCTTTGCTTTTCAAAGAGGAATCTTGGTGTGCAGAATAACTCAGCGCACCAGAGTTAACAGAGTTAATTAGTTCCTGCTCTGTGTATGGATGTATGTGAAAACATCTCTTTCTCTGCATTGACTGGACCCTGTCAGGAGTGTTGCCGAGTAGATTGTTGTGTTTGTGTGTTGTGATGTGTCTTTGCTCCCTCTCGGTGTAACTAATTACCAAGAAAGTCGCGGTTTTCCGGCATTCCTCTCGACTCATGTTGAACTGATTCTCAAGAGGCCCCTCAGAATTGATCCATCCCCTGATTCCTTCGCTCTTTTTTTAGTCACATACAAATCACCAGCTGACTCTTCTCCCAGCATGCCTCACAACCGTCCCAATCCAGCCTGCTCCAGAATGGAGGCAGGATATGGATGAGAGCAGGTCATGACTGAAAGAGCCACCATTATTCAACACCGTGGAGCACAGCTTGGGGGTGGGGGTGGGGGGTGAGGGTGGAGGGGCTTTTCACTGTGCCAACATGCAAACTGTACAGGAAGCTTGCGGTGGAAAGGCAGCGGGGCAGAGTATGCTGGAGAGGTGCCCTGCTGGAAGCAAATCAGTGACAGTAATGTGGCCTTAATCTGCACCCTCCAACACATTCTGATGCTGGAGCGACACCTATGATGTTTCTAATAATAAAGGCTGAGTACAGACACCTTATTCTCTCCATACATTGGTGGTGATTCACTGCCCACTCGGAGGTAGGTGGCATTAAGAATACCGACACCGTTTCTTCTGTATAGCTTCTGTCTTGCCATCTCATCTCCATACGAGAAAACGGCATAAAAATGCTAATGTGCTGCCGGTTGCTTTCGAAAGAAATCCCTTCTTGCAGCAAGTAAATACGTAGCTTGCATTCAAAATTAGGTTGGCGTTCAATAAGTTAAGTGGCGGCCACGGTGTGACTGTCGCTGCACGTAAATGTGAATCTTAAGCCCCTCCCACAGGGGACAAAAAATGAAAAAAAAGTTTCCAGTGAACCGAACGGACTTTTGCACCGTCATTATTCTCACATAGGAAAGCAGCCAATCAGCACAGTTGCGGGTCCTCGGACGCTCAGGGATTCATTTGAGGACGTACTTCTCTGGCTCCTTCTGCCGCTCCCTGTGGGGATTAGGCCTGAGCCCCAGTGGCAGCTGTCCACTCCTCACCTTGTTAAGAACAAGAAGCAGGACGGACGGGGTCAATGAGATCATTTTCTGTGTGTGGACGGGGATAATCTGTACTGGGAAAGGTTGTCTGCTGTGACGAGGCACCTCTTTCACTCTGAAATTACTATCAGTGTGGTTCTTTTTACAAAAACCCACCAAAGACAACAGGGCCTACTTAAATTCAATGCGCAGCTATAAACATCACGGAATTTGCATCTCTTAGCATTGTCACTGCAACATTTCAACTCTGCTTCTTATCTTCCCAATCATCTTTTTGACAAAATTGAGGTTATTTCGTGAGTACTGGCAACCTCAAATCCAAAGAGTGCAGTTTAACCTACTTAGAGAACTAGAAGTTACTCCAAGACACTTCTGATTGGTTTTGCCTAAACTGTTAATCACAGTTGGAAAGGATGTATTAACTTACATATGTATATATAGTCTGGAATTCCCACTGGATTAGCCTTTGCAAATCCTATTTGTTCTCAGTCCTGGAAAAAAGAAAGAGAGGCCAGAGGGAATCCACGTCCCAACAGGGTTCAAAGGTGACAGTGAGACGGACAAACTGACGTCAGGCCTGCAGGGAGACATGCAAGCGAGACAGAGCTGAAGGAATGAAAGAGGCTGAATGAGGGAGTGAATAACATTGAACAGGAGCGCTCATGAGCCAGCATCCTGACTCACTGGCCCAGTTTATCTCCTTATGCAACAGGCCAGAGTTCGTTGACCCCCTCTCCTCCCTCATCACTTGCTCCCGTGAAGTGCAGAGGGAGGGGAAAGTGGAGAGCTCATAGAGAGTGACAAGGTGAGCGGCGGGGTGCAGCTCAACATCAGCGGGGTGAAACCACTGGAAAAGGTTGAGGAAACTAGAAAAGGACTGAAGTGGGAGCAGGATGGAGAGTTTTTAGCCTCGCTGCACGACTCTGCCAGCAATCCCCGACACGGTTGCTAAGGGAACCACTCATTTGTCATCAAGTCTTTTCACACTGACTCTCTTTCTTCTGCACACACTCATGCCACTGTAACTTCTTCCTGGTATCTCTGCGATTTCCCCTCTTTTTCCTCCGGTTTTGCAGCTCAGTCTCTCTAGTCAGCAGGGAGAAAGAGGCAGAAAGGGGACAATGACACAGAAAGCCAGCGATGCCTTGAGCGAGAGGACGAGTTGAGCCAAAGTATGTCTGTCAGAGAGCGAGAGGAAGACAGAGGGGGGGGGCGTTGAATGGTCCTAGGTCCCAGCTGAGTGTAACTCAAGGCCTTGTCATTTATTTGACAGAGGACGAAAGGATTATCTCGCTGTCCTTGACCCACTCTACCCCGGTTCTGTTGGCCGGCGCAGAGACAAACCAAAGGGTGGATGGACAGAGTGGGTGGAGAGGACCCGGAGAGATGGGCGGCACACAGACAGACCAGAAGGAAACCATTGGCAGGCTGTTATATAATCTCCCACAATCTGCATTTCAAACAAAGACGTGGTTCCCGCTGTCCCGGCCGAAGGCCACGGACACAATGAAGAGAGCTCGAGAAGAGCCGTGGAAAAAGTGCCGGCAGAGAAAACACCACTTCTGTTAGTTTTTTCTTAACAAGTAACATCAACGGTACTTCAAATGTAAACTGTTGCCAGAGGTGCTCGGTCATCTTGTTTAATAAACAACCAGACGGGTGACAAGTTTCATACTCTGCTTTGGGTTTATTATCGGTAGACAGAAAGAGTATCGTTGCCGATGGCAGCGTAGCAGCACGCTTACAGTCAGCTTCGCAGTTTGTCAGATGTCCTCGATTCCCGTTTTTTCAAGGGACCGGTCTTCTGCTGAGAGTCTCAGTTTCTGGAGTCATGGTAGCGTGAGAAGCACATTTCAGTCGGGCAGGAAGGAGCTGCAGGAACAAAATAGACTGAGTGCCAAGAAATTTGCCACAACTGGCGTTTTCGATCTCTCATAACCAAAATAGACGACGCGAACATCTAAGTTTAGAGCAGAACAGATACAAAGAGAAACTACAAGGATGCAGGAGAGGAACTACAAAAGCTACAAGTTTTAAAAAGGCTTTTCTTGAGTAAATTTGTTTTTTTGCCACCAAGCATTCTTGTAACTCGATTTTTTTTTTACAGGAATTGGACAACAAGCTCCTATGAATGAAGAAAATACGTAGACAGACATTCAAGACAGAACACACATGTAATTTGGAGCTTTTGTTCTTAGCTGGAGCAGAAATAACTCATTAATTAGTGTGACTGGAGCTGCAGAGGCAGTTTGTGTTTGCAGTAACCTGTGTCAACCTGTAGTGTATTTTAGTGTTCAAGTGTGTGTGTGGGCTTGTACTTTTGCGTGTATTATGAAGCGGGGGGGCTGTTGTGTTGGAAGGCCAGGGGTAGGGGGGGGGGGTAATGCTGTGTGCTGACAGCTGGCTTCTATAAATAAATGTCGCAGGCAGGCGGGAATCACAGGGGTGGGGGGGGGGTAGAGGGGGGAGGAACGACGGAGCAGGCAAGAGAACTGAAGAGGGAGGAGGGAGGGGGAGGGCTGATGGAAGGGAGCTGATACAGATGTACCAAGAGACTTAAAAGAATGTGGTGAGTGTCCTGCACTCCGCCGGTCATGACTTACTGAACACGCACCACGTGTCGCCCGTGTCTCGGCCAATCAGCAGCCTCGGCTGGGACCACGTGCTCCCTGCCTGCCTTCCGCTACATGTGTCACACTGAGCACCGCGGAGTCCGCCGCCGCCCGCATCGTTTATCTGGCATCAGTGCGGCCCTGTGAGCCCGCTTCCCGCCTTTGTTTCGACTCCGCTGCGAAATTTCTCGGAATCAAAATAAAACAGAATAAACACAAACACATTCAGAGAGAAACAGCAGCTACTTGATCAGGCTAGCAGGACAGGTATTAAGCTCTCCGGATGAAGTCCTGCCATGAATTTCTCATGTCGGCGGTGACTGAGCCGTGTCGGATCGCGTCCCGGAGACTCTCGGCTCGGTAACCTCTGAATGAGACGCGCTGTATCGCTGACACGGGGCCGCTTTCACTGGTCCGCCTCCTGTTACCGTCTCCGCGCGCTCCGCGTTGGTGTGTGTGTGCGGTCTGCGTCACTTTGTACTCGGAGGCGACGCGCCGGCTTCGGTTTCCTGTCTTGGCGCTGCCATGAAACACTGAGCACCTGCCGGTGTCACCGCGCCGACAAGCACTCATAAGGTTTCATCCGCCTGTTATTCCTCCACTGGTGTTTATTTCTTTGACTACATGGATTTGAAAACGACATCTCACAACCTCTAGCTTTACTTCGTTTTTTTTCCTGTCTTTCACTTATTTAAGTTGTGACAGAGGTTTCTGCTGTCACATGTGAGGATTAAAGGGGGGTTATAAAAGAGGGTACTGCATAGTGCAAGATAGCACAGCCCAATCAGTGGGTGGGTGGGTGGGGGCGTCATGTTATCAGGCTCCATCAGTATATCCGGATCCTTCTCTTCAACTTCTGCTTACAAAGCAAAGCTATAGGCAGACTTGCGAAAGACACATTTTTGTGGACAGACAGTCACGTGTTGGTGTTGCTCTGATGGTGTGAGCATGTGTCAGCGACAGGCAGACATATGGAGATAAGGGGAACCGATGTGCCGGTGGTAACGAGTGAAATATTTTGATGTATGTGCGGCGGGCTCTGCCTTAAAAGATGTCTCGAGTGCCGGCAATCCAACATCTCAGTGACACTGTCAGCGGCGCTGGCAGCCGACCAGCAGTAGTCATCTTACAGTTTGTGTCCACAGCTCTGTATGTCCTCCAGTAAATCACTTTCATTGGGAAGTAGTGGACTTTTTTTTACCTGGTTAATTTAGCTTATTCATCTTTATGATGTTTGTTTGCGCTCTACCTTGTTGTGTCCCTGTTTCCTCTTTATGCTTCCTTTGTGTTATTTCGGCCTTTATTGATCCTGGTTGTACAGACGTTTAGACGGAGGCTGAATCACCTCAATGTTCTCAGTTTCACTCCCACACGTCTCAGTTTGTCACCAACGCTGGAAGCTTATAGGTCATCGAGAGGATGTTTTTAGTTGGAAAAAAAAGGTCTACATTGCTGCAACCTCATGAGAAACAGGGACCTATCCAAGGCAGTTTAGGGGGGGGTTATAATTCGGGGAGGCATGTCTATGTTTAATATTTAAACATGAGTGAAAATAAAAGTTTTAACAGCTTAACGACTGCATTTTTATTCTTTTACATGATGCTTTTTTGAGCACATAAGACTTTTTTTTCCCTCTCGCCTCTTCTACTTGATTTTTTATTTATAACTATTAGCATTATTTCTCAGTTCTACTTCAGTTCTAATGTCATAAAAACGCAAAGAAATCATCTTGATAGTAGCAGAAAGAGCAGAAACTTCACACAATGATGGCCACGTCACGTGACAGGGGGCGGGTGCCTCCCCGTGCCACCGTACCACGTCCGCCCCTGATTAGGAACACCTGAGCGGTTTTAATGCAGTCCGGTAGAACTGCTCTGCAATAAATTGCACCTTCATGAATATTTGATTTAAACTGTTTTAGAGAGGTGCTGATTCAGCTCCACGGTCACTCTGAAGGCCGTCGCGCCTCCGTACTGAGGAGAGCCGTAAACTCCGCCGCTGCCGCCGCCGTCTTCATCCTGTTTACACAAGGCAGGAGAAGAAAATAAATATCGGAAACACCTCTTTGTTTCTTCAAAAGAAAAAGATAATAAAACAGAACATCGCAGCCTCTCTGCGGTAATTGGTTTGCTTTCGTTCATCTTGCTAATAAACTGGAATCTGAGTGTTTTTCATTCTAAACTAAAAGCATTAAAGATCTCAGCAATCACAATGAGCATAAAGTGGGTCATGAGTTGTTTTGTTTCACTAAACACATTGTATAGAAAATAACGTTTGAAAAGGGTCGAAATGAATCTGGAGTGTTTTAAAGGGCTCGCAGCCCCGAGTGGGACGTGTCCACCTCCGACTGACTGTGTCCCCGGTCTCTGTCTCTGTCCCCGCAGCCTCTAGCACGGTGGTGCCGGCTGCTGCCCAAAGATGCTGCCAAGATGCCAGAGAGCGCGTGGAAGCTGGTCTTCTACACCATGTCGTGGTCCTACAGCACCTACCTGCTCTTCTTCACCTCCTACTCCTTCTTCAACGACCCGCCCTCAGTCTTCTACAGTAAGATGCTCGGGGAGCGAGCGGGCGCACCGTGTTGTTCACCCTTCCGTTGTTTCACAGCACAAATTACAGGCCGATGATTGAGTCGCTCCACTCGTCCACGTCTCATTAAAGAGTACTGCAGCGGCTAATTAGACCCTCCATTCATTTCCATTGAGAATAATTGCTCAATAAAAAAAGGAGCGGAAGCTTTGTCGAATCTAATGAAAATAGGTGACATATCTTACGTTCAAATTCTCTAATTGTGTTTTATCCTTTAAAACAGGTTTTTAAAGCTGAAAAGCTTGTTTATATGGTGATTTGAGAATGAGTCAAAAACAGGAAATGTTCAGAATCAAACCGTTTTTTTGGTTTGAATGAAACTAAAGTGAAATGTTTTTGTTTCTCTGATTCAAATTGATTTTGAGCTCCTCTTTGAGCCCCGATTCAAAGTTTATAGTCCGTCCAACTCGGTTTCTGCATTTTCCAACTTCGGCTCAGGTGGGCTGAAGCCGCATACAGCTCATAGTGGGTAAAGGCAGGACAGACATTGGACAGACTCCCTGTCCATCACACAAAGACACCCACATGAGTCACTGACTGACTTCGTACACATCATAGGAAACTTGGAGACCATGTAAAGTCCAAACAGGAGAGTCTCTGAAGTCTTTCTTGTGAAATCTGCTGGGAGCTTTTCAATATATCCTTTGCTCTCCCTACTGTCCCTGAACGCCCCGCGAGCCAACAGAAGACAGACAGATTGAGCTAAAATGACCCCAAATCCCAGCCGAGCATCAAAAATTTCACAATCAAACCTTTCCGGTATTTTTGGTTTCATTCACATCAAATAAATCAATTATTGCCAAGAAAAAAAATCCTTAAAGTCTGCATCTTATTTTCATTGGCAGAAATGTGACTCCACTTATCCGTCCTCTCCGAGATCACGGGACTCAATAATTGGTCCATGTTCAGATCATATAATCACATTAATGCTGACCTCAGAGCCAATACAACTGAGCCACAGTGATGTATCAGAGTCAGTTTTTTGGCACCTCACAACTCGCTGCAGAAAACACTTTTGGATTTTTACTAAAAGGCGGCGCAGCCAAATGTCGTAAAGGCTCGGGGGGGGGGGGGGGGGGGCGCCCCGTTGTG
>JASSRZ010000055.1:10016255-10045968 GCA_032164315.1 Malacoctenus gilli | reverse complement strand
CCCCCCCCCCCCCCCCCCCCCCCCCCCCCCCCCCCCCCCCCCCCCCCGCCACTTTGAGTATTCAAATATTTAAAGATATTTAAAGCAGCGCTGGGAGGATGTGCAGCCAGGCCGGTTCATTTACATGCTGAGCTTTTAATTAATCAGCCTTTGCTGTTGTGGTTTCCTGTTGCGTAAACCTACATTTTATATTTAAGGAGGTGTCAAACTACAACCAGAAGCTGTCGTCCTTCTTCATTTAAAACTCTGAAAGGAAGGCTGAGAATTGATAGCAAATCCACCAAACATTTTTCACCTTGAGAGAGGAGTGATGACAGAGGAGTTGTGTGAAGCACGAGGGGGGGGGGGCGTGGGCTGGGGGGAACGCAGCGGGACTTTCACATATAATTCAGCGGCGTTTTTTTATGGTCCCTCCGCCGCTTCCATCAGACGCGAGGGTGTCGAAGGCTCCTGAGTGGAGCTCACAAAGGCCAGTTGACAGCGGCAGGTTCATCTTTAATAGCTGCTTCACCTCTAATAGCTGTCAGCCCGAGTCGTGCACAGAGGCAGCCTAATACGTCTGGACAGTCGGAGAGGGAGGGAGGGAGGGAGGGAAGGAGGGAGGGAGGGAGGAGCAGGCAGAGCTGTGGAGGCGCTACAAGCCTCTGAAATAATAGGGGGGAGATGGAAGTACAGCAGCAGAGCTGATGAAGGTTTCTTCATGAGCATCTTGAGGAAAGAGTGAAAAAAAAGCGAAAAGACAGAAAGAAAGAAAGAAAGAAAGAAAGAAAGAAAGGACTCCAGTTCCCATGCCGCCTCTTGGCAGCTGCTTGTGTTGCGATCCATCCAGCTCGGCTGCTCTCAATGTTTAATGACGGAAGGTCCAATCAATAAACATTACCCAAGGCCCCACCGTAACCCCATCCCACTGGAGACAAATCTCACTCAAACAGCGGAGGAGAAAGTTTCCGTCCAACATCCGATAGGTCCCAGAGACTCGAGCCGTCCCCGTAGCCTTAATATACATTTGGCCTGTTTTTCTCCGCAGTACTTTTAAAACCCCGCCTAATACCCCGGAGGGTTAACCTGATCCCTGCTGCCTCCTTGCGTACCAACTACCCCAGCTGACCCCTCACATCTGCTATCTCTCCCCGGAAACGCTTGTATACGGTTCACTGTCAGCTGATCCTGCATATTGATGTCCAATCGGGTGTATGTTTATGGATACCACCGATCCTGCTTTATATACAACACATCCATCATACGCAGCAGAGCGATGCTGCATTACTCCCCTTTATGTTTATACGAACGACTCTGCTGCTCCGCATTGTTTGAAGATGGACTTTTGAAAAAAAAGTATTGCACATAAAAGTTTGTTGGAATGCAGAAATAAATTCAATCAAATTTCTGAAGTGCTGAATGAAACCGTGAACGATAAAACGAGTCGCACGTTAAAATCAACCAAAAATAAATTGAAGCTTTACAAACTTACATTGGATTCAGGCAAAACAACTGACTTTTCAATGATTTTCTCCTATTAGTGAGGCTGCACTGAACATCATGAAACACCGAATAATACCTCTACTAACCGTCATCCTCTTGTAGTTTATGGGTCATGTTTTAAACCAGCTTTGCAGTGTTTATATCAGTGTTGATTTCGAAGAGTCCAAATCTGAAGCATCAGTGTTTGTCCAGACTTCCTTATAAACAAATGACCAGACAGCTGATGGAGAGAACCACCCTTCCTTGTTTTTCACACGCTGCCCTCTTTCTGTTGCTCCAGACTGGAAGAGTGGTATGTCAGTGCCTCTAGACATCGCCATCGCCTACCTGATCCAGGGCAGCTTCTACGGCCACTCCATCTATGCCACCGTCTACATGGACGCGTGGAGGAAGGACTCGGCAGTCATGGTGGTGCATCACATCATCACGCTGGCGCTCATCTCCTTCTCCTACGCCTTCAGGTCCGGTTCACACTCACCTGCCGCCAGAAATGGTTCAGAACGAAATCTTTATGCACGTGTGATCTTCGCCGTGAACCAGCAGCGTGTTATGAAGCAGCTGCATCCGTTGACGCTCTGAGACGCTCTGCCTTCGTTGTACTCTGCACTGACCGCACATCGTCCTGCTTGAGAGCAGGCAGTAGAAACAATCACTCATTGTTCACGGCATTCTGTTTCTGCGCTTCAGATATCACAACGTGGGGATTCTGGTGTTGTTCCTGCACGACATCAACGACATCCAGCTGGAGTTCACCAAGCTCAATGTCTACCTGAAGTCCAGAGGAGGAGGGTACTACCTGCTCAACGACGTGCTGTCCAACATGGGCTCCATCAGCTTCAGCATCACATGGTGAGCCCCCGCCCCCCCCACACACACACACGAACATGCTGTGAATTTTTTCCATTTCAGGTGCTCACTGTATTGCGTCTTTGTCTCTGTCAGGTTCTGGTTCCGTCTCTACTGGTTCCCTCTCAAAGTGCTGTACGCCACGTGTGTGTCCAGCCTGCAGTCCGTCCCCACCATCCCCTTCTACTTCTTCTTCAACGCGCTCCTCTTCGCCCTGCTGCTTATGAACATCTACTGGTTCTTGGTGAGTAAAAAATCAAGTTCGAATGTAATCATAAATCCTGAAAGAAATCGTAATCGTAAACCACAACCTGAAATATATTCATTATAGATTTAATTTATAGCATTTGTGCCACTGGAGTATCTTCCAAGTACTCAAAAAGGTACCAGTACCTGCAATTTGACTACTTTAGGTGACGGTGTCTTATATTTAGTGGGATATTTTTACTCGGAGTGGGGTTTTTGCGTCATGGTGTTGATGGAGACCAGTGGGCTGAAGCAGACTCAGGTGGTGTCCATCTGCTCCCATCTTTCAGGTTTATAGGAAATTATCTGTCCACTGTTTGTTTGAGGGAAAAACTACTTCAAACTCAACAGTTTGGTCTGATGTCCACCCCCCCTCCCCCCCACCCTCTCTTTCTCTCCCCTCGCGTAGTTCATCGTGGTCTTCGTGGTGAAGGTGCTGAAGATGAAGGAGGTGAACGACGTGCGGGAGTACGAGGACGAGGACAGCAGCAGGGCGGCGGCGGCGAAACTGCTCAAAGATCCTCAGGCGCAAAACAACGACGATGATGCTGGACATCACAACTCTGCCGAGGGGTGAGCGCGAGCGCCGCCTCCGGCCTCTTGTTTACTCTGACGCCGCGACTGCAGCTCGGCCTGGAAAAATCAAGCTTCGCTCGGGTTTTACTATAAATGCAGAACTTATTTTTAGTCACAGCGTTTGGAGGGAAACCAAAGAAGTCTTCAGGTGCTATTTGGAGAATTTCCACATTAATAAATCATTAGTTTTGAGACAGATCCTTGAAGAGACTTGAACTACGAACACAGCGAGCCTGTTTCAGTGTCAAGAGAGCCGCTTTTTATTACTGTAATGTTTATCTTGCTTACTTTCTTAGTTTAGCATAGCCACATGCTAACATGCAGCACTGGACCCAAACGCTGAGGCTGCTGGGAGTTTTAAAGCACATCTGTTTGGTTTCCTCAGCGTCTGTTGATACAGGTAACAAACAAGAGTCATCAGCTGATTAGTTTTCTAGCTGTGCTCAGCTGGAAAGACCCTCGGGAGGCTCACTGCTCACTACACGAGCCCCCTCTTCAACATGCAGTCATGCATCACACGTTTAGGGGAACAGCCGCTCACTTTTTTTCCGTTCGTAAGTAATGGAGTGATTTGACTACCTTAAAGGTTTTGCATTTCTCCGGACATTTAATAGACCTCTTGCAAAGCTGTCGTGTTGCACAACCCAGACATGTCGTCTCATGCGTCAGTCAGAACTTTGTAGCTCCGACCAAGAAAAAATCGCCGTGTTGACTAAAACGTGTATCTCTTTGTGTGTTTTATCTGAGGCGAGCGCCTCACCGCTCGTTATCGAGGGAGATACTTTATCCTGCTGTGTCCGCTATCATCTTCGGCTGGTTATCGCGGCAGCCTTTGACCACTGCACCCCCTTCCAAAGACCCTGAAAGTGTCAGGGTCTTCTCCAGTCAGCCCCTCTCAACTTGCACACGATAGTTAAAGATTAGAAAGAAAATGGATCCAAGCCGCCTCGTAGTGATTCAGTCAAAGATGTTTTGTTGGGGCAGGTGAGGGGTCTGCCCCACCCCCCACCCACACACCCACCTCCTGCTCCTCCTCCTCCTCCTCCTCGTCCTCCCCCGGAAGCAGCCGCTGCCCGCTGACCCCCTGCTGAGCTTGTGTAAGCGGCAGCACTGTCGTGCAGATAGGATCAAACAGCCCGGGACCATATGGAGATGTGATTATGCGGCGCTCCTTATCGGCGTGGCCTTGAACACTTGTGATATCCCCCGTGTCCGCTAATGCCTCCGTCTGCTGATCACCTCAGCTGACACCTCGCTCCCACACTCCTTCACTTGGCCACTCATGGCTGTGCCCCCCACCCCCACCCCCCTCTTCCTCTCTCTCTGTCCCTGCAGGAAGCACGTGCAGAACGGGATCACCAAGGAGAAGCACCTATAACCGACTCTCCGACGCCACCACCTGGCACCGGGCGACCAGTGCACACACGGCGAGATGCGACTCCTCAGAAAGCTCACGCTCTAAACGAGAAAAAAGGAGGGAGGCGACCAAGCTAGAGCGCGATGAGTTTTTATCCTCTTCTTTTTTTAAAAAAAATCTGTTTTAGAACATTTCATTTCATTACTGTCATTTTTGTTCTCAGTTTTCTTTTTGTTTTGTTTTATTAGAGCACTGTGAATGTTATCTCAGCCGACCTTTTCGTCTTACTGTTAGTAACTTTACATTCGATAGATTCAGTAGAAAATACACCAGTTTGAGTGCGATCTGGACCGTGACTGTCACACTGAGTGGTTACAGGGTGTCGCGTTCATCACGTTGGCCGAAACAGCGCCGCAGCACCCAGGCAGCGTTCAGAGCTTGTCGTGGTACGATGGACACCTCGCTCTGTAGTCACCTGATCAACAAGCCATGTGCTACTTCCTGTTTCCTGTTCCTTCCACCCCCCCCCCACCCCCCTTTTCCGTCCACCTTCCTGACTGATAACAGGAGGAGCGTTAAGCTGAAAAAGAAACAAAAAAAAAAACAACAGATCATCGAGGGGATGCGGGGGGAGTTTGCATTCTTTGGTCCGGTGCCGCTGCAGGCATTGATTATCATACCAGTGGTGGCGCCGGCACAGCTGCAGCCCCCCCGCATCCATTCGTTTGAACTGAAAAAAGCAGGTACGTGTGTGTGCGTGAGAGAGCGTGTGAGTGTGTGTGTGTGTGAGTGTGTGCAGATGATCAACAGGCATTGGGAATCTTCCCTTCGGCATTCCTGTATGGATTTTTTTTCTTCATTTCTTTTGTCTATTTTTTCATGTGTTTCATCAGTGTGTGTTGCGAGGCATCTGTTGCTGCACTGACATGAAGGCAAACAAGCTGATTGCTGGTTTAATGACGGCAAATAGCTGGAATTGATTGACTGGGTTTTTAGTTGTCATCCTCATGATTTAATTTGTTTGAAAACACGTGGATTGGAACCACATTTGGAAGCGGCTCGCTGGTGGTGGCGGCGGCGGCGGCGGCGATCGGGTTCCACAGAGAGTTGGAACAAACAGCCCCCGAACATGTGTAAAGATAAAAATCAGTATGATACGAAATAAAAACATGTATGCACACATTATGGTATTCAGGAATGCATGACATTGGAATGATTTTTTGGAAATATGCTATGAAATTGTCAAAAATCCTCCTAGCTATGTAATCATCTTTATTATAGTCTCAAATTCATCCTGAACGGGGTCTTTATTTTCCCTTTTTTTAAATGCAGCGCTCACCACCGGGCACACGGAAACCAGCGAGCACCGGGACCCTCCTGTCAAATCTGAGTCAGGGTCCGTCAGCCTCTCATTGGCTGCAAAACAAACGTGCGTGACTCAGACTCAGACTCAAACAGGTTTTCCTACTGGGGCGGAGCCGCGGGGGGGGTCCAAAGAGTTGCACTTAGGGGGGCAAAAAGTGATTTTAAAAAGATTCTCAGAAGTTTTTGAACTGCACTGGTGTTTCTCATCGACAGCCAGTGAATAAATTGAGAAACATTCCCCGACTTTATTTGTACTCGCTTCAAAAGCTTTTAAATTACTTGAAAGTTTAACTTATTTTTGTGCCACAATTTAATACGAATCTCTTACAGTGTACATTCCACAGTAAATAGTCACGTAAAAGTCATTCAAAATCGACTGAGTAGGACTTCTGAGGCCAGGTGACATGATGAACTTTCAAAGTAAAAGCCCCCCACTCCCACCTGTCAACTAATGTCAGTTTTTGCCTTTTAAAATAAAAGATTCACCTCATTCTGTTTCCTGTGAAGCAAACTGCTACAAGGACACTTAACATGAGTGTGATTTATTTAAGCTGGCAGGTCCGATGATTTACTTTAGAAATAAGTGAAACAAACAAAGGCTTTTCTGACACAAAGAGACACTTTCCAAACAAACTGATTCATTTAAAATGTATCCCCCCCCCCTTTACGCTTCCATGGAGGCTCCGCCCCTGCACATTTTGATGTAATCTTCGATTGGAACAAAGACAGGAACAATTTAATCAGATAGTTTTTTCTTTTGCTGGTGCTTGCTGGTTCCCAGTGTGTGTGAATGGAAACAGCTGCTGCGCTTCTCTCCAGTAAGGGATGTTTCTATTTTTACTACCTTCTCGATCAAATTCAAGCTCTTGTTTGGATGAACAGCATGCTTGTGCTGCTGGAGCAGGCCGCAGATGTCGTCTGGCGGTAGAAGACGCGTGCGTCCGTCCTGTTTTAGTTTTGTCTTCCACAGCCCCTGCGTCAGCGTGAGGTGTGGGGAGTTAAGACTAACCTTTGATTTTTACAATCACTATTATTGCTAGAGTTCAGGTTTCTTCTTTCTGATTTTTACTTGTGTTTTTTTTTTTAATTGCTGCTGTTATTTGACCTGTGAGAGCACTGTTTGTATCCCAGATGTGGTGTTGCCCCCCCCCCCCCCTCCCTCCTGCTGTGTATGACGAGTCGGCGACGGTCCGCTCGGATCAGGCGCTCTCACCCGGGACCAGGCGAAGCTGTTTTTAAGTCCGCAATCGAGTCTCTGCGGCCGCTTCGTCTCCGATCTGAATGCTGGCTCACATTCGCTGTGGTGCCGCCGACGCGACACATCCGTACTGTACCCAACACGTCGCCGTCTTTCCTGTTCAACTGTGAGACGAGATCGCTTGCTGATGTTTTTTGTTGTGTGACGACAGAAATGACACCCGAGGGCGGAGTGACCGTCGCGGTGACCCCACAGAGACCTGTGGACGCGGCTGAGGTCGCGAGCGGCCGCACACACTCGGCTCGTCCTGCTCTCACACTCGCACGCTGCTCCCACCGCTGTGTCGTGGTGTGACGGACCACCTGGGGTGGGCAATATGCTTCTGCGTACCACTATACAAGACTCTACTGTTTACATCACTCTGTATATTCAGCCTTTTTATGCCTTGAGGCAAACACCTGTTTTGTGATTTTCTTTTTTTTCTATTTAAAGTATTTAAATTGCTTAATTGACCACTCAAAAACCAACATGAAGTGTATTAAATTAATATTTTACATGTGCAATAAAAGTTTGAACTCCTGCAAACTATCAGCACTGAGTTTATTCAAACGAAAACGTAAAAAATTAGATATATTCAATTCAATTGCACTTATATTTTTCTAATCATTGAACGCCCCCCCCCCCCCCTCCCCTGTATTGCCCACCCCGCATGGCTCCAACACGTAATTGACCAAAAAAGTGCTCAACGCTGTGAAATGACAGAAGCTCGTCTTGTGGATTTGCAAGCGCGACTTCAGTGAACTCTGGTCTGATTCTTGTGGCTTTCCCTCGAGCTCCTCCGCGGTTGAAGCAGTCGGACGAGCGCTGCGCACGAGGCTCAGTTTTACATGGTGTTGAATGTGCACGGTCGACAGTCAGTTTGACTCTGAGCAGCGAACACTAAGTTCAGGAGGAAGTCAACCAGGATTTAGTGTTTACATAAACAAAATAGACGAACACAAAGCGACAGGAGAAGCTGTGGGCACAGACGGTTCCTTTGCAGCAGGATCGGCAGAAGAACGGCAGGCGGACGCACGACTGAGGTGTCTGAGCTTTGACGCCGCGTGCACGTGCGCGCGACACTCGTAGCTAAAAACTGGAGTGGCTGCAATGGAGTGTATTCGGCGTGTGTAATTGTACACTGAAAACGATCAGCATAGAGGAAAACCAGGAAGTAGCAGTGGAAACACTTGTGAACTGACGCTTGAGGGCCGGAGTGCACGTTCAGACGGGGGTGTCAAACAGATCGAAGTGAAGGGGACCACACGCTGCCCCCTGAATTAGGCCCAACCAGTGAAACAAGGGCACAACAGCAACAAGAAATCCACTTGATTACACTCCAAAAAAAAAAAAAGACAAACACATCAAAAATATTGATGTTTCACCAAAAATATGAGCAATTTCAGCAAAAAAAATTATATCCTGAACAGCTTAACATTAAAGAACTGGAACTGTTTGTCTTTAGACTGATGCAGCTTAAAGTTTTGGGGATATGAAGCATTTCTTTGTGCAGCTTCAGCACAAACTGCACTTCTGTGCTGATGCTCACCATTAACTGCGCTGCTTCACTGCAGCATCATGTGTCTCTGCTGCCGTCTGCTGTTCAGGTTTTGTCCCCAGAGTTGCTTTGATGTCTTCTCTCACTCTGAAAGCAGCGAGACCTCCAGTGGACAATAAGGTTTGATTGGAGGAAGCTGCAGTTCTTAGCGTAGCCCCAGACCCCGAGCCAGTTCCAGGCGCTCACAGGCCGCATGTTTGACACCTCTGGCTGATCCCAGATCTCCTCCTGCATTCATTTGAAATCACGTGTTTACGTAAAACAGTATTAGCAGACGTGTCAGTATAGCAGCCACATTGTGCTGCTGCAAAGGCGGCAGTAGATTCCTACTGCAATGAGGAGTATTACATATCGACCCAAACTTAGTCTGGCCCCCTTTTAAAGATTTTCGAGGGGGCAAAGGGTTGGGGTTTGGGGGGGGGGGGCAAGAAGAACAAGGCTGCAGGAGTGGCCCGTCTGGTTGGCGGTTTCACCTCACTAAGTGTTTCCATTAATGCTTCCACTGTGCCAAAACGTCCACCTGAAACTACCAGGCAAGTGTTTGTGGGAGCTGATGATGAGTGACGGGCAGGAGGAGGCCCCCCTGCAGGTGTTTCTTGTACATTGCACTGTAATTTATTGGTATTTTTTTTTGTTCTTTTCGATCAAAAATAATTATATAAAAGGGAAAAATTGGGGCATTTTTATCGACTGTGACTGGAGCATCACAAAGAAAATTTGTTCACTTAAAAGTGTGTTTTGCTGCTTTGTGGCCCACTGATACACAATGTCAACGATGAATAAAGTTCGCCCCTTTTCAACCCCAATTTGACCGCTTTCTGGAAATAGGACTACTTGGTGAAGACACATACTTGCTCTTTTGTAATACGATTTTAATACCATTCAAGCCAATGTTATCGTTTCATTTTTTTCTCATAAAATAAAACATGTCAGTAAACAAAAAAAGAGCACTCTGTTTTTTTTCCTTTTAAAAGTATTTTTTTAATCACAACCGATATTGTTTTCATTGCAAAGGTCAGACGGTGGAGGTGAAGAACGGTGTCCAAACTGTGGAGACTTTTCTTTCTTTCTTTCAGTGCACCGATGAAAACAAAACCGCTTCAAATAAATTAGATCTCATTTGTACCACACAGTTATTCCTCTTCAGTCTGGGGAACAAAAACAAAGGCCCTGCCATGTTACCATGGCAACAGGTGGGGGCGGGGTCACAGGTCATGCAGTAACAGGTAAAAAAAAAAATTCAAATAGAAACATTCACCCACACAAACAAAATGAGGCAATACAGCACTGTAGAATTTATTTACGAGCCATGAATTCTCTCACTTCTTGTTTACAGTTCATGTAACTGATTTCGGCCCATTTTCGGACACTCGGTGTTTGATTACGGCAGTGCTGCCTCCACCAAAACCTTTAACAGCTTCAACGACATCTGATTAAGTCACATTTTTCCTCAGTCAGCGAAAAAGCTCCCGCTCAGTTCGCCAGGTCAGACTAAAAAGAGGAGTAAAGAGGGAGTTTTTTTCTTATCTTGTGGCGACAAGGTGGCAAAGTTCACAGCCAACACTGACGTGCTGATTCATCACAGGAGTTGAGCTCCTGATTTCACGTTTTATTGGGCCGATTCGCAATTTTAGAAGGGAAAAATTAAGGTGTGAGAATCAGAGAAGCTCAAACAGGAACTGAAAACCGCGATGCAGGATGTTTTGACAGAACTGGGAGCGTCTCACAGCGTCATCAATATATCTGGTGAGGGGTTGTTTTTGTTTTCACTACGAAGGCGATGGAGTTAATCTAAACGCTACATCACATTTAAGACCACTCGTTTTCTCTGTAAACAGTATTTTGCATCGGAGGAGTCGGATTCATCGGGTGTTTAAGGGACTTTTCTCAGCACGGCGCTCCATTCGAGCGGTCTGAGAGCTTCTGACCACCGCGGCGCGTTTCTACCGTCCACGCAGCCCCGCGGAGAAAGACGCCATCAGTGGGAAATGGAAAAACTGAGGTTTGAACTTTCATACTGAAGGTCAGCTTTTATATAAGCTGTAAGTTCAGAAGTGGCTGGATGCCAACAAATATCTACTGACCTCACCGATGCCACAAAGTCGACTGAGCAATTTCTACGTCTGAGCCGTGCAGGCTCAGTGTGGAGAGTAGACGCGGTCATCAGAAACTCACAGAGACCATCCGAACGAAGTGCTGGGGGGGGTTGGAAGTTGGTGAGCTTGAGTATTGACTGAAAGGATGTTGGGGCTAAAACGGGTGATCACGTTCTCCCTCTAGCTGCCTGAGACAATACATGACGTCAGTTTGGCTCGTAAAATTAAGAGAGGGATGAGGAGTGACGGTGAGCCCACAGAGCACCCGCTGCGAGGGGCGGGCCGATCAGAACTCCCAGCGCGCGTATGACACGACGCTGTCAGACACGAGAGGGGGCTGCCTTGAACAACAGAGGGGACATGACGACGAGGGGGGGAATGCTTCCTGATTCTTGTGGTCTGTCAGACCGACCGGACGCAGCTGGCTGCAGGACATGAACTGACATCATAAGTTGCCGTGGAGGTGAATGTGCTGGTTTGTAAAACCGTGAAGAGAACAGCAGCCTCGTCCTGCTTCTTGATTGGAAGGAAGGGGGGGGGGGTCTGAGAGGAGGTGGGAGGATAACCAGGGGGTGGTCAGCCCTCAGTGGGCCTTGGCTTTGGGTTGGGTGATTCTCCGGACGATGCTGTACAGGAGCCCAAAGTTCTGCAAGAGAAACGACGAAAGAGACGACGATTAAGCTGCCTGCCGCTGCCACACAAACATCCAAAGTCTTTATCAACATGCTGACATCATCTATTGGGAAATATGATTTAAACTGCAGTTTTCTGACTCCATAACAAGGTGTAAATATTGTTTAACAACCTATCTGGTGTTGTTTTATATATAAATGAGGTAAAAACCCTACTGAGACATCAGTTCACACAATAATCTGCCAGCTCTGCTCTGCTGTGTGATGCATGTGTACGAGGAGCTTCGGAGTGCTGCAGCAACACTGTGACTTACCTGGATAGCAAGATACATCATCCCTAAATAGGCTGCAATGCAGACAGCCAGCAGCAGGTCAAAAATAGCCGGCTTCACTCTGCGAGGGAGAGAAAAAAAACACCGGAGTGAGAAGACGCGGCGAGGAGGCGACACGGTGGACTTTCCAAAGAACCACCTAGCAAGATAGGGCATTTCAATGTGACTGCTTTACTGCTGTGAAGCAAGAAAAAAAAACGTGAGGAGAGCGAGAGCTGAGACCCGACGAGTCTCGGTGCAAAAAGCTGAGCTGCAGAGCTTTTACACAGCGGCAGTAAATCAGCGCGAACGGTGCCGAAGCAGCTCACAGGAGAGAAAATGAGCTCGTTAAAACGAACCTGTACGCGTTCATCGTCTGCTTCAGCTGGTCGTAGAAGACAAACTCTGGATCCCTGTGGACGACACGGTCGGACAGTTTTCACTTTGACAATGTAGGGAATGAATTACCTGAACACCAATCAGGGATCTCGTTTTTTCAACTTTTACTGGAAAAAGCTGCAAAAAGTCCATTGTTGTGACAATGAGGACGTTTCACTGCAGAAACAGAGTTTGATTGTCTTCCTCATTTACTTTCTTTTACCTTTTGTCTGCTTTCACATAGTGTCTCTTGACGTCCTTGAGGTAGCGTCCCAGGTGGTACTCCAGAGTGGACACCACGCTGCTGTCTTTGTCCACCAGCTGAGCGGCTCGTGGCTGCGCTGTGAGCCAGTCGACCACCGCTGACAGATGCTCCTCCTGCACCTGCTGACAGGAGACGCAAACCAGGTTACAGCTGAGACAAAGCAGTCCCCACAAAGCAAGACACATTCCCGCAGAGTCATCTTGTGTCTATGGCCTCTGTCTTCCTTCGTCCTTTGACCTGATGACTGTTTTACATCAATTTTTTTCCCTGGTTCCAGTAAGAAACTGTTCATTACTTCTGCATCCAATAGAAATGCTGACTCAGTGTTTCCCAGACGACTTCCCAGACGTACCATTTGTTCTGTGAAGATCTGCAGGTCACCAGGTGCTCCCTGTGCAGCAAAGGACATCAACCAAAGACCACAGTTCATGTCAGTAACATGAAAAGCATTCAGAGGTTTGAAGTGACATACAAGAACAATTTGGTTGTCCGCACATCTACCTTCTCTGTGAGGTTATAGATGACCCTGGCCAGTGCTTCTGCGATCACCTTCGTGTTCCTGCCGAGCTTATTCACATCGACATGAGGCCTGAAGGACACAAGAGTTTATTTGCACAGTTTGAAGAAGAGAAAAACACAACAGGCATCACAGGAGAAGCTACAAATCCTGAGAAACAAAGGAGGAAAGTAGTTAGAACATCAGTTTTTCATGCAAGTAGGCTGAAAAGAAACAGTCACAGTTCAGAAGATGTACAGGCTGTAGGTACAAGTAGTGGTTAAAAATGGGAGTGAAACAGCTGTGATATTGAAAAAAAAAAACCTGGCAGTTAAAAGGGAAAACCTTTTCTGTTAGTGATTCGAGAGACTTGCAGTAATGAACCCACCCAGCAGGGGGCTCTCCCGCTCCGTGGCGAGAGAAGAGGGACACTGACCGCACGTCCATGATGCTGGAGCGCTGAGCCAGGCGGTGCGATGGCAGGTGGGACAGAGTGAAGGCCGGCAGGCGGCGGATCCCGAAGCGCTCGTGCTCCCAGGCCAGCATGTCGTCGGCCAGGTTGATTTTCTTGTGGACCATGGAGAACTTGACCTCTGGGTATTGACTATTAACCACCTAGTGACAAAAACAACTCTGCGGTCAGTTTTAGCGATTGATTCAGGAGGGGAGACGATGTCTGGATCACCTCCACCTACTACAGTACAAAAACAGAGTTGAGAATCTGCTCAGGATTACAGACTGAGGAAAATCTGAGACTGTCAAAGGGGGGCGCTACAGACCACAGGGAGGCCCGAGATGTCGAATGCCAAAAACGGAAACATAGTGTCTATATTCTGAAGCTGAATTAAGATCTTGCCCACTGATTTTAGTTTGAAGGCTCCAGCTATTGGATGTTGGAGTGAATTTCCTCCGGTCGACTGACTGATAGATTGGGGATCATGCTGAACGCCTGTCGTTTCTCACCATCTCGAGCTCCTTGAGCAGGTAAAACTGAGGCGTTCCCTCTTTGGGAGGTTTGGACACGTGGAGGTGCAGAGAGTCTCCGTTCCCCAGAGTGTCCAAACACAAGACGAAGGCCACGTTGTCTTGCAGCAGACTGGAGTCTGTCGAGAGAAAAATGTAAGTGATCTTATCCAGATGTATGACTAATGAGGGAATAAAGCACAAAGAATGTAAAAAAAAATTAAATAAATGAGTCGAAATAATAAAACAAAAAGCACCTGTGTGGTCTAAATTGTCCTCCAGCCAGCGTTTGGTGCCTTGGTAGTTAAACTTCCCTCCACCAGAGACAAAGAACAGCAGGTTGTACCTAAACACAGACCAGTCAGAAATAATCACTGTGAAAGCTGATTGAGTGACATTAAGAGAAGGTTGATCAACATGTGCATTAAATCTTCATGAGATGAGAATGTGCACGGTGTGTTTACACTGATTTAATCCAGGTTTTCCGTCAGGTGACTTGTACCACACAGTTATAATTAGAGGACATCACTTAACATAGACTCCAGGCCACATTTCTGACTGCAGGGAGAGCTAAACACAGTCAGATGTGATTCTTACGACCGTCACAGTACAGATGTGATGGGAAACGACGACACCAAAGCGGAAAGACAGAACGAGACCTCAGCTTATCTTCACAGGAAGCGTCAGCACAAGTAATCAATCCTGCATCTTGTGATTCATCATCTACATGTCAGCAGCACAGAGCTGAAATAGTTTTGTGCTTGATGCTCCATGAAGCAACGAGGCACAAGTGATTGTTTCATCTGCACATGAGAGCGGCCGTGATCACTCACGCAGCGTGTGTCCTCTTGTAGGTGTAGAGTTTGGAGAAGAGGCGAGCCAGCTCCAGCAACATGGACACTCCACTGCCGTTTGAGTCCGCTCCATACGACAGCCACTGGACACACAACACACAGTCTCAATCATTGTAACCTGGTGTGACTCTTTAATCCTATCAACAGTGGAGGTTTTATTCTGAACTACAAACTCATCTCTAAGAATCACACAAAACCTGTGACAAAAGATTTCAGCAGGTGTAACTAAAGTGAGAAATAAACTCTGAACAAACCGGTGCGACGCCGAAGGAGTCGTAATGAGCCACCACTACGATAGTGGGAAGGTCCTCTCCGCCCACTCCAGCCAGACGGCCCTGCGAGGCAAACAGTGTGGGTCTGAGACTCAAGGGAAACGTAAAGAAGTCTTCAACACAACAATTAAATCAAATCTTTAACTTGGGATGAAGAGAACAAACACCTTATTGTTTGTGGAACCAGCCGACTCGTTTTTACCTCAAAAGCTCAGATTAGAGTTCAGCTGTAACATTTTAATCCGCCTTGGTTTCGTCGGGGGTCTGACTCCAGTTATTCAAACGACTTCCCAAAGTCACCAAAAGCCTCGACGCACATTTAACCGAAGAATGAACTGATATGAATGTAGCAGTGCATTCACGGCAACAAGAAAAGTAAAAGCACAACTACAAAAAAAAGAATTGTATAAATTGTTACAGTTTTGCATAAGAAGACACACCAACTGTGAGTAGGTCACAGTAATCAGCTCATCTTAAAACAGGAATTCAGGCTCACACACACAGAGCCAAAGAACACAATGCTGAACTGGTAACGCAGGATCCACAGTCACAGCTTCTTCACAGACTAACTTTTCGCAGGCAAAGTTTTCATGAAATCCTTGGTGACGGACTCTGAGTGAGGTACCACTGCATGTTTATGAGGATCAAAAAAGTTAGTAACTTCCCAATTCATTTTTCTCACTGTGGTTACAGATTAGAGACCATATGTTGTAAAGTGACTCAGTGTCTGATCACACAGTTATTTTGGTCTCTTGTGTCTCAGTTTGTTGTTTGTCAATGGAACAAATAAGCCTACAAAGAATCGCAGTGGGAAGACAGAGTTTGAAAAGCAACAATAATACACGTTGAATGTTCTTAGTTTTTAGAAACAATGACACTCAGCCTGCGTTTCATCATGACGATTATTATTAAGAGCATACTTCAGTCTCCTACCTCTAAACTCGTGATTGCCCAATCATTGATGGCTTTGCTCTGAGCTCCACTCGTCACCATCTGAAAGCCGTTGGCTGTGGCCGTATGCAGCAGAACTGCAGGAATCACATAGAAACCAAGGTCATCCAACACGTGAATTGTAAATCCTGACTTTTAGTATCACTCAGGAGAAGCAGGCAGGATAACAGGCGTTCAGGTCTCACCTTCAGCCGCTGAAAGGGAGCCCTGCGAGGAGGACGAGGTCAACGTCTGAAGGTAGATGGACAGCAGCTCGTCGTCCTCCATGGCGAAGTAGACGGGGACGATTGTCTCAGTGGCCAACATCTCTGGCTCCAGCTCCATGAACTGCTGCAGGGGGGGAACAGCAGGGGTTGTTACACTCAAAAACTGCGCAAAGAACAAGAAAATGTTGGATGAACCTGCTGCATGTTTTTTTTTTTACCTGAACTATGTCCTGCGGCATCGCTGACATGTTCTTGGGCAGGATGATGACCACCGCCCCCGCCGACTGGCGAAGAGCTTTCTGGTACTTGTCGTACGAGAAGTCAGCGAGCCGCATGATCACGCAGCGGCGACTTAGTACCTCTGCCTCCACAGTCCGGGCTTCTGTATTCAGGATGGCATTCCTGGTTCCTGCAGGAGAGACGAAACGCCACGTTTGTACACGCGATCACATACAAACTGATTCTGACGAATGACAACGTGATACTTAGCCGCGCCACATCATGCTTTTACCTCGGTCAGCATATTAGAGGACGTTAGATCATTTGATCCCACTGTTACCGTGATGACTTTCAAGCAGGAAGTCTCTTTTGGGTACAGGCAGACATACTTTGCTCTATGGTAAGAGTTTGATTAATGACAGGGTGAGAAAAAAAATGCCAACTGATACAAAAGAAAATGAACAAGTTCCCTGAAATTGCATCAGAGAATCCAGTTTCCAGAATAACACTGGGTTTGTTTGTGGGGGGGTCACTTTAACTCAAATTCCTAGTCAAACCTGGAGATCTATTGAAATTAAGAGCACCACATTGAATTTAGGTATTCAGTTTTATTTGTCTCTAATGTTGACTATGTGTCACTTTTGTACCTTTAAAGCATAACCCAGCTCAGGTCCATAAACCTGAGTTTTACAACAAGAAAGAATCTTCACTGACCTTCTGGTGCTTCAGGGGTTTTGTTATTAACTAACAGACTGTGCCTTTGGTAATGTTTCTAAGTAACTAAGTACTCGCAGTATGAACACTCAGTAACAGTGCTACATGCTCTGGGGCCTCTGGTGATGCATTCAAACACCACCCAAAGGCAAAATGTCCAGATCACACAGTGCTGTGATACAAACTCAGTCTCTTCATATCTTGTTTTGTGAATGTTGCCGAGCTTTTTCCTTTCGAGGAACTCTGTGACTCTCTGTTGGACAAAAGTCCATTTACATATAAAAGTTATCATTGAGGAAGGTCATGTGGGAGGAGGATTTGACTGGCAGGCTCTTGGTCAATGCTGCTAACTTTCATTCATTCCTATTAAAGACCTACAAAACGAGACCACAGCTGTGTGAGCGCCTGGTTTGGCAGAGAGGAAGCTGGATCACCCTCAAAATCATTTTATCAGTAGAAAAACAGATTTATAGAAAATACTTCCTTCAATCAACCGATGTTATCACAGCAGAAAACTGGGTGGTTGCTTGCTAGCGATTCTAGTGATATTTCTTAAGATATTCTCCAAAAATGACTTCAACTACAAAGTCAATAGCGCCGGTATTTGTTTCGGGGAAAAGTGTTAAAGACTGACGAAATCACTGTCTGTCAACACGTGATTTGTTGTTAAGGAGAAATGGTCCTGGTTTGATTAGCTTGCGAGCTGCTTCCCACGAGCGCAGCTAAGCTACGTTAGCAGCTAACTAGCTCCTCGCTGACTGCGGCTAACCAACGGTTAAAACGCCAGAACGACACTCAACGGGAGCGGATGGCTCCAGTTAGACACACGGAACCAATCGAACCTCTCGGCGGTGTTCGCTTTCAAATCGCGGGCGACGAGCCGGAGGAGTGCGGCGGGGACGTACCGTAGGGCTGTCCCTGCAGGTCGTACTGCTGCATGCGGTACACCGTGAACTCGTGTGCCGCCTCGGCCGGCAGCGGGGACACCAAGATCAGCACGGCGGGGAGGAACACGATGAAGGTCAGGGGGAACGACGACTTGAACATATTGTCGAACACCTCGCTGGCCTCTTCGAACATGTTGGCGGTTGGACCGGGAGCGAAGCTGTGGGCGAATCGGTCTGTGGAGCTGTCACCGCTCTCAGCTGCTGGCAGCCGGGTACTGGACTCAGCCGAGCGGACGACAACAAGCAGCGGAGCGACTTCTGATCAGGCACCTCGACGGACGACTAACTGCTTTCTGCAGGACCACAGCGATCATGGTGCAATATTAAGAATAAATAATCTTAAACTGTCATTTCTAACGCACAGTTATAGGCTTTATTCAGGATATTGGACAACTGATACATCTCCCTAAATATGTGGCTTATTTTCAAAGAGTTTTTATAGTTTCTAACCCTTTTCCTCTCAAATTATATTTGAGGGTTTTTTCCCCCATACATACCACTAATAGTTAATACTTAAAATACTGGTAGCAAAAATAATAATAAAAATAATTGCAATAAAATAATAGTATGTGGCGGAAGAAGAATAATTTGAGGAAACATAGTTTTAGTTTGTTGAGAGCGATTTAAAAACAGCTTTTCGTAGAAAAGTAGACAGATAGTCTGCATTTTTTTAGTGAAAGGTTTTTGTTGTAACGCGAATTCAAAGCATAATTAGACCAATTCAAAACTGAAATCGAGTTGAATGACCCCACAGAGACCTCAGCCAGCAGACACAGAAGTGATTTCTCTTTGGACACTAGGTGGCGCGATGCCCTAAGAGACGCATGCAGCAAATTGCTTCATGCATGAAGGCAGGATCATGTAACGTTGTTCAATCAAGTGAACATACAACAAATTAATATAGAAAAAAAGGGGCAAGAAGAGAGTTGATCTACAATTATGGTAAGTAAAGAAGAATGACTTTTTTAAAGCGGGTTACAAAAGTATTTTTAGTTTCTTTCTGCTTTTTATATCCAGCATTTCCTGTGAATTCGTGTCAATTTGAGTACGTTCATAAAAAATAATGTTTGTCTGTGGTTGAGCTTTAGTCACACACTTCTTTTTTGTTGTTTTGTTTTGTAAATGTGCACAGTTTGAGACCATTTAGTAGTTCCAGCTGCTGCACAATTGTACTGATATTTATGCCCTTCAGCTGATCACTGCAGGATCCTACATTAACGCTGTTTGCTCGCTGAGTCCTCTCATGAAATGTCTTTTTATTGCCTCGAATTTTTTTTTAAAAAGACCTAAACATCATTAATGTGTCCACAATGGATGGTTAAATCTTCACGCCATGAATTAATGTCACAATCTGACCAATAATCAGTCTTTACTTATATGTTCCTTCATTCACAGACTTCTACTAACTCCTGCTGTAGTTGCGCCCACAGGAAACACACTCTATTTCTATTTTCATTGGAAATCTCCATCTGTGACCTCTTGTGAAATGAAGGCATTTTTCTCCGTAGTTGTTGCCTGCGGGGAACGAACGGGCGATTCAGCCAAATGCCATTACAGTAGCTCAAAGCAAAACTGTATTTGGTTTGTCAAAAGCTTTTCAACTCTGATCACATTTTGCGCATGAATTGTTCATAATTGGGCCTTTGTGTAACAGGATTTTTAAGAACGGAGGGTTTGGCTTCTTTGTGATGGCAGGAGAAAAAGTCATGAGATTTCAGAAATCAATTTGTTTTCCACAAGCCTTTTGAGTCTTACAAAAAAAAAGCAGCAATAAAAACAAAAAGGCCGGCGTCCAGGAGGGAGGGGCTGAAAATCATATTCTCCCACTCTCCTTCTCCTGGGGCTGCTCTGCTAAGTGGGAGATTAATGCTGATATGATGTCCTGCCATCCCACTTAATGGACCTTGGCGTCATTATTTCCTGTTGTATGAGTAATCCATGCCCGGGCGAGTGAGAGAGCAAGAAGCAAACAAAGCACAAAACCAATTTAATGTGGACAGAGAGAGTCATTATAATGTTTTTACATTATTGAGAAATGATCATCTGGAGATCTGCGGACATTGTGATCCCGCCGGCCGCTTGAAGGAAAACAAACTGCGAGAGACAAAAGTAGAAAAGAACAATTGTTCGAAGAGCAAAATAGTGTTATTGTGTGGTTTCTGCGTGAGTGGCGCCGCAGCCGTCACATCACATGAATCTAATTCCTCAAAATTCATAACATCCTGTTATCACTGGACCATCGGCTCAAAGGACAAAACGCATGTGGTCACATTTCTCCCTTGGTGTCGCCTTCTTGAGTTGGCATTTTGCTTCAGCACATCACAATGGAGACTGAGCTCCACAAAAACAGTCGAAGGTACACGCACACACACACACACACACACATGCAGACGCACACAAACCGTGTGCATGAGCTGTTCAGTGTCCTCATTTCCCTCCCAGTGCTCCTGGGAATGTCCTGAATCACAGCGGCCCCGGGCTCCCGACCTCCGACCACAGAGAAACACTTTCTCTGTGCGGCCGCACAAAAGATGCAGTCACTGTGTGAGTCGGGGTAAGTACCCCGGATTAACAACAGATTATCTACCTTGCTGTAAGTAAGCAATTTCTGTGTAGCATGCCTGTGTAAGAGGCTCCCCTCCTCTGCTCCCTCGAGTTTATCGCCCCCTTTCCATTCTCAGAGGATGCTGTCACTTTCTCACCACCCGCTCAGGTTGCTCCAACACTGGCCGCACTGAAGTGCTTAAACCGCTCAGCGAGCTGGTCAGAATCACAGAATACCAGAGAGACGGTGTAAGAGGCAGCGCTCTCTGGCCCCCGCCCTGCACGCAGACACCACTGGAAACACACAATGGTGGTCTTTCTGACTAAAACCTCCAGGCCGGTGTTTTGAGTCCTTCCCTCCTTAAGTCACCACCAACTGTAATCCCCTTATTAATGAGCAGAAGCCTGGAAAACAACAAAATCCTGTTTTGGTGGGAAAACGTAAGCGAGAGGCTTCATGACATGACGTCTCAGGATTTTGCATCAGACTCGCGACAGTTTTTGATGATGTTCTTTTTCCACCGTCCCAAATAATTAAAAGATTCTTTCTGCCTCGGAAAGAGGTCACTATGTATTTTTATTTCAAACACATATTGAACTGACATGATTGAACTGGTTCCCTGCTATGTCCAATGCAGTTTTCCCAGTTGCAGATGAAATTCTGGATGGACAGATGATGGAGTTTTAATTTTAATGCCAATCAAGTCACATTTTTGGTTCAAAAAGACCTTAAAAGTAATTTTTTTTGACATCCAAATTTTCACAATAGTGAAATCTAAATATTGAACTACATCCGATATCCAACAGAGCAGAAGGTTTGAGTTAGATGAGGGAATGAGTGGAAAATGTAAATGGATTAATTGCTTAATCATTATTTGAGTGATGTATTCTTCCATGCACAGTGGCTTGATAAGCTGTTTATTGGGTTCAAAACAGCAGATTTTGCTTGTCCAATCATTTAAAAATCTGGAACGATACACTGCCAATAAAATAGAACAACTGCTGAAACTAAGAGAAATCCTCCTTTGTGATTTGTTCCTATCAAAGCTCATCTGAGGGTCCAAAATGTTCTTCCTCACATGCAGCGATTGATAATGACCCCCACACGTGTGCAGAGATGATGACTGCCTCTCATTACTGCCCTCGTCCACCCTTTTTCCTCTGCTGCTGATTTACTATGATTTGTGGCCACTGGCCAGAGGGTTGGGTGGAAAGGGGGGGGGGGGTCGAGGCGGGGCGGGGTGGCAATATTGCCCTGATTTCTTTATGTAGCAGGCAATTGATTTACCAGTCATTTTCATTACGGCTGGTGGAAATAAGACAAAGGGAAGAAAGGAGGACATGGTGTATGACAGCTGAGCCGCCGAGACCGTGAGCCTCTTCTGTTGCGCGGGGCAACCGTCAGATAATGGATGACGAGGCCTCGTGGAGCCAGCCGTTCCATTAGGTTTGGTTAATGCAGTCAGAGGAGGTTGGCGTGGCTCATCCGCCTTCATATCCACTTTCAGAGACGCTCACTCATGCTGGCGAGTAGATTCGGCCCGTCCTTCTCTCTCGCCGCGCCGTCTTCCTCTCCGCAGTCAACATCCTCTCCACTCCTGCCGAGCATCTCTTCACTTTCCTTCTTCTGCTTTCTTTCTTTCTTCTTTGGGGGCTTCAGGGCAGATTGGCTCCTTGTTACTGTTTCATATTAACTCGTGGTTTTCTTCCACAGCATCGTCGCGACTATTGCTCAGGAGTAAATCGAACAACATGTCTCTGAATTACAACGACGAGAAATTTGTCAATCTCAGCGTCTCGTTTTCAGACCGCTCTGTTCTCCGGTACTTCACACGCATGCTGGAGCAAGATGTGTGGCAAAGTGGGAACTTCAGGCTTGTGAAAGAGGTGGATGTGTCATGGCCGAGCACACAGTGAACTTTACATTGTCGGCAAGACAGAGAGAGAGAGAGAGAGAGAGAGAGAGAGAGAGAGGGAGAGATAAAGAGAGAGAGAGGAATTTATGAATGAAGACAGGGGGTGTGGTTTTTGTGTGTACTCTATGTGGCAATCACTTTCTACACAGTGCTGGGAATGTAAGCATTGTGATGGGAAAGGATTTCCGATTGTCTCTTGAAAAAGGAAGCACGCGGTCATGCACCAAAAAAAAAAAGAAAACCCAACTCATTTGGCCTTTTGAGGGCAGTAGATCCAACATATTCTTACTGCCTTCAATCTGCATGAAATGGAACAGATGAGAAACATCAACAATTTTTGACAGGTCCATTAAAAAAGCAGACAAGAGTTTGTGTTGTTTTATTTTTGGTTTATGTCTTAAAATCAGTCTACGACGATGACTGCGAAAGATAATTATTCCAATTAACCTGGTGATTTAAAGTTCCTGCCTCTCTAGTTTCAGATCAGGCTGAAACTTTTAAATACCTTAAATATGGTTGTATTTTGATTGGTATTTAGATGGAAACCCTCTGAGACACAATAGAAACTTTGATGAAACAACAGAATAAAAAATAAACCTTCTGCGACGTAGTAAAATCACTAATAACAATGAACACAAACCAACTTCTGGGCCATTGGAAAAACTTTTGTACCCCTGTATCAAAATACTGATTACTGTCGGCTACATGAGACTCACCCCCCAGCGATGACAACAAGTCTGTGGATCGGACAAAAAAGCAGCAGCTTTACATCATGGTCACTGGTTTTGTTCGGTTGTTCGCTGTGGTGACAATTTGCACAGAAAGTTTGCAGAAAGTCTCAGCGGGAGATGACGCCTCCTTGTGACCTTCTCCTCGTTCCTTCACCGTCCCTCAGTTTTGCATCCCGGCCAGAGCGACCCTGGTTTCTCCTCGTGCCTCTACTTCCTTGTCATGTTTTCCTCGGCCTGCCGTCACAATGGACGCCTGGGCCCGGCGCCCCCCCCCCCCCCGACCTTCTCCCTCACCCTGCTGCCATCGCGCTCTCCCTCTGAGCGAGAAGCTGCATCTCAGCCCGCTAATAAATACAGAAACAAATTGCGGCAGGTTAGAAGTATGCAGCGTGGGCCGGAGCTGTTAATGTAATGAACTTGGCCTCATAGAAAAACGAGGCAATTAAACTCCCACGGTGCCTCCCTCTGGTCCAGACAGACAGTCTGAAGGGTGAGGGAGGGGGGCCGTTAGAGACCCTGGAGGGAGAAAGAGGAAGAGGGAGAGCAGGAATTCTGGAGAGGGAGAGGAATGGAGGGGTTTGGCGTGGAGAATAGAGCCATTTAGAAAGCCCACAGGAGTAGGAAGTGTGCAGACTGTGATTGAGCTTAAACACCAATTAGTCATGAGGCCGCCTCATCCAGAGGTCACGTCAGGCTTGTGGGAGCAGAGTCTGACCATCGCTCACCCTCCCGCTGTTTGTTTTGGTTGTTTGCCGACCTGATTGGCCTGATTGCCGACTGATTGCCGGCCATGTTTGGGGTTTTCACATGGTGTGAGAGAGAGCGAGAGAGAGAGAGAGAGAGAGAGGGACTGATGGACGGACGGAGGGAGGGACGGAGGGAGGGAGAGAGAGAGGGAGGGGGTTCAGGACAGATTACAGTGGGGGTGCGTTCATGCCCTCTCTGTCTGATGTTCGATACAAAAGCAGACCTCAGAAACTGCAGAGCGCTTTTATTTTGAAGGCATGTTTGTATTTGTATGTTTGTGAGAATGTGAGTTTTACTTTACTTTCCAGTTTCAGCAAATTAAAGATCAAAGGGGGGCCACAGTCATTCCTGGAGGCAGTTTGGGGAGCCTGCAAGGAACAATTATTTTATGTTGTTTTTATATGTAAAAAAACTCTTAAGACTCAAAATGTTTGACCTATAATTCTGCTGTTTGTGTGTTTTAACAACGTCAGCGTAGATGTTTTATTTCTGAGGCAATGCATGCAACCGTCCTGATGTAATGTAATTCACCTTTCATGTCGGGTGTTATGAAACTTTTTAGGCAATCCACCCATTTTAGCCTGACCTGAGAACAATTTCTCACCCTGTCAGAGCATCTTGTTCATAGTTCTGTGACCCCGGCACCTGCGACACAGTTATATTCAGTGTTATTTGACAGGTGAGATGCGTGAAGCTCGGAGCAGAAGACACCAGAGTTCAGGGAAGTTACTACACACGAAGACGACACATATACAAGAAAATTCACAAGAAAAAATGACAAAATGTGTAGAAAGTAACCCAGTGGTACTAAAAAGCTACAGGAGGTAAAAGGATCATGACATAATCAAACTCTTCCTGAATGTGCCACTTCCTTAAAGTGTTGAAATCCTGCACCGACACGCTGTTTCGACAGGAGATCACAGGCTGACAGCTCCGTTCTCTGGGCTTTATTTTCTTTCCACACAATCAAGACTAAGAGTCAAATCTGCGGCGTTAATTTGCGCCAGTCAGGGACGCCTGATCCTGGAGGATTTCACTACATCTGGTTTGTAATTGTGCGTGCGGCTGCTCCGAGGATGCTGCGACCGTCCGGGGCTGCGTTGTCCTCCCCTCGTTTGGCACGCCTGAGGAGGGGGGCTCATGAAGGGAGTTTCATATCCCCGAGCGAGCCCACCACAGTGCGGCTGTTCCACAGTGGTATCACTGCCAGAGTTGTTTGGTATCATTCTGCACTTTGTTTTTATTGTTTGTTGTGAAAATAAATATAAGCCGGCATTTTCCAGATGTGCAAGTGTGAAGGAGGGAGGTGGGGGGTGAGGAGGTGGGGAGTACGATTGAAATTCAAGTGAACCTTCAGGAAGTAATCTAGGCCGGGGCGCCGGGGAGTGAGCGAATGGTTTCCGTCTGCTTCTGTTTGCTCTCGCGCAGAGATCCGTGTGAAATGAGACTTTCTCGCCACATGGCTGAGTCTCTCTCTCTCTCTCTCTCTCTCTCTGGATACCTCAGGACTGACCCACAGCTTATCGATCCAGCTGCTCACACGATATCAGCGTGGGGCGTTAACCTGATCCCCCGCACGCAAACACAAAACATCTGTGCCGCCGACTCTCATAAAGACGCCTGACCACCTCGGTGAGGAGCGGCGTTCAGGGAAAAACAGCGAGGCGCTTTGGTTTCGAAAGCGCTCCAAAAGTCTGCTGGCTTTGAAGCTACCAGGAAGTCTTTCTCTCGCTCAGCACAGATAACACCGAGGCCTTAGCCGGAGCGCCGAGCCATCCACTTACTGCGCACAGGAAATGAAGAAAACGTGATGAAACGAGCACGGGTAGCAAAGAGTGTGAAGTTCAAACAGAAGAAGCAGAACTGATCCTCCGTGCGAGGAGAGTCGGCTGTCTGCTGTCGACTGGGGGTGATGGCAAATTCATATCAAATAACAAAGAAGTTCGAACACCATGTAAAAACCTACTTACAACCCGACTTCGGCAAGCCTGAGAACCTTCAGTTGAATAGACATTCGACAAAATATTAAACTCTGACCCATCAGTTGGGTTTTCAATCTGTGTAAAAAAACCACTTATGTGACCATCTTGCAAAGCTATTTACTTTTTTCTCCCATTGAAGCAAACTTTAGTCCTCTTCAAGACTTGTATTTTAAAGTGGTGGCAGGGATGTGGTGGTGCCCCTCTCGCTCCTCCTGGTTGAATCTCGGATGAGGATGTGTTAAAGACGCGACAGCAGCAGATTCATCATCCCCCCGCGGGTCGTTCATCATCGGCGGCACTCGGAGGGGAGCTCAAGAACGTCTGAGGAGCGTTGTGCTGCCAGCGCCCCGCGGGGTGCTCGGCCCAACATGTGCTTGAAGGAGCCTCCTGTAGGGTGGAGCTGTGATTAGTTCAGCCTGTGGACCGTCCACGTGTTGAAGTGATAGATCGAGGAGAAAAAAAACGTGGCAAAGGTCGAAGAAAATCCGTCCGTGTTGTCACACCATCAGAAAGACCTGAAACAATCTAGAGAAGCTTAATTTAAGAGGATAACAATGAAATATTCTTGGGAAGAAACTTCACTTTCGAAGTTTCTGCGATGAGAGGAGTCTTTGAATAAACGTTGATTAGATGCCTGAACCTTCATTACTTCCTGGATAAACTTTTTCTTCATGCGATTACAAACTTATTTGAGTCTGAATGCACCACTGCAACAGAGACACACTGAGAGCAGTTCCTCTTTTTGTTGCAGGGTGAATCAGTCCAACCATGTTGGCACATCCACAGACACAGCGAGTCGTCCACATTTAAATGAAAACACTCGTCTGGGATAAACAGGGAATCACATCTCATCAGAGATAATAGCAGAAGTGACTTGGCTGATGTGATTCAGCGGATCATCTTGAGTTCTCAGAGTTGGTGGTGTGAGTCCCGTCTCTGCTTGTGCGTGAGCAAGTGTGTCCTTGGGATCGACTTGAAGGATTCGCAGCAAACAGTGTGAGAGTGCCTCACAGACTGCAGCAGCTGCAGCACGCGATGCCGATGAGTAACTCGCTGCACAGCGAGATACTCAAGAAGTAACTTCAGTTTCTTTAAAAAAAATGTAGAAAATGATCCAACAAAACTCTGTCGAAACTGAATTTTTTCTGTTTCTGAGACAAATGTGAATCTCTGGCAGAGCTAATTGGTCTTTATTAGCAGCTGAAGGTTTGTTATTAGCCATGCTGCTGTTTACTCCCGCTTTTCAAAGCCAGATGATGGTTCGGCCCTGCCGAGCGTACAACAGATCAAATCAATTCCTATCATGCTGTGAACCACAGCGGTGAAAGCGCAGTGGTATGTGGAACATGCCGGACTCTCTGTTCTGCCCGCTACATGAGTTTATCGCGGGCGGATTCGGATGCGGCCGAGGGCTCGAGAACACTGCAGGAAGGAAGGGACAATGAGACACAGGTGCGGGCGACCAGAGAGAGGACTCAAGTGCAAGCAGGAAAACACGAGGACACAAAGTGCGAGAGACACATGCAGACGAGGAGGAAGACGTCAGGATGGGACCGTGTGGCTGAGAGGAGACATACTGATGTCACAAGTGAAGTGACGACAAAGACATGGCGAACGAAGAGGGAAAAGAAATGCCTTTCCTAAAATCACTTGTCGACCATGGAACCATCGATCCTTCATCAATGTGAAGTCCCGCACGTGTTTCTCTGCTTCGCTCAGTCTGCACGGGCAGGACGTTTGTCCCGGCCACCCATCGCACCGTCCCGCCACCGGCCTCGCTGTCCACGGCGTCCTTTCCTTTGAAGCGGGGTGGTGGTGTGTCATCCAGATGTGGCGGCAGAGGAGCGAAGAGTTCACTTAGTCCCCGAGGATTTCCCCTCTGAGCCCCTGGCGCAGGCCGGCTGCTGCCGGAGGAGCCACGCAGCCCACATGTGAACATCTGTCTCCCGGCTCGTCCTGCGCGCCGTTCTCACCACCGGACTCTCTCTGCCTGCCTCCAAGTCCTCTGTCTCTGGCTGCTTTTACCTTTCCCCGTTGACGTCTTCTACCTTCCTGCGTGTTAATCACCTCTTTTCACCGCTCCAGAATCACCTACCGCAGCCGAATTTGACAGTCAGATGTACTCATCACATGAAGATCCCAAAAAGCCCCCTCATTCCTCTGACTGAAATTAAATTTAGCTTCTCTCCATCCTCCATGCTGCTTTTTATTCCCACAGCTCTTTTTCATTTGAGCACAGGTGTTATTCATAACTAAATGCTCGGGGCTCCTGGTATTGCTGATTCACTGCCATGCATTCGCTGAGACACTCAAATCTAACTGAGGCATTGTTAATGTTATTAGACACACCTGTGTGCTTCCTGCCGTGACCGATCAAAACGACTGTTGTGGAAAAACACAACGGAACGAAGTGGAAAACGGCCGCATGAATAAGTAAGAGGCGTGCAAACCGTCACATAAGGACGGACTGGAGCGCGTTCAGGCTGTACGTGCACACGTGGCCGCGAAGTCAGACATTCAGCTGATCCACTGATGACCTGATACTTCGAAAAGGTTCGGGGAAAGAGGAGAGCGGAGGGTCGAGCCCTGCGGGCGGCATGCATCCCTCACAATCCCTCTCTTTAAGGGCTTACAGCTTAAAGTCCCCGAGCTTCGGGGGAACATATGTGTTGATTTTCGTTCGGAACAGTCATCTACTGTGCCGCTCTGCACGAGTGTGTGTTTAAGTGCGCGTTAGCGTCTATTTTGGTTGCTCTTTCTCTGGCTAACAATAGAGTACAGCTGCACGGAGGGTGCTCCAACGGTCAATGGAGTTTTTGCGGCTGCAAAGCGGCACACAGCTGAACTTACTGGACTCCGGGACTTTTATAGGTTTGGGAATTCTTCGGTGTCGTCGCCACTTTTGGCAGAGATACGTTTTTACGAGTATGATATAATGCGCTCTCAAATACTGAGGTTTCTGTGACTTTGATCCATCATAGATGTTTGTTGAGGGGCTGCTGTCCCAGTCCTGCCAGCAGTATCGACTGCTAGACTTCAGCTGAAGCTTCAGCCTCCACTTTTTTACCCTCCTGTTTCCTGGAGATGCAGAGGATCAATAATCCTGAAGTAAATCGGTCCTCTTGATCATCATCCCTCCACTTTCTCTCAGCCTCTCTCTGGAGACTCCCTCCAGCTCTCTCATGTGGACCCCAAAGTGTTGCTAGACCAGGTCTTTCCAGGGTCCTCCGCCAGTCGTATCATGGCAGGAACACGGATGGAATAAGAACACCTCAACTCACTCGTGTGGATGTGGAGGAGAAGCGACTTTTGTCTCTAAACTCGCCTCCTCTTCTGGGTGGGTGAAGCCCGCACTTGCGCTCAGACTTGAAACAAAAACATGAACTGTGAGCGAATTCACTTTGAGGGGAAAAAAAAGCAAAATGAAACAACAAACATTTGAAAAGTCTCCTTTTCAGTGTCATCTTTCATTCGCTGGTGCCTCGTGCGAGGAGGCGAAACTCTGGTTCAGTCTGGAAACAGGATGTGGGCAGGAGAGCTGGGCAGCAGCCACATGCCAGGGAGCCGCTCAGGCTTATTTGCATAGGTTGCGTGTGTGTGTGCGTGTGTGTGCGTGTGTGTGTGTGTGTGTGTGTGTGTAGTTTGGTTTGTAGCCAGGTGTCCTCTAAAATCCTTGTGTGCATTAGTCGTTGTTGTCAATATGCTCACAAATTGTTTGCTTTATGTCTCTGTTTGGAAAAATCTGTGTGTGTGTGTGTGTGTGTGTGTGTGTGTGTGTGTGTGTGTGTGTGTGTGTGTGTGTGTGCGCGCGCGCGCCTTTGT
>JASSRZ010000055.1:9993636-10008354 GCA_032164315.1 Malacoctenus gilli | reverse complement strand
GTGTGTGTGTGTGTGTGTGTGTGTGTGTGTGTGTGTGTGTGTGTGTGTGTGTGTGTGTGTGTGTGTGTGTCTGCGCGGTGGCCTCCTCTCTCATGGTTTCGCTGCACTTTGTGTGTTCGCTGGCTCCCCTCAGATCAGCTGCAGAGCGCTGGAGTGTGCAGGACAGCCCGGTTTCCTTTGGCTCCCTCAGCTCGACCGATGCAGCCACCACAGAGCATTTCTGTCTGAGCTCAGGCAATTACAGCACACATCCAAAGCCGTCGTAGCCAGGAACCAAATGAAGGAGCCTTTGATAGGCCCCGACTGATGCATATTTACTTTTTACAACCGACCAAGTAGTAAACAGCTTGCCTTGTTGGCGCTGGAGCAAGGCTTTAAATACAGGCTTGTTCACACACAAACATGCACATTTAAACTCACATGCATGAGAGCACACGAAGACGCGAGCAGACAAAAAGTTCTCATGAAACCGAGCCCTCTGCCAGCTCACCGCAGAAGTCTCCACAACTTGTTGCCTCTGCCAGCTCAAAGCGTTTGCCAGCCACTGATTTCATAATCAGGTTTGTTGTGCTATGGCTGGCTGCCGCGCGCCTCTCTTTGCAGGGCTGCAGACACAGCAGCAGCAGCGAGCGGTAGCCTCCAATTGAAGCCATGTGTGGTGGAAAAACAGGCCCGGGTTTGTGGAGAGATTGCATGCTTGGAGTGGGAGGGAGCCCGTCGGTTACAGAGGTCACAATCCGAACACGCCAACTCCTCTTGGCCCTCTCACACGCCATGCTGACGGATGCATCTCGGTCGGCTGTCGGGGGGTCCCGCCCCCCCCCCCCACCTCCTCCTCCTCGACTCCCTGCTCAGTTTAATCTGACCTGAAGAAGAGTATCACTCCTGCTGTTTCGTGAACATTAACAGGGCGCCTTTATTCTCCCAGGTAGCTCACGTGGAGTCACCGGGGGAAATGACTCCCGGCAGGCTTTTGTTGGTGTAGGTGGCGCTTGAACGCTGTGTAGGCTGCGTTCAGGGTGTACCGCCAATTAAATAAAAAACGGCCGGGTTAACTGAGTGCAGACTCTGTTGAAGGAGGCTCCACTGAGAACAACAGTGATGACTGAGCGTCATCTCTTCTCCAAAAAAGCACAGTCTTGCCCTCGTTTTGTCTTTGCACGTCCCTTTATTTTGGGTTCTTGCAGAGCGTTCCGCCCTTCCTGGTCAAAGCGCTATCACCGCAGCTCTCAGCCAACAGCTGAAGCAGCGACCACCGTCAGATGCAGAGATAACCCGTGGCGGGCTTTAGTGCCGCGGTGCTATTTCCTCTCATGCGTTGCGATCGATCATGTTCCTGTCAGAGCAGAGGGGGCCCGCCTCACTTTCTCAGTCCTCCGTAGGTCTGGCGAGCGATGCGTCAGCGGCACTGTCCGCCGATCGCGCTCGCCCGATTTAACTCGAAGTGTTTGGTGACATTAAAAGACACCCTGGATTCACGTCTGGTCTCGTGCGACTTATTCTGTTTCTTTTTCTCCGAAAAAGGGTCGGCAGTGATTGATTTGGCATGAAATTACATCCCCGCCAAATTGCATTAACACTATGCAAAGTGGATTATTGTTAATGTGAAAAAGCTCCTGCTTGATGCCTGCGCCCTTCATCCGTCACACGTGAGGGCTGGTTTATCAAGACTGAGTGATCTAATGAGCTCAGTAATGAAGCCCAGAGCCGATGAACACTGGTAATGACTTTTTAATGCTCATAGGTTTCTTACCTACGGAGGTGGGCCTGGCTGAGAAAGGGCCCCCGTTGTTGTTTAATCTCGCATCTGTAAAATGATTGTACATAATCCAATCTGGATCAAGCAGGGCTGCAAACCCAGCAGGCGGGCGGCTGCACACAATGAGGTGGCTCCTCTTGATCCGGGCGTGACGGGCGGAGGTGTCTCCAGGCTTGAAACAACCTGTACTGTACGTTGCCAGGTGAGAAGCCAGCCGCTATTCAGGAGGGCGAGCCCGTAATAAGTGTTTGAACACGAAATAATGGCGCTCACCTCCGCCGCCCCGTGAGGAGATTGATGACGTCTCTCAGGTTCATGTTCATGCAGAGCGATGTGCTCCAGACAAAAGGGTACAAAGAAAAACAACAGCTAAAAAAATGTGCAGCGGTAAATGATGTGGATCCTCTGAGGACTTAACCCTTCACTGAAAGTCTATGTCGGACAGGAATGAACAACTCGAGGTGTGGGGCTCCATTGGAGGGGGCCACTAAAGGTCACAGGACGAGGCCCGAGGCTTTGGCTGCTCTGGGGGTTTAGAAAATAGAGCTGCACATTTAAAAAAAGACACAAAATCTAACCACTTTTCAAAAACTACTCGATATTTTTTGGATACTTTTAGGTTTTTCAAAGTAATATTTCAGACGTTGTTTCTATTTATTGGTCCGGTGTTTTCAGACCTCCTCTATGCCTGAGTGTCGATCATCTCTGTGGAGTTGTGTGATCATCTCGAGCAGTCTGCAGAGCGAGCAGGTTTTCTTAGCTGTAATTCAGCAGCCTGACGAACTCTTCAGTGGGAGAGTCCTTCTGCCAGCATTCAAATTCTTCCCTCTGTTGCTGTATCAGAATGAGCCTCACATTTCAAAGGCCCTCTGTGTACTTAGCAGCCTCCAACAGCTTGACAGCGCGGCGTCCACCAACCGGGACTTTTTCTGCGGCAGCTCCACCGAATCTCTCTCTCTCTCTCTCTCACACGTTCACACACGTTCTCCCTCCATTCGTCTTGTTTCTCTTGCTCCCTCTCACCACTTTGTCTGCGTTTAGTGGGAGCGGGGTGACAAATCGCAGCCACCGATGTGCGAGGTGCACGGTGACTGACGTCAGCGCCGCGCGGCCGGGTTCAGATGGGAATCTTGTGCCCGTGGTGACCACCACATATATCACCACATCTCCTGTGTAAACACTGCTATCTGCAGAGCGCGGTCTCAAAGTGCTTTGCAGCAAATGGTCTCGCCTACGGGGGGAGGAAAGTGGAGTGCGAGTGAGGTGGCCAAATAAACACGAAGTCACACATTTGTGGATTTTTTTTTAATGTCTTCATAAATGTGACACTTCGATTTTTTTTTTTTATCGCGGTGACTCAAAGTGCGTGTTTGCTGCCACTGGAGCTCGCCGCTGTTTTCCACACTGAGTCACCTTTCAGCCTTTTGCCCGACAAGCAGTTCCTCAAGACCGCGTGAATGAGGTCAGTTTGTTCGGCGCAGAGTGCAAACCGAGCGCTTTCTAAAACCGGTGACTTGTTCGCACCTTCCACCATGTGTACAATAATAAGCGCCATCAGGCAGTAAATTATGCTCATTTGGAATCACACAGGCTGGAGACATCACATTTGGCTTTCACGGACCACAAACAAATGGTGAGGACAGAGAGGAACGCTGCACCAGCAGAAGCCGTTTGTCTTGTTAAAACACTTATTTGATAAAAATCAGAAGTTATTACTAAGTAAATAACTGCGTCGCACCGGTCGGCTGTTCAAAACACGTGAAACAAATGTGTTTTGTCCAGCACTTTCACACATTAAGAGGGAAACTCGATTAACTTTGAACTTACATTTTGGCTGCACTGTTTTCATCAAGTGGTAAATTAAGATAAAATGACTAATTTGCTACAATAAAAATAAAAATCACTTAAAAAAAATCATTCTGGCTTTCGTTGATGTTCAAAAAACTTTTACTTTGAAAAACTTGGAATTCATCTCTGCAACCACATTCCTGTCGCTTAATTCAGTTTCTTTTTTGATGACCTTTGCATTTTTTCGGTAAAACTAAAGAGAATTTTTTTGTAAAATCTTTTCCTGACCATATTTCCATCTGCGCCCCTCCCATCACCCCTCCTCCCTCCCTCTATGCACCTTTTTTTCTGTTTTTACAAGTTGCACCTGCAAGTTTTGCCTCCCAGTCGGTCGCCAGGTTTCCTTAACAACGTGTCACATCTTCAAACCGGACCATCACGACACCGATGGGTTGTTTTTCCAGATTGAGGCCTCACGCCCAGCAATCAAACACTGACTCACTGGGATGTCGGCGGCCGGGACCACTCCCTCCATTCACTCGCACTCGCACCATTTTCTTCTTTTTTCTTCTCACACACAACACGCTCCGACTCATGCATGCAAATGAACAGCGGGCGCACCAGAGTGGTCACGCGCGCACACACAGACCCGCACACACACACAGAGGCAATCCCCTCATTCCACTTTACTGTTCAGTGAAGCACAACTTCACGTTCCACCTCTCACCACCAAGACAAACATATTTATTCATGAATTCTTCGCAGGGAGGGGCAGACTGTTAACACTGCATGACAAGACAGACATATTTCTCTGTCTGGAAGGGCTCTACATGCCTTTCGTTAGGTCGTACAACTTGTACTGGGACTATGTAAAGAGACACCGAGCGCCGTGGAAATGTTCAGAAGTCGCCCGGGTCCCTTCGGTACACGGCCAAACGGTTTCCCGTCGACTGGAGAACCGGTTTGAGACGTTGTGGATGCAGGAAACACGGCGCAGGTGGTTTTAACCTCTGGTTCGATTTCAGGCTTGTTCAGGTGGGCCGCAGGGGGTTTCTGTCACTGTGGTATATGGCGGTCGCAATAATTAGCACATTCCACTGCAGTAACTATATTAGCACTTCGGTCTTGACGCCTGACGTTTTCTATTGTAACATTTTTAACCTGTGAAAACAAAAGGATCGATGTGTCAGACTGAAGACACAAAAAAACACCATTTTTACAAGTTGAGTAACACATTTTGTAACTTACTTTTTGTCGCGATAAAGGTCACGCTGACACAATAGTCTACTTAACTTTCTGCTTGATATTTTTCACTTCTTTGGCCATTTATGTGCCTGATTTTGCAAAACAAAACTCGAAAAACTCATACGGGGGGGGGGGGGGGGCTTAGCAGGCAAGGAGACCTGCCGGTATGAATGGGTAACCTGCGTCCTTGGTTGTGATAATTCCGGCCACATGCAGGCGCTCTCTCCGTCAGTTACAATGTTACATCTTCTTTGGCTGCCTGTAGAAAAGACCTGCGTGATGGTTGGTCCTGCAATAGAACACCGTCCCTCGCACAGACGTGCTGGACTGATTCTGGCCTTGAACCGGACCACGTTCAGACAGAAAGTAATGGAGGAAGCCGACTGTCAGGGCCAAGAAACATTCGGCGCTTTATTTTTTTGGGAGAATTGAATAAACAAGCTTCGACATGTTAATCAGCGAGCTGCACGAGTTGCCAACACAAAGTTTTCACATTATTTCCTCTTTTCTTCGTGGAGTCGAGTTAAACTCGCGCTTGCGAGATGCTGAAATTCAACAAAGAAATTTTTTTTACCTTTTATGAAATTAAACAGAATGAAATGTTTCCGTCGTCTTATGATCGAGGCGCCCCTCGACTGTTGAGACTCGGCCCTAACTCCCTCCTCCTCCTCCTCCTCTTCCTCCCCTCCTCCTCCTCCTCCTCTGGGCTTGACAATCCTGTCATTATTCCTTCCCCACCAGGGTGGGCCTGGTATTTTCCCCTGCAAAACAGCGTACACAACAACAACAGAAGATAATGATACACGGTGACGTGATAATTTCGCACAAAGGAAGCTGTAAAATGAGCTCGTTTTTTTTTTTTCCCCGTTCCTTTCTTTTTCCACTCCCCTCCGTCTCCTCCTGTGAACCCATCCAGCGGCGTCGAGCGGTTTCACGTTGAGAAAACAAATCAAACAGAACTTGACTTGAAACCCTCCCGTTTAATGAGAGACGGAGACAAAGCAGAGCCTAATCCATTTATGGCGGATTGCTTGTTATGAGCTGAAAAAAAAACCCCACCGCCACCACAGATCTCCTTCGGGTGCCCGTTCTCCTCGGCTGACATTTCACAGTGAGCCTACTGACTTCCAAAAGCACCAGACAGTTTGGATCGACTGCTGTTTTTTTTTTCTTCTTCTTTGAAACAAGTTGTGTTTTTATCTTCTGCTTTGAACAAACGGAGCAGGTCGCCGGCTCCGCACGCTTTCCAACCAGACTGCACATCTGCTGCTTCCTGCTGACGCGTGCATTAGAGGAGCCTGCAGAGTCATTGCTCACAACCTGCTAATGCAATTTTTGCGTTACGGAGATAAGTCGTCTCGTCTTTCACTCTGGTGGTTCGAAATGCATCAGAGACAATCATCGGATCCGTTCTCATGTAAAGGTTTTTGTTTCTCGGAGAGATTTCCAGACAACTAATGCATCCCAACCCTCTTTTCCCTCCCTCCCTCTCTCTCTCTTTCAGGTCACAGGTGCTCCACAGCTGCGGTGGAAGAACGCATCTGGAGCCCGGAGGGGAGGGAGGCGGGGGGGTGTAACTTTATAGAGGGCCAGAGAGGTTGCAAAGGTGCAGGAAGGGACCCAGCTTCTGCCCCCAGCTGTGGTGGGGAGGGTTCCTGGCACCGTGATTTGATGCACAAAGAGAAACAAAAATCACATTGCCAGGGATTTCCACTCCTCCACAGCCTCGCAGGTGACACCTAAATATTTCCGTAGTGGGACGAGTTCGCGCCGTCCTCCCGGGCCGCTCTCGTTCGGTTTCCCCTGCTGGTTTCTGATCCGGCGTGTTGCTATGGAGGAGCAGAAATAAATATTAGAGCGGTCAGATGGATACCGTGATCACATCCCTCTCAGTGGACTTCAGAGATTGATTCGTCCAGTCAGATCCTCACGTGGAAATCAGTGGGCGAACACGTTTTTCCATTAAAAATACTGCGTAAACGCACTCGATGCTCCAGTTGAGTCTGCCGCCTTTTTTTCCCCTCTCTCGAATAGAGCAGCAAGTCTGTGTCAAACACTTCTGAGATTCTTAGTGACATTTGTAAGGTCCTGAATCTTAAACTCGAAAGGAGGGAATTAATTGAGACGGATGAAACACCGAGGCTCCGATCTGAACGCGCCGAAACCTAAAGGAGACGCAGGCCTGCACACCGCGAGCGCCGCAGACCCGGGAAAAAGCACCAACTTCTCCAGCGAGCAGTCACGTAAAGGTCTGCGTGAGGCTCCGCTCCCTGGAGAGCCAGCCACCCACTTGCTAAAGGCACAGAGCTTAGCTAATTGGTGAGCATTGATCCCTGCTATGTGTTGTTCACAGTGGCTAAGTTCAGTGCCTGAGGTGAAATAGTTGATTCGACGATGGGGATTTGTTCCAGTGAACGGAAAGAACTTGATGATCTCGGATATGAGGAAAGAAGGAGGGAGGAGGAGAGGAGTGACGAGAGATTAGGTGGAGATGGAGGGGGGTGGGCGGCGATGGAGGGGGGGGGGGACAAACACCACGGCTCTGATTGAAGCTACATGTGTTTCTGTGGACCGGCTGCCTTTATTACTCGAGCGAAGTCGTCTAGACGCGAGACAAGCTGTACCTTAATGTTGTGTTGGCCCCGAGCAACAACTGTCTTATCTCCGCCCCGTGCCTCTGACAAGACTCGTCACGAATGCCAAATGTATTGAAAGTGTTTCAGCGAGACAGCGTGGCCCTGCTTTGAATGTGGACTTCCAAGCCGCTCTGATTGTAGTGCAATTTTAGGAATGTGGTGCAAAATGTCAGGCCCGCCCGGGCACGCTGGTTTATGTCCGACTGGGTTCGCCCAGGACAGCTGTACCCGTGTTTTAGTGCCAAATATCACAATAACCTGCCTGCACTTAACTGACCTTGCGAGACTCCTCCTCAAGGCAACAACTCTCCAATCAATGCGCAGATAGCGAGGGCGCCACAGCAGACATGTGGGAGCCAAAGGTGTGCGGAGGCTCGAGTTCTGTGTGCTCTTGAAACTTTTCGCATCCGAAGACAAAGAAAAGTGAGCGAAACCAGAAGATTCAACATCTTTAACCAGTTCTGACCAGTTTATGCCCAGAATAACAACCTGTAAAGTCTGAAATCAGTGAAGATCTTTGAGTCTTAATCCAAAGGTTGCTGGTTCAATCCTCAGCTGTGTGTTGTCAGAGTGTCCTTGAGCAATACACCGCGCGCGCGTGTGTGTGTGCGTGTGTGTGCGTGTGTGTGAGGCCTCGCCTGGCAGCCCCCCGTGTGTGAACGGGTGAATGACTCACAGTGTAAATCGCTTTGGGAAGTGCTGAATGCGGTGGAAAAGCGCCACATAAGTGGAGTCCATTTACCGCTTAGCGTCCATAGATGCAGAGGACACGGTTCACTCTCCCACCTCCATCGGCAGCCTCCACGAAGCTCCAGGCATGAGGCCGATGACAGTAACCACGGTGACGCGGCAGTCTCGGAGAAACTGCAGAATTCAGCAGCGCGTTCGAGCTGTCAAAGAAACACGCGGAGTGTCTCTTTGTGTAAAAAAACGGCAGAAGAAAGACCAAACTTGAAAGGCATCTTATCGTCGCCTCCCTCGTCACTGCCACCTTTAACCAGGCACCTGAACCCCGCCTGCTCCCCCGACGCCGCACTACTTTATCAGCCCAAGTTTTTAACTCAACCTAATGTCACCGAGCATTTTCACAGTCATTAATCAACAGCTTGTGTAGCCTGTGTAGCAGGTGGGACGGGTGGTGCAGTGCTGGTCCAGACAAAATTGTCCTTTTTCTTTCATTGAGCAAACAAAGTTACATGTGATGTTGGAGGTTCATGAGATTAAATGGTAAGTGTCAGTTGTTGTCAGTGTCTGATATGACACAAATGTAGTAAATACACTGGAAGAGTTTGTGCTGCCGATATGTAACATAAGCATGCAGTTTGTGACACGTCAGACTTTCTGACACGACACAAGTCTTGTCCCTTTTTCCTGCAAAAGCTAAAAGTTTGGTGTGACATTCCAGCTACAAATCAAAACAATCAGCCCACCAAATGCCTTCTGTTTGTCCCCATGTTTAGGATAACTTATTTCCTATCAAGTCATCCTCTCATAATCTAGCAATTTCAAAATAAATGCTCAAGTAAGAATATAACACCCAAAGACCTTCAGAGATGGAGCGCTCAGCAGGCGTCAACAGTTTTTGTTGTACATAATGCGACAAAAAGGAGCTTTTTTTGGTCTTCTTTTATTTTGAAGTGCACTGCTGAATGATTTATGGGCTGTGCCCTCCCGTGCCTACTGAACTGGTATCAGTGTTTAACCTGAAAACTGGCTCAGTTCAGCAGGAACAGGAGTGGAGCCTGCTGACGATAGCAACATGTGTCCTGCATTACCGGCTTACAGTAAAACTGCGGCCCCGCCCGGATGCTGCGTTTTCAGTTCCCGTGGTAAACCGAGCACGCCCACCACGGAAACGCCGCCAGGGACGCGCCCACCTGGAGTCGTTGGCCCCGGTGAGACTCGGGCGCGAGACCTCTGAATTGTCAAACCAATGGAGCCGGAGCCTGACAGCAGAGCGGGCTCGTCGACATGACCCACCGTCCTTTGCAAACGTATGAATGTTTCATAGACAGATTTACCATTTTTTGCTCAGTCGGCGTCCTGCAGACCTTCTTTTGAATACAGTTACATACTTATGCAGCCGCTCTTGTTGTTCTGCTCAGCCTTCATGTTTATTTCTGCATTTTTTTTTAACTCCACAAGGCTACAAAACACCTCTCCCGCTCCTCACCTCAGACTTCCTCCAGCTGTCAAACTTTTTTCTTTTTTTTTTACCACTTCCTCTCTGTGCTGTCAAAGTCCAGACTCACACTGGGGTTCATTGTGAGGTAATCCCAGAGCAATGTCTGCTATGTCTGTAATTGATGTCACCCAGCAGTGGCCATTATCAGCGGCTGGGAATATGTTCGACGCTGCTTGCGCCCAACTCTCCAGATAACACGAAGCCACCAAAAAACCCCAGAAAAAATGGGCTTCAGCTGGGAGATTTCATCCCAGAGGAGGGTGGAGGCTCATCAGCAGGCACGACGAATCCCCTCTTATCCAGGTCCTTCACTGATTGTGGCTGGCACCTCAAAAACTATATTTCTGCTGCTTCTAATTTGTTCTGGACAAACGTTGGTTTGAAACCCGGGGGGAGATTATCCAGTGAAAGGTTAGAGTTGTTTTCCCGTCACATCAGCGGTGTGATTTTGACTCCAGGGCATCGTTCGAGCCAGGTGGGGCCGACTGACGAGCCAGCAGCGATTTGTGTAAATGTTGAGTTAAAACCAAAACGTGGAAGACGGCGGCGCATGAGGCGCTTTGCTCTAAATGTCACGACGCAGCTAACGATGTATTCCTCCATTCAGTGCATGATTTATCCCGAGCTTGGACGTGCCGCCGTTGTTTCATTTCGGCTCTAATTCGGATTGATTTATTAGTGTTTTCATGTAATAAAGTTTCTAAATGAAGAATGATGAATTGCAGCATTGTGTTTCATTCTAATGAGAAGATCATCATCCTCTGACGGGGAACATGTTGCAGCAGGTGGAAAACAAGGGTGGAGATGAAGACAAAGGCAGTGATTCAAAATGGAGCGAACAGATGACTGAAATCAAGCAGTAGCAAACCGATGAAAAGATAATTATAGTGGATAATTACCACTTTTTTTCCCAACGGCTTTCAGCGCATGCATAAAAAATTGATCGTTTCTCATCTGCAGTTCACCAAAGCAATCACGTCTCTTTCTGATGTAGCAGAGACCAAGACGCCGTCTCTCTGAGTGCAGCTCTCACACAGGATGATTCAGCCGGTTTTTGTGGTCCAGGTCACGAATTAGCATCTTCCCTCCAAAGCGTCACTCACAACCCACCGCAACTGTATCCAACACAGGGGGTGGCAGGTGTTGATAGGTCATCCCCGGGTCACGCAGACTTGAAAAACACAGGATGGGGGGCAGATTGTTGTCAAATACAGACAACCTCAATACGAATAAACACAAAACAGAAGATCACAGAGAAGTGGGACATTCTGACCTTTGTAAGCATGAAAACTGAGGAATGTTCAAACTTTGAATTAAGTACAGGGTAAATACCAAGAAGAAGAGTGAGTACTGAGGTGGTGATTCACTTAATGTTGAGTAAAAGGCTTGAACGGAGGTTGTGCCGCCAACCAATGAAGGCAGAGGACAGACAGAAGCCTCCAATTGTATCCATCTGTGTGTTTACCATGAAATATTCTCACACAGCACATGTGCAGTACTTCTGTGGTAATCTTCACTTTGGGACACGCTTGTGCACCACCTGTGTGCCACACTGTCATCACAAACCTCCACTAATTATGTTTCTGACCTTGTTGGTTCCAGATAAATTGAGGTGAAGCCATTTTTAGAGGGGGGGGGGCGCTCTTCCCCCTTCAGAACTGATTCAGACGTAAAAATTTGTCCTCCTCCGAAAAACACAAACTGACACATCCACTCAGGCGGCCACTTCAAAAGCCTCCAGCGCTCGTTTTTAGTGATGTCATGGTCCTTTCATCTTCAGACCGCGAAGGCTGACCAGATTTCATGATGCGGCCGCTTTATTGAGCCTGATCTGCTTTCCTTGCCCTCCTCGCCGTTCGATCAACATCCGTGTGGTTCTGGCCGGTGGCTTCGAGCTCGGCTGTGTAATTTGGTTTTAAAGCAGAGCGGGAACATCTGCTCTACAAAGCCTCAGCTCTCTTTCGTCCCCGGGGCCAGCCATGCGGTTGCCGCTGCTTCACCGAACACCGCCCCCCCCCCCCTCTCCCCCTCCCAGATAAAAACACCCGTGAGTCACAGCCGAGAGTTCAAACTCTCCCAAGAATCAAACCGGGAGATGAGAAAAAGGATTGTGACAGCTCCTTGAAACGGAGGGTTCAAATGTGTGAAGTCATGTAGGATTTACTGTTGGACTGGCAGCGGTTAGGAGCAGTCTTGATTGATTTCATATGTACAGTCGGGGGATTAGGGAGACAAAATGTTTCAAGCAGTCAAACCGGACACATGAAGTAGAGACACCGTACGACGTCCAGTTGAGATATGAGACGTAGAGATGAGGTGCCAGCAGGAGGAAAACAGCCTCTTCTTTTCAAAGCCGTAATCACAAAATGATCCTCGGCGCTTGCTGGAGACGAAGAGACAGAAGACAGAAGACAATGAGGGTCCCAGGAGTGTGACTGTTTCCCTCATTCACACAATAAAACTCCGGCTGTGACTGCGGAGATTATGCGGTATTCAGACGTCTCAGGGCCGACAGCCCGGCACTGGATCCCGATTCTGAAAGACTCCCCGCAGGAAAACCCGTGTCCTCGTCACTCCGGAAACTTTCTGGACAGTAAAGCCGAATCATCGCACTTGGAACATCTCTCACAGCACAATTAGTTAAGTGGTCACGGTACGCGGCCCCGAGCACAACAGGACCCAGAGAGGGGATTAAGAAAAGTGGGAAAACACCCTCCTATATATTCCCAAGGTTGACAACAAAGTCAGCAGAGATGGCAAACATCCAACGTCCAGGAAAAAAAACTTCTGCCCTTTGATAGTTTTCTCCCACATGTTGAATAGCGGTCAAATGGGAAAAAAAGACACTTTGGAGAGGTTGTGTCAATTTGTTTCCTGGATGAATCTTGAACATTTTTTGCAAAAAACAAAGTCGTCCACACAACAGGATTTCCGTGTCAAACGAACCATCCGTCCATCTGTCCACACATCCCTCCATCATCCTTTCTGATCAATGGTAATCTATCCATCCAGTCATCCAATAAACACATCCGACACGTTGAGAGCGAACCAGAGTTCCTGGGAAAAACTCAAGCACGCACAAAGAAAACATCCAGACGTCAGTGAGTAAAAGGTCTCGCTGGGAGGTTTGGCTGCACGGGACTCGGGGCCACATCAGTGAACCCACGACTCGGTAGCAAACCTTCATCTTTGAGTCCCCCCTAATTTCACTCCACTTCTTGCATTTTCACTGTTTTGCTTTTTGGTTTTAGAGGATAAACTGCAGAGACGGTCGTGACTCCGACCTGCTGCTCCTGACCCTGAGTGGGATCCAGAGCTGCTGCCGGATGCCTCGGTGAGGATTCCTCCGCCAGGTGCAGCCGACACGTGAGGGTAAAAAGGGTCGCGCATGCAAATATTTGATCTGTCGACAAGCTGCTGCGACGCCCTTCCTGCTCCTTTGTTTTCCTTGTTGGCGCGAGCGCGTCCGGCAGAAAACGGCAAACACACTGACTGATTGGGCGCGACTGTAACCACAACACTGGGTATTTGCACAGCCATTATTGATGGCTGGATGTCAGACTGGACGCGGCGAGCGCGCCAAACGCATGACGTGGTTTTTCTTTTTTTTTTTTTTTAGTTCATTTTCACACAGAGCTTTTCTCCTGGGGAGTGTCTGGAGGGTTAAATAAAGGAGGACGTTTTTTTGATGCTGCCAGTTAATGAAATCACCTTCTGTGTAAATGAGAAAGACCAGACACTGAGCGAGCGGCTGTTTCTGCTCGGCCTAAAACAGCTCTGCTCCGAGTAATCAGCGGCATAAAACCTGTGCACACATGAAGATATGAAAACTACACAATGTCTCTGAATAAATGTAAGAGGCGAGTAGCAAAATATAATAAAACAGTATAAATACCTCTGCTAAAACAGAAAAAAAACTGTGTAATTACATGAAACTCATATCCCTGCAGATATTTCTGCAGCTATTTATGTTCTTTTGTCCACCTTTACTTCTTCCTTCTGCCTTCTTCTGTGCAATTCTTCTGCCAGGTTGCAGTTGGAGCAACCGGTCCCCATGTTGCAAAGCAATGACCCCCAGTCAGGTGGCGCCTCAGCAACAACCTGACATATTATCGCTTCACTCTTCTGCCGGTTTTGAAGAAAAACCGACCAAAATGTCGCAGGTGTATGCATGACAGTGTGTCACAACAGGAATGATAATCCTTCCCTCTCTGAATAGTCACTTAGCTCTGTCAATACATTCCTGTAATTTCAGAGATCTATCGCAACGCGGGAGCGATGGGTCCCGTCGAGTGTGCTCACACGCACTCCCATCACTTTTTCCCCGGCCGTTGTCTGGACTGGAGTGTCGGAGAGTGTCCTTTCTTGTCTCTGGACGGAAGTAAAGTTGTGTCTCCGGAGCTGAAGGGCCATTTTCGGCAGCTCTGAAGAGCTGCTTGGAGTTTTTCTCATGATACACTCAAGTGGTCTGTGATCAGCGTTTCCACAGTGATTTAGGAGCCGCAGACACGAACCTGGAAGCATTCGCGTCCAAACAAAATGCCTTAAACCTCTTTCTTAGCAGTCTTGATTTCCCAGAATGACCCTGTTGCCTCGCCGCCTACTTTTCTTCTTAAAGCACTTTTTCTTCTTACCGCGTTTTAAATGCCAGACAAATTAAGCCGGTTTCTTTAGCAGTCTTGAAGTGGCATTTTTTGCCTGTGAGGAATCAGAGCCATGCAGCTATCCAGTGCATGAATAATTTTACCCGGATCTCCTTTTTGTTGGGTGACCTGTTGTCACCCAAATACCGAGGCCACCTCTCTCTCACTGACATGACTCTTTCGCATGAGGCGTTTCGCAAAATCTGTGCAAAAAACACACATGGGCGACTGGATTTTAACGAACTCAGCGATGGACAGGAGAGGTCGATGAGGTCGCGTGAGTGGTTTGCAATTTTCTGTGACCTTTGTTATTAATCTGAATAATTTTGTTGCTTAAGTCGAAACATAGTTGACCCCAAAAAGGCAGCTGGTGACTTTGTTCGAAAGCGAGGGCACACAGAGTTCAGTCTCTCGCTGTCATTTCAATTCATCCACCATGAAACCACCGTCACCAGGGGAGGA
>JASSRZ010000055.1:9965326-9993536 GCA_032164315.1 Malacoctenus gilli | reverse complement strand
AGCGAGGGCACACAGAGTTCAGTCTCTCGCTGTCATTTCAATTCATCCACCATGAAACCACCGTCACCAGGGGAGGAAGTCGACAGTAAAAGACCGCATCAATAATCACTTGTTGCATTGAGAAATGCATCATGTGAAACAACGATATCTTAAAATGTGCATTGAACTTTTTGACCTCGGGGTCGTTCCCATACGGTGGAAGAAAGGCTATTGAGAACGGAGCCACACCTCAGTCCATGCAAACATAAACTGTAATCATTATTCACTGAATAAATACATCAGTTGTTACAGACTTATGACAGACTGCAAGCGATACACAGTGAGAAATTTCCACTCGAGAGTTTTCACTTTTCCGGTGGTCTGGCCTCACTTTCGGGTCTCGGGCAGCACTTGTCGCAGTGCTGATGGTAACCTATGGCACTCAGCCGCGCGTTTGCTCTTTGCCTCACCCGCTGCCTTTCCCCTCCTCAGACAGTACATCATTAGCTGTCTGCTGAACACCTGGAGGCAAAGCCAGCGAGGTAATTATTGAGGGCATAGCCGCGTCTGCACGCAACCACCATTAACTCATCGTACCTCATTTAGAGCGGAGAAAAGGCATTGTTGTTGTTAGGAGAGAGAGAGAGGGAGAGAGAGAGAGAGAGAGAGAGCAGCACTGTGGCTTTCTGATCGGCCCCTGACACGTCAAATACGGTACAACAAATGTCTCTGAGCCTTGAGCTAATAAAGCCTGGAATTTGCTGTTGCTTTTTCATCAGGCACTGAAACCTGAAGCCGTGCCAGGGCCGAGGATGACAGGGGGGTTTATCCCCAACAGTAAAGATGCAGGAATTCACGACAGAGGAGCGTGCACCAACGCTACTGGCAATAACTTGCTTGCGTCCCCAGACAGTAAAAATAACCCACATATTTGAAGGCTAGCTTGCCTCAGAATGTAGAGGGATCTCTTAAAATGACAGCAGAGTTGTGCTTTTGTGTACTTTGTCCATGTGTGCACGTGAGGCCGAAAGAGTGCATGCACATTCGTGACTGAGAGTCTTTTTAGTGCTAAGGTTGAACTGGTTTTACTGCCACACACACTGATTGAACGAGTGGTGTGCAAGAGAGAGACAAAGGGAAATTATTCTCATTTTCTTTTCTCTCCGTCGCCACTGACGAGCCTGCGCAGGCTAAATCATCAGAGTGAATGTTTGCATGACAGAGGGCCAAAAAAATCCAACAGGTCTCTTTTCTATAGGCGAGTGGATTTCTACTGAGGGTAAAATAAACCAGAACTTTGGGCCTCTTTTGTTTATTTTACAATTTTGAAAATGTTCAGGCTGATCAGGCATCAGAATTGATTAAAAAAAAACTGCTTTAATCGGAAATATTGAACTGTTTAATCTTTAATCCTTTCTTGAGACAAAAGGCTGAGACAGAAGGTAGGTGTGCTACGAGGCAATAGGCAGGAAATCCCAGCATCATGTTTGTGCACTGAAAAACTTTTATGAGAAATAAAAAAAACCCTCACTTCCTGGGGAGGTGAATTGATCCTTGGCGAGCTCAGATGCTGGACGAAGCTTCAGCGCAGGTCCATAGAGACACCTGGAGGCGTTTAGACTGAGCGCCTGCAAAGTCGCTCTGAGGAAATAGATAAAGCCCCTTTGCAGTTGAGCGTAATCTTTAATCTCCACCACGCGTTTGGTCAAATGCATCACATTTAACGTACCAGCACCTTGTTTTTCACAGAGTTTGGGTTTGCCAGGTGTCAGCCACAGCAATCATCTGGAGACCGTTACAGCTCATGAATCATTTTCCGGCTCCTCGCTGACACCTTTCAAACAGGTTTCAGTTGATAAAACCAGTACTTTAAAAACAGAAACACGAGGGAGGAGTAAAAAGAATCTTAAATCTGACCGTTTATTTTCACTCAGAAAGGAACTGAATTCGTGTTGCGTATTCTGAAACTCCAGCGAAATTTGAGTCATAACTCGACTGCGATTTGTAGGTTGTGCAACAGTTCGGCATAAGAAGTAAAACGTGTCCTGGTTGCTTCTCTCCAAAAAGATTTCATCTTTCATCTTCCAATATTTCAATATTTAAATATTGCCACTTTTTACTCACGTCGATGGCGCATTGTGGCAATTCGCCACTCATAGCTGAACGTCATTGGTAAATAAATGTTACTTGTGTTTGTTTCTTGTTCTTGCTTTCAGAAGATTTTCTGGTCCAGCAGCAACATTTTTCTAATATTTCTAACATTTCTAGCGTTTGCCTCCCAGTTGTGAAATTCAAAAATACAATAAATCTCAGGATTTGAGATGTGGACCTGTTTCAATAAGCCACAGTTTTATGTGGCCGACACACCAAATTTGCTGTATTTCGAAGGCATCTGCCTTCATTGAATTACGTTAATTCATACAAAAAGGTGTGAAATCTCACATCCTCAAACTGAAATGAGTGGGCCAGCTGCTCCACCTCACAATCAGTCCGCACTGACTGCAATGAAACGAAGAGTGAAACTGACTTCAATCAGAACAAAACTGGCCATTGTTGTACGCAGCGGCAGACAGTACAGTACTGTACAGCGTCCGGTAGAACTTATGGCTGCGCTTTATCTGTTAAACTTTATCTCCCGCTCCTGCCAGACAGTCATAATGAATTTATCAATTAGCCCCGGCTGTGCGCGTGCCCTTGGGGCTGCAGTCTCAGCCCTCACCTCCTCTGCAACGAGCCCTGATCAGTCATGCTGACAGAAAAGCAGCCAGCGGTCTCAGAAAAAAGCCCCTTAAAGAAGCTGCTGGGACAAACCTTCAAAGCTGCATTGAATAAAGTTAAGTTTTTTTACTATCCACCTGCAAAAATCTAAATGACTTTTCTTTTTCAGTAACATCTTGCACAGTGATGTCATGGGTTATGGTGAAGTGAGATGTAGTGAAAGTGGATTTCTGTGATTCATGTCTTGGGCTGTTTGAAGCGCCTGATCCATCTGCAAGATCTGAGTTGCTGCTGTTGTGTTTCCCTCTAGAGGAATGCAAAGGTAAGTTTCATCACGAACCGGATTATGCAAAAAATAAACTTTATTTATACTGTTTCATCAGGTTTATAATACAAAAAATGTCTACAACTTATAATGCATCACACAAAAATACATTTTCACATTAAAAACGAGTTGCAAATAATATATCTCTAGGTCAGATGCAATGAACAGTGAATGCAAATACGGAGTACAAATAACAGTGAGTTTAAGAGGCTTATTTTGCCAAAAAATACAAAACAGCTAAATGTGATACTGTTGCATACTCAAGAGTAGGTAATAACCTTAAGACTGAATTTGCATTTGGCACAGGTTTACTTTCAGCAGGTAGAGATGAGTGCATGTGCGTCCTTGAAAAACAGTGAGCATTCAAATGAAAACTGAGAGGAAACGGTTAGATGAGTATCAGTGCGCGCAGGTCTCGTTTGCTTGGGAGGGCAACGCTTTGTGGTCTAACCACTGGAAACTGACAGGCAGCTGGTGGTGGTGCTCAGCCTGTATTTTCTGGGTGCCCTGCGAGGTTTGCTCGGGGTTGATGGTGGGGAAGCCACGCTCATGTTCCTGATCTTGTTGAAACTGTTCCTCAGACTGTCCCTCCTGCTCTCCGAGGTGCTGCTGGTCTCCTTGGATGCGAGCGTGTCCAGGTGACAGAAGTTGGCCCTCACGCAGCAGCAGCACAGCAGCCTGGCCATGGCTTTCCTCATGTCGCTGCTGCCCAGGGCGTAGATGATCGGGTTCAGGCCGGAGTTGAGGACAGCCAACGTGATGCAGATATCGGCGCCGTACAGAAGCGGACACTGGCGGGACGTGCAGAAGAAATCCACCAGCAAGAGTAAGAACAGCGGCCCCCAGCAGAGCACGAACACCCCGACGATGGTGATCACAGTTTTAAGCAGATCCAAGGAGCGCTTGTTGCTCCGCAGGGCATTACGGTGTACGTGGCAGTAGATGGCACCATAGAGCACGCCAATAGCCAAGAGGATGACAAAGAAGATGATGAGGGAAAAAAAGATGTAGGTCTTGGAGTAGAGAGGGAGGAGGGTGGAGCATCCGTCAAGGCTGCACACACAGTTCCAGCCCAGCAGGGGCAGGAAGCCGATCACCAGCGCCAAAACCCAACAGAGGGCCACCAAGCCATAGATACGGTAGTAGGCCTTCCTGGCCGACTTCTGGGGCAGCGGCTTCATCATGGTGGTGTAGCGCTCCACAGCAATCAGCAGCAAGCTGAAAATGGAGGCCGCCAGCGCCACAAACAGCATGCCCTCCCTGAAGAGCCAGAGAGCGGGCGTGAGGTGGAACGTTTGGCTGCCCGACATGCAGATGTTGACCACGTAGGCCGCTCCCGTGAGGAGGTCGCTCAGGGTGATGTTGGCGATGCAGACGTAAACCCAACGGCGGCTGCGGCGCATGCGGGAGAGGACGGCCACCAGGACCAGCACGTTCTCCAGGATGATGAAGACGCTGAAGCAGAGGAACACCGCCATCGTGACACTGATGTGGCCCTTGGTGCTGGAGGTGGACCTGTTCTGCAGGCGGCCGGTGTGGTTGTAATGCCGCAGGATCACCTGGCTGAGCTCATCGGATGCGCTGATGTTGTTGGAGTGACTGGACAAATGGTACAAGTGGGGGCAGGAGGAGGGAGATACGAAGGAGGAGAAGACTTCCATCCCAAAATCTCAGCGGGCCCGACCGGAGCTGGTCGTCGGTGGAAACAGGCTGAAATGAGCTGGTACGAGCTGCAATGGATGAGGTGCGAAACTCCTGCGGTCAAACAGGCTATCAGCACTCAGTAACCACTAAAGCTCTGCCTGTGCACCACACACACCTGAAGAGTGACAAAAAAAAACAAAACAATCTCAACATCCAGTGGAAAAAAGTCACAAAATTACACCCAGGGCATCTTTGCTGAAGGACCGGATACCATTTAAAGGCATCATTTAAATGCCTTCCATGTGCTGCCAGCTCCACCTAGTTGTGGTTAACACAGGATGAGTGTGCAGAGAAGCCCTTTAAATTACCACATGGAGGAAGCGCATGTATTGTTTTTCATCAATTCGCAGGAAAAAAATGTTTTTGACCAAACAGTTAACTGAAACATTAGTTTTGTATTTTTACAATAAATAATAATTGCAAAATAACTCAAGAAAACTTTACAAACAAGTAAAAAGAGAATTAGGAACAAGCTAGTTATTTAATCAATCAATTTTTTAAGCTTTAAAATCTTTTTCACCTTAAAGTGGTTTTCAGTTCATTGAATAAAAGGAAAACTGTTGAATGCTTTACTCTAAAAACTTCAATCTATTTTCCATTTTTTGTGTATGTATGAAATAAGTAACCTGTTGACTTTTATGCTTCTTATAACCCCCCCATCAACTTTGCCATGTAATAATTTACAGGTATTTACCAGGAGTGCAGTGGGCTGTGAGTGTTGTGCAGTGGCGAGTACTTACTGTGGCTGGTGCTGGTGATGCTGAGTGTGTGACAGTGAGGATGTCACCCTCTACACTTTGTTGCAGCACAGTTTTTTCTGATGGGGAAGTAAGGCTTAGGAGGGCAACGTAGTCACTCAACAAGTCACCACACCCAAACCCACACACACACACACACACACACACACAGTACAGCTACTACTCCTACTACGACGACAACTCATCGATTTTTGCACATTCAGGCCACAACATTCTGGCCCCTGGATTTCGGGGCTTACGTAGTTGAGCACCCCCCCCCCCCATTTCATTTATTCTTGAACCCCCCCAAACACACAAGCAGTAATGGATAAGAACAGGTTGATCACTTTTGCGCTATCATTTTGTTGAAACAGTTTATACTTCGAGTTCTGACATTTTAGTGTCCATTAATCTGGTTCGTCTCACCAGACTCAGGCTGGTGGAGCATCGTGGTCGTCATGCTTCTTCCCACATACTGTATTTTACCATGGCCGAGGGACTTGTGGCATTGCTCAAGTCACTCATGCGGGAAGAGCTCTTGCAAAACACGTGGCACATCTGGCCAGTTGTAAATGTTTTGTAAAATAACGTGACTCAATATTTTGGGAGGATGTGTGGTAAGGCTCACACTTGCACTACGAGATAATGGCACCGGGCCAAGGCTGAACTTCTAAAGCTTTGAAATAGCATTTATATTTCTCAGAAAGTGCAGAAAAACAGGAACCTTCAATCAGATGGTAAAGGCCCCACCCTGCTGATGCCTCCTTTATCACACAGCTGTGGTCGTGTGTGGCTATGCAGGCCGCAGTCACACTGTTTACAATGCAGCACCATCGTCAGCATGCAGGATGCACTTGACTGGAATAAACCCCAAACCAGGCGCTCCCACGTCAAAACCACATGTCATGCAGCAGGCAGCGGCACGGGGCTTTAAATCCAGCCATAAACACATAACATCGTGACATCCAACATGAGAGGCAGTCTGCAAACGCCAGGAAACAATCCAAGGCGGGGACACGAAGAAGACTCTTTTAAGTACAGCTGCAGATGAACACATTTGCTCCTCGCACCTGTGTGTATTTGAATTTTTCAAGTTTTCCATTCAGCCCAATGTATATAATCTTGCAGTCAAGATGTAATTATCATAGCAAAAAACCCAAAACAAAAACTGATGATTCCTAACTAGAACTACAACGAAACTGACTGTTCAAATGTTTTCATGAGTGAAATTTTAAATTCAAGATGCCCGTCAACCTCCCCTGCTTCAGTCTCTTGCACACGCAATGTGCCACAGAAATGTTGGTTTTCATATTTTGGATCACCATGAAAAAGTAATCACTCTATTACCTCTCACTCTGCAAATTTTATCTAAATCTTCAGTTATTTTGCCGGTGAAACGTTAACCCTGCATTGGAGGTAAAAGAAAATAAGGCTTCATAATTTCATACAAAATGCACTTTATAAATCTTTTCTGTGGTCGATCAGAAGGATTTTGCATCAGAAAGAGGGAAACTTGATGATCCATCATTAAAGTTGAAAAGACTGACAAAATTGTCGACAGGGGATGCCAATAAAAAACACGTGGCTTCAGAATAAAACTGAGAAACTTGACCTACTTAAGGTGATGATGCATAACACTCCCCCATCTCACATAAATAGCAAGGGGGGGAAAAAAATCATTCAACTTCTCTTTTTCAGTTGTGAGGCTTCTCAGATAGAGCAGACATGCACCAATAAACATCAGAGTATCTGTAGTTGCACGATGGATGTCAGCTCCAAGTCTAATGATGCTGAGGTGAGAGTTTGATCGTCGAGCAAAGAAAACGAAACCCCAAACTCACACCAAACACAGAGATGAATGCCGCCTGAAGTGCAAACAACAACCAACACCCTGCCAGACTGTTAGAAACGCCCTGACTTTGAAAACAACAAAGTACCGAATCTTACGCGCGTGCGTGCGACAAAAGCAACAAGCGCAGATGATGATGATAATAATAATAATAATAATAATAATAATAATAATAATAATAATAATAATAATAATAATAGTAAGAAGAAGAAGAAGAAGAAGAAGAAGAGAAAAAAGAAAAGGAGGAGGAATTGTTGCGTATCGTTTGCAGACAGTTTTTTGCCAAACAACAGCGGCCCATCACGCATCACACACAGCCACTTGATTTTCATTGTTGATTAAAAAAAAAAAAGTATTGAAACATGAGAGGAAATTGCCTCACCTCCTGTTGTTGATCTTGGATGCCTACTCTCACTACCTGCTGCTGTGCAGGCTTCAAAAATGACAACAGCCATCACAAATGATGGTGAGTTACTGAAAAATAAAGTTTGCGGGACGTTTCACATAAACGAAACAAAGCAAAATTCATTAAACAGCTCATTTATAACCAACTCTGCCAGATGTTTGGACTTACTAACATTTGAAAAGTGATCTAGGACGGTTGGTGTAAAGAAGTCTCCATCTAGCGGCCTAAAAGTAGTATTACAATCAGTAAGAAGTACCGCGCAAAGAAACCACCAAGAAGAAAATAAAGCTTTATTTTATTTACTTTATTTGTTTCAAGAAAATAAAAATTTCAACCATTTCAGGTTAGGACTGTTTGATTTCATTAAGCTTTATTGTGTGGGCTAATTTTCTAGTATTTGAATTAGTATTGTCAGGGTAATGAGGGTAAACTGAATACTTTAGTGTCATGTGGGCTTATGTGTGGTGAACCTTTACTTCTGTGAAAATGTTCAAAAAGTTAAGGACAGTTGCAATTCGTTGGCTGATTTGTTTATTTATGTGTACATTAATGTACATGTTGCTGAGAAGAAGTTCGTTTTGACTGACCATTCCTTAGAAAATCATCAGCTTTGTTTCCCTGCGTTTGTCAGTTATTTTGTTCGCTGTTGAATGAGTATGCAAATGACATATTTGTTTGAAGGAATATGAAAGAAAGCTGATAAAAAAACAAATAAGAAGCTGCTCTGTCGGTCGCATTTGAATGAAACAGCGCTCACAGTTTCTCAACACAGTTTCTCAAACTTTAAACTCAACTCCGCGCATCTCGCCTGAATCGCTGCATCAGCGCCGCCTTTTAAACTCGTAACTTCTGCACCACTCCGTTGTACCGCCGCTTTGACTCTACAGGGGGCGCTGCTCTTCAACAAAACGACGCAGAGCAACAGGGTGCCCTCATTGTGCAGAATCTGGTGTGTGCCTTTTTTTTTTCCTTCAACTTTTTTTTTTCACCGTTCAGTCTGCCGCTGCTGTGACTTGGGGAAGGAGAAAGGAAGTAGCGACAGGCTAGCTGCTTAGCCGGTCTGAAGCCGCTCAGTCCGTCAGGAAAGAGGCGAAAATTGGAGTCATTTTTTTGGCTTTTGATTCCGGAACCAACCCTTCTTTGTGTACAGTGAACGTTAAAGCGGGCTGCGTTTTTCTCTCTCTCTCTCTCTCTCTCTCTCTGTGTCTCTCGGTTCGCTTTCCTCGCTTCCCACCCCGGTTTGAAACCTTCAGACTGACTCAACTCTGAGCTTTGTCCGTCTGGCTCCCAACCGTTTCTCAGCACAGTTTTATATCAAACGAAGAAGAAAGAAAGCGGAAAAAAACACAAAGAAGAAAAACGCCTGCGACCCGATTATTTCTCAGCAGTTGGGCAAATCGCGGGGAGTGCTGTGGAGGATTACACCAGGACAATGAGAAAAACGGCCGAGAAAGGTACGGTGAACACTGTTTACTGCTGGTTTAAGGCAAGCTTGCCTTTTTTCTATTTATAGTTTATATTAGTTTGTAGGAAAAATGGTGTGTATACGTTTACATTTTATCTCTCCTTTTTCAGTGCAGTTATAGGAAGTTGTGAATTGTGAAGTAAACCGTTTAACCCCTTCACTCGTGGAAACAGACGGTGTGAGTTGGTTGTTTTGGTTTTTTTTAAGACAAGCTACACTTTTGACTTCCAGTCTCTTTGGATGAGTTCTGATTGGTGTTAGCGGTGTGTTAAGGGTGTTTGTCCGGTGACACATCGCAGCATAGTTGCATCCAGTGTGTGAATGAAGGGGTCGGAGGCTGACTTGTTGCGGGGCGGCCTGGCTGAATGTGTGACTAACCTGTACGTCAGTGAGTTGTTTGGTGTGAGTGAACACGGTTCAGTTTGATATGGGAGGGGGGGGGGTAAAAGGGCCCCGACCGGTTCGTGTTTTCAACAGTCTCCCGAAGTCTTGGAAGGAATCCGACCAGCATTGTTTAGAAAAAAGCCAGCAGCACTTTAGTCAAATCAGCTCCTCATCATAACAGTTATTATGTGCTCACGATTTCTGGCCGAGTGGAGCCATGATTGCCGGTGATAAGAAAAGTAAAACAACAATATTGAAGCAGCGGTTGGAGGAGGAGGAGGACTCTTGATCTTTTGATATGTTAGGTTCTCTTTTGTCCTCGGAGTTGCATTCAAAACTTCAAAAAACTACTTCCTAACTGAACTCCAAGTAACCACATCTTAACCATTTTATGAAGTAGTATCTGGAGATTGCCAAATCCTACCCACTTTGTTATTACAGTGTTTCTGAGAATTGAGCAGAACAGCAAATGTGCAAAAATGACCATGTCTGATCAACTCTCATGTTTCTTTGAACCTCACTTTATTTTGATAAGCAATTAATGCAAATTCACATGTTTGTTTAGTTTTCTTCTCAGTAAAACAACATACAAATTTGAAATCATGTTGCTTATGGGCATAGTCCAGGTAAAAACAAAAAATGTAGTGCCAGTGATAGAAATTAAAAATTCTAATGCAAAAATCTTGTCTAAGTTTCGTCCTCACCTTTGGGAAACATTGTTGTCAGGCCAAATCCCTGTCATTCAATCCGTCCATGTTAACACGGAAAGCTTTTAACCTCGGTTAAAGTCTCAATCTGAAAAAAACCCCAAATGTTCCTTTTGGAGTACTCAGTTGCAAGACCAGGATATGCTGCAGCATGTAAACTCCTTATCTTGATTAGCAAGATGAGACTAAAATCAGTTCCTTCAAAGATGGCTGCACTTACATCAACAGCATGATTAGAATCAAGTTGGAAATCAGATTTGCAACAGCCAGCCTGATGTGACCATTTTGCTGCTGTTTCTTCCATACTGTAACATAGCAGCTGAATCTTCCACACAAGCTGCAGTACCAAACTGGCTGCATTACTAACATCCAGATGGTGGAAAAATGTCATCATGCACAGCTACAATAAAAGTACACACACACACAGTCACATCTCTTAGAAGTTCCTTTGCCTCTCTGCTTCTCTCCTGCCATTCCTCGTATTTACCCTGGATTGAAAAGTGCCCTCATAAGCCAATGATTTCATGATGCCTTTTGCTATGTTTACACATCCTTCTCTCACTCTCACACTTATATCATTGAAGGTCTGGCCTTTATCAGTAGATTGATATATGTGGTTTATTCTAATCATTTATTCTGAATTAGAATACCATGGAACAAATGCCTCTCAATGATTTGACTGTAAAACTGTCTTTTCTCAAAGAGCTATGGAGGCAGTGATTGACACTGAATGTTAGTGGAGCTGGTGTTGCTGTGTGCAGCACCTGTAAGCCTGACTGTGTAGCATCTGCAAACCAAGCATCAGCATATTCAGTACAATCAATGTCCCCATCTGTCCTGTTGGAAAATTGAATTAACGTCTCAATCCCTCAGAGAGAGCTCTGACGATCAAACCAGGATGCATTGAAGACTTTCTATCAAGCGCTTATGCTTACATGTCTTCTCTCACAAGCTCAAAAGGAATACCATGCAAATGTGATTGGAAATGTTTGGAAAGTGTACCGTAGTTCACATTAATCTCATCTAAAATGTGGTGTCATTATCCTGTACACCCTGATATGTTTTTTTTCGTATTATAGAATTGTTGCAAACACAATGCCCCTCTTTATGTTGCAATGCAGCTCACTTTATCCCATACCTCCTTAACGTGCTTCAAAACACTCAGGCAGTCCACAGAATGGCTCTCTGCCATCCTTTGAAAGAAAAGGGCCATATGGCCCCCTGCTAATGGTTTGTACTCTACAAGCCCCACTGCAGAGCTGACAGTGGCCAAGGATAAGTTGGGGGAGGGGAAGGAAAACCAGCTACACCTCCAGCTCAGCCTGCAATCAAAATTGTCTCCACATCCTGGTGGATGTAATCATGTGAGACAACGGATGAAAAGATAATTGCCATCATGATTGCTGTGCCAATATCTCTCTGAGGTGATTTGAGGAGACCCAGCTGACATATTTGGCTTTATTGCATCTATTTTTATCTGCAACATCTGACTTCTTATCATTGTAAATATATAATTTCCCCTCAGTGAAGGCTATAAATCAGTTTTATTTCGACAAAGCTTAGTGTGTAAATAAAACAAAAGCTCCGCGGACTTGTAAAACAAACACCTTGCGCTGCCTGTTGTAATATGCCAACCAATTAATTTAGCTCAGTAGCTGATTTGGATTATTTCCCTAAACCACTCATGGTACACTGTAGTTGTATTCTATTTCAGAACCTCACATGCAACCAGCTCACTGCTGTAAAATCCCAACCACAGCAAACAACTGCCTTTAACAGAATCATCAGTGGCTTTTTAAGCTAACATTAACTAAGTGGTGGGCGTCTGCTGGTAATGAAACACTGGCTCGACACATTTGTGATGCGAGGATGACTTACACCGTTGTGGTTTTAAAGAAATGAACAAGTTATTTTTAGCCAGTGACTTGTGAGGTGTGGGGGATGTTTTCATTTTGCAGAAAGCAAAAGAAACTTTGTGGAGGTCGCCGTATTTCTGTCAGTGACCCTCTCTTCTTTATCAGTGGTGTTTCCAGGGTCAAATTAGTTGGTTTTTTTCCCCAAATGCCTAAATCTATATGTGTTCTTTTTTATATGTGAATTAAAATGAGAAGACAAAATAACACTGGAGCTTCAGCTGGAGCTAATTTCACTTTACTTACAGTTTCAAATGTAAAAGTAATTTGTAGTGTGCTTAGTGTGTGAGGTAGTTTCTTATTAAGTGTTTGATGTGATGTTAATATTTGCTGTTTTGCATATTTTCTCTGAATCTGTCAGAACAGAGATCGAGCAGGTTGAGCGGCTGTATGCTGCGGCAGCACAGTGGTTTCTAATAAGTCCCTCAACAGCGTGTGTTGTCTCTATGTGCAGCTGGTGCACTGGGTTATGTAGGCTATCTGTGCAATGACGCAGTCCCATGAGTCTGCAGAGCAGCCTCAGCCACTCGCAGCGAACACACTTCCTATCATTAAATCGGCGACATATTGTTGCTGAATAAGTTCAGCTTTTTTTTATATGTATAATGTGGTCAGTTGTTGTTGCACTGGATAAAAGTTGGCAAAATGTAAGTTGGCTGCTTCTGAATTCTGTTTTTTTGAAATTATTATTGATGAAGTTGTTTTGAAGTCATTAAATGCGGTGAATCACTCACTAACAAAAACTTGGCAACAGCTGTCACACATGAAGAGGCTTGTGCTTCTATTTATGCATGTGCTTGTCATGAAAACTTATGTATCACTGTGTTAAGTGGCTGAAATGTGCTGGGCAGGATATCATCTCCCTTTTTGTCAATCTGTGGGTTGAGTTGGAGGTAGCTACGTTTTTTCACACAGCCAAGTCGCAGATTACGCATCGTTAATCCATGGCAGGGGTGGAAGTGTGATATCTTCTCATCACAGATTTTGGCAGCTGATTTGAATAAGCTTTCATGGGTAAAATGTAGGAATTCCCACTGTCACATTGTCACTCAGGAGTGCAAGCTGAGTAGGTGTGTGGAGGTGGAGGATGGGTTGAACAGAAAGAACGAGGTCAGAAAGGAGAAATGGGACACCCGTATAGAAGCATATGCTTTTGTCTAACTAGTGTGTCAGTGCCTGGTCCCGCACTGCTGCGGCAATGCTCAAGGCTTCGCCTTCCAATAGCAGAGATTGGTTGGAAGAAAAATAGGATTATGATCTGTAGAAACTACGAGCAGAGCTTGCAGTGTGTTGGAGGAGGAAGCAAATAAAAGAAACCTATAGTGAGTGCACAAAAAGTAGAGGAGAAGAGATGGAGAGTAGTGGAGTGTTTCGGTTCCACAAACTCCTTGGTAACTCTCCCCTGGTATGCTCTTTCAATGTGGTAAGCTGAATTTATGGGCTTTATAAATAGACCCAGCTGTAATGATAGGGTATAAGTGAGGAAAACGCAGACTGACTGTTTAGGGATGGCCTACTTGCAGTGCATTTGTTTGTTGTGACTTACTTTTCAGCTGGCCATCATTGGAATGTCCAAACACATCACTTTTAAATGACTTAGATCAAAGCTTGATTGAGTTAATTATGAATATCCCAAATCAGCGTGTTTATTTTCTCAGCACAGGCACAGTTATAAGCCGAAGATTTAACCAAAATATACGGCTCCAGAACTTTCCATAGTGAAGTGGAAAGTGGGCTATCAATGCAGTGGTAGACCACATTAGGGCAGCTTGAGTGCAGTGTTTTTTACAGCAGAGAATTAGGGTAACATTGGAAGTTTATCTGCAAAGATGAAAGTATGTTCGACATTGCAGGATTCAATGAACAAATTTATGTTTTCCTCTTTGTAAAATAATGCCAAAATGTTGACAAATGGACTGAAGTATTTCTACTAAAAAAATCAACTTTGATTTCAAAATACTGGCATTGTTCTTGAAATGTAAGGGGGGACAAAGCCTTCATGTATTTTTTCTCCGAATAAGGCTTTGAAACGTCACATCTGGTTGTTCCTGTTGATTGGATAGTTACTAGAGTTTGTTTTCCTTGTAAAATTGATGCACTGACTCTGGCTCTTGCAGTGATTCCAATCATTTTTGCTCTTTCATTGTGAGCTTTTGGCTTGTCAGCTAAAAATGAGTAACAGCCACATAATGTCACCAAATAACATTTCATTTTGTTCAAAGTAACATGTTTAATAACCATTCGATTCTGTCGCTCTTTGCGTTATTTTGCTACTTTACCTTCTCTCTCTCTGTCACTAAACACCGTCTGTCAAAGTGAACCATACTGGATTGTTGTCTTTCAACCCCCCCCCCCCCCTTCATGGGGGGGCTGTTGTGTCTGTGGGTACAAACGGACTTGTTGATGGTCTACTGGCTATAACCTCCTCCTTCATCCTCTCTGTGGTCACTGATCCTGTCCCTTGGCTCTGGATTATGGGCAGAGAGAGGGGGCACGCCCTGAGGCTTTATTTGCTGTAGCTCTGCATGATGGTCCAAAATGTAATCAGCAGGCATGGCTAATGAGGGTCACTCACATTCACGGTAGAGAATTAACCAACTGTCTGTTTTCTCTTCCTTCCTGTCTGCATCTCTTGGTTGTGGTTACTACACGTTTTGAAAGAAGTACAATTTCACAAATTGCTCTGTTTGCAACTTGGTTGAAAAGATACAAATAAGTTTTAGAAAACGTATCCTTTCTCTGAATTAACGAGTATTAAAAAAATTAAGTATAGCCTGAACAACAAAAATGCCTTTTTTTGTTAAATTGAAACACATTTCACTTTTAGATATGAAAAGACAGGGCACACAGTTTGGACCTTCTGTCACTTTATATTCAGCGAGCGGGTTGATGTCCTGTGTCCCAATGTGCTGACTGCGGCTTAGTCTCACCACTGAATGCCTGAAGGGCTGTGGAGAGTGACAAGAGAAGAAAAAAAGCTCAGCATAGAAGAACAGACAAGGGAGGCACAGATGGGGAAAGAGATGGAAAGAAAGAGGCAAGCCGAGGGTTGATGGAGAGAGAGATGGAGCAGAAACAGGAGACAGACCTTGGCTGTGAGCTTGATATTGGCCGTGCTCTGTTTGTTTTTGCTCTATTTTTGACCATGTAGTCTGACTTCGGTCACTGACGAATGACTCCATGTGGAGGTTACATTTCACTTTCTTCCAGAAATCAGTCAGGTTGTCTGTGTCAGGTGGGAAAGTACCGCAAAGAAATGTTGCGAACATCAAGAGAAGCGTCCTTGCATCCTGAACACTGTTTAGTTTTAGAAAAGTAAAGTCTCACAACATCCACATGTAAATTAGTGTGTCTGTTTGCTACCCCTGTCATCAAGATTGTAATGGAAGATGCCTTAGCTGGTTAACCAAGCTCCAGTATTTACATTGTGTTGTGAATTGCATAAAAGATTGTGCCTAATTTGTTTTGGTCGTACTTTATCAGTAATCTTTAAAAGTGTATCCCTACCTGCACTGTGCCGACTTCGAAGTTCAAACTGAGGTCAAAATGTAGCATGAGTAGACAAACTAACACCACGGTGGCTCCCAGTTAGTTAGGCAGGTTGTGGACATTGTTTTGAGTCACTCAAACAAAGTTGTTGACACAGTGGAGTGAACTGAACTTCAGCCTTGTTGTACGCTACCCACTTGTCTCTTGTGAGTAGAAAAAAACAAGTTCAGCCCACCAGTCTGGCCTTCTCGTTGTATCCAACAGAGATGTGTGTATCTGGCAGCAGTAGTGAGGGATTTTGTATATGAACTTGGTGCAGTGCTGCAGCTATTCTGGTGTTACAATAGAGTCATGTGTCTGGGAAGTGTTTTTAGTGCTGGGTCGCCCACATGAGTGAGCGTGTACAATAATCCCCTCTGTCTGCCTCCTTCCCGTCGCTTCCTTTTCTCCTCTTCCTGATTTCTGCCTGCAGCTGCCCCACATCTCCAGATGACTTAACTGTACGTATGTTTGTGTGTGCCTGTGAATGCGGCTTATCATGCTCAGTGGGAAGGAAGTGCTTCCTGAACTGATGACCATCCTGAACAGCCGTTGTTTACCCAACATCAAATGTTCCCCAATGAAATAAACACATGCCCGATTTTGGATTTATTTAGAGTAACTTCACTGATATTTGGAATAGCAGACATCTTTCTTTCAACTGTTTGCATAATCAGTGGGAGGAAACACTAACACGAACACCTGTTCACTGCAGTCCACTACTGCAGCCACCCAAAATTCAGTCTGAAGACACATACATAAAAAAGGCCTCGTTTTTGAAGGATATGGTTTTACAGGTTTTTTAAACAAGATAATCTTGAAAAATCCGGAGATTCTCAGCATTTACATTCCGTACTAGCTGTGAAACACTGCAACATCACCAACGGGAATTTGTTGGGGTTTTTTTGCTTAGATCCATGAAATCCTGTGAAAACCAGTCCAACTTAACTGTGTTAACCCTGTATCAGTGTTGAGTGATTGTGTTAAATGTTTAAGAGAGTCAGTCAATCTGATCACAAGTTCGACTCGTGTCCAATATAAACACCTTAACCAAAAGAGGAAGCTTTTTCTGATGATTTAATTCATAGAACTACAAAACATGTCCATGTCCACTGTGTTTGTTACATTGTTTGCCACATGTTTGTGAATCATGGTGGAGAAAATTGTACCGGTATCCTGCATGTGTTCTATAGTCTCACTTTGCACTGCTGGTCTAAACTAGTTTATTATTCCAACATGGTTGGGATGACTGTTCCGGAAAACTCTCCGGAATCCCCTGTCACTGCTAACCAGCCAGGAATCCTGAAACAGACCAATCACACAGAGCAGAGACTTCTGGGATGCATTAAGTCAGACATGCTATGGCCTCGTCGGTCTGCTGTAGTTTATGTGGACACTGCTGCTTTGAATCTAGAGTTTCAAGTCATCACACTGATTGAAAACATTTCTTTCTCCAAACTGCTTGCTATGCATCTTATGATCCTTGTATAACCTCTTGATAAAATAACCCTGGGGCTTTAGCCTGTGTAAGGCTGAGGGAACATTTGCATTAATCTTTGCATGTGTTGCCTGAATTCCCTCAGTCGCAGCACTCTCTGAGAGGTTTGATAAACTACAAAAAAAGCTCATTAATGTGATGTGGCTCGTTTAAATCTGTCCTGGTGGCCTCCCTCTCTGCCTGCACTCTGGTGTGACTGACTGAATGACAGAATTGTAAAGCGGCAAAATGCATAAATCAAAAACATGAGCTGCAGGGTTTAGAAAGAGAGCGCCGCTTCCTTAAGACTGTGTTTCTGCTCGACTCTCTTCTGCTCGCTTAAGCTTGGCATCTGGACTGAGTTTAACCAGCCGTACCAAATGTTAGGCAGTGGGGAGCATAGCGGGGTGACCAGTAGGGGGTTGACGGGGAGGTGTTGGAGGGCAGAACTGGGGGAGACTATGTGAAAGACAGTGATATAACAGGAGAGATGGAGGGGAAAGGGGGCGCAGTTTAGGAAGCAGTTAAAAACACAGCAGTGCAGCTGTGGCAGACGGGTGGCGAGACACAAGGGAGTAGTGGAAGGCGGTATCGGGCCTCTTGAATTACTTGCACACTGTGAAGTGTACATGGAGTAAAAGTTCATAAAGCTGTGGCTGAAAGTAATGCGGGATGCCTCAGGCTGCAGCACAACAAAATAGCACGTGAAGGCCTTAAAGAAGTGGTACAGACGTGATTATTTTAAATGAGGTTGTCCAACATGTCTGCAGCCAGACCCAGCTGTGAATGTTTACTTCTCTCTGGTGTGCTCTGTTTTTGATAATGGGGTCATACTTACCTCCGAGGGATGTCAAATGAACAGCAGTCTGCCTCAGTTTGTCGATACATGACTCAGACACATGATATTGGGAGTGGTAGATCGATACACTGCACTCAGATGACCATGGCATAATTGATTCGTACTGTCCATCACAGTTATGCTAATTTGTCGGGCCAGACAGTCGGCCGGTTCCATTTGTTGGTTATTTTTGTGATAGAGGCATCAGAACACTTGTTCATTACCGTTGTTGGTCATTGTCGATTGTCTCTTGGTTTAATTACCTCCCAATGATATTCCTTTCTGCTCTTTTCTGCTCCTTTTGTAGCTGCTTGCTTTTGGCAGGAGAGACAACTTTGACCATGATTATGCATAGAATGAATAGGATAATATCGTCAAGTCAAAGACTGGATCCCTGCGGCTCCTCTCTCCTTTATCCTCTTCTTTAGACGAAGGCAGCAGATGCTCCTCAGCTCTGGTTTTATTGTTTGTGGCCGGCCAGCCTGGGGCCTGACTTAAAGACGGAGGGGGAGGAGATGAGTTTTTAGTGCCCCTTTTTTTTCTTTTAACCCTCACTCTCTCTCTTCACAGTTCTCTATCTGTTTTTGTCTTATTGAGCCCAGTTGGTGTCTGGTGGATGAGTTAATTCCCTGATTGAGGTCTTGGTCCATTTAAACAAAAGACTGCCTCTTTGAATAGGCCACATGGCCCCAGTGAAACAGCTCTGCACCATTCACAACTTTTTTTGGATGCAACTGCACTTCCTCTTAAAACTGAGGCCTTGGGGCGAATTTACACCCACTCAGCAGTAGTAGGAGCAATATCTGTCTGTCTGTCGTGCAAGCCAGGAGTGCATATATGAGTTTATTGAAGAGTATTAACAATAAAACACTGGAAAAATGCACACACAGACACTTGTACTGGGACACAGTTGGAGAAAGAGGAAGAGAGAGAATTAATCTGTAGTTGCTCTCTTGCCTCTGTGTTTCATTGTGCCCAGAGGACAATACTCTCTGCTTTGGCGAAGAGCCAACCCTTCTCATCTCCGTGAGGTTGTGCAGAGAGAGTTGGAGTGGTGATGGATACTTCATTGGCCCCAGCTCCTCTTTCCCCTGGGAGAGGAAAGGAGTCTTGGCCTCCAGCGTTGGAGCCATGCACACGGATCTACACTGGATAGGGTGATGGTGCACCAGTAAACAAAAAAGAAGCGTTGAATGTCTAAAGGGGGACAAAACTTATTGCTTCACTGAAAAACATGAATGCTGAGATACACTAAGGATCATATCATCCAATCAGCTGTGAAGTTATTGTTTCTGTGATTTTATTTCCCAAATGAGGCTTGAATTATATAAATTAGAGGTGGCTTTAAGCATGATGCCATAAACATTCATTTATGCGTAAAACTACAGACCACTTTACATTGGTATGGCGCAAATTTGAAGAAAAGTCCAATCCATCTTCTTTCAGCATTGGCAGTATAAAAGCAAAATGGGGAGTGCAACAAAATGCCGCCTGCTTACTTTTGTTTAACAAGGTACCAGCATGCCTTTTTCGAGGTAACGGTGGGCGTGAACAAGTGAAAAACATGTAGCTCAGTGTGTGACAGAAATGGAGCCAAGTGGCCCGAGGGCCAAATTCTCTGACAAAAATCGATATTCGCCCGGGTGAGCCGTCCCCCGACACACCTTTGGTTGTGGTAGTTTTTCTTGTGAAACTTTTTACTCGTATTCTGTAACTTGCTGATGTTTGTGGCTTGCACCGAGAAAAGATGCTTGTGGTCAGTTTGCTTGTATGCTGCCTGCTATCAGCTGTTCCTATTCTGAGGTCCACGCCAGTTGGCCTTGCATGTGGCATCATCAACAGCCCCTCCCACAAGTCATCTTCAGCCCCTCCTTTGGCAGAAAGATGTCCCGTTCTTTTCACAGATAAAACATTCTGACAATATGTCAACCCAACAAGGTGAGAAACTGTCCACCTCGCATCAACTCTCCAACCTGACTTTGTGTCCAAATGCTCACATTTGCCAGCCAAACAGCTGGTTGCAGTGTAAAAAGGACTATTGTCTACAGGGTGATGTGAGTGAAGCAGCAGAGGTGCTCCATATGTGTTTACACAGTGGGAGTTCAGGCCAGTAGTAAGCAGTAAGTCACCCATGTGTTGGCAGCACTTAAATCTAGCACACAGTCATCGTACACAGCAGTGTGTAGAGAGTTGTGTATAGAGAGGAATGACACATGAATCTAGTCAGAGCTGGAACTTCCGATAGAGGAGTGGAAAAGATTACATGTTGGCCTTTTTTTGTACCAGTCCAATTCAAACTTCTTCTTGAACCTTCTTGGCTGGCTTTAGATTTTATATACATTCTTTCATACCCAAATGAGAGGTTTCGTGATCTGATTCTGTTGACTGCCCCTTTTATTCTCTCCACATCAGACAAATCTTGATTCTTGAATGAGCCTTCATTCACACGTGCTGCTCAAAAGCACTCCTACTGCTTGTTTTAGTTTACAACCAATAAAGTTATTCTTATCATAAAATATAGCAAACAACTTTAACGTCTTTTACCCACTGTCTCAGTCATGTCAGTGACTCGTGTATATTGTGGGAGGTGCCTATAGTTGCGGTGTGAAACTGTGACGCCACAGTGGAATGCCAGCAGCCACTGCTCATTTTTCTCACACGCTCAGCTGACATCTTACCTCACATCCTTCTGGGTCTTATTTTTTGTTATTCTGTGAGAGAAGAAAGAGTGGGCAAGAGATGGGCAGCATAAAAAAAAGAAAAGAATCATTGTTTTTGGTGGAGTGTTCCACGCGAAGCTCTTTGTCCTTCTGTGTGTGTCTGTGTGTCATTGGGTCATTCACTTCCTGCCAGATCATAGAGTCAGCCGGTGTTGTTTCACCACTGACTAGTTGCTCTGTTTATACAGTCTATATATATATATATATATATCTGAGTGTGAGTGCGAGTGTCACTCTTGGCAGGTCCATTAAGAGGGAAATTTACTGTCTGTAGCACAGACTAAGGGCTTAACACTCAAGGCTTTCACACATCACTAAGTGAGATCATAAAAGCTACAACAACTCGCCATATAAAGGCAAAATATTTCTTTTCTCTCTCGCCTAATTGGCACTCTAGAACCACAATTGCTCCTCCTTCGCCTCTTTCTCAGCTAAGTGGCGCTTTTTTGAGATTTCTTTTTTTTAAGTTTGGCAAACACACACAAGGAGTTGAGAGGCAGGAGAGTGAGCAATTCCTTTGTTTAATTTGCTTTTAAAAGTTAAAATAGCAACAAAAAACAACAAAGCAAGACAGAGTACAACTCTGCCAGTTTACAGTCTTGTCATGTCGTGATATTCCTTAAGTGGATAACTAAACATGGACTCATAATTCTGTCTTGGATTTAATTAACCTTGAACTTTTGTTCAAAGATCAATTAGCTAAGTGATATTTCCGTGTGTATGTGGTGGTCTTAGTTCACAGGAAGCTCATTTTCCTTGCCTGGATAATCAGGGGTTAAGTGGGATAAGGTTACTAAGTTCAGTGGGGATGAGTGGTAGCTTCATGGTTTAAAAAATGGCTGGTTTAAGGGGCTTGTTAGTTGGTAATGCCACTTCCTGCACACAATGTGTAGTAAAGAAAAAGGCTGTCCTTACACTCCACTGTGCTGCTGTGCGCTGTTGTCTTCCCATCATCCAGAGTAAGCAGCTAAAGTGCCAAGTTAAGCCCGCGAAAAAGAGACGAGCCCCAGTCTTATCAGTGGAATGCTGCACATCGTCACAGAGGATCTCCTCTGCTGGGAGGAAGCTCCGTAATCTCAAAGACTCCGTCTCCTTTCATTGTCCCCAGAGACCTCTCTCTCTTCTATCTCTCTTTCAGATGTTTACCTTTTCCTTCCCTGTCACCCTAATTTTCTCGCTCTCTCTCTCTCTCTGGCTCTCTGGCTCTCTCTCGCTCTTTTTTCACTGTACAAATTTACAAATTGAGACGACAATCTCCATGTCTGGCTAATGTTTGCTGGGGGTCTTTTGCTTAACTAGTTGAAAGAGCAGCTCAGGAGTTAACCGGACAGATTTAAACCAGACGCAGCTCGTGATGGAGGATAATGATGATGCTGGCCTTTGTGGTCTCTGCAGTTTTGCATGCCGTGGCATTTTACAGACTTGCATGTTTTTGGGACTGTGGTCAGCTCGCCTGGCAAAGACACAAGCTCATGAGTCTCAAGTTACTGTGTTTTTCCCTCTACTTCTCTATTGTGACCCAGATGATTCCAGCGTCAGCTTTGTAAAGATAGTTTAGTCGTTGCACATTTCTTTTTGTTCATCGTCTTACCTTTTTTGTCTTGGTCATATTGTTGAAGAAGACTTATTTTTCTAAATATATCTAACGAGACAGCAGTTCATCATGGATGCAACAAAACAAAAGATTGATCATGGTGAATCTCTTTTTATGTTGTTTGAATACTGGACAACAAACCAGTTACAAGCAGCCTTTTGTGGTTTCTTGCGGCTTCTCCAAGTTAAAGTACCAGTTCAGGTAAATCCTGTATGATTATACCTTGATCAACGTAAGTTCCCATGATTAGACAGAGGAAGATGCAAAGCTTTTTTTTCCAGTGTTGCATAACCAGAAACTGAAATGATGCATCTATTTTCCAATTTAATCCACAAATCTGCTCAACGCTTTGTTGTATGTATTTGATGACATCTCTTAGGAACATTCATAGAAATAAGTTTTTCATTGTACACAAAAACAATGTTATGGTTGCCTCCTTTCCAGCGAACTTCTTTCCTTGAGCAAATTTCTGTCATTTCATGAATGAACACCCCCTGATCAAATGACAGCAGTGATAAACTCAAGACCTCATTGCTTACAGGACTTTGACCCTGGATCAGTTTACCAAAGCAGTGTTCTGTGTCCTTCCATGCAGCGATTTGAACCAGGTTTCTTTTTCAACAAAGGGGAACTTACAGTTTAAGCAGCATACATTACTCATGCCAAACTGTGCAACAAAATCCTTCACGAGACTAAACTTTACTCAGCCGCTATCTGTGCGACTCATGTTCAACCACACGTCACTGTTCAGCATTAAGTCTTGAGACAGACAGCGTTGGCCTAGATTCTATTTCTTTTGGCTGCGATCCAGTGGGCTATTTCTCTGAATCAGTCATGACCTTCGTGCTGCTTCAGTTTGTTGTAGATGACTCAGTAATGATGGTGAGGCTTTCTCCTCACCGTTCATGATCTGGAGCTGTCATCATGCTGTTCTGGCAGAGTCACCACAAAAGAGGAGAGTGCCGGTAGTTTGGGTGCGGGTTAAAGCGAGCAAAGCGGTACATTGTACTCTGTACATTGGTTTGAATGCTAATTACAGAGGGGTGGTGTCTCTACTGGATGTCACACTCGCGCTACCTTACTACCGAGCGGGCTGCAGTGTGGAAAACTTTGATGTTTTCAGCTGTTTGTTGCAGGTTGGAGAAGAATAAGTTGAGTTGAAATTCATGGATCTGTGTTGAGGGTTTAGTTTTTATTTTGAGTAAGGGGCACATCACACTATGTCCGACAATATTCAATTCAATCACTGTGAATTTATTCAGCTTAATATTAAATCCAAAATGGGTAGAATTGTTACCAAGTACTTTCTTTCAATTTGAAGATTGCTGGTGAGGTCAAACTCGGAAATTACAGCACTGAGCAGTGCAGTGAGTCATCGATGTTCATGAGGATATGTCAATAATAATCATGAGTTTTAAGAACAAAATGGGAATCGGTTAAAACAGAAAGATGTTCCTGTTTCGTGGTAAACCTTCACAAGAGACTGAAAAATTGTTATTTTAAAGAAATGTTGTGAAGAACAAGCAGAATGGAGCAGTGCAGGGAACTGTTACTACTTCTTACTTATAAATGAGTGCTGCTTCTGTGAGGCTCAAAAAATGTGTTGTGATCCTGCCAGGCAGAAAGATGAAAGTTTGAAATGGATTGTGAGATATGTTGCACTGTGCAGTTACCGTACATGGTCCAACATAACTCTAGCTTTATACCCCAGGGTCACATAAAAAGCGTCATGCATCGAGCTCTCTGCATGTGGGAAGCCATAAGAGGCAGCATACATCAGTTTCTTACTGGTTCTCAAAACTATGAAAAAGGAGGATTCTTTGCATTCTCTCTTTGTTTATACATGCGATGTTTACGTTTTACTGAAGAACTTTGACTTTGTTTTGTATAAATTCTGTTGTTTTGTGTTGGACAGTTATCTAACTCAGTACTTACAGATGTTGCTCCATACCTAAGTGTCAATAAATGTCTAAAATTTTAATCAAAAATTAATTGCCACTCCTGTTCATGTGACATCAATGCACTTTGATGTGTGGTCCTCAGGTGCTGTGTGGTGAGAGAGAGAACCTGTGGGTGCGGCATGCTGAGGCCAGTTCCCCTGGCTCAGGATGAGTGTCAGAGATGGCGCTGCCACAATGGCAACGAACGCAGGTGGAGGAGGGGGCGGTGGGCTCACTAGTCCTAACGACCACGATGGACGCTCATACCTGCTTCAAATCTACCCCCGGTTAGCTGTCCAGCTCACCTCTACCTCTACCTGCTGCAGCCTGAGGTAAGATTTCAAACAGTAAAGGTGCTTTGTGTCCATTCAGCAAAAATATATATTTCAGATGACTCAGACATGTATAATTGTGGGTTAATTGGGTTTAGGTCAACAGAAACATTTATCACTTTCTGTTAATGGGTATTTTCTCACTTTTCAGAGTGCATAAGGATGCAACAGCAGCCTCGGTTATCTCCGATGCTGCTACGGCGCTGGGGCTGGACCCCGGTCGCATGTACGTACTTGCGGAGGTGAAGGAGAGTGGTGGAGAAGAATGGGTACTGGAGGCTGGAGACTTGCCGGTGCAAAGGTTTCTGCTGTGGCCGCGGAAAGCCCAGGAGCAACACCCCCAGAGCCTTGGCTTCTACTTCCTACTGCAGGTAGAGTTGACGGCATCCTCATTTCATAGTCTGGTTCAGAGAGGAAGAGAGCGAGGACCTTTAACTATTGCTTTGCGCTTCCTTCTGTTCTCTCTTCCTCTTTTTTGAAAACATCCCACGAGTAAACACTGGAAGTGACGTTGCACATGAATAGTTAAAGGTTTAAGAATTAATAAAGGTGAATTATCCACAAGGTATCCTTTCCAAGCCTCACTTATTCAAAAAAGTGTCATATTTTTCTTTCTTTCTTTGATCTTAGGAGAGAAACCACGATGGTTCCATTCACTATGTTCATCTCCCACCCTTGTCCAAGGACCAAGAGGCACAGTGCTTAGCTGCGAGAGGCTTCCTTCCACCTCCCCAGGATGATTTTGCAGACCTCTGCAACCTCCCTCTCCTGAACGAGGACAGCATATTAAACAATCTGCGCACACGTTTTTATAAGAAGAAGATCTACACCTATGCAGGCAGCATCCTCATCGCCATCAATCCCTTTAAGTTTTTGCCAATCTACAACCCCAAATACGTCAAGATGTACGAGAACCACCAGCTGGGCAAACTGGAGCCTCATATTTTTGCTATTGCAGATGTAGCCTACTATGCTATGCTCAGGAAGAGGGTTAATCAGTGCATCGTCATCTCTGGGGAGAGTGGCTCAGGCAAGACCCAGAGTACCAACTTCCTGATCCATTGTCTGACTGCACTCAGCCAGAAAGGCTACGCCAGTGGGGTCGAGAGGACCATTTTGGGGGCCGGACCAGTCCTGGAGGTAAGATCCTAAAATCTGGGATGCTTTCTATGTTCACCCAACATCCAGGTCATTGAGGCATGGAGACATGTACTAATTTCAAGAACAGAACACTGATGGTAATAAAGAGAAGAGAGCTTAATGCTTTATGATAAAGTTATCAGTTTTTCGACACAAATATATAACATAAGAGGAAAAAAACAGGACTGGACAAATACAAGTTGCATTGGAATCACTTCTCAAGTCAGTTCAGCCTTTTGAAAATCAGCTTTCCAGTCCCAAGCTGCAGCGAGGTGTGAAATGTTTTCTTTCTTTGATTTGAGTTTTATCTGAAAGGGACGGCACACTTTCAAAAGTGACTCATGAGGCTGCCCTGACTTGCAAGTAGAGCAGGTTTGAAGATTATTTCATGAGGTTATATTTCTTCTGTCGCTTTGAATGCTAAAACACACTTTGAAAATATCTGATTTCACGCTGTAACCTTGCAAATGTGTTTTCAAGCTGCTGCGTAGGCAGATCTTATGGGACACATCGTAGTCTGGGTGCAGTGAGAAAAGACCTAAACATTAAAACTATGGTCAGTCCAAAAAGGAGAAATGGAGAAAAGGGAGAGGAAGTAGAATTAACTCTTTCATGGACTGTCTGTGAAATTGTTGTGGGAATCTTGACGAGGTCGGGTTGTTTGCTTAATTTCATTCAGAGCTGTCAGGTGACTGAGCTAAACTTCCTGCTTTTCACTTTCTGTGAAGTTCGATGCTTGTGCTGACTTGTTCCGTAGAGTCTGACCTACAGCTCAGTACACAGTGAAGAATGTCTCCCAACAAGAAACACTGTCAAACACTATTGATTCTTATTACCGGTAGATACATCGTGCCTGTATAATTCAATTACAAGCATTTGATAAATGAGTTTTCCATCATTTAATAAGGCTTCACAGCCATGACCTGAGACAAACGGTTCTGAATTGCACAGCTCCTTTGTTCAGCTGATGAATCAGGCTGGCGCCTTTGTGATACACAGGAAGATGTTGCACTGATCACATGAGGCTCATCAACAGACTCGTGCACTTTGAGCTCGGTGGCAAATGGAATTTAAATATAGTTGTGCATTGAAAAGTACTTGCCCCGTCTGGGCAGGAGTGCAAAGTTTACCATGTGTTTGATCTCGTCACTGACTGAAGGCTTCCCCCCGTCAGGCCACTGAGTGTATTTTCTTTAATAAAGATCAGGAAATATTCAGGTCGTGCTGCACATTACAAATCCCCGTGTTTAGTCCTCAACATGTCCCTCACCAACATGTGTGGAAAGGTAGACATCTGTTAGCTTTTATATTGTTTAACAATAATGGTTACATCATGAGGGGTTACTGCACTGTACTTCTTTTGCCCGAGTTGAATCCTGCAGCTACGTGGCAACACGGAGAGACGACTTCATTTTGTTTACTTTTCATCTCTGTAATGAGAAACCGGATCTCCTCCACTTTCACATGTGGAAAACTTTACCTCTGGTCAGACCTCAAGGAGCGCTGTTGTGAAATCATTTTCGAAATTAACAACACTCCTGCTTGCATACTGTCTGTTTCTTCTACCTGAAGCTGCATAATCATTATCAGCTGCCTTCCCCCCAAACAATCATCTGAAGTCTCTGTGAGGGGAAAAAGAGTTTTCGCTCTCCATGGTGTGGGGAACTAATTATCCTCACTCCTGATGTGGAAGCAAATCTCTACATATTTTCTAGTTTTATTTCACAGCAATGCGGCTAAAAATAGACCTTTAGCCTGAAAAGCTGTATGTGGAATATGGTTTATTCAAAGTCCAAAATGGTGGTGAAATGTGAAAACTCCCTGAGTTCACTGAAGCATTCAGTGCTTGGGAGCAGAACCAAATGTTTGACAGCACTCTAATATAGGTTGTCAGAGTTGAAGCCTAATGGCAACATTACTGGGTGGGCATCATGTATGCATTTATTAGACCATCTGACATTGCACAGACCATCTGACTCGGTACCCGAGCTTTTTATTCACAGAACTGCTGCAGCTTTCAGATGTGTTTGAACACACGCCATGTCGGTCCCTCGATATGTGTCAGTCTGTCAGCATGTTTGGTTCCGGACAGAGGTTTGCAGAAACAAGAGAGAGCCAGTGAAGTGATGTTTTTTTTCCTCCTCCATCAGCAAACTTCTGGCCCCTTTGGCAGACTTGCTGCCACTCTGACATTTCGTCCCAGAATGCACTTCATGTGTGTTATGGTGGGTCCAGAGCTGTGGTTGCAAGGCTAGACAAAGAGACGGGTTTAGCCTCTGCTGGCCTGGTCAGTGGAGGAAGTGAATTGCATCTGGGAGCAGTCATGCAATCGTCCTCGCTATTGAACAGCTGCACATTTCCTTGTGGCCTTATTATTGCATGAAAACATGCATTTTACTCAGACAATTTAAACCATTTGTTGACGCTGTTCTCTTTAAAGCTTTCCTCAAGATT
>JASSRZ010000055.1:9953816-9965226 GCA_032164315.1 Malacoctenus gilli | reverse complement strand
GCATGAAAACATGCATTTTACTCAGACAATTTAAACCATTTGTTGACGCTGTTCTCTTTAAAGCTTTCCTCAAGATTATATGCACAGGAATGGCTGTAATTAGAGTATGTGAAAAGATTTTATTTGAACGGACTCACCAACTTTGCCGACACAATCTTAAAGCGGCTGCTATGGAAAACATGTAGCTTCACAGATGAAGCTTTAACTTATTCTTCCTCTGACTCGTATATGAAGTACCAAACACTTTTTAAACGTTTCTCCTTCACAATCTTTTCTTTTGTTGTTTTTTCTCGAAGAGATTGTGTTCAATTTTTTTTTTGCCTGTTCTTAATCAGATGACTGTGGTGGAAAATGTCTGTGAGTGCATGTGTGCGTCCTCAAGCTATAGGGGAGGTCTTCAGGCCTGGGTCACATTTTGAGGAGATGAGATCATCATTTGTGGTGCTGGATTCTGGCTCTTAGTGCTGTGTGGCTGGCAGCCTGAATAGCCCCAACCTGAAACCTTGTGAGAACTCTGCTGTCCTACTTTAGCGGATTGTGCCGGCCTTTTCTTCTATTTGTCGAATTGCCTTTTTCAAAAAGTGTCTTCTTTGTTTGGAGAACTGTGAGGGTAAAAGGTTGGCTGTCCTTAATACCCTCCACAGTTTGAACAAATAATGAGTCTACCTGCAGACAGTTCATTTACTCCTGCGAACTGGTTCAACTGGTTGTTCGCTGTACCGTCAGTCTTTTGGTGTCTCTGTTTTCTGCTGCCAGACTTTGAAGCCTTTTTTTTCTCCCTAAAGTCAGAAGGTCCCACCTCTTTTTCAGCACGCTGCCTTGTACACAACATCGCACGTCAAATACACTGTTTGTGTCTGTCTACTTACGCGTTTAAACAACGCGTCTAGAAGTCCCGGCCAAAATGTTTTATGGCTTTAACACGAGACCACCGTGCTGAAATGGTGGATACGTGCCTCATTTGACTTGAACATGGACAAGATTGTTTGAGAGGATTTTAGTGATGCCACTCCATTAACGTGTCTGAAAGAGAGAAACCTGTGAAACACGACTCTCCCTAACCCCAGTTTGTTTACATGTTTGTTGAGTGAACATGCTATGTTATTACTTGGTGGATGTACGTAGAGCAAAACCTTTACTGATACCATTATGTGTTTACGGAAAGCTTCTTCAGATCGAACATGGTTTGTCTTCGGGTGGATGGCGCCTCATTGATTAGAGACTGAAATCATGTTGATTGGTTCAAGTCCATTGTAACTATTTTCTGAGTAGCTTATGTTTCAACATCAGAAAGAACTGTATCAACAGCTAAGCAGCTTGCTGGGGATAAGCTCTTGTTTTAGTTGTTTGCGTCCTTGTAAATGTACTTCAAATTCAACTTTTACATAAGTAAGTCTCTAACCCGGATACAAATGGTGTTAACACAGTCATTTGTTCTATATGACATAAATGTAGTTTAAATGCAAAGAAGATAGTCACAGTTGTAGTGGACATAATATACTAAGTGTGTGTCCTTCATCTGTGACCACATAATCTTAAACTGGTTTTCAGATGTTTTTGGCAGAAGAGGTCATAGTTGCATAAAACAATTCCTCTGCAAAACTCTCTTGGACCTTTTTTAAATGCTTCAATTGTCCAGTTGGTAAGATTACATAAAATCTGGTGACGAATGCCCAAAGTCCGCCTCCCCTGTGCCACTTCATCTCACAGCTGCCTCACACAGGAAGCTCCTATCATCCGGAACCCTTGAACAGGAAGCAGCTACGACACGGGAAGTAGCGGTGGTAGTTCCCTGTACTGTTAGCTCTAAGCCTCACGGGGTGTGGATACACCAAAGTATTGTATTGTTGTTCAGGAAGCACAGAGGAGTAGCTGGCCATTCTTGCCTGCTAATCCATTGTTTATCTCTTGCTTATGGGTAGTTATTCTGGCTGGGTGGCATTGTGTGTGAGTCTGGGAAAAGCTGACATTACTGTGTTTAAGTCAGTGTCATGCCCATGAGTCAGTCATCTGATAAACGTACAGACACACACTCTCACTGTAGATCTTTGTGCTATTGTTTGGGGTTTTTTTGGCTTTTTTTTTCAGGCAGCTTGCATGTAGCAGCAGGCTGCAGGCCACTTCAGGGTCTATTTGTGGTACTCTGACCACACCACATGCAGGGGTTTGATGTGGTACCCTCTGAGACATGGGTGGAGCAGCCTGAAATGCCTCCAATCTGCTTCAACACCAAACCACAAGAAGAGCAGAACTAGTACTTGAAAATCTTCTCCTAATTATTCGTCTTTTACCTCTTTGACGTGTGGTGTCCTTCTGTTTCTACTTAAACCAGCTCAGTCTTCTCAGTCTGCTTTCTGACGCATTATTTAAAAGACCACTTTGGATTTTAGGAGCAGCTCTAACACACTTATTTTTATCGTCCAAATTTTTTTCCGAAATTGCAAATCAATTTTTACAGCATGAAAATAGCTTTCAGACTTGATGTGAATGCATTTTTATGGTGCCTTTTTTTTTTTTTTTTTTTTTTAGAAATCATGTGACTGAGATCCAGTTTGATCTTCAGTAGAACAGGATACCGAAAAATTAAATTTTGTTTGATGCAGCTCAAAGGAGGAAGGCACGCAAACATTGCAAATAATCATGAAGGAAAATAATGTCTCTGGTTATTCTGGATCAAGAAGTTAAAAGTAATCCTCTAAAAAAGTACGTAAGCTCTACAAATCGAAATAGTTTTTCCATATTAGAAAGCAGTCCCCGTTTTTATGCACAAGTTGGCTGTGTGTTTTCATGACCACAGTTAAGTCGACATCATCTCCGCATAACATCTTTCACTTTACTACCTTTTTTGGTAAAAACTTCGAAAAATATATTTCACTTCTTCAATTTTGCACAATCCACACTGCCGTCATGAACTACAGGAGTGAGTTATCAGTTCTCGTCAGTGATGTTCAGACTAAACAGGCTCCAGAGATCAAAATGGCTTAAATTCTTGCACTAGATAAATGACGAAAGTTACATTTTCTGCTGTAGTCCTGCCTGAGTTAGCTTCTACAGCAGCTGATTTTCTCACTTTTTTTCATTTTGGTAAATTTTGGAGAAAGTAGGTCAAAGTTGTTGTCATTGTTGACTCTGATTGTGAAAGGAGAAAAATAATCCTAGAGATAATTTCAGGCTTGTTTAGTGCATGTAACGGTCCAATGTGTCAATAGAGAAAGTCGGGTTGTAACGGTCCACAAGGGATCCCAAAGGGAGGAGGAGGTTTCTGAACTTGAATAAAGCAATGCTCTTGAGGGCGTTCTCCCATCTGAGTGAGATTGATGCAGTTTTAGGGTCTTCAAAGAATAATTTCTTTGTTATCAGTTTGGATGTCTTAAGCTTGAGGGGTTTGAGTGTCGTTGAAGGGATTTATTGGCTGCTCGAAGCAAATCCAATCATAGAGGAGGAACTGTGTAGAGATGTGGTTGTGCTCAGTCACTGCCAACAACATGTGATCTCACCAAAGCATTTTTCACATTCAGAACAATAAACAGTGATTATTTTGTCACCAAGTTGCATTTGTGTTTTGCCTCAGCGTTGCAGCTACCAGTGATTACGTACTTTATTACGCTGCTGCTTGTTTCTCCAGTTCAACTTGTAATTAAGGGGTATATAAACCGAAGTCAGGCTTGAATAGCACGATTGATGTATGTCGCTGTGGGTTTGAAGGTTCTGCTGCGGAGAGGATAAACTTGTCCTCTGGAGGTTAGATTAGTTTTTGCATGAGGGACTGCCGTCGTCAGCTGTTGATGTGGGAACTGCCTTTGTGGCAGTTGGACTATTCAGCCCTTTGTGGGTGTATCCAAGCTGCAGTGAAGTGTCAGTGTCACGGCCTTGGCACTGCCTGTGGAAACATTCAACTGGAGCTCCTTTCAGCTGCTTTTGTGACTATTAGGACCCAAGACCAGTCATTTTTTTCTTACCAATTCCAACAAGATTTTCACTTTTTTTTGTTTTTCTGTGACGAGATTTGTTCAAATGCAAAACATATGGACAAAAAACAACTTTCAGACAGAGAAAATGCTTTTTAAGAAACTGTAATAATTGCTCCAGTAAACATCCGATCTTCCAAAATAATCATACTTGAGCTTATCGCTGTTTAAGATTTTCTTCTTCTTGCTCAATGATGAACCTGATGTTCAAGGTGTTTTCCAAATGGTGTAACTCATCGTTTGTGCATGTCTGTCCCCCACACGCTTGTTGAAACAAATAGCTCATAAACTGCACTAAAGAGACACAACCCTTGTTTGGCTCCTATTGAGAAGTTTGTGCGTCTGTGTGAGTTGCTAAATGAGGATGTGAGACTTCAGTGCTGTTGGTCTGTTAAAGTGGAAATCTACTGGTAGGAGACGGCTAAAGCAACTGACTCGCCACGGTGAGGACGACTCCTTTAATGAGATTGTCACCGAATAGCTACAAAGCAGCATGCACAAATGTGCACACTTCAACCTGCAAAATTCCCTTTACTTTCCTGCTGTTTTTTCACTCCTTTGTCCTTTTTGTATTTTTTTCTTTTGAGAATGCTTGAAAAAGCGAGCCCTGTTTTGTAAGAATGCAGCTTCGACCACGTTGTTCTGTGGACACGATTTGGCAAGCTCTTGGTCTTTTTCCTCATGCCTGCTGAGCCTTCCAACCAATCAGACGGTGCGCTGATGGGCATGTTTGAATACGAATCATTGTGTGACATGTTTAGAATTCCCTCCATGATGTCGATGCCTGACTGATTTCTGACGGGTTCGTACTGTTGGCTGCATATTTTGGGCCAAGGGCTGATGCATTGCATGCAGCAAGACATTGAAACACATTTCCTGACTCTTTAAAAAAAAAAAAGGCAGAAGTAAAGTAAATATACTTCGCAAATTCAAATGTATTCACAGACCAAAGACGTGTGGCATTTTTATGTAGCGTGCACATACACTGGTGGAGACAGCCTGATAAGTAGGTGGGACAGGGTTTTGTCTGAGCAAGTCGAGACTAAAGATAACTCGGGTCACTGACAGTTTGTTTCATCATCCATAAACAAGAAACAGATCTTGGCTCTTTCGTCCCTGAAGTCTGGGAACTATTTGGAATTAACGTTTTGCTCCAAAGTCATTTGGCCAGCACATAAATAAATATTTCTGCAAAATTCTATTGATACAAAATGGGTGGAAAAAAGAGGTACAAGAAAGAGGGAAAGTGAATTGAAAGGCCGACAGAAAGAAAATAGGTCACCAGTTCATCCTCAGGAATCTCAATCAGGTGCGTGTGTGCCTGCGCGCCCCTCCTCACTCTAATCAACCCTAACACCACTGTATCGAATTCAGCCTGCAACTGCTTTGGAAAATACAATGTGGCTCCTATTTAACATGCACTGAGTCAACTTCCCCTGTGGTGGCCTTTTGTCGAGTGTGAGTATGTGTGTTGGTAACCATGTGAACATGCGCATCATGTAGAAGAAAAAGGGTGCTATTCTGTTACCGTATCAATGCAGTAAACGAGGCCCCCTCAGTGAAGCCTGGCGGCTGCGTATGCTGCACCACTGCCTGGGTTAGAATGAGCCTCCAGCCTGGAGGGAGACTGCGGTCCTCAGTGTTGCTGTCTTGGCTGCCCTACTGGTACACACAAGGGCTGTCCCAACCTCATTTATCATCACTGACCTATGAGCTCTGGCTCACTCTCACTCCCCCTTTGTTACTCGCACAGAAACAAACGCGGGGAATGAGGGATAAGGTAGAGGGTAGAGAAGGAAGGAGATGGATGAGGAGAGAGTGACAGGAGGGTGAGAGTAGGCAACGAGTTGCAGATGTTCACCCTCTACTTGTGTCTTCCAGCCCCTCGCCCACCCCTCCTCCTGCAGTTTCAGCTGCTTTGTGAAAACAAGATTTAACCCCTGGACTTTTCAGTCTCTTTCTTGTCATGAGCCCCTTTCACACAGGCCATTCTGTCCCTGGAATATTGCACCTGGAGATTCTAACAGCCAAGAGACAACAGACGGTTATTTATTCACAACAGCTGAGAGAAGCACTCGTGAGTGTGGCTGCTAACTGGGAAAATGGAGCCGTGCCCGAGCTCCAGTAGCAGACGACAGAATCAATGAAAACCTCACTGAAACGTGAAAGCCTATTTCATACATCACGATGAAGCCGCCTGGCATCTTTACACGTCACTCCCCATTGTGTCGCCTCTTCACCTGCGGCAGGCCGGCTTGCTCTGTAAAAGCACAAAACGGCGCCGCCTTAGCTGGCCGGAGTGAATGGTTTTCTGGTCACCCAATGGCGCTAATACGAGGCGGTTCTGTAACATTAAGCTTCTGTTTGACAGGGGCCCTGTAGGTGTTGTTGACTTCGGGAAGAGGTGCATTTTTGAAAGGAAACTCCATTATAGATTATGTTGTGGCAAACTGAAGCACCACCATATATGGTTGGAAATTCGACACTGTTGACAGTTTGGCTTCAAAACAGCAACAAAGAGCTGCAGGAGCATATGAGTGTTTTAGGGGTTCTGGTGGATTTTCTATCATCGTATTTTTCAGCGCATAAAATCACACTGGGCTGCATGCTTTATGTATTTTCTTTATGTGCACGAGTCTCTCCCTTTGTATGTTGTTCTGCTTTTTCTCCAGTAATAGCTTTTTAACATCATGACATTTCTCACCGTATTTATTGCACAAAAACATTCGGATACATTCAGCTTAAAATGTTGATGTTACAATAAACGTCGAGGAAATGTTGGTTTTATGTTCTTAAAAAATTAACCATTTGTTTCTGTCTCCTTCTCTCATCGATCAGGCTTTTGGGAACGCCAAGACGGCCCACAACAACAACTCCAGTCGCTTCGGTAAATTCATCCAGGTGAATTATCTGGAGAGTGGAGTCGTCCGGGGGTGAGTAACACAAACAAGAAGATTCATACAAATGTGTATAAATGATTGTCACACAGACAAACAGACAATAGGTAGACACACCCACGATAAAGAGTCTCTGTTCTATATCCTTTTCACCAGTATCTTTCTGTAACCCAATGTTGTACTTTACCACAGTGAAGCATCGACCTCTTTGTTCTTTATAATGACTCGTCATGTGATTCTGTTTCTGTGCGTCGTGTATGGGACTGAAACTTTCAACGAGCTGCGTGTTCTTCCTTTTTCTCGGTAGTCAGACTCTGATTAGGAGCTGCATCAAAGTCTGGTCAGCTGTGTCACTTCCTCTTCAGAAGAGAGGAAGAGCTTCAGAGTGCAAGCTCTTTAAAAAGACATGTCCAAAAGGCAACAACTGCACTGAAGCAAAGTTCCATGTTCAGACTGAAAATGGGCAGGATCATATTTCTATTGCTAGTGTATTTTCTAAATTGTTTTGGCTTTAAAATAAACCGTCATTTGAAACCTGTAAGTGCCTGTGAGACAGCTGCTGAGCTTCACATTCACAGGACGCCCCCCTGTCTGATTATCCCCCAATGCCAGCATGTCTCATCATGTTCCAATGTATTACTTCCCCTAAAAATGGTCTATAATTCAGTCCAGAGTGAATTTTAATGGCTTGAAGCTTTTTTGGTGTTACAAAACGAACACATTTAAACAAGGAAATAGCAAAAAAAAATTGCCAGATTTACCCAAAGCAAACGGCTTCAGATGGATTACTCCACTGCCCACACCGGTGTGGCTTCTGGCCTCTTAACAGTGAAGGACTCAGAGGGCGATCACAGCTCAGCTCTGTTGAACTAACAAAAGCTGCCGGTCTATCTGTATATCTCCAGTGGCAGCCACTCAGACAGTCAATGGAGAAGAATGATGAAGGGGAGACGACTGTGTCTCTCTGTCTCTATCTCAGTCTGTGTGTCTGTTCCCCCTCTGTCTGTGTGTCTGCCCCCCCTCTGTCTGTCTCTTTGATGAAGTCAGCTACAGGAGCTTCCAGGTTCACATTTTCTACGAAGACCTTTCGAATTTTTTCACAGGCTTCATTGCGCTGATTTACAAACACAGCAAAACAAGCACTCTGACAGCAAAAGCCTCTGCCTGCTAGCCTTTCCTGCTACAACTTCTTGCGCACAGTGCTCTCTTAAAGGGCCACACACACAAACGACACAATGACGGGCTTATGATGACTTAATCACTTGTTCCTTGTACCACTCCCCACTCATCCTGCAAATTTGACTCAATCTGCTCACAGACAGATGAACAAACCTTTGCTCCCAAAACAAAACCTCCTGGTGGAAGTGAAGTACATTCAAATCTAGATTGACCATATGCTTGATCACATTAATTTCGTACGGCTTGAAAAACTCTTCACTGATCAACTGAGATTCACTACATAATGACAATATAATAATAAGCAGTAAAAATATGTTTTTTATATTGTTACTTATTGTCTGTAATCCTCGTGGTAGTTTTATTGGATTGAGAAATCTGTGTTTCTCATTGCAAAGCTCTATTCTTAGTGTGTCATGTGGACTGGCGTCAGTGTTGTTTTTGCTGGGCGATAGAAAAAAAAAAACAAGTCTGACTTATAAACTCTGATTTAGACAACTTTATGGCCTTGGCCTGTTGCAGCGGGTAAAATCGCTGCTTTTAAAACTGCATATCTCAGAACGTGGGTGGAAGCTTACCTTCACTTTTTGCTGCAGCCCCCGTTGTAGACTCGCTGTCTCCTGTCTTATTCCTTTATTCAGCAAAATAAATGATTGGTGACATGTTTGTTTAATGAATGTTTTTATGAAGTGCGTGATGTGCTGTGACATCTTGAAAACATATCGGAGCGCTTTTTTCCACCCAGTCTTTTATTGTCCTGACCATCTGCCCCCATTTCTGCACTCACTCCTCCTCTCATTCATCATTACCAGCCTACATTCACAGATGACTTAAAAACACACATACACAGACTGAATTGAGTGACCTTTGGTGTGAAGTGATTCATTGTTGTTGTTTTCCTTTTCTTTTCTTCTGTTTCACGTCACTCCCCCCGGTCACTGTCTATCCATCTCCAGTGCCGTGGTGGAGAAGTATCTCCTGGAGAAGTCTCGTCTGGTCTCCAGAGAGAAGAACGAGAGGTGAGGAGGGGCGGGAAGGGTCGGGACCCCTCACCCATTCTGACCTCCTTTGGGGCCCTCCGTATAAATGAGGAGTTTTCATTCAGGACAGTCTGGTTGGACATGAGGTTCAACTGATGGCTTTCATTTCAAGGCTTTGGTTTCTTTCTGGTGATGCTGCAACTCATGTTTTCTTACTCACAGTGACATTCACCACTGACTAGACTGCTGGTCTGTTGCTACGCAGGTCACAAGATACAAACAATGGTCTCCTCTTGAAAATTGAGAAATACATTGTGAGAACACTGAATATAAATTATGAATGAAAACAACAGAAGATACACAGTTACCAGAATAAACTATTTTAATAAAAAATAGAATTTAACCTTAATGTGTTTTTTTTGACTAGTCGCAGATAAAATGAAGGTTTCTTTTCATGCGACCTTCTTAAAATCATTGAGATAAAGAAGTGCTTCTTGAAGTTAATCCCTGAAATCTTTGGAAAACACAAACCTGTTTACCTCCAGCAGCTGATCCCTAGTGTAAAAACACAGTGCCGTTGCTGTTTTGAGAAGAGGAGTATTACTCATTCATTAGTTTCCTGTCTAGTATTTCACAGCAGCACTTTGGGAAAATCTGTTTGCTCTCAACTGGCAGCTTCCACCTTCACAAGCCTCCGCCTACTCCCACCCTGCCCACTCCGCTTCACTGCACCATGTGCATGCTGGGAGCCGGCCTGGCTGTGGTCTATCACTGAGTGTTGACTGTGAGTCTTGCCTGTCTAGTCAGGCAGCGGGTTTCCTGTATGATGTTATTGTTTCTCGGTGATGAGTGTGGAAACTCATTATTCTCCTGTGCTTTTCAACAAAGCTGAGTAATCTATTTACCACTCTGCTGATTACATGAGTGGAAACTGATAGCAGCACCATTGAGCGCCAGACATCGTCTTCTTTCTATTAGCTTTTCAAACTGTGTTGACTCCTGATTTGATCACCACAACTACTGTCAACAATACTAAGTGATAACCGCCGGCCGAACAATCGAACAAACAAAGGACGGCAATAAAATTCATTAATCACTGGGTTGTGCTGGAGCTTACTTTGTTTTTTTCTGTGCATCAGAAAACATTTTGATCGCAGTGCGTTAACATTGTTTACTCTTTCAGGAACTACCATGTCTTTTACTACCTGCTTCTGGGTGCTTCAGAGGAGGAAAGGAAGGAGTTCAAACTGCTGCCGCCTGAAGAATACCACTACCTCAAGCAGGTATAATGCTGCTTGCAGTTGCTTGTCCCATCAATCACTGTACAATCCATTCATTTCCAAGTAAAACTGCAAAATTCTAGACCGACCGGTTTAATTCAAGTCCACTCGCTGAAAACCTCTCTTGTTGACTTCAACATCTGTCCTCTTTGATTTGACCTTTAAGGTAACACTGTAATTCAGTTGGATTAGATGTGGTATTCATGAGGGCTGCCAGGCTGCTGAATAAACGGCAGTGTACACTCCCTGCTCAGTGCACACATGTGAGCTGAATGTTAATGAAGCTGTCTTTGTTCTCCCACTTGTTTTTATTCCTCGTTTCTTCACCCCACTCTTTATTCATCGCCTCTCTTCACCCGCTTTTTCTGGTCGAACTGGTGAATTAGCTTGTCCTCTTATTTATTTCTCACTCTGTTTGTTTTTTTTTCTTAGCAAAATTTTAAGATAGAAGATGAGGAAGACTTGCGCCATGACTTTGAAAGGCTACAACAGGCGATGGAGATGGTTGGCTTCCTCCCGGCAACCAAGAAGCAGTGAGTTGGCCAGTAAACATTTGTGTGTAATGTACATTAAGGGGCCTCTTATTTGACAAAGATGTTTTAAATGAGTTGTGCTGCAAAGTCACTTTAAGCTCTCTTTGTTTAGAGGAAAAGGGTTGTTTCATTTGGAACATCGAGTCACATTGCCAGGAATACAAATTACAAAAGAGATATCGACATCTAATGGCCTAATCCAGCAGTTTATTAGTGACAGTGTGCAGCACAAGTCCTATACAACGGCCTCACAAGTCACTGAACATGAACAGATGATCAAAACGAAGAACGGCATAATCGCAGCGTGTTTCATATGACTGCATTGTTTTTTCTCTCTACAATTTGTGTCATTTCTGTTTCCCAGGATCTTCTCAGTGCTTTCCGCCATCTTGTATCTCGGCAACGTGACCTACAGGAGGAAGTCAACGGGCCGTGATGAGGGTTTGGATGTGGGACCACCAGATGTCCTGGCTACCCTCTCTGACCTGCTAAAGGTACCGTGTGTGTGTGTGTGTGTGTGTGTGTGTGTGTGTGTGTGTGTGTGTGTGTGTGTGTGTGTGTGTGTGTCTGTGTCTG
>JASSRZ010000055.1:9916092-9953716 GCA_032164315.1 Malacoctenus gilli | reverse complement strand
GTGTGTGTGTGTGTGTGTGTGTGTGTGTGTGTGTGTGTGTGTGTGTCTGTGTGTCTGTGTGTCTGTGTCTGTGTGTCAAGGTGACTCTATGTCTGGTTAGCTGTGGGTTACCAACAATCTTTCTCTCTCAGGTTAAGGAAGAGCTGCTGGTAGAGGCGCTGACAAAGAGGAAGACAGTGACGGTCAACGACAAGCTGATCCTCCCTTACAGCCACTCTGAGGTACTCTGCGGGATTTAAAATAGAAACTCTTTTCTCAGAATGTATTTTAAAGTCCAGTTTCACTTCAAGTTGTAAAATACTCAACATGCCGGTTTTGACGCTTATTGTTCTGTGTCAAGTTTTCATGAAAACCACCTCTGCTGTTTATGAAGCTCAAAGATTAACAATCTGTTTTTCCCCTGACAGGCTATCACAGCCAGGGACTCCATGGCCAAATCTCTGTACAGTGCGTTGTTTGACTGGATTGTCTTGCGCATCAATCACGCGCTGCTCAACAAGAAAGACATGGAGGAATCTGTTCCTGTAAGACAAGCAGTATGCCTGCACACACCCATCACAGCACAAAAACAATGCAAAAAAACTAGAAAAACACCGTGAGGGGTGAACACACAGCCCAGTCCCCTCCCCCTCAAGGGACAGTTGGTCGCAGCCATGCTTGGGTCATTTTTAACAGTGATTCAAAGCATCGTTGGACATATTAAGCAACTGAAACTGCCCCTGGATGACTTTTTCAGGCCAGACATTGTCATGTAATTCTCCTTTCCTCTTTGTTAAAGTTCATTCGATGCTCATACTTCTGTTTTCCAGTGCTTGTCTATTGGTGTCCTGGACATTTTTGGCTTCGAGGACTTCGAGACCAACAGCTTCGAGCAGTTCTGCATTAACTATGCAAACGAGCAGCTGCAGTATTACTTCAACCATCACATCTTCAATTTGGAGCAGGTGAGCAGGTTATTTCAATCATACTGAATTCAATAAGCGTGAATACTCATGAATAAAACCTGTGTTTATAAAACTTGGCGCCAAATTCTTCTGATGTATTCATTTCTGCATGACGGCAAGAATATAAATTGCATTTAAATGCCCAATACTCAGTTATTGTGTCAAACATATCCGCATATTTGACAGACATCGAAAAGAAACTGCATGGGCTCTGAATATTTAGTTTGACTTCGTTGTGAATAATAAATGATTTTGTCGAGTTTATTACTGTGTTTCGTGTCAGTGCAAAGCAGCTAATTGAACCATTCCTTCATGACTCTTCCAGGAGGAGTACCAAGCAGAGGGAATCACCTGGCACAACATCGACTACACGGACAATGTCGGCTGCATCCATCTCATCAGCAAGAAACCCACAGGCCTTCTGTACCTCCTGGATGAGGAGAGCAAGTGAGAACGGCAGAAGATACTTCATATTTTTTCACGTTGCAGACGGAAACAAAACTTGCTTTTTGTTTCAACTTGTCAATTCATTAAGTTTTCCTTTTTTATTTATCTTTGTACCTTTCCTTCCTGTTTGTTCGCTCCAGCTTCCCACACGCCACAGATGAGACTTTGTTGGCCAAATTCAAGCAACAGCACCAAGGGAACAAATACTTTGTACCCACCCCGGTCATGGAGCCCGCCTTTGTCATTCGACACTTTGCTGGCAGGGTCAAATATCAAATCAAGGTAAAGACAGAAGAGGAAACAATACATAAAAGACTTGAGTCAAATACTGAAAAGATACTGCCGATACTTATACTTTATTTTTGTTTTCATGTGTGTTTTGAAGCCCATGTTCTCATATTTCTGACTCGCATCAGGATTTCCGAGAGAAGAACACAGACCACATGCGACCAGACATCGTGGCTCTGTTGCGGAGCAGCGACAGAGCTTATGTGCGACAGCTCATCGGCATGGACCCGGTGGCCATGTTTCGCTGGGGAATCCTGCGGGCTACAATCAGGGGCATCGCTGCTTTTAATGAGGCTGGGCGCTCCTGGGCAGCCAAAACTGCAGGTACGCCATTGGTGAAGTTTTGTTGTCGTTAAAACACTCTGTACAAAAGATGCTGAGATAAGTACTAAACGCTAAAATGATGATCAGCATTTAAAGCCAGGATGGAGGCCACAGACTTGGAGCTTTAGAAATTCTGACCTTTATTTCCCTCACAAATCATATCTGTTCCGGTTAATTTTGTGTTCTCAGAAGCCGCCTTTTGACGCAAGTGGATGTGGATTAACAAGATTAAATAAAAAAAGAACAGAATTTTTTTTTAAAAAATCACCTGACGCTGAACAAGCTTTTTTTGTTTGTTTTTTCTAGGTGTTGTCCGTCCAGTTTCCAGAACTCCTTTGGGAGAGCTCCAGCGGTCCAATGCTCCTATTGAGAGAATGTATAAGTAAGTATTGTAAATCATTCAGTGTGACTGAATCTTTTCTCACCTCGTTTTTGTTGTCGGGTGGATCTGGTTCATTTCCATTGGATAAAATGTGTCCTTATTGTGACCTGTGGAATTTGTTTCAGTGTGATGCCTTCGATTGTGTTACTGTTTATTATGCTACCACACAGACTGAATCCTGACTTATACTCCGTACAATTATCTTGTACTGCTGGACTCTTAGCACCTCAGTGACTGTGTGCATCCACAAACACTGACAGAAACACATCTCGTGGCGTCCGCCTGACAGATCAGTCTTCCTTCACCTTCGTCACAGTCGCGTATGCTTTTCACCTTTCGGTGACTTCAGTGTGTTCGGTTTTCTCCTCTTCCTCTCTGCAGACGAGCATCTATGCTCGATTTCTACTTTGATCACTCAGAGGAGCGCCCTCTAGAGGCCTTTGAAGACATCTTTGCTAGCTATGAGAGTAAGAAGTAAGTGAATTTGGTGGACAGAGGAAAGAAATGAGGACATGAGGCCAAGCAGGAAGGAAGTGGGTTTTGTTTTGACGACTGACATCGGTTTGTTCCATTATCTGAGTTTGCTCTCACAGTAACAACCAACCAAGCAAGAAATAGAGGACCATTTTCAATAGCAGCTGATGCTTTCCGTTTTACTTCTGTAAATAGTGAGTCTCGTTCATCAGAAGGAGAAGTACGAAGATAAACCTCAGTACAGTAAAGTTGCCCTTTACCTTGCATTCCCCTTCTTCCCTCGCTGTAATCCCAATCTTTTTCTGGAGCTGTAATAATCCCTCTCCTTCCTCACGTTTATTGTTCTTGCTATAGAGCACAGGAAAGTGTTTGTGCGGGCCTTCTCTGATTAGCCACTCGGATTACTTACTTCAGCTGCTGGGCCTTCAAAGCACACACACGATCACTGAAACCCTCATACAAATAGACAAAGACAACTGTGAGAGCCTCCACAGAATGAAACCAAACCATGATGGATATTTTTGGATTGCTGGGCCTTTGAACTCTGAACTGTCTACCTCAGGTTTTCAGATCTAATGTTACGTTTCTTGTAAAAGCTCCTCTGAGTTAAATCTCCCGGCATATTTGTACCAGTGCCAAATGATCCAGTCATTTCCAGATCTGCAGACACTGAGTTGTAGCAGTTGAGTTCACTGCGGCTCGTTTATTAGTGCTTATTCCTTCCGCTGCCTGGCCTCTGTTTTCATAATCAGTCCCGGTAAGTATAGTAAATTACTGCATGGACCAGCCCGAGACATGGAAAAGCCTTCATATTAACCTCACCAGACCCAGTGTCCAGTGTAACACCAGCCCCAATTAAAGGCCTATTTATACACAAAATCCTCACCAGTAACAACTGACAGTCACACGGCCAGTAACAGCCGCAGCATGGGAGCAGACGGCCAAGCACAATAAACGTCGGCTCAACTCTGCATGTAAACTACCACAGTGTGGCAGGCGTATTTGTGTTGAATACAGCTACTACATGCTCCAGATTGTCTTTCTGTGAGTGTGTGTGTGTGTGTGTGTGTGTGTGCAGTGTCTGCGTGTGTCTTTTTTTTCCTCTTCAAAGCAATATGGCAGCATGGTTGGGTGGTGGAGTGTATCTTGTGGTTTCCTCGTACATGACTAACGATGGAAGAGATATTGTGGTTTCACAGAGTTCTCTTGGTGTCAGCCTCCCAGCTTTCCTGCACTGCGTTTTTGTCTCTGGTAACAGTGGTGGTGCATCCACCTCCGAGGTGTCCTCACAGTGGTTTTCAGTCACAGCTGCTTTACCATTTTTTTGGTCTTTTCTTCCCCTTTTTTTGTCCATTTTCCTTCTCCTACTTTCCCTCTTTTCCCTCCCCCAATCATGCCGGTTATGCGTGTGCACGGTGTGATCAGAGACATGCATGCCGAGATCATCAGCTCCATTAAGAACTTGCAGCTGGATGGCGAGGACCCCCGCAAGCTGCTGCAATCCTGGGGTCGCCTCCGCTTCCCCCGACACGTCCTTCAGTGAGTCTGCAGACAGACCCGGCGTCAGAGCTTCCACAGATCAGTCCAGTTTGAAGGGCTCAGGCAGAACATGCTCCTACAAAGTACAGTGGGGAGTTAAGGGTTTTATGGTCAGCAGGATTTTACTCTCAAACCAGTTTAATACATGTATTAAAGTTATACATTACAGTTAAAGTCCACATTTTTTTCCCAAATCAAATTATTCACGTTTTTCATGAGACCAGCTAATAAAATCCTGAAACTCACATCTGCTTCCACATTGTATTGTTAGCTGTACTTTGTTAAAAATGATGCTTTTTCCCCAAAACCCGAGACTGAAAGGCCATGAATATTTATCATACGCTGCATGGATAACAAGTGAGGCTCTCACTGGCATGCAATGTTTGGGGAGTCTGTCTTGGAGGCCCTGCAGCATGTTAAAACAGTCAGCAACTTCTTCAGTCTGACTCTTGAGACTGCACAGAAAACGTGAACATCAGTTTTGAGCCTTTCTACGCAGCCATGAAAGCAAGAGAGCATGTCTGTCTCTGTCTGACAAGTCTTTTCTGGGCTGATTGTTTTTTGAGTTTCATCCCATCGCCTGTGACCCCCCCCCCGCCCCCCCACTTCTCCGTCCTCCCCCGTCACTCATCCACCCCCTTGCCTGTGTGCCATCATTTATCTGTTGCAGGTGCAAGTCGTCATTTCACCACAAACTGACTCCGCATGAAAGAGTCACACGTCCGTACTAACCTGGCTTCACACACTCCATCTGCTTCTCCATCCGATCCTCAACACTCAGGCCGTCATGTTTTTGTCCCTCTTACTCATCCTGCATCTTTTTTTCTGATTCGTTCACAGGAAAAACAAGAGCACCAAGCAAAGGCAACCCATCCCCAAGGTAATCCTGACGGAGTAGTTCTGGGTTCTTATCGCATGAACTGGTGGATGCAGGCTTTTATTTTTTCGTTGATAGAGTAGCATAATGATCCCAAACAGACGTCTGACGTTCTGTGTTTTTGCTGTGCAGAGTCTGTTGGATTCTCGATCACTAAAGTTCATCGTGAGCATGACGTTGCACGATCGCACTACAAAGTCTCTGCTCCACCTGCACAAGAAGAAGAAGCCTCCCAGCATCAGTGCCCAGTTCCAGGTAACACCAGCTTCAGTTGGCAGTATGTGGGGCTCAGGACGTGTCTTGTTCCTGAGCACTGATCGAAACCCCTTTAATGTGTCTCCAGACATCCCTGACCAAGCTGTTGGAGACTTTGAACAGAGCAGAGCCCTTCTTCATCCGCTGCATCCGCTCCAATGCTGAAAAGGTAAAGAACTTCTCTGTGATGCATGTTTTTATTTCATTACAGCTAAATGTAAATTCGTGTAATGCTGATTGACTTGGTTTAAGCGAAAAACGAATTTTGAAGCAAAGTTAATATGTGAGATGTCAACATTTTTCGAAAGGTTGCAACACAAACTAGTAATAAAGATTGAAACAAGTCTGTTTTTTGAACGTACGATCCCAAGGTCATTTCAACTCTGCCTGTCTTGTGTGAGCAGAAGGAGATGAATCTGGATGAAGCCCTGGTTGTTCAGCAGCTGCGATACACAGGAATGCTGGAAACCGTTCGTATCAGGAGGTCAGGCTATGGTGCCAAGTACACATTCCAGGTACTGCAAATCTGCACCTCACTTTGTGACCATTTCAAAGGACATTTGTGGTCAAGTTCTCAGAGTTTGCTGTTGGACCTTGGACATATTTCTCAATTCCGTTTCGAAATATCGAGCTGTAGGTGTTAGAGTGTACCAATACTAAAAAATATGCAAGGACACCCTGACTGAATGCAAATGTATATCATCAATCGGCCTGAACTGGTGATCGTTCACCAGTGCCAGGTGTGCATCCAAGTTACATTTGTGGTGCCTCTCTTGTTCTTGCAGGAGTTCATTGAGCAGTTCAGAGTTTTGTTGCCAAAGAACGCCAGTGCCTCCAAAGAGGAGATCTCAGCGCTGCTGGACAAAAAGTTGGGACTCGATCCAACAACATACCAGATAGGGAAAACCAAGGTGCAGTATTTCTCTCATCTTTCTGCTTTTATTTTATGTACCACTGTTTTCATTCCAGCATCTGACTCTGTGGATTTGAATTTTGCAACCTGGTGGCATTTTTTCAGGTGTTCTTGAAGGAGCTGGAGCGACAGCAGCTGCAGGATGTGCTGCACAAGGATGTGATGCGCAAGATCATCTTCCTGCAGCGCTGGTTCAGAGCTCGGCTGCAGAGAAAAGAGTTTCTAGACATGAGACGGGCGGCCATCATTATCCAAGTAAAGCTGAAAGAAACATTCATTTTTTGCAATTATGGGCTCATCACTAATTTTTTCAGATCTGGTTTTAGAGCAGTGACACCAAACAGTTCCACCGTTCTGTTCACTGTCCTGATCACAGTTTGGTCATTAATCCAGACAATGAAATACAAGTGGGATTGTAACTTTCCTTTCCTGTCTTTCAGCGATCATGGCGTCGGTACTGCAGAGAAGAACGGCAGAGGGCTGCCACAGTGATTCAGGCGGTCTGGAGGGGGCACAGACAGCGATCAGAGTACCACAGACAGAAAAAGGGTGCTACGAAAATACAAGCTCTGGTCAGAGGACACTCAGCTCGCAGAAGGTAAAAACACAAAGACACTTGGTCTTTATCGCCTTCTTTCCAGGACAGGTTAAATGAAGTGTGCAGGACATGTATTACAAGTGTTTTGAGTTCAGAGTCTAAATGTCTTTTTGTGTCTCACAGGTGTCACTCAATTCGTGAGGAAAAACGGAAAAAAGAGGAGGAGGAATTGGAGGCTTGTCGGAGGGCAGAGGAGGAGGAACGGAGGAAGAGGGAAGAGGAGGAAGAAGAGGCGAGGAGAAGAGCTGCCGAAGAAAAACTGAGGCTGGAGGAAGAGGAAGCAAAGAGAAAGGTGGAAGAGGAGGCAGCGAAGCGAAGAGCAGAAGAGGAAGAGGCAGCCAGAGAAGCATTAGAAGAACGGAAAAAGCGAGAGAAAGAGGAGCAAAGACTGGCAAGAGAACCTCAAACGAGAGAGGATCCAGATATAGAATTGGTCACAGAGGAAATGCTGGATGAAAACCTTCCTGTCCAGGAGGTGGAGAAAGAGGAGAAAGGAGGTGGAGAAGCATCTCCTGACAAGGATGAGAAGCTGCTGGAGGATGTAGAGACCAACGGTACTCTGGCTGAGGCTGGACCTCAGCTGGACGGTAAAGGAGAGGAGGAGGATCTGGAGAACCAACCACCGTCTCTGTCCTCGAATGGAGATCCCTCCAATGCGGGCACCCCTCCATGTCCAGGTCAGCTAGTGGACAAGGAGGCCAGCACGACCTCCACTTCTTCGAACGCTGAACAAACGAGAGAACAACCCCTCGGCATCAACAGGGGTCAGACTTCCAGGAGCCAGGAGAAGAGAGAGCAGAGGCGGCGGCGAGGGCTGGAGCACAACCAGAGAGAGACCGAACGAGCCGCCTCTTCCTCCTCATCCTCACCCGTCAGCAAGGAGCAACCGTCCTCCTTCAAGAGCAAAAACCAGGAGACGGCTAAGCTAAAAGAGCGGTCAGACAGCAAGGAGCTGGACCAATACACCTTTGTGGCCTGGAAAATGAAGGAAGACAAAGGGAAGAAAGAGGCCAAAATCTCTCCTCCCCCTGCTGGTCCCGTTCGTCCAACCACATTATCCCTGCAGCCGCCGGAGTTGCTCGCTGAGAGAAATGGCCTCGGCGACGCCGCTGCAGCAGCAGCGGTGAATCTACAACGCCGTTCTGGAGGAATGAAGGAGAAGCCGGAGAAGTGGAGGGGAGGGAGGAGGAACGATGGAGAACAAGCGGAGGGGACCAGCCCTCCCTCAAGTCAAAACAGAGAGGAAAGGATGAAAAGACCACCGCTGTAAGTATCACAGCCAAGAGTATAGGAGCGAACTGAGGATTTTTGGTGTTTCTGTCGATTGGATCTACTCGACAAGAAGCATTGAACCGACTCAACTCAAACACAATATTCTAAAAATATAGTCTAAGAAAAATGAACAGTGTTTCAATGATTTTTCAGTAATCTGTATCTGATCTGAATTTCTCTTTCTTTCTTTGTCCACTGTAGTGAAAAAGCGTCTTCGTCTGTCGATAGTTTGTCTCCAGGTTTTGAAGGGGCTAGTGCCTCATCATCCATTGATGTAAGTACAATAAGTAATTGATTCTTTTAAGTGGTTATGTTTGTCGTGTGAAAATTCTGATTATGTTCCACTTTTTTTGCAGCTGGTTTCTCCATCGGATAGTTTCCACAGAAAGAGACACCCAGACCAGGACTCGGTCCACTCGGTCCCATCGACTCCAGACAGGTACTGCACTTAGTGGAGGGACCTGTCGAATGATTGTTTGCTGACAGGATAAAGTGGCAGGAAGCATTTATTTTAGTATGAAGCACAAAGTAATGTCTAATAAAGCAGCACGAGAACAAAAAAATCAAGGACGTTTTTTGAATGCTTGTGTTTATCGAACAAAGCGACAATCCAGCTTCCTGAGGTGTGTTTGTGTGAACAACCTTTGGGGCTTCTTGTGTGTCTGCTCCACAGGCCTGGAGGTTTCTTCAGCAAGATTTTGAAGAAACGACCCCACAAAGAGGCGCAAACTCCAGACAACGGCGAGCTGACACTCTCTCAGGTCCTCAACGAGAAGGCGACAGCAGGAGAAGGTGAATTCCTCAAGAGGGACAAAACTTCAGCCTGTCCTCTCTTCAACTTTCACGTTTATTGTGTTTGGATATTTTCCTCAACATTTAGCACTTTTAGCGACAGTTATCCCACATGAGGGAAAAATAAATTTGTCCAAACTGAACCAAACTACCTTCATGCCTCGACTGCATGAAATTTGACTTGGTAAGAAAACACAGGTGTATTATCTCTGTTATTCTCAGGCCTTAACTGATCCTGCTGTTTGCTTTCTGAGAAAACAGTGGCCCCATGCAGGCCTGTGCTCAGAGATAACAAAATAACTTTACCTCTGGGTTTGGTTTCATGAGTGGGACCTGTGCATATTTTACATCATGCATTCAATTTGGAAAAAAACGTAGCTCAAACATTCACTTCATCCTTTAATTTTTGTCCAAACTCTTCAGCACCGACGGCTGGCACAGGTTTCGGAAGAAACCCCAGCATTAAAATCAGCCGTGCCACACGCGTGCCAAAGCAGTGGAACGCCTCGCTGGACCGGGAAATCACCAACGCCAACGAGCTGCGCCACCTGGACGAGTTTCTGGGTAACCAGGTGGGCGAGACAATCAAGATACTGAAGCTCTGCAGGAAGTCAGTCGATATGATAATCAACAAAAAGACGGACTCAAAAAATTTGTTTCCATTTGAATGCAGGTGAATGATTTCCGCTCCAGGGGCAAATCGCTGTCAGCCACAGAAGCCATCTTCGTCACAGCCACAATGCAGTTCAGAGACACAATTAAAGCCATGTATTCTCTCCCAGTAAGTCCATGTGCAGTCACTGAATGGTTGCTCTGTGCATGCTGATCAACGTTCCTCCTGACGTCCTCTCTTACTTCTCTCCTGTTCCTGACCAGAAACCCACCATCGGCTACAAAGGCTTGATGACGGGCTACCAGAACAAAGTGATCCACCTGGCGGGCAGCAAACAGAAAGAGGAAGTTCAGCTGGTGGTCAACCTGTTCCAGTCGGTGCTGGACGGCTTCATCCGGGGGGAGATGAAGAAACAGGAGCCTGAACTCGCAAAGGTGAAACATCGTTGCTCTTCATCAGCTAGAAATGGATGAAGACCAATGAACTCGCACAGATTTTTATTCCTGTCTCTCCTAATTTCAGCCTGCCAAAGCTCGAAAGAAGAGGAGGAAAAAGGATAAGAGTGTAAGTGGCTGGAAAGCCTCCTTTTCGTCAGTGTGTTGGATTAATTCTCAGTGTCATAAAGAATTAATGAGGGTTTGAATTGTCTCGTTAGATGGAAAGCCTCCTCGACCACGTTTTCATCAACTATCAAGTCAACATCATGCAGTCATGTGACCAGTGTACCTCTTACATCTGGGGCATGGAGAAAGCATACATGTGCAGCTGTGAGTTTCCTTCTCATAAACACGATGATCTTCATCAATAAATCGTACGAAAGATACAAAGTTTATTTTGTTTTTATCTCCTTTCTCACAGATTGTAAAATGGTGTGCCACAAGAAATGCCTCAACAAAATAGTCACCGACTGCTCCATTTTCTGTGCCAAAAAGGTGTGTTGGTATTTTTAGAGAATGCAGACGTGAACTCATTTCGCTTGATGGATTTGTGTGCTAAGTGATTTTCTGTTTCAGCAGCTTAGAACAAATGTGTTCCCTCCTGAAGCAGCTTCTGCCATTAATCTTTTGGGTTGGCTGGAAGCTTCACATTTATCCACTATAGTCGTAGGATTCGTTCGTTGCAGAATATGGAACAAAAACTAAAGAGAAAAATGTATTTATGGTTCTTGTGAAAATGATCAAAGTCTAAAAAGACACAAATTTAAAGGTGTTGCAGTTCTACTAAAACTTTGAAGGATACTAGAATATTGAAATTTCAGACATCAAAGCACAAAACGGCATGATTATTGGTGGTGAGCTGATTGAGTGAAGGGAGTTCTCACCGTCTGCTACTGTTTGATGAATCAACAGAGCGAAGAAGAGGGCGGTGGGCAGCACTTCGGGGTCCGGGTGGGTCACCTGGTCAGCGATAAGAGCCCAGTGCCCATGGTGCTCGAGATGATGCTGGAGCACGTTGAGATGCACGGCCTGTACACGGAGGGCATCTACCGCAAGTCCGGCTCTGCCAACCGCATTAAAGAGCTGCACCAGCGACTGGAGACAGGTCGGAGACCTCATCGTTGCACCGCCTGTCAACATGCTGATAAACCTCCCAATGAACTGAACTGGTGCAGTGGTTCCTTTGTTGGATTTCATGCTGATTCCAAGCTTTGTGACGTGTTCAGATCCTCACCTGGTGCACCTGGAAGACTACCCCATCCACACAGTGACCGGCCTGGTCAAGCAGTGGCTGAGGGAGCTGCCTGACCCTCTCATGACTTTTACACATTACAGCGACTTCCTGCATGCAGTGGGTGAGGAGGACATTCACCATCTAACATTCAATAGATATAACACGTTATTTATCATATTCTGTTTGTTTTGTTGTTTTTTTAAGCTAAAATTTTATGTTTAAAGCTGAAAAATTAAAATCACTGTAATCAAAATAGTCAAGATTTAGATTTCAGGGGAAAAAAAGTGACATCATATTTGAAATGATCTATTATATTCACCCTAGTCTGTCTTTGATTCTGTTAGAACTCCCAGAGAAGCAGGAGCAGCTTCATGCCGTCTATAAAGAGCTGGAGGAGCTTCCCACAGCAAACTTCAACACGTTGGAGAGGCTGGTTTTCCACCTTGTCAGGTAGGCTTTCTTTCGACAGTACGAATGTGATTTTGTACCTCTTTAAGTATTCATTCACACGCAGCAAATAATTGATTTAATGATGCTACAGATGTGCAGAGCTGAACCTCACAGGTAGAGCCATTTGTGTCCCTGCAGGGTTTGTAAAGAAGAAGATTCGAACCGCATGTCTCCAAACTCGCTGGCCATCGTTTTTGCACCGTGTATTCTTCGCTGCCCAGACAGTGCGGACCCACTGCTAAGCATGAAGGACGTTGCCAAGACAACAACGTAAGGCAAACTAACAGACTGTGTTGTTTGTGTATTTCAGGATCAAGCTCTTGCCTCTGTTTTTTTGAAAGGGGTCGATAAACTTCATTGTGGGGCCGTACTCACAGCGCTTGTTGCCCTGACCCCCTCTGCTGGTCTGCAGGTGTGTAGAAATGATCATCAACGAGCAGATCAGGCGCTACAACGAGAAGATGGAGGAGATCGAGCAGCTGGAGTACGCCGAGACTCTGGCGGTCAACCAGCTGAAATTCAAGAGAAAAAACATGGTGAGGAAAAGAGCCTGCGTCTCTCTGAATCACTCTCAGCTGCACTCGCTCCGGGACACATACGCTCCAAGTTTGAATCGACCGTCCCATGATTCGATGGACGAGTCAGTAACGTGTTTCTGCTTCATTTAAAGCCCAAAATGAGGAGCTGCTGTTGTCAGGTTTTTGTGGTAACATGGCCACTGTTCCTTGTCTCTCTGTAGCACTACCTGCATTTACCTCTCAGGTACTCAGCTCCTTACAAAGGAGTGGTGGTATGTATCAAGTTCTCCTAGTACTAGTACATCTAGTGGTTGTAGTCTGCCTCGGTGTGCCATGTCGAAGCACATGTGCATGGCATGTTAGACTTGGGTGATGCTGGCTGTTGTCTTTTTTTTTTGTTCCCTGTTTTTATTTTGGTTTATTTTCAGTGATCTTTCTGTATTATTCCTCATTACTAACAGGGAGTAGATTGCATGTGGCTGTTAGTTTGGTCCGTCTCCTGCTTGTGAAGAAGGATTCGCTGCGTGTCGTCATTCTTGCTCCCTGTGAAAGAGCAAGATGGTTGTGGGCTGGTGTGTTAATTCCTAACAACCATGACTTAAATGGTTTCATGGCAAAATGATGCGTTTTTGTCTTTGCCAACAAAAGGTTTTCATAAACAGACCATAAAATGCTTATTTAGTGAGTCGCGAGGCCCTTTCGTAGCAATGTTTCTAACCTTGATCAGAGCTTTCACACAACTTTGATTTGGAAAAGTTGGACATGTGAATTTTTGTGTCACTGTATATTTTTTTCTTTCCTTTTGTTTTTTTTAACTTCCAATCACAAAGAGCTGAAAGAGTTCACGTGTAGATGCATGAAAACCTGCAGGCACCATCCACCCTGCTTCCCTTCCCTCAACCTTACTAACAAGTTGTGCTCCAGTTCCAGATCGGGGTTTGACTCAAACGCATCTATGAAAACAGTTTTGGGGGTTTTTTTACGACTGGGATCAACTCCCAGTTGATATCAACTGGGAATTTCAGGGTTCAGCTGCACTCGTGTGACTCCGTTTGTCCTCTGCAGGTTCATGAAAAGGTCAGCTCGGATCTCGGCGTGATCCCTGAGATTGATTCTCTGGACTCGGACGCTGAGGCCGAGAAGAACCTGGTGGAACGCATCAAGTCCATCAAACAGGAGAAGTGAGGATGCCTCAGTGTTTGTGTGGCCAATCATTGAGGCGGATTTTATTCTTCGGGCTTTTTACCTAATAGTCTGTGCTTGTTTTGGGTGTCAGAGCGCCAAGCGAGCAGTTGTTGGACAAATCTGGTGTAAAAACATCCTTATATTGACTCAGTTAAGAGCTGGTTTTGACACAGAATGAAACCTCCGTGCAGGTGTCATCGCTTCCTTGTTTGCTGCTTCTTGTGTCCAGTCTCTGATGTTCTTCTCGTGTCTACAGAGAGGATCTGGCCTGCCGGCTGCCGGAGATGGAGCAGCCCGGCTCGGACCAGGAGAACCTGGACTCTGAAGCCTCGCTGAGCTCCGAGAGTCTTTTGGACGAGCAGCAGCGCTCCTCCGCCCACAGCTCGGAGCTGGAAGGTCAATATCCAGGTTCAGTCCGGAGGTCTCCTTCTTTGTCTTCCTCGCCGTCGCCTGTGGGTTTCTGACCAGAGCGCGGGGCCGCCGGGTTGGGCCCTCCCTGTCTTTTGTGGTACAGGTCTGGACCAGTGATGGTGTTGGGGGGCGGTGACGTCTGCTCTGTAACAAAGCAGGTTGGAGGAACAGCAACCGTGTTTGTGTGTTTGTGTGCATGTAAATGTGGCACAGCAGCATGCGCAAAGTTCATCCAAAGATACCGATTCGGAACCACACAAAACCAAATGTCTGTCTGACTGAAGACGCTCTGTCTGGATAACATGGTTGCATGCTCTTCCATTTCTCTTCACCGTCTCAGGACTGCGGCATCAGTCAGCGAGTTGAACCCGCTGTCCTTTTTCTGTCCCCCTCTCCCGCAGGACGAGGTGGCCCTCAGCTGAAGAGGTACAGACCGCTGTGTCCTCCCAAACCGCCAGATCTGGCGCTGCGACCTAAAGTCCCCGGTGGATGCACCGCTCTACAAAACCTCTCTGCCGGCACCTCCCCAGCGTCCAGCTGCACCTCCTTGACGCCTGAAGCCTCCAGCACCTCCCTCAGGCATCCGCTGCAGCGCCGCAACCCCGTCATTCCAGATACGGTCAAACTCCCCCCAGGCGTCGTCCACCAGCCCACCACATCCAGCCCAGCTTCTAAGCACAACATCAAGAGACGAGAGCAGCCCGGACGCAGGAAGGACAGCACCCAGTCCCTGTACATCGACGGCCCTGAGTGTGAACTGCTGTTGAATTTCTCCTCCTGTCCTCCCTCTGCTTCCTCCTCCTCCTACTCCATCGCCATGGTTACCCCCCCTCCCCAGCAGCCCCACCACAAGACAGACGCCCCCAAGAGCCAGAGACGATTTTCTGACCCAGACATACCGTACATGGACGATGACGTCTGACCAGAACGGCAAACGGTGGAGGAGTGAAAAGAACTCAATTGCAACAACCTCCAAACGGACGAAAGAACAAAAATGAAACTCAGTCCAGAGTTCACACAGATGCTGTGGAGGAGCAAGACGTGGAGCGAAGAAGCTCCGCCTCTGCCGTGACGGAAAACAGAAGCTTCTCTTGTCAGAGGGAAGAAATCAGGACACTTACAAATGTGTCTCAAGTCCTTTGTTGTCCTGAGTGAGAGTTCAAGTCAACTGAACGACATGTTGCCAAGCACCTTTTTCTATTGTTTTAATATATTGTGGCTTCTGTCAGTGACTTCAGTTGGGCCACATGTTGCGTTTTCTGGAGCCTCTTTATAATTTTTATTTTTAATCTGTGCTAATTCCAGAAAATGCAGGTTCCAGTCGCACTTTTCATTTCCTGGTGTTTGTTTTTTGTTGTTTTTTCTCCTCATGAGCTGAACAAGCTCCCTCAGTTGTTAGCTCGTGCCTTGATGATGTACCTTGATTGACTAGAAACCGTTCTCACGCCATGTCGGACCAGTGCCCGTGGAGGGAGGGGGGGGGGGACGGGAGGGTTGACACTTTTGGACTTGTCTCAGACTGTTTCATGTTCTGAACCGGCACGAGTTGTGTTTGGAAAGACGACAAACAAGGACCTAAACATGCACATTAGACGACCGTCTGTTTGCCTTCACCTTTTACCTGCTGCACAATGCCAGATAGGAAGCCATTGCTTTCACACAGCAAAGGGAACCGGGAGCAGCACATGCCACTTTCTCCACCCAGACATGGAAAATAAAACACAAAGCCAACCGTGATGCCACGCCGCGACGTCTTTAAAGCTCCGCGTCCTCGGACGCACCCTAAAGCAGGTTCTGCTGAAGCACAGCTCTGGCCAACTTTGTAAGAAATGTAATACTAATGTTCCTATCTGACTGCTGTTGAATGATGTTTGATCGTTTGTCTGGATCATGACGAAGATGAGAGCGTGTGTTTGGGACTGAATGACAAGAACTGTAATGGTTATTAGTATTAACATGAAAATACATGATGCTTGTCAACATCTGCTGCCACTGTGTTTTCCATTGGGTGCATTTTAGAAGTCTAAAGGAGAGAAAAAGTAGCAATCAGAATATTGAAGGAAAAGTTCATACTTGGAAAATTTTTGTTGCATCTTCGTGAGTCAGTTATAACAGAAATTATATTTTATACATTTGAAGCCTCTAAACAACAGAACTCAACTATTAGGGCTGCTTCAGATAATTCAGGAGGGCTTTTTTAAAGTTAAATTTTTGCCTTTATAGTTTCAGTCAAATTATCTCCTCTACATAACAATAGGAATTGAAGAGCTTTCAGGATCCACAAGAGAGCGCCACAGGTAAGCATTATGAAGGTTTCAAAAAATTTGAATGATGCGCAAAGCTTAAATTTTTTAATTTGTGCGAGAAGTGCAAACATATAACTATATATTACTTCTGCTCTTCCTGTAACATTATTTTGAAAAGGAAATGACCAATTGTTAAGAACCGTAAATCACCCATCTGAGCCGTCCTTGACAGAATTTTTATCGAGAGAGAAAAAAACCTTTTAATCAGTCAAAAGTGAGGAGAAAAACACCCCGATATACTCGTTCACAGATGCACACACACGCTTACATCTAGAAGATGTTAAGAAACCGGCTGACTCCATGCGTCGTTTTGAACCGTTAGTGACAATCCACAAATCAAACTACAGATTTATGTTAAAATTGTAAAGAAGTTAAGAAAAACCAGCGTTAATTAGGCAGAAAAGTCCTTCGGATTTCCTTATTTCCGGAAATTATTTAAATGAAGCAGCGATAAGGTGACATCGCTTAAAAAAAAATAAAAAAGCCCTCAACGTTGGACTTTCGACTCGTAACGTAAGTCGGCGCGCCATGACGTCAAACCGCTGCGACGGTCTGTGGTAGCGTCAAACATGGCTTCCAGGCTGGAGATCAATTTCATTCGCTTGTTGTCCCGCTGTGAGACCATCGCCTCGGAGAAGCGCGGAGAGGCGGAGTGGAGGCTGGAGAAGGTAACGCGGCGGGCCGCTCACACGGCGCCGTTTGACCGCCTCCCCCGCAGCCCGGCGGCCGCTGTTGTTGTGGGAGCCGGGAGCCACGTCGTCACTGCGCACACTCACCGGGCTGTGGAGGAAATCGCTGAGTTGTTTATTAGCTTCACGCTTTGGAAATACGTGTCGGCTCCGAAGCTCGTCTTCATGCAGATTCAACAACTTTTTTAGTAACGGAGAAAACTTGTGCTGGTGTCACGCGGTGTTTTCTGTGCGCCAGAAATCAGTGTTTGTTCATGCGCTGTCGTTAAATTAAAATAAACACAGAAGCGCGACCTATAAGCTAAGAAACACCGACTGCAGCTCATTTACTGTCTTCCAGTCTTATTATCAGACACACGTCGCAACGTTAAGGAGGATTTAATGAAAGGCTGCAGCTGAAGTTTGTCGTGTTTACTATCTGATGTAGTGATGCAGCGAGAAGATCAGGTGCAGTTGTTCAGTGCAGAAATTGTACATGAGGTCAATTGCGATTGTGCGTCTCTGTGTTTCCAAAGTTCAAAGAAAAGCGATAAAAGCAATGGACGTAAGAGTCGCTGTTTCTGCTTTGTCTCCTTCAGTATGTTGGAGCGCTGGACGAGATGTTGGTGGCTCTGAGGAAAAGCTCCTGGTAGGTTCACGTTGTATATATTTACAATCTGTAACCGAACCTACTGGCTTGATTTGAAAGTACTCTGTGTGTGTAGAGTTGTTGCTTTGCCTCACTGCTGCCTCTCTGATGATATTTCCTTCTCCCAGCAAACCAACAGCAGAAGTTTTGACTGAATACACAAGAAAAGTGGATTTCCTGAAGGGACTCCTGGAGGCAGAGAAACTGGTCTGGCTTCACACTCTGAGATTGTTGGCATTTCTGTCGTGTCACACTGGAGGAGTGAAACGGAGCTCCTCCTCTCTGATCCCTGCATTCACCTCTTCTTCTCCCCCTTCTGTCACAGACTTCGACGACAGAAAAGGCCTTAGCCAACCAGTTTCTAGCTCCCGGGCGAACGCCAACAATATCCAACGAGAGGATGCCGGCCACCAAGACGGTCCACATGCAGACGAAGGCGCGCTGCACGGGAGAGATGAGGGACGAGCTGCTCGGCACGGTAGGCGGAAGAAGCGCCGCGGCGTGTCCGACATAACGACCATTTCAGTCTGACTCTGCTGCTCATGTGACCTGCTGGTCCTGCCAAGCACATTTGTGTAACTTTACTGTCCAGCAAATTCTGATTTTTTGATCCCAGTTTTAGATTTCAGATTTAATTTATTCAAAAACTGTTTTGCTAAATATTGTTTATTCATTTGTTTCACTTCTTAACCCATTCGTCTTCTTTTGTGTCTCTACAGGGGTCATCAGGTAAAGGTGAGAATTGGTTCAGATTTCAGCTTCTCAGCCCAGCATTGACACAGACAACAAAGGATTAGCATGGCAAAGCTGTTTGGTTGGAAAATGTGGTTCGAAACATATTTTTATCCCTGATATTTGTTGCTGTGTGTTTGTAAGTTTTTCATGCATTTGTAGGATGAGCAGCAGAACTGAGTAATGAATCAGACTGTGAAACATCGCACAAAGAGTCAGACTATTTTTCTCCATTAGAATTTCATCTGTAATAAATAAATGTATTGTTGGAGAGCTTGTTTGTGCAGCTCTGTTGCTCATGCCACAAATGCTTTTTTCCTTGCATATCTGACATTGTTTAAAAATGTGCTGAAAATCTCCAATCGTGAGAAAACACGTTTCAACAAAGAAATGTACTTAAACTGGAGTTCACTAACATTGGTAATATTTATCAGGATAAAAAGGTTTAATTTGCTTTCATTTATTCTTTTCTCTCTGCAGGAGTTTCGGACACAGACTTGAGAAACAGAAGGTAAATCTCCCACCTCTATGTGAGACCTGCTGTTCATGATGTGTTTGCATAAAGTTTTCCGTTCAATCGACCATACCTCGCACTCTCTCCGTGTGTGAGCGTTTTGGACGCCGGCGGAGTGAAACTGACAAAAGTCTCACTGCACAGATGTCTTCCTCTGGACGAGCGTCAGTCGGCGGCAGAGCTGGACGCCGTCCTGCAGCATCACCACAACCTGCAGGAGAAGCTGGCCGACGACATGCTCAACTTGGCCCGAAACCTGAAGAACAACACGCTGGCAGCGCAGAACATCATCAAGCAGGACAACCAGGTATCTACAGGGACGGCAGCACAGCTGATGAAACAAAGCTTATTGTTCACCTATTGTGTAGAGATATATTAATGAGATGCTGATTTTCGTGATGGCACAGAGTGACGATATTGATTGTCATTTTTCTGCTGGGAATCGGGAATGAACTGGGAATTATTTCTTGGAAATTCCTCACTAACTTTATCAGTTCCCACCTGTACACTTATGCTGATAAAAGTGTGAGTGAATGAAGAGTCTATTTCTTTTGTTAATGTTACTGAAAAGTACTGTAATATTTTGTATTTCAACAATGTTTTGGTTATTTGAGAGGCCTTGAGATGCCTTAGCTGAATGTGGCCACCAGGGGGCAGCCTCAGACCGAAAACAGCCTCTCCCATCGCCGCCTCAGTGTCGCTGTGTTTTCCTGCGTCTCCGCAGACTCTGAGTCAGTCGATGCGTCAGGCCGACCTGAACTTCGAGAAGCTCAAGACGGAGTCGGAGCGTCTGGAGCAACACACCAAGAAGTCCGTCAACTGGCTGCTGTGGCTGATGCTCATCCTGGTGTCCTTCACCTTCATCAGCATGATCCTCTTCATCAGGCTCTTCCCCAGACTCAGATGATGACGGCGAGCGGCCCTGAACTCTTCCTAGTCCGACTCCCTCTTGTGTCCGCAGGAGTAGTAACGACACAGGCCTCCGTAGATCCATTCGGCGCCTCGGCTGTCAGCGCTCTCGGTCGCGATCAGCTGACGTGTTTGCACTTTTGAAGCTGAGGTTGTTTCTCCAAACAGGCTGTAGAAAGTTCAAACCACTGTTTGAAGCTTCAGTGTTTTGTTTATTTTATTTTATTTTTGTTAGCGCAGAATTTCAGTGAAGGTGCAGAGCGACTCGGAGCGCCGTCGGGAGCATCAACAGTGTCTCAGTATGCACGCGACAGAGACTGAGCCTTAATTCTGATGATTTCAGGTATTCCAGAAGCCATTCAACCTGTGTGTGCTTGCGTGTGTGTGTGCGTGTGTGTGTGTGTGTGTGTGTGTGTGTGTGTGTGTGTGTGTCCCTGATCCGTCCACTTCACCTGTGTCACAGTTTTCTTTCTTTTATTGATACTAAACTGATCAGGTTGATAAAATGCTGATGAATAACTTCCAAACTGTTCGGTGACACTTTCACTTCCAACCCACTTCTTTGTATTTGAGGGCAAATATGTGACTAATCGCTCAGAGAGTCTGTTGGACCCGTGTGCAGGTATGAAGTCATGGACCACCGTTAGGCTGTAAGCTTCAAAATGCATCAGCTCACAGCTGAAGATAAACATCAGCTTAGAATTACTCTGCTTTGTGTACGTTTACATTTTCTTTTTAAAGTGTCACCAAACTCGGCATCACATCATAAACATCTTGCGTGTCGTCGAGTTCTTCTGAGACTCCGTTCATGTTGACGGGGAGATTTGGAAACGCTTGTGGAGAGTCGAGGGTCTCGGTCCCGTCCGTGATCTTATGAGACGCCCAGTGTGCAGGTTCCTTGATCTGTCTGCAGAAGTCCCACCTCTTTCGAGTCACGTTGTTTTATCGCATCCAATAAGGTTGCGGGTTTGCTTTCGTTTCCTGTAATCCATCACCTTTACTTTTTAAAGTTGCACATTTTACTGTTTCAAGAGTACCACGTTGGTTGTCCCAAATTCCAGCCTGCTCGGCTCGACTCTACACGGTTCCGGTCATTTTCACCGATGGTTCTGTCCCACCTCAGCGTGGTTGTTTTGCTTTGGTGGGGAAAAACAAAAAGCCACGTTCACTTCTCGGCCAATCGGTGGCCTGGATTCTGTTGACTTCACTTTCTCAGCTCGAGTCCTGCCAGAGGACGTACTGACTAGTAGCAGGAAGTAATTTAACTCCTCATGGAAAAAATGGCTAAAAACAAGTCAGATTGAGCCAAAAGGATGTTGCTGAAAAAGACAGAGTTCAGGGGGAGATGCATTTCATCTCGCAAATGTATCCCTCAATCCTGCACACTGGTGCGTCGAACTCACCTCCACGTGTTCCCACCTCTCCAATCTGCGCACCGTTGCTGAAAATGTATTAGTTTGTCGACTGATGTCATAAGTGTTTATCAGGACGTGTTCGTTGTTGTATGTAGCAAAGACGGTTGAGGCTGCAGATGTCTGATGAAGAGAGACGTTACATCCATTCCTGTGTGGTTGCTGGCGTTGTAGCGAGAGTTGTGTGTCTACCGGGTCCGCTGCTCCCTGAGAACATGAGGATTATTCATTCTTCCGTGTGTGTGTGTGTGTGTGTGTGTGTGTGTGTGTGTGTGTGTGTGTGTGCGCGCCAAGTGGTAGAAATAACCGCTGCAGTGACTTCATGCTCCAGCGAGCGTCAGTCGGGACCTTTGGGTGTCGACACACAACAACCTCTGTGACCCCGGTGGCCCGATCGAGCCACGATTCCTAAATAAAGCCCACCACTCGTTTAGAGCGGCTCTGAGGGTGGAGGGACGGCTTAATAAAGGCCGATGGGTGCGCAAAAAGCACACGGCGACCGTATGTGACTCCGTGTTTTTGTCTGCCGTTTGATTTCTTTCTTCCTTCTTCCTGATAAGAGCTGGACTGTGAAGGAAGTGACTGGAGCTGTTCCCAGCAGGTTCTCTGCCCCCCCCCCCCCTCCCCCTCCCCTCCTGCGCTGTCAGCCCGGCTCTTGTTTGAGGCCTCTGAAGCTGACAGTCTTGTCCAGGCTTGCAGTTCAGCCCCCCAGCGCTTCCTCTTGCCCCCTCTACCCCCCCTCCCCCTCCCCCTCTCCCGCCCCACCGCCGCTCGCTGGGCCCAGACCTGGCCTGCTGTGTATTTTAGGCTCCCTGGCGGGCAGCTCCCCCGCTGGAAGCTTAAGTATGCAGGCCACCAGGAGACCAAATGAGGTTGTGTCACAGCGGAGGATCATCATCCCTCAGTTTAATCACAGCTGTTTGCGCCTCCATTTTCGGGCGCTTTGCTAATGCTCCGGCTCCGCCAAGCGCCGGCTTCGCCTCCGGACGCAGACTGCGGCGCTCGTCCTCGGCGGCGGCGCTTTTTTCATCTTCGCAGCGGTTGTGAGATCCCATTAGTGGGAGGAGATCCTTTCACGTTCTTGTGCAGCCCGCGGAGCCTGAGATTTGTTCAAGTCTTAGTCTCCGGACTCAGAATATACGTCTCCGCGCGGCTCATTAAGGGCTCTTTTAACCTTTGACCCAGGAAACCTGAATGGGCTCCTTCCTGAAGGCTTTTTCCCACAGGGATGATCTGAAAATAGCCTCGGACCGCCTGCGCTGCCAGACGTGTTTTGTAAATTGAGCTCAATCGATTCAGAGCGACTCCTTTACAAGGGGGCTTGGAGTTGTAACCAGAGGTGGGAAATAACGAGCAGATTCCAGGTTGGAGGCGCCATTGTACTCCTGCTTCTTTACGCTTCAACTCTCAGCGTCCACGTTTATTAAGAACTTTTGACGATTGCTTTGCGCAGTCAAAACTTTAATGCTGAAATATCTATTTCCAAAAGTGGTTTTACAATTCAAAGATTTATCAAGTTATTGGATCTGTTAGCGTTTTACAAGCTTTAGAGAAATTCTGCTGAATGAAGACGAGCTGCGGCGCTTCGCTCTGCAGGCCGGCTGGTCGATCACACTTCCTGTTTCCCAAACGTTATTTCCTGAAGCCCCAAACCGTCTCTGGAGCCCCTCAGACATGCCGAGCCACTGCAGTGAAGCCAAACGCTCGCGGACACCCACACTCGCCAAAATGCAAAGCAGGAGTGTCAAAATAAAAGCACGAAACAGGTTTATCAGTCTGCTTTAGATTCAAGATAAAGTGTCTTATTCTGGTTTTACTGGCCAGCGTCAGTGGAGACCAGATCGCAGTATGAGGAGAGAACTAACCACGACATTAGCCATACTAAAGATGCAAAATAAGTTTAAAACGTCGAGTTTTTAAACTGCCGCATCAGTTTTCAGCGCCTTCACAATCCTTTTCTTTTTTAAAGGTGTCATTAAAATATTTATCACAGCTGATCGAGTCTGTTTGAACCTCACATTTGTCCGTGTGCACGTGTTGCAGTTCTGCCTTTAATTGGTTTGATCCCAGTAAAAAGCCGACTGCACATAAAACAAACTGTTCAGCGTGAGCGAGCTTCCCTCTCCGCTCCGCTCTGCGCGGCGCTGCGCCCGTCCAGCATCCCAACACTCCAGCCTTTTCTTTTTAATTTAGTTTTTGGCCGCGGCCTCTCGGAGGATTTGGAGCTGCCTGCAGAGATGAAGGAGATTTTTTTTTTTCTGTCTCAATCTCTATTTTTTTCCCCATGCACTTCTTTAAACGCAGCAGAGGAGGTAAAATGGATCTTTTCTCTTTTTTGGGGGGTTTCCCTCTCACTGCCAGCGCCTTGAATGACCTAAAAGTTTGAGCTTATATCATCTGAAACACACGCCAGTTCCAGTCACCATGGCGATAAATTAGAAAATCTATCTTTCTCATTTTGCAGGTGAATCTGTTTAGTTTTCCAAACTTTTAAGCAGATTTAGAAATGTACCTTGCGCATATTCAAGCATATAACATAAAGACCAGAAAGTTAGAGAGGGGGGCTTCCACAGTGTCCAGTGAGGGGCCACCAGCACCATTGAAAAAAAGTCAAATCTGAAGGTAATCAGTGAGAAGTTGCTCATGAGGAATGAAATTATATATGTTAGATGATGCTGAGTTTTTGCTCCTATTTTGCATCTTATTGAGATTATCGATTTTACTGAAAAACCCCAAGTTGACAGTGTGAAAAGAAGGAATCAGATGGACCCTCCTCACAAAGACAGATCGCACCGCTGCCAACAAAAGCAATAACATGCTCTGTGAAAGCAACATTTTTGAAGTGCCCCCCAAGTTTAACACTCAGCCCCTGAAACTGCACTGAAAATCATGTTTCAGGTGTTGCTACAGTGCTGATAAAAGGGGGGTTTCAATCTGCCGATCTTGGGTCTGTGCAGGTGTTCTGCAAGTTTCTCTGTGCACACTCTTGCCATTACTGTTGACTGCACTCATCTTCCCGTGTGTGTGTGTGTGTGTGTGTGTGTGTGTGTGTGTGAGCGACTTTGTTTCTGTATCTGTGTGTGGTTGTGTTGTGTCTCTGGCTCTTCCTCAGTCTTAACACCCTAATGAGGGCTCCTCTCTCGCCCCACACATGCCTCCAGCTGCGTTGCGGCAGGTCTCCGTCTGTCAGAGCAGCACAGAGAGGAAGCAGCTCTTCCTCCTCGACGGCGGTCCGCGAGCGCAGCAGATCCAGCCTCATGTGATCCATGAAAACCCCCCAAAAAATGATACGTTTCTTGATAACCAAATCCGCCACAACAGGGCTCCGTCCTCTGCAGTGTGTTTGTACACGCCTGTGGATATCACCTGAGCATGCGTGACTGTTTATTGCACCCCAAAGGCCTGAGCCATATGTCATTCCCTGTAGCCCTCTATTGCCCCCTCCATCACTCCAGCCTAGTGTCAACATGTGGGTTAATGCACTGAACCCTCCAGCCTCTTTGTCGGGGCGGCGCGGCGCTGAAAGAGTCCCCGGTGGAGGGAAAACCTCCCCGCTGCTCGGCGCTCAGCCTTTGATGCAGGAGCCCGGCTATGGCCGCCGCCGCCGCCGCTGAGAGGCTTAATTTCTCGGCTCTTTGTTCCTTCACCTTTTAGTGGTTCAGGTTCTCCCAGCGGGCAGGACTGAAGGCTGCGGCCGCTGCTGGTATTAGAGGAGGCTTTGAGGCCTGACGCTGGGAGGACAAGCTTGTTGGCCATGAGACAGCAGATTTAATGATTAGCGGAACATTTTGGGAAATGTGCTCGATGGCTTTCTGCTTTCGACTCTTTAAAGATCGGTGCTTCTGAGTCGTCTTAGCTCAGAAGAGGGACCGAAAACAGAGTAGAAGCCCGGCTGACTGTGCAGAATCTCGACACATTTGGTTGATTTCTGTTAGAATCACAGCGCAACAATCGAGGAGCGTTTTGTCTTGAGTGAAGCCAACAAGTTACAGCTAAAGTTACTCAAACAATCTGAAGGTCTGGTGCCAAAATTTTGGAACGGGACCCCACAGAGAGATCAACCCTGCTCTGACATGAACAAAATTAGATTTAGACAAAAAGAGCCAATTTCAGGAACCTGTTGGGAAACTGCCCATGTGCTTTTATTTTGAAGGTCTCCATTCATATCAGAGGGGATGTTTTCTGTTGTTGAATTCAAATGGAGAAGGTGTTTGCTTGTAATAACACAGACCTGAGTTAATCTGGCACACTGTCAAAGTACTTTAGTAGTGTCTAAGCTTCAATAATTTAAACATCTGACAACTTTCTTTAGCTTTACTTCTACAATTAAAAACATCTAATTGAATCTAAGATTTCTTGAAAAATTTACAGTGAAAGCTTTTGCACAGCAAGCAGTTTCATGCTGATGAACACAGATGGGGTTTGGCCTTGTCATTGGACTCTATATTTCCTGCTATGTTGAATTATTCCTTTCAGTGTGGTTCCAAAACTGAAGTCTGTGCCGAGATAAGAAGCTGCAGGTGTCTCGGCTGCAGCTCTTATTTTTGCGTGCGCAGACTAAGCTTCGCTCTGGGAGTGAGTCGCTGCTCGGGCAGGCGAGGCGGCCTTGAGGGCAAAAACCTGTCAGAGGTGCAGCAAAAGGGAGCGATGCGGGACCTGGACCCGGTGCTTTGGGGTCGGAGAGGAGGGGGGGGGCACAGCTGGAGGCTGAAAGCCCAGGCTCGGATGTGTCCATGGGTGGTGTTGGCGGCGGGGCCATGTGTTCCCTGAGGTCATGTGCAGTTGCACGAAAAAAAAAGAAGTGATTTGTTAGAAACCTCGCTCACCTCTGCTGGGCCTCCTCGGTTTTTCCCCAAAACTTCCCCGGGGGGCCTCCAGCCGCCTCAGCAGGTGCAGGGTCCCTCCTCAAACGTGGGAGGCTCCTCAGGGTGGCAGATTAGCTCCGTGTGTGTGTGCGTGCATGCGTGCATGTGTGTGTGTGTGTGTGTGTGTTTGTGTGTGTGTGTGTCATAATTGCGTTTATGCAAAACACTCAGAGAGTCTGTAAAAACAAGTCGAGCTGATGTGAGTTGAGCACAATGATGTTGCCAGTGAAAAGAGCGAATCCTTGGCTGAGCTGTTATTTGGGGGGGCATTCGAGACCAAGGTTTCACTCAAGGGTAAAGTTTTCGTCATGCATCCGATGTCTCGTTGGCCGGGGTGGTATGTCAAGGCCGCCCAGATGGTCCGCCATGATCTGAAAATATAAAAGTGCTACATTCCGCCTCAATTCTTCCCTCAAGGTTTTTTGCCAAACTCTATAGAGGAGCCTTTGAGAGAAAAACAGGCCAAACAGTGAGTGGTATCTCAATGAAACTCAGACATATTTTTATTACGTGAGCGTGACCTCTGGGGGTCTCGTTTCAAAACGAGGGAGGAATGATGTGGGAGCTCGACAGACCGACTGTGGCAGCGATGTGGTCGATGTACCGGTCTGTCTGGGTGAAGAGATGGAAAGGAAAAGCTTTCCGTCTATTGACCAGTCGGCGTTCCCGCCCTCACATGTGGTCCTGATCACGGGGGTCATGACCCAAATAACAAGATGTTGGATGAAATGGCTGAAATGAGTCCGTCCCGTCGGGAGGTCGGACGACGCCTTTAAGGTCAGAGCGGTGGATAGACGGTGGGAAAGCACATTCCTCCTGCTCACATGGATGGAAATGGCTGTCAGATCTCAGTCGAAAACTCTTTTTTAGTTTGGTGTCTGAGATGTCACCACCTGGTGGCGTTCTGTAGTATTCAAGCTTCCTAGTTTGAGGTAATTACAGTAGGCTCTTAGGATCAGCCTACCTGAAAACGACCCCACCCTCTACTTCCTGCTCACGCTAGATGCTAACAAAATAGCACTATAGGCATGAACTCATTGGCAAAACGCAGTGTGCCTCCTTGTTATGATGAAAAAGAGCCTCCAGGTGTTAAATATGTTACGTGTATTGTTTTAACACAAATTCTCACCAAAGATATGAAACCACTTAAATCTAATTTTTTGGTTCCTCAGTCATAAAATCTATAATAGAACCTTTTAGAGGAGCAGGATAGTTCAGATCACCAGTTGATAGGACCTTATGATGTGAACTACGAATGAATCCATGGAGGCATCGGCACCAAGGAGCAAATAAACTGCACATCTGAAAAATAACTTGAAACGCCTAAAAAAAACTGAAGGAATCTGGTTACTTGTCATGTGAGCAAACAGTGAATTCTCACAGTGCGTCAGTTACGTCACTTCTTTCGAATAAGTCCAAGTCAACTTTTGACCTCTGCCTATCAAATTCAAACGAGTAAACACACTCATAAACACGCCGTGGTGTCACAGTGAGGCAGATAAGTCGTGCTCCTCATCATCACCTGTCTAATCTTCGCCTGCGTGCTTGATGGGATTGGTTATTTTTGACTCCCTGAATATTTATGTCCTAATTTGGGCCACTTTTTCTCTGATGTTTTCAAACTGGGGTTATTTATAGTGACGAGACACACTGTACTCTTACACAACGGGCCTCCTCCAGGCACGCCACAAAAACACACACACACACACACACACACATACACACACATGCAATTTGTCAAGTGAATGTCATTACATTACAATAAATCCATCTTATGTAACAGCAAAGTTACAGATTGTTTGTTGACTCTCAGACCTCTCGTTGAACTTTTACACTGGGCCCGCCTCCCCAGTCCCACACTTCCTCCTCCCTCTCCCCGTGAGAACATAAACAAACAAACAATGTCTTTATTATTGTCATTAAGGGAAGACACAGCCCCCTCCCCCTCCTTCCCTCCTCCCCACCGGGTTCCTGTCATTCTGGATGTGACGGGAGCCGGCCCCCGGGGGTCACGGAGCAGCGCCGTGGTCAGTCAGGCTTGAGTCTCAGGATGTTAAACTACCGTGCCTCCGGGCTGTGGCTACAAATAGGACTTGAGGAGAGGAACAGTTAAAGCCTTGATGCTTGGCGTCCCCCCCACCCCCCACCCCCTCTCATTTTAGCTCCTTCAGGACAGAAAAGATCCGGGCCACACACACAAACACGTACTCGAACCGCTCCGTCAAAAGACTGACGGGGGCTCCGGGGGGGGGGCAGCACTCAGACATCAGTCCACAAGGTCAATAACAATAGTAAGAAGCAGGCAGAGGAGGAAACTAATCAAGGATTTTGTCAGTTTGTTTTGCAGCCGTGTTGCTTCTAATTTTGTTTGGGGAGCGGCGTTCATGAAGGGGGGGGGTCGCCATCAAGAGTGGCAGTTAGTCCTGTGTTGCCCCTGTAATTGATGCTGTCTTGATTGCTGCGGGTCCCCTTTGATCCCAGAGGAAGGAGTAGTTCTCACCTTGGACGTGGCGGGTGCAGCGTCCAGGATGGGCGGCGCGCGGCTCGCTCCGTTTCCTCCGTAAACACTCGTACAATGCTGCCGCGTCCGTCCCATAATCGTGTCCCGCTCGCAGGAAACGTGTTTGACTGTTTCCTTTTTTCCCCTCTTTCGCTTGGACCTGCAGGCTTCCGGCATGTATTAATTTTATAAACATGTTGTTATTTACATTCAGCCCTTCTCGGCTCGTCCCTGTGGCACCGTGGTATTAAAAGGTGGTCCTGAGGAGCAAGTGAAGTACTATCTTTGTTTATGTGGTTTTTTTTAATCAGATACACAATTTAATCCTCCAATTTTTGAACAATTTCCTGCTCAGGCCAAAGTTGAAGGAAAGTGATTAAAAGTCTGCAGCTGCTGCAGAGTTAATAACACAATGAATCCAGCAACAAAAGTCTCCAAGTCGTGATCTCCTTTCAAAGACTTGCAGGAATCGTCAAACATGAGGGAGGAAAATGTATTGTTTGGTAAATCATTTTGTAAGAGCAATAAACTTTCAAGGCAAATCTTTTATTATTACTTGATTATTTAGACATTTGCCTTTAAACTGCATTTGTGGGATGAGCTTCAGCACTCTGTATCTGCCAGTAACTCACCTCAGCTATGACTTGTTTTTTCTTTCCATTTTGTCCTTATTTGAGGCAAAATTAATCTGTTAATGCTGAAAACGTTCTTAAACAGCGACTCATTTGAAACCGTGAAAATTGGGCCTCAAATTTGATTCGGTGTTTTGATGTGGAAATTTCGAGATCTACCTACAAAGGAAACCCTGAAGGCGTTGATCGTGTCCATTCAGAGACGACACAGAGGGTCAGAGTGGGGACTTGGCGTCACTGGAATCCTGGGAATTTTTATCCCCACTCTGATCGGCATTCACAAGCTGCCCCACCGCTGAATTCACATGCAGCCCAAGAAAAAAGGAGCGGACAATTAAAGGAAAACTATGAATGGCAGGACTGGACTGAATCGCAGCCTTCACGCGAGTTCGCAACGTGGTCAAAAGTCCCGACTGTGTTCACGAATCGTACAGACAGAACGAAGGAAAATTTTGCATTCAATTATTGCAATACGACTGCACAGATCAAGTCAAACAAACAAGATCAGGTAAACAATCTAAAGTCAACCTGGTTAAAAACAAACATTTCTGCATTTTTATTGCATTGCCATACTACATTGTTTTTTTACTCCACTATAGTCTTCTTTCTTATTCATTTTAAATTGTTATTGATACAACAAAGTACGTTTGGCTTTCTGTGTGGTTAGAGTTTAATCTGAGCTCCGAGATGAGACTGACTCCGCCTAAACTCAACTTCACTGATTACCGAACTCTTTCCTGCGGAAAACGTTTCTAAGAACCGAGCGGCTCGTGTGTTCGTGCACGTGTGTTTGTGCGAAAGGAAGCAGCACAACAAGTGTTCCCATCTTCTTAATGTCAGGGGAAGTGCGAGGGGCCGCAGTCTGATGCTGTGCAGCACACGCGATCTTCCTGGAGCGAGGACCCCCCACCCCGCCTGCCTGCCCCCGCCCCCGCGCGCCGGCCTGCGCTGCCCATTGGAGCTGCGACTCTGACCCGACCTTGACTGTTCGCCACGTATTCGCCGCTGCGCCTCTCTTGCCTGGATGTGTTGCCCCGGCTGTCGCTCTGACAGAAGGTGGATAAAGCTGTCAGTGACACATCCGCTCGGGAGGGGAATTCAGGTTCAAGCACGCCACGCGGCGCTCCACCCCGCTTCCTTATCAATGATAAAACGAATCCTTTAACCCCTCCGGTTCCCCTCGTGACCCCTCGGAACCTTGCATCAGTGTGGGAAAAAAAAGACCACCCTTTGCTCCACGTTGCGGGGATGAAGGAAAGGGAGGAGGTGAGGAGGGAAGGACAGAGGGTGAAAGAATGGAGACAAAAATGTAGAAGGTGAGTCTGAGCGTGACTGAGTGACAGAAGAGAGCAGGTGATGAGAGTTTGCACAGGCAGAGCAGAGCAGAGCAGAGCAGAGGGCCACAGAGGTGACCTTGACAGTCTAATCTGTTTATAGATAAGTGTGTTGTGGTCCATGTGTGGGAAAACAAGCCACTCTGGGACACACACGTGACCCGGGGTTAAGTGTCTTACACAAAGGGCCGGGGGGGCGCACACGGGGACGTGCAGGGCACATGACGGAGGAGCATAAAGCAGGGGCAGAGGTCGGGTTGACCGAGAGGTCCTATTAGTTCAGGGCGCCGTGTCACAGATAGAGCCGTGCCCAAAAGGAAGTCAAACCTCTGCTTCAGAAAATAAACGGCCTCAGGTCTTATCGCTGGCGCGTCCGTGCATCTCACTTGGTCAGCACGACGTGCGGACTGAAAGGAAGTCGGCCTGTCACACTGGGCTCTGGCTGATTCGCCTCAAAACATCCACCGTGATCCCTCGCAGCCTCTTATCATCAGCAGCAGCTTCCTCTTTGCCGCAGAGCTCTTCGACTGCATGCGTTAATTAGCCAGTCTGCCGGTGGAAAAACATTCATCTCTAACTGCGAGTAGCGATGGTTCACTCCTGTACTCGTGTACGCATCAGTACCTGTTGCTTGCAGCAAGGCAGTCGTTTTCTCAACTCTGCAAAACGTGTTTTGATTGAAACGTCGAAACTCTCGCTTGATCCCTGCTGACATCGGGCGAAGGCAGAGTTCACCACCAGTCAATAGCAGGGCAAACACCTCCACACACAGACATTCAAACGTATGGAGAAATGAGGTAACCACATGTTTTGGGGCTGTGGGAGGAAACTGGAGTCTCCAGAGGAAGCATACGGAGAGAACATACAGCCCAATCACCGCGCCGCCGCGCCGAAACACTAAGTTGCACAGAATCACGCATAAATACTTTCCACACCTTATTCAGGCAGCAACTAACCGTCGTTTCCAAATAAGTGTGGAGGCTCGAGCATGAGCTACGAGCTCTCTGGAAGGAGGATTCGTTCACACACTTTGCATTCACAGCATCCGTGGTACTGAGACCATGCGCACTGCACCTGCACAGGAAGAGTCAATTCTAATGCTCCACATCACAAGCCTGTTCGCGCCTGACGGCGTATAAGTACTCGAAGACACGTGAAGCTCGGTTACAAACGAGCGTGAGGAAAACCACTGATTTACTACACGTACCAAAACTTCCTCTTCCCACAGATAGCGTGTGTGCAGCGTGTCAGCCGCGTATCCTGTTGAGTAAACGCCTTTTTCCTGTGTCACAGAGACGCCGTCGGATGAAGTCAACTGACGGATGTTCCGCTGCCTCACAGGAGAGGAAATGAGCGCGGGCCACTTGTCCTTAACATTACGTATGCGGATACGACGTGCTCGTGCAGCTAAGAACGGGACAGTGAAGTGGGGGTCCTGCTGGGACGGGTGCATGGGCAGATACTGAAGCCAGACAATCCAGAAGTGCCTGCGCTGCTTCGAGCCTCTCCTCGGTGGATGGAGCCGATCGCACGCGCAACGTACACGGAGATGCCCTCATGCATAAACACACTGACTCACAGGAGGCTGAATGGAGGCTCCAGCTTCCTGGCTCCCCAGGCGGCTAATTACTGAGCCGTCCACGGCCACAAAGGAGAGAGACGCTCTCCATTCAGAAATATTAATCCCTTCATTTCCAGGCTGCAGCAGGAGCGACTGCAGAGAGAGCGGGCAGAAGTTTGTTTTGTTTTAACGTGTGTGTGTGCGTGTGTGTGTGAGAGAGAGAGAGAGAGAGAGAGAGAGCAAGAGACACACATACGGCCTGTAAATTGAGTTAATGTTGCAGAAGTTTATAATGTGGGGCACAGGGGAGGGAATGCAAATATGTGCATGTGTAATTTATTTACTTGTGTGCGTGTGCGGAATCCAAACTCAACTAATGAATGCTGAAGCTCTCTGCCATTGTTGCCAAACAGACCCATTGTTTGGACCTGTATCACCAAGTAGAAATGACGTGTAAACATCAAAACGGGCCACAAATAAAACAAACACAAACCCCTTCAGTTTGTCTCCGTGAGCTACGAAGCAAGCGTAGTCAGGAAATCAGTTGCTGTGCGTCTTACCTTTGTTTTATTACACCTTTGTTGTTGTTTTTTCTTTGCTTTTCAGTCCTCAGTTTGTTCTTTCTCAACCTCGACTGTTTTCATTGACAGGTTGATGGTTTAAAAACTTTGAGAAAAGCTGGTCATCAGTGGACGTTCAGAGTTGTCAACATTAGTTGAAGATTTAGAGCATCTCACTGTCTTTCCGGTGACTATTTCACTCTGAAACTGTTCACAGCCTGTTGTCTGCTGTGACCTGAAGCTCTGGCCTTGACGCTGACCTTCAACACAGACACCTGTTCCTTTTCTATTTTGGTTATTCGTGATGCTGTTCTTTTATCTGACATGTTTGTGCTCCTCAAACGGAGGGAACAACATGAACCTTGGTGGGAGGAAGTTCTTATCTGGTTGTTGTGGCAGCGCCGAGGCGTTCGTACTGCCGTCCGCTTTGACTGGGAAAGAAGAAAGAGTCCTATTTAAAAAGCGGACGGCAACCAGACGTCCTTCGAGTGTTTTCATCCAGTCTGGTTTGCACCTTTGCTCAAATTCAATCCCGTTCAACAACTTTGTGTCCCTTCTTGTTGCCGTGTCTGACATTTGGACGTCAGGCGCCGGTGTTATTTCTGGTGCCACCTACTGAAAACGAGGCCGTAGTACAGCGGCGTCGGACTGGAGTGCTGCTCAAGTGCGGCATGCGTAGCCTCATATAATAGCACTCTAGGTAGGTTAGTGGGATAAATAGCCATTCACTGGATCTCCTCCACTCCCACCGAGAGACGGAGAGGAACTGGTGTTATGTGCAGCACCTGAGAGGAAGTGGGACAAGTGTGAGCGGCGAGGAGGAGGAGGAAGAGGAGGAGGAGGAGGAGGAGGAGGAGAGGCATGTGTGTTGGCGTCAGACAGCGTGACTACCACAAAGAGATCTGTTTTGACTAGATTCCACAACCCTTAGTCCTTCAGACCTGTGACATTTAATCTCACTAAGACCTCATTTACTCTGTTCACTGGGTAACAACATTCCTCAGATTAACAACAAGCCTGCTCCACCAGCTTTCAGCACCAGCGGAGCAGCATGTACACATGCGAGCACACAAACTGCACCCTTATATTACACATAAGAGCCAATTGTTCCCCCCCTAATCTATTTTTCCTCTATTTTTAAGCCAATCGAACGCAGGTTTAGGTTAAAACAAGACAAAAGAAACTTGCCGTTCCTGCCAGCGTTACTCGGGAGCGCTCGCAGGTTTTGTGTGCGGTTAAGTTCTATCAATAAAGGCAGGTTTCATAATAAGGATATTTGCTATGCAAATGTGAGGGTGCTGTGTGTGTGCTCTCCCTGCTGCAGGCTGCTACTCCGCTCTCGGTCTGCAGCATAGAGGAAGTTTGTAATGTTTACACTGATCTGTGACACACAAGACTTTGTTTAACCCACAAACTCTTCCAACTGTGACAAAGAAAGTCGGCCGAGAGTTTAAAAAGAATCCTAAAACAGTCTCTTGGATGTCATTTAGAAAGATCTGAATGAATCAGAAAAAGGCTCGATTCACATAACTGGTGAATTGTCCTGGCGTTGGTACATATTGTACACTGGCAGGTGAACTCACAGACATGTTTCAGACTTATTTACAGCAGATTAGAGATTATGTGTGTACCAAACTCTCAGTTTTATTTAAAGGTTGATGACGACATCATTCAAGGGATCAAGAACAAACTGCTTACCCACATATTACAACAATGCCAGGAAAAAGACATGAAACAGCTAAATGTACGTAACAGGTTGTCAGTCAGACTCTGAGCAGGTTCATTCACTATTCAGACACTAACTGATCATGCTTAATGCTTTTGTAGCACAGGCTTTCACTTTATTTTCTGCCAAATCAAGGACATAATAATTAAAAAAAAAACGATGTCAGGAATAATATATGTGCCACTTGTCCGTGAATGGGAGTATAGACGTACAATAACTGAATATGTGTGAAGGGCCACTTAAATCAGGCAATGTCGAATTGAGTTTTACAAAACGATGCTTATGACTTTACATTTCGTCTTTTGTGAGGTGAACTGATTCAACTGTGTCACATCTACTTTTGACGGCATCACCGCGGACTGAGCTGATGGAACGAATGACAGATCAATCTACAATAAATCAGTTCATCTTCGAGACCACCTCTTGTAGTCGTGAGACCCCGCAGAGCGTCCTAACCCTAACCCTAAATTACACATACAGATAGAAAACACAAGAGACCTCAGGAGAACACAGTGCTCTCAAGAGGAGAACATGCAAACTCTCAAAAGAACGAATTCATCTGGGTTTGAACACGACCTTTGCATGAGCACTCACCACTGCACCACTTTGGGTGCATCATGTCACGATGCCCCCCTGCTGACCCTTTAGATCCCTGAGTCTATGCTATAACACCTTCTTTTTGCATAATAGTTGCTTAATAACTTGTAATTATGCAACTATTAATGCTTTTCTAAAGAATTTTTTTCATTCCCTTACTAAAGCTAAAAAAAAAAGGCAGTTGTAGCTGTGAATGCTGCATAGTGGATTTATTGGCTGGTTTTTGGTGTATAAACGTGGTATTATGACAAACAGGCTGGCGGAGTGTGGCTGCGCGCCCCTCCTCCTCCCTGACAGAGAGCGCCGCTTCAGACAGTCCGGATCCGGAGCCCGGCGGCTCGCGGGGCGGCAGCGGGCTCCGTGTTTTCCCGCAGACCATGTGTGGCCCAGCTGAGGTGACTGGCAGGACTTGTTTACTGGTGGAGAGGCTCGCAGAAAGAGAGACGGAAAGAGGGGAACCTGAGGGAGAGACGGTCGCTACAACGGAACGGGAATCCAAGTTTTTACACTTGACCCGTCTTTTTAAGTCTTTCTACGTTTGTTTACCTCATCTTTTTCTGACTATCGGACACGGGATACTCACTTTATTTGACTGTGTGTGTTTTGCCCCCTGATTTTTTACTCTGTCGCCGACACAGAAACCGCGTTTGTTTTGGATTAGCTAGCTAACGTTAGCTGTTTTCCTCCCGTCAGCTAACGTTAATCTGAGAAAAGCAACGGGCGGCGTGGTGGAGAGACCCCCCCCCCGCCCGCTCCTCCTCCACCTCCTCCTTCCACTTCACGGCGACGTGCAGGTTGAAATACGGACGTTATCCCTGGCTTTTTTTCTCCCCCCGCTTCCTCCTCCCTGGTGAATGGGTGAGAATCGGCGTGTAATAAACAAGTTTCCCTCGCCCGTTTTTTTTTCTCTCTCTTCCCCCGTGCCGTCGTTTTATGGCCGTTGAGTCGTTTGCGGCGCGGTGGTCAGCGGGGGTGAAGGAGTTCAGAGGAAGGTCGTGCTGAGGAAAGCGGCACGTTTTTCCTGCACGTAGCCGCTCCGAGGAGTTTCCTGGGATGTGCTCTCGGTCCCCTGTTTAAAAAGAGGGTGAGCCCGTTCGCAAGACACGAGGACGAACCGGGGGGCTGCTGTTAAGGGACCCGGAGACCACTTCGACCCTCCCCCCCCCCCCACACACACACCCCTCCCGTGCCTGCCTGGTCCGGAGACGACCATCCAGAAGTTGAGCCCCCCCACGCCGGCGAGCAGCGACGTAGGGAAACACTGACTTTGAACGCCGCGCATTGGAGCGATCCTGCCCGCAGTTTGTTGCTCTCGAGCGGACCTTTTTCCTCCACTGGAGCTGCGCGTTGCGGAGAAATGATCCCGGAGCCGGTGGATCTCCACAGAGGACCTACGAACTAGTTTTGGATAATCCGATATCACCACTGATATATTTATATCAATTTTTTGTGTTTTTATTCAGCGGAGCACCAAAAAACCAAACAGATGAACGTGGACTGTCGCCTTCACTTATGGAAAATGAAGATCTTTACCCGCACATGTGTAGCCAGAACCCAAGATCACGTTATTTAGTGGCGTGCGTTTCTTCCAGGGCTCCCAAACTTGGCTGGGGAGATAATCACAAATTTATCACCACCCCCCGGCTTACGGGGGGGCAAACTTGAGACAGTCGGATCTTAAGTTTTAACATTTCCTCCCCCCCACACACACTTTGCTTTGAAATAATTATTTCTTCCTTGAGATTGGAGTTTTGTTTTTGTTTTGTTTTTGGGAGACGCTTGAAGAGGAGAGCCCACCTCATCATCCCCTCAGTCAAAATGAGGCGGTTGACTCTAAAGCTGCGAGCTCAGATGATGTTTTTTATCATCTGCACCTGCATCATTTGCCATTGTGGACTGACAAACGGAGAAAGTGAGTATTGTGCAAAAAAAAAGAAAGAATAGAAATGTTTTGTCTTTTCCTGAAAGTTATATTTGCATTAAAAAACATTAAGAACACCTTGTTTTCGAAGGAACTACCGTGTTAAACATTTACTTTTATACGTTTTCAGGTGTTGACTCCCAAGTTTATATTTGAGCTCTCAAGCCTTTTATAGACCGGAAAAAGACTGTAAAGTATGAGACAAACACAATAAACATAGACACCTATGCATCGGTAACAAATATGGGAATTTTCTATGTGTTTTAACAGTTTTTATAGAATTTAATGTTTTATTGAAAAGAATTGAGCAGGTGGAAACTAATTGTTTTATCAATCAAGTTGTTAATTGAAGTCACGGGACTCTCGCCGTCCTGAGGCGCATGCTCAGAATTGTGCAAGGGTCCAATTAAGGGAAGGGGAGGTGGTGGTAGTGGGGGGTCGTAAATCAGTGGTTGCGTACGTGCGTCTGCGCGCTAATAATTGATATTCCTCCGTAAAGTTATTGGGGAATATCCCCGCCCTCCCGCGCACCGCGTCTCTTAAAGGTACACCGTCTCGCGGCCTGCGCTGGATGCGGCAGCCCCAGGGCCAGATTAGTCGCTTAACTGGACGAGGGTGGTCTGCTGCAGCGAGTCTAAACTGGGAGCAGCAGGATCGGCCCTGTGTGAGCCGAGCGAGGCCTCTCATGGCGACAGACACACGCAAACAACACACACACACGCAGGCACACACACACACACACACACACACACACACACACACACACACACACACACACACACACA
>JASSRZ010000055.1:9874289-9895710 GCA_032164315.1 Malacoctenus gilli | reverse complement strand
TGTGTGTGTGTGTGTGTGTGTGTGTGTGTGTGTGTGTGTGTGTGTGTGTGTGTGTGTGTGTGTGTGTGTGTGCGCCGCAGCTAAAGAGTATGAATGAGCGTGGATAAGCATTTTGCTTCCAGGCTTCATTTCTGTTAACCCCTTCATGGCCGCCTCATTCAGATCAGACAGCGCCATACAATTATTTCCTCCCTGGAGAAACACTCGTGCAGCCAATGAGGAGAGAGAGAGACGCTGTGTGTGAGGAGGGGGGAGGCGGGGGGAAGGGATAGGAGTGGGAGCGGGCGAGCGCTCGCAGCCACTCAGATTGTAGATGGGGGAATTGAGAGAGCGGGGCTGCTTCATGAATGGCCCTGCTCCACTTAGTGCAAATCGCTGGTGGTTTCATGGCTTCTAATGCGGGACGACGGATCTGTTGACGTTCACATCCGCTTGTTTTAATACGGCTTCAGCTCGAGGACGAACCTCTCGGCTGTTTGGCCTGAGACTGAAAGCCACAGTCGAGCTAATTGCGAGGAATGATGTGGTTCAATTTACACAGTGGTGCGCAGTAATTTTCCTGCTGATTATCGGAATAAGGAACTCAGCGCGCCATTGAGCAAGTGAGTCTCCTCAACCAACCGGCGAATGTATATTTTAATACCAACTTGCTCTTTTATTTACCATAAAAACACCAAACACACTGCTTTGATTTCTACTATGTGGATTTTAGCTTACTACTCAGGGTAGTTATTAAAAAAAGACGCTCCCAACAAATTTGGGAATTACAATATTAATTTTTGTGCTGATCAACGCTTCTATTTTGAAAGTCTTGATTAGGAATTTACTTGATTTTCAATAAGCTAGTCTCTCAAATTTCATTCAGATGCTCTTTTGTAACTCTGCAGTGTTTCTCAGGGTCACTGAAGATTTACAAACATGTTTCAAAGGCAGATTTGCTTGTTCTTTCTTTCCTCCATGAGCTCGTTACATGAGAGACGTCTGAGTCTAATTACAGTAATGTGCACTTCATGCCAAATCAGAAAACGAATGGTGATTGAAGCTATCGCTGTCTCTCTCTTTCTGTTTGTTCCTCCAGTCTGCCCGAGCAAGGACATCCGGAACAATGTGACCAACCTCCAGCTGCTGGAGAACTGCACCATCATCGAGGGCCACCTCAAGATTCTGCTCATGTTCAAGACCAAGACCGAGGACTTCCGGGGCCTCAGCTACCCGAATCTGCGCGTGGTGACGGACTACGTGCTGCTGTTCCGGGTCTACGGCCTGGACAGCCTCACCAGCCTCTTCCCCAACTTGACCGTCATCCGCGGCAACAACCTCTTTTTCAACTACGCCCTCGTGCTCTACGAGATGCTGCAGCTGAAGGAGTTGGGCCTCCACAGCCTCATGAACATCACGCGCGGCGCCGTGCGGATCGAGAAGAACCCCGACCTGTGCTACATCGCCACGCTGGACTGGTCCCAGATCCTGGACTCGGTGGAGGACAACTTCATCGTGGCCAACAAGAACGAGAGGGAGTGCGGCGACGTGTGTCCCGGCACGGCGCAGGGTCAGACCGTCTGCCCTCAGAGCACCATCAACGGACACTTCAGGGGACGATGCTGGTCGCAGACCCACTGCCAGAGAAGTAAGTGTTTATCTTTCACCAGTGTTTAAGGAATCTCTTCCTCGCATCCAATGACATCCTCAATGATATTCCAGGCTTTTGAAAAGCCCCGCCAGCGCTTTGCCAAATTAAAAAGAAAAAAAAGACCTCTTCATATTTTCTCAAAGCGTCTGTGAGAAAGAAAAAAAAAAACCCTGTCCGTATTGACAGGCGGTTGTGTGCAGACATGGCGGTGCAGCACCTTTCCAGAATCCATCAAGCTGCTCATTGCAAAGCGCTCCGCCGAGACACATAATGAGAATATGCATCGGAGATTTCTTTCTTTTTTTTTTCCCTCTGCCAGAAATCAATTGAGGCGACTGATGTTTTCATTCCAAATGGTTTATGTAATGATTTCCATGATGCGGAGGGCTGTTTCTAATATAGGCAGCCAAGGGTCGTGAACGTGCCACGCCCTCCGATTAGCATTCATTGACTGGAGCATTGTGGGCAAGTGATCTGTAATTATGGGCTGGGGATCTGCTTGATGTGCGAAACGACTCAACTGCATTGTTGAGTCGGCACACTCGCGGTGGGCATGATGGGAAATATTCAGACGTAATGTAACAAAGGAGGAAGGAGTCTTCCAGCAGCGGTGGTTAACAGGAGAATATGCACGCTTGCAGCAGGAGACTTTCCTCCGCTAACGCCAGCGTAAAGCATGTTTTCTGTTGTTACACACTGCAAATTCTTATTCTTTTTCGAGGCGAATCAAACTTGTGTTGTGTCTCACTCCCGTCTCTTTGTGTCTGAAGGAGAAGCGATTTCTCAAACCATAACAACCTCGCAGTGTTGATACTTGAACATCAGCTGCAGCCCGTATATAATATTGACTCCTCAAGTTTTTAAAAAGTAAAACAGGAAATGCCTCCCTTCGTTTTTCGGTCTCTGTTTCACGCACAGCATTTCGACTTTTAATGGCCAATAAAAATCCAGACGTTTTTGTGTGTTTTTGTCGTTATGTCGTGCGGATGTTGGAACAGTGTTGGACTCCCAGAGTTTGTAATGACACAATTAATCACTCACAAATCTGAGACCAGTATAAACTGTTGTCATGTGCAATTAATTTCATTCGAAGCAGACAGAAAAAACATCCAAATGTTCAAGAAAATAAAGCTCAGCGCTTTGAAAATGTTCACCTCCCGTGACCTGTTCCAGCCCAAGTTGAAGGCTTAAGTATATGTTGTTGAACTGGGATTATTCTTGTTTGTTGTTGGCATTTTATAGGCTGCTAGCCCACATTAACCCCATTAGAGTTGTGTACAATTTAAAAAACAACAAAAACAACCAACATGTGGGTTGACTGCAGTGACTGTCATGTTTGTATGTGGTCTCACTTGCTCGGGTGAGGCCAGTGGGGGGGGGGGGGGGTGTGCAGGGGGCAGGAGGTGAATGCAGGGGGCGGGTGGCGGGCATGACGGCGTGCTGCGTGTAACGTGACAGGTACCAGTTTAGTCAAGAGCTGGGTGTCAGAGAAGGAGCCATTTCTAGAACATGATGCAATGCCTTCCTGCCCTGCAGGGTGGGGGTGGGCGGGAGCATAAACGTGTGGGCCACACATCAGGATGAGTACACTTCCTGTAAATGTTTGTGAGCGCGTGTGTGTGCACATTCGTGTAGGTGTGTCACCGTCAGGAGTGGGAACAGTCCCATATTGTCATCTTTTTACAGCCTCAGGCATCAGATGCTGCTGCTTCACTTGAACTATACAGGAATAAAGGATTGATAACAAGGTGATGCAGTGATGCAGCTCAGTGTTATGATGTAGCTTAGGATCTATGGACTGCCAGAGCAGAGAGTCCCAAATGAACCCGGTACAAATTGTTCAGCGCTTCCCACACACTGAGGTGGTGTCAGGAAACTGCAGGATCATTTTAATTGACGCTTCTGTGAATGAAAACTCCCGCTTAACAAACTCCAACTTATACATACGCACATGTGCACGCAGACGTGGTTGCAGGGTGGAGGAACATTAGACGGGGCATTAAAGTTTATGTGTGAGTGGAAACTGTGGGGTTGTTTTTGTTGTGTTTTTATAGGGTTCCAGTTGCCTTAGGTAAGAGCCAGGGGAGAGCCTGCATTCCTCTGATCTCACACCGCTCCTCACAAGCAGGAAAACTCTGTGTGTGTGTGCACATGAAAGTGTGTGTACACTAAGTCATGTCACTTTTACTGTGCAAAAGCCTTTAAGTAACTGGCTGCCAGCCTGAGCAGTGTGAATGAGAAGTGACACTCACTGCCCAGTGTTGTTATCGCAGTTGTGAGCCTGTGGTGTACGCATGTAATTTGTGTGGATGTGTGCGCTGCCTATTTACAACTTTGTGCAGGTTGCCACTGAGATGTGCAGATTGAGTACAGTAGTTGGTTTTTGTCAAATGCAGGCTGCAATTTTCTCAGCTTTTACAAGCTGTTATGAGTCACTGTGGCTTTGTTGCCTGATTGCATGTTGCCGGTTGTTTACTTTCCTCCTTTCTAGTGGAGCAGCGTGCTTTCATCAAGTGGAGCTGTCTGCTTTGTGAGCGCCCGGTGCTGTTCGGCTCCTAGATCAGGGCCTGAGAAATCCCCAATCGCGAACACTAGAATCTTCTAATCATTGGCTTGTTTGGACTCGATCCGTTCAAATGACTCTGAGAGGTTCGGCAAGTCCCACCACTCCAGCTGACTCCACACACATCCTCTAAACCCAGAAAATGAGAACGACTGCTTCCCAGGAAGAGGTTAGAATAAGAACGTTGGCTGCTGCTTTTTCCGGCATCAACTTGACATCGATAGGACTAAAAACACACAACCGGGAACGACGGGCTGTAATCAGCTGCACCGTGCTGCCGGCCGTGAACACGTGGGAGCATCAATCCCACCTGTGCACCCACATGTTTGCACAATGACACATCTGACATGAGCTCAGTGACACAGAAGCTGGTATGGAAAGATATTGTTCTTGTGGAGGAAAAAGTCAGGAGGTCACCGAAAGCGATTGTGTGAAACCGATTGGGAGGGTTCGATTTGCAGATAGTAGCTGACCGCTGCTGATCCAAAGATTGTGGCTGCAGGTGTTGTGCGAGACAAACAAGCTGCTAACGAGATGCTGTTGTTGCAATTGGCCAACAAACAAGTCAGGAATCAAATCGACCAGGATGATGTGTTCAAATATCAGATAAGAGGAGAGGAATGCCGTTATCGTCGGCATATGTGGGGACACGATGAAATCGTGACGGCTGCTGTTGACTTGCGAGCGCAAAAACAAATGGAAAAATATGTCAACTTCAAAGATCAAAGCAACAAATTTACTTTACTCCGTTGAAACAAAGAATATCTCACAAATCAGTGTGTTATGATATGAAGGGACGAGGCAGAGGAAAAAAAAGGCAACATGCTTGAGAGAAAAACAAGTCGAGAGCTTCCGGTTAACCAGTTACTGGAAGAAGCGGGTGGAGATGCAGGTTTAATGGAAGTGACGGCAGACTTCACAGATGACAGAAAGAGGGAATAGGAGCAAACAGTGGATGTGTTTAGATAAGGGCCTATCTGCTGCTGAGGCCTGGCACACCGTGTTCAGCCTCACGCACATCAGTCGGCTCCGTGCTTGCACAACCCGTGCACACAAAAACATAACACGCATAACCGGGAGGAAGGAAAGCTTCTCAGGTCAAGGTTCACTCCGCCCGGGCCTGCCCACGCTGCCGCTCGCTGGCGTCAGGCATTCTCGTCCCCTCACGGCAGAAGCCGCAAAAGGGCGGGGGAGTTGGGAGGGGGTCCCCTGATGAAGTGGATCTTGTCAAGTCGTCTTTCGTCTCGCTGCTTCTGATGGCGGTCGATCTGAACTGGTCGACTTGCATCGCCTGGGAAAAAAAAGGGCTCTGCGCTCCTCCTCCCGAGCAGAGTTGAACTGGAGTGTGATTGTTCCCAGCTTGAGTGAAAAGACTCCCGGAGAGGAAACGTTCACTTAATGAAGACGCTGAGGTTGTTTCTGTTGTTTTACACTCGCCAACAAATCACAGCTGCTGCTTCGTTTCTTCGTCCGTCTGCTTTAACCAGAGATTAAAACGTTAAGAAAGGTAATTGGAAGGAGAAAAAAGAAGAAGGTTCCACGTGTGATGATCAACGGTTGAAACTATGTTCCTAATTGTTTTGAAACAATACTCTCATGTCAGCTCGAATTTGGTGATTTCCCTGCCACAAATATTCTCTTTCATGTTCAGCCAAGGCTCGTATGAGGACTGGGCTGTCTGAGCAGAGGAGGTCTGTATCTCCCAGTATTTGTGTTTACCTTTATTGCCGGTGTTGTGTCCCCGGCAACAGTACCAGAGCATATCTTTCCACTGCAGCCGAGGGAGCCAGCGCACGCTGTGGAGACACAAAGAGGGAATTTTTGCACTTCAACTTCTGCAGGAAGTTGCTGCGGCTGGCCGAGGAATGGTCCCTCGTGTAACCCCTCGTAAAACTACAAACTGACTTTTTTACACTGTTTTTGTTTGTATTAAACAAAGAATGCATAGAACCATACGCCATGTGTTTTTCACACTTGTGTGTGCTGAGATACGTAAGTTGATAGTTTCTTGGCTTTGGCTTCAAGTTTCCCCAGAAAAATAAGAACTAACTCCCTCAGCTTGTCGAACGGTTCCTTCGATATTTGGATTTTACCTTGATTTTTCAAGGGGAACTTTGACTGTTCCATCGCTATGAGGCATTTCATCAACCATAGTCTCATGTCTCAGCTGGTGTTCGCTCATTGGTAATGGAAATTTTCCCCGGTGACTTTTCCATTCGTGTTTGATTTCTCATGCTATCAAATGAAAGTGAAGCGTCAGTGCGGATAAGACGAGGGCCAGATGAGGAGGCCAGGAGGGGAAGAGAAGGGGCCGGGCAAAGCAAAATAAACACGGCAAAACAAACATGGCGGGGCATTTCAAGTGTGGCTCCCAGGTACACACACGCAAACACACACTCAGAAACCACACACACACACGATTTTTGCCCGAGTGGCGAGTGGCCAAGTTAAAGGAGGCTAAATAGAGAAAGAAAATGACAGTATTAAGGATGGAGACTCTCAATGAAGTGTGCTGTTGGCCTTCACCCACAACCAAACAAAAACACTTTGCTCGCCCAGCCTCTTAATTGGGGTGTAAAAGTGTTTGCTCTCGGGCTCCTTCCAGACTCACTTGTAGTCGTCTTCTCTCTCGTTCTCCCTCCAAGTGTTAAAGTGTCGGTTTTCTGTCGAGGCTTTTCGCTCGTGCGAGCTCGGGCGTCCTTCGCGTGTTCTCGACTGACCGCCATGAAAGTTGGGGCTCATTTATCGTCCAGTTTTTCGATTACACTTACGGCGCTTTTCTTGAATGACTTTTGAACAGGATGACTGAGAGTTTGGCTTCACGGTGTTGTTGTGGCAAATCACAAGGAGTCCTTAGCGTCTCTTAAGGATAAAGGGTTGTGAGCACTCCTTCACAGTCCTCCTGCGGCCGGAATTGGCATTGTTGGCGTTGTTAAGTTGGATGCGTCGCCGAGCCGTGAGGCGACAACCTTTGCACATTAACTGAGTCACTGCGCTCGACACACGAGCCTCCATCTGGTGGAGGAGGCATGTTGTTTGTCTTGTGTGCCTACCACATGCCTGTCACCTGTCTGGATCACACACTCGTGCACATTGATTTGTTTTTCCTCTTCAGCCGACAGTTGCGAAGGGGCTGTTCCGGTAAGACGAGAAGAAAATAAATATATACAGTAAACACCCAGGGGGTGAATTTGCACATTTGTCTCAGCGGGTCTAAAAATGGATCAAATATGCTGCCAAATAATCACATTCTGCTGCCTTTAGGCGGCTCGAACTTTGACCCAGATGCTTTTCCAGTGAGAGGGGGACTTGAACTGGAAACCCAACCCGCCGCTGTCTTCCTTCTCACTGGAATTAACTCGGCTGCCTGGAAGTGGGAGCTTGTTTTACAGCTAATTAAATAACTTATAAGCAGCGAGAGGAAAACATAATGTAGTGCACATGTCTACACTTACAGGGTAATACGGCGTGTATTTGTGTAACATGTGCCATTTTAGGCTCAGTTTGCAGTACGTCTAACTCGAGATAATGACGCTTGAGGGAGTCTGGCGGAATTAGTTCACGCCGGCGCTGCAGGATTACAGCAGGAGTGGAGAGGCCGCTGTCGGACCCTGATGTTATTTACGGTTATTTGGCCTGATCAGTGTCGGTCATTAGATCAATATCAGTAAAACATTTCTGCAACTTGACTTTAATTTGAATTGGGGAAAAAAACACTTGTTTTGTTTTTTTGTTGGGTTTTTTTTTTACAAAGAAAAAATTCCTGAATGATAAAGTTTGAACTGATTCTCGTTTCCTTTTCTACTCCAGCACGAAAGCAAAGTGATCCTAAAAGTGAGACGCTCCCTCGCCTTTGTTCTCGTCTTTCTTGCGTTTATTGCAATAGACGCGAGCAAGCTCCCCCTTTGATTCTGTCAGTTTGTGCTGGTTGAAGCCTTTCTGCCGTGGCTTCTTTTACATCAACACACACACACATACACACACGCTCGCTAACTTGTGTTTGAATTACCATGAATATCTTATAAGGGAAGAAGGAGTGAGGAGAGGAGACGAAAAGTGAAAGAGAGGAGGAGGGAAGATGGAAACAGACAGATGGGGAGGTAGTAATCATGCTCTTGTGTTTTCCTTCCCGGCAGCTCGCATCCTTGTTAGAAACCAAATTAACTTTGATAAGCCGACATCGGTTCTGTACGTGCACGTGTGTTTGTGAGGCCTTGCGTGTGCGTGTGTGTTCGTGTATGTGTGTGCGCACGCCTCTTTCAGCCGGCTCCGATCGAGCAGCGAGTGCAGTAGCAGGCAGGCAGTGCGAGCCGGGCGCCCCGGGGGATCTGGAAAACTATCTCTCTCCTCTTTCCTCCAGCTCATCAATGGACTGGCACTCCCACATCCTGCTCTAAACACACACATGCACTCGCGCGCACACACGCACAAGTTGACAGAAGAAAGAAAAAAAGGAGACGACTTTGATACACGCGCACAACAAACACACACTCGTACGCACGAGACTGACTCTGCTGCCCACTTTTCTCCAAAGGCGGCTGGCTGCGAGTAGACACGGAAGTAACCAATAGAGAGGAGAGGACGGGGGCTTCTGAGGATACCAGCAGGCTGAGACCACATGTACGGCTACTGTTGCTACACTGTGTAGGGGAAAAAATAAATCCTTTTTCTCTCTCTGCTTTTACATTTTTGTCTTTGTAAATTTCTTATCTTAAGACAAGAAGATATGGAGCGGTTAATGAGTCCCTCCCACGTGTGCGACTTGTTGTTTGCTGCTCTGTGTGGATGTGAGGAAAGGCCCGCTGGCAGGCGATGGGTTGTTACAGCCTGAACTGTGTGAAAGGACTTCCTCATTACTTCCTGCCTTTGTCCAAATGACTTCCCACTGCTGAGCTGTATGACTGAACCCAGGAGGAAAAGCTGGCAACAAGAAACAAATGGAGGGAATACGAGGGAACGAATGAAAGAGAGGGGGGGGTGGGCGTAAAACCCTCACCGATTGGTTCACCGCTCCCCAGATCCACAACAGTTTAGCAAAAATGCCAAGATCTGACAGTTGCCGCAAATGTTTATTTCATTAGTCGCTTTTGCGACTAATAGCCTCCAGCTAACACGAACCACCGGGCTGTGAAGCGGCGTGTTGGATAGCTGAGATGAGAGGCGAGCGGCGATGATTGCAAAAGTGTTTGTGTATGAGGGAGCGAAATAACACGACCCTCCCTCGGGTCAAGTGAAGGGGATTGTATTCAGGTGTTTGGGGAGATCAGGTGATCAGACCTGCTTCTCAGCCAGACATCAACATACGCACAAACACGCGCGGCCATGGGCGCTCCCGTTTTCATCAAACTCGCTCACACAAGGCATCCTCAAGTCTCTTAACCTGGCGTTCACCTTCAAAGCTTCATACCTCCGTGCGGCCCGTTTGGGGGAACCTTCATCCGATTCTAACCTAAACCAGGACTTAACCCTGGCACAGCTCCTCGAAGGTGTGCCTGTAAGTGAACCCCCCCCCCCCATCCCCACCCCCACCCAAAGATCTGAAACTGAGATTGCTGCTCACATGGAAAGTCACACACGCTCCGAAGTGGAAACACAGAGTGATCAACAGTGGCCTCGGTCCTGGTATTGTGCCAACACGGCCCAGTGCTGACTTGTCAGCCAACAAATACAACCACTCCTAACATGGTAACCAGAGACTCGGCTCTCAGGTGTTCTGCTGCTGGGTGAAAACCTCTTACACAATCTGGACACTGCACTCAGACCGACGAGGAGGTTCACCCAAAGGACTGACTGGGAAAACTTTGTTCAATCACCAAACTTTTTCTCAGGTTTCTTGGATAAATTTTCCATCATTTCTTGTTGAGTTTTTTCCCTTTTAATCAGCTTTTTATCTTCTTTATTCAGTAGTGACGACTTCCTCTTATTTCAGTGGTTCGGCGCTGTTATATTTGCCCTCACATCTCCTCACAGAACCATCAGGTCATCTCATGTCAGAACGCAGTTCAACGTAAAACTTACATTAAGCCTTTCCAGCAGACCCTGTCTTCACCTGCAAACGTCGGCGCGTCCCACTGAACCAGGGTTCATGCACACCGTGGTCTCAGCACCACGTGCCAGCGGCTTAACATAGGCTGTAACCACAGCTACTAGTATGTACTGTATTTGGAATATGTGATGGTTTTGCCCCGTCAATTACTTGGAATTTAATGGGCTGCTTTGAGGTGGCACGGTGGCTCAGCGGGAGGGGTGGCGAGAGATGTTTGAACATTTAACATTCTCAAGAATTTCCTCGTTACATCACCTTCCTGGGAAAGCAGCGTTTCCCACCGGTCCACAAAGTGTTTGTGGTGGCGAGTGGGTGGCGGAGTTCATGCTCACCTGACACTTTCATAAGATCTCATCGTGATGCTTCTTGATATTGTTACCCCCCCCCCCCCCCCCTTTTGGGACACGGTTGCACTCATTTAGTTGAGGGCGAAACAAGAAAAGAGCCAAATGAGTCCGAACCCTTCTGAGGTCCTTAAAACGAGTGCGGTTACCGAAGGAAAACCTCCGTCTCCTCAGTTCATTTCAGTCCTGGAAATGAACCTTTATATTTCTAAACTTGTTTATCCTCGGATGACCTCTCGATCCTTCAAGTTCCTTCCAAACCAAACTCCAAACTCTTTCCATGTTGTCCTGTCCAGACCCAGATTATTCACTTCACTGAATGTCGTATCCGCAGCTTTTAAGAAAACGGCCCTTTTCCCCCTTGAACCATTTAACAGGTTTGTTTAAGGGCTCAGAAACCCGCAGTGTCCTCTGGGGAGTTTCGTTGGACCAAAAGTGTGAGAAGTGTTTGAAGAAAGGAGCACATTTCGGAGGAGGAGAAGCTCTCTGGGTGACCACCACCCCGCTCTGTGTGCGGCATGAAATGGAGCGGCTACAATCCGCGGAGCTTTTGTCTATTTAAGGCGACATCTTTGTGACACCTAAGATCAGGGGGGACGGCGGGGTGGGAAAATGCAGGGGAGCACTATTGGAAGAATGCGACCCCCGGGTTGAACCACCCAAGTCAGGCATGAGCAAGAACGGGACGAGGTGGGGGTGGGGGTGGCGGAAACTGAAGGGCCATTTGGTGTCTGCATCCGCGGGGAAGGACGTGGGCGAACGCATTCCAGGGGCATCGGCAAAGACGGGAAGTGGCCGCGTGAAACATGGACAGGTGCTCATTCGCGGTGTTCGCACCCGTCAGCGCTGAGACGCAATTAAAACGTGTCACTCGCCCTTCGAGCTTCCGCCTTAAACGCGGATGTTTTTACTCGCTGGATTATCTTTAGAAAGCCGTGACATCACGCTCGCCGTGTTCACACTCGCGTGGCGGTTCGGAGGTGAGAGCAGCGAAGAAAGGCTGCCTTTTGATCCAGTTCATCCGAAAATGTGATTCGCCGACCACCTCTTCGCAGACGCTGTGTGCTTGGGTGACATTATTATGCAGCTAAATCCTCCTTCGCACAATCAAGCTGCGTGGAGATCCTAATGCTTCCCCTGTTTGGTTTCTAAGCGTGTGAAACGCTTCATGAATGATTGTCTCGGCGTCTGTGTCACCCTGACACGGCCGGTGTCAATAAACAGGCTGGCAGTGCTCCAGGTCACGCCAAAGCTCACCTCTGTAATCGGCAGCTCCTGCTGCTTCCTTTTAGCGCTCCAGACCCGAATCGTCGAGAATCTACACTGTTCACACGTGAATGAGGGACGCTCCGAAGGGAATATTTACATACTTGTGAAACCTCCAGGAGCTTGTTTGGCTCCGGTAACGAAGAGGGGGCAACGAGTCGCTCGGAGAGGAATGATGTGTTCCCAAAAAGGTCCCGCTTTCATTTCAGGCTGCGGGTAAAGTTTGCTTTGTGTGAACCTGCTCATGTTTAATCCTCGAGATGAAAAGAGACTCTCTCTCTGCTGAATATTTCTCTTTTCCATCAACTTGTTCCTCCGCACAGAGAGCGCGCACCTCCCGCTGTTTGCTGCATCTCCAAGTCGTTTTATTGTTCCCTCTCTCCTCATCCGTCCCGATAACGTCATGAGGATCCTGTGTAATAAAAAGCGATGCTGTAACCAATAAAGTCACTTAGCTGCTTCTGCCATCTTTGCTGTCTCCCAGAAAGCTGGAGCGGTGATTTATTTTGGCGAGACAGATTTTAAAATGCTCCACTAATCTTTGCCTCGTGTCCTAAACGCATCCGGCGGAGTTACGAGACTGTAGGAAACGACGCCGGTTGGTTTTTAGTGGTCATCTCTCACAACACATGGGCTTTATTGAGCTAGTTGTGGGAATTTGTTGGGTCTGGACAAAGACCGCCGGCCCCACTGGCAGGCTGCCCCCCCCCCCCCAATCGCTGTTTAATGGCCCCGCCGCCCCTCGACGGGGACGAAAGCACCTGATAATCTGACCAGGACAGTGTGGAAAGACTTGAAAAATCTCCTTGGTCACTGCCAGAAGAGAATAATGCAACAGGGGAGCAACACTTTCTACTCTTCTCTCGTCTCTCGTCTCTCTTCGCCGCTTCTGATGCTCCACCTCATGTGAAAGATCCTCCCTCCGCTCTCCCTCCCTCCCTCCCTCCTGCCTTTCTTCTTCTTCTCCTCCTCCCTGTCCCTCTGTTCCTTCACTTTGCGCGCTCCCCTTCTTCCTTCCCCCTGCACGCTGTGGTATGCAGACATGCAGGAATTTCTGGGCCTCAAAATGATAGACCAAACTTGTCAGCCCTGGCTCCTGTTACTAAAGATGGCTGCCTTGGCAGTGTGTGCGCCTGCGATTGGTGCACGTCTTGAGTTACTCGCCGTGCGATTGGTCCGGACATGTTTGTTCACAGGCCATGTGTTGTTGGCAGAAGTGTAAATTTCTGTTTTTTGTTTGTATAGGAAGCAGTTTCTGTAGTTTGGGGCTGGGAGCAGTTTATTCTTCCTCTTCACTCCTGCGCAGTTGTGCTCGTTGCTTCATTCTTAGGTGGGCCACTGATGGGGGGGGTCTCAGCTCAATACGGTGTCTGAAAACAAGAGCTTTACAGCATGATTCTCTTTGATTACAGCAGTGCAAAAGAAACCAGAAAAATCTTCTTTCCGATGATGATTCAATCCACTGTTTTCTAAAGAAATTGACCCTGAAACTCAACACAGAAACCCTCAAACTTTATTGCCTCTTAGTTACAAGTTTTTGCATATCAAAGTTCTCACTTTGCGGATAAAAGAGAGGTTTTGAGTCGTAAATTGATTGTTTATACACAACATAAAGGAAGAGTCAGAAATGCTCACTTTATCGTGAATTCTGCTGAGCACCCAGGCCCTCATTAAAGGTGTTTACTGACGCAAACGTATAATTTACCCATAAGTTATTAGCGTCCACTGATTTCGGAGCCTTCAGCTTCGATACTCCAACCGAAACCTCTGCGTCTGTTCGTTGCCTCTCTGATATATAGTGGGGATGACATTGAGTCGAGCCCATAGCTTGTCCTTAATATAGACAATGAACTCGTGCGCTCGCCTCTTCCGGCTCGTGTTGGAGTGTGTATCACCGGGCAGATTGACGTGCGGCCCCGGCTGATATTTAGCGTGCTTTGGCTGGAACCCTCCTCCGTCCAGCGCCTGCGATGGCATCGTCGCAACTAAAAAAGGTTGTGCTGCGGCGGCGCTGCTCGGCTCGCAGCCTGTCATGCAGACATACTGCATCGTGCCGTCTGCTCCACACGCGCGGCGCTGGACGAGTCCTCCAGCCATGTTTCGCCGGTGTCTTGGATGATACACAGTGCACCTCTGCCTGTTTGTGTGTCTGTGTGTGTGCGCACACTGTGTCCCATATATCATCTCACTACTTGTGCGATTTGTATTTCGACCGAGACTGAGTGCAACGGGTTTTTTTCCCCCCTTCCTTCAGGAATTTTGCCATCATGTGCTGTCAATTTTCCACTTTTAGTTTGCTTGTGCGTTCAGCGCCAGCATCTGACCTAAACCGCCCAGAATTTAGGTTAATGACATCAACTGTAACCACAGGATTTCTGGTGTGTGGACAGCAAGCATGTGATCCGGTGTAAATCATATCGATAACGAGGGCGGATCAGCCGACTCTGGCAGACGCACGACAACAACACCGTTCTTCCGCCGGCCAGCAGACGCGGCGACCATCTTGGACCTGCTGTTTCCTTGCGGAGTGTCTGCTCCTCGAATAAGACACCAGGAAAAAAAATAGACACACTTCCTTGTTATTCCTCTAGATACACGTTCTACCAGTTCCTCACCGAGGCCGTTTCCCGTGCTGTCGTCGGAAGTGTAGAAACTCTAAACGGGTGAGGAGAAACACCCCAGTTTTCTTTATGACACATCTGATAAGAAGTCGTCTTTGCTTGTCACCCACATAAAATTTTAAGGCCCTGGGAGGAATGCTGGTGTAGATCCTCCTTATCGCCCCACATCTCTCTTCCTGCTGCCTGCATCGGTTCAGGCAGGCAACTGCAGGGAGACGGGCGCCCCTCTGGCCAATTCCACTGAGCTAATTGGTGGCGAACTCTTGTGGGTAGGTGGAAGTTCAGAAGCCGGGGTAAATCGCTGCGCGTGTGTGCTTGCGCGCTTGCTCGCCTGAGTATACGTGCGTCTGTGCACGCAGGCCCCGGCACATGATATGTAAGCGAGGCGCTGTCCGGAGCTGGGTCCTATTTAGTGTGTTTATCCCCCAGTTCCTCCCCGAGCGGGGATGAGAGCGTCAGGGAGGCTCCTGGTTGGTTGGAGGGTGCACTCCGACGGAGGTCTCCATGTGAGAGCGCTCAACATGAATGGCCCTGATTTGTTGTTGGTTTCAGCTCACGATTGTGCAGAGTTCCTTATTTCTCCTCTTGATTTTGTGATGCAAAACATGGAGGAATGACTCTTAATTTGCTTCTGTTGTTCCCCTCAAATGAGACTTCTCTTTATTCTCTGTTATTTGGAGTGGACATTCGTCTGCGAGAGGAACCGCTCGGCGCTCCGCCGCTGCATCCTGTGGGCAGTTTGTGCAGATTGAGACGGATACTCTCGTCTCTTTGTCCCGTGTGCAGCGTTGACAGAGATAAACGGGTCAATAGTGCTTTTCTGGTAGGGCAGGAAAAATTGCCGCGGCGATGCGCGCGGCTCTCCTCGCCGGTGCCAGCTGACCACATCGCTCCGCGAGTTGCTTATTGGCCACATTTCATCCGTCCTGCTCGCCGATCGATGACACACACTCTTGTTAGTTTACTGACATTTCCATGTTTTTTTTTTTTTTCTTGCGCTGCATTTCGAGTCACACGGGACCAGATTTCATTTGCTCCGATGTGACATTTTAAATGTTTCCAATTTATTCCCCCAATAACAATTTATTATCGAGTAAATCAGGTCGTCAGTACTCACTAATTGATCATAAGGAGATGGATCAATGAAGAACATATTACCCACTGGGAAAGGTTAATCTATTATTCCTTCATCTAAAAAAATTGATTATATTTATGTTTGTTATTGATTTAGAGAAACCCTTCGAAAATGTGCATCGTTACTGTGATTATTGAGCATCATCTGGCATCTTCCGCCTTACAGAGACGCTGTTTTTTTGTCCTGTTGTGAATTGCACTGTTTGCTGTGCACTTCTGTCAACAGGCCCCTCAGAGAAAACTTCCTTCTTCCAGGAGCCGCTCATGGCTGCTGATAGCATCAATCACCGATACCTGTTTACTGTCTCCTGTTAACCGCTCTGCCCATGACCGCCCAGACGCTCCTCTCTGCACTGATTGAATCTAGCCCTCATTCTACTTTTTGCAATCTCATTACACACACACACTCACACACGCATGCACACGGCTGTGTTCTGCTCTGTGGCACAGCGCTGTTCGGGGTGTTGCAACTGGTATCGTGTTTGGGAGCCGAGCACAGAAATGTCAGTTTTTGTTGGGCTGTAAAAACACATCGAACGTTCCCCGCTTGTTATTCTTTCGTCAAACTCTTTTCCGCAAACGGAAACAATGAAGAGACCGACGCGTTATTTGTCTGGGATCACCGGTTTCATTGCGTCCGTTTCCTTCACATTTTACTCGGTCGTGAAGATGACTTAAGCACGACTTGTCGTTTACAGTTTTTGGCAGTAAACCACCTGCGAGGAGGGAAAACCTCGCAAACTTTCTGTTGGGTTCAGTCGGATCTTCTGGAGTTAAACGCTTCGATCGCGGGAATGATTTCAGGTTTGACGTCTTGTTTGGTGTCATCTCGTCAGACGATCTCAGCAGGAACCTCAATCGCCTCAATTCTCCTGAGACAGAGAGCGATGCTGTGTTTTGGCAAGAATGTGGAGTTACGATTTTTGTCAACACAATATATTGTGATGACGATGACGTAATCTCGGAAAATGACCTCTGAGTTTTACCAGCAAGAGGAAGTCAGAAAAACTTGATGTTAAATTTGATAAACTTTTTCCCTCTTTGTTTTGTTTTTGTTTTTTTCTCCACTTATCTGTTTATTAGCAGCAGCAGCAGCAGCAGGAATGTACCATGAGGTGCAGGTAGTGTGTGCCAGTTCCTCCCTGTTTACCTCTGCTGCTGTGTTTCAGTGAGAGGCTTTTCTCTTTGTGTGCCTTCCACCCACTCACTACAGCTGCCTGTTATAGGGGGCCTCTGCGAACAACACCTGCGCCCCCAAGGATAAGCAGGGCCTCTCAGTCCCCTGACACTATTTTCCCATGCGTAATGTATGTGCTATATTCCTCCTTTTGTCCCAAACCCTGCCAAACATGTATTATGTATGTGTGCGCACACACGCGCGCATATGGCGACATGATACGAGGGGGACCAGGCTTCGGTTGGACCAGGAGTCACCCGCTGTGTAAATCCCTCAGCCGGAGTTTGTTTTTCAGCGCAGCCCCCGAAGGGACACGGTGTGCCCGAAGCCGGCGTGTGGATGGATCGGGCCGAGGACTTAGCTGCCGTCTGTGTTCTGCCCTGAATGTCCGCATTATGCTCCACCTGCAGCCGTCGGAGGCTCTGAAAGGTTCTGGGGGGGATACATGAGGGAGCAGCCTCGTTTCATCGAACCCCGTTCGTACCAAGAGACTCGGCGGGCTGCCGGGGCCGAAACCAAGATTTGTGGCTAGATCAGGTCATCTTTGCTTTCAGACCTGATCTCCAATGTTTAGTTCTTAACAGTTGGTATGTCTTTACAAAACAGATCCATAAATCCAAACATAAGTGTGCTGGCAGAGAACTTGGCATAACCCTTTGTTCTTGGGTCAGTGTACAGTAAAACATGGTTGCATGTTTTTGTGTGGTTTTTTTTGTGTGTTTGCAATTGTGACGTCCTTCGATTTTGGAAAATGCGCCACATGTTGCGTGTCCCTGGTTGTCAACATGTGCGAGTGTTGTTGAATGTTGTTCAACTATTTGAGTGTTCTTGGGTTTGTTGGATGCAGTAATGTCTGTTTTTCTGTTTCTGGGAGGTTTGAACGTCATTCGCTCTAAGATGCGGTTTCTAATTGGATCCCTGGATTGTGTCATTGATCTTTTATTGTTTTTCTCCAAACGCTTACCTGTGAACCTGCTCCATCACTTCCTGTTTAATGACCTCAGAGGTTTTCACCTCCCAAATTGTTTTTTAATGTGGAACATAAAGAAGATGCTGCATGCGTGACATAGTCCGGAGTGAAATAAACAAAGAGGAATGAATTTGTCTTCCTTTAAGTGCTCCGTCCTCTTTGAATATACAATTAAGTTGCCTTTTTTAGTGTCCTACCCTGAAGAAGGATGGGTTTTTTTTGGGGGGGGGGGCTATCTAGAGAAAAGAACTTCATGTACCTGTTTGAAACTTCTACCCATCGTGGTCCTCCGGAGGTAAAAGACATGTCCACCATTTATTCTTGTTTTCGAGGAGACGCCCCGCGAATTTCTCCACAAGCTGAGAAAAACAAGCCTGGGGGAAGGGTGTTTGTCAGAGGGATCTGATCTGAGGGAAGGGGGGGTGGGGGTGGGGGGGGGCTGGGGAGGGGAGAGAGGGAGGGAGGGAGGGAAGGAGGGAGGGACAGGAAGACGGGATCACGGTGCTCTTTAGCCCGGACCGTTGAGTCCACGTGGTCAGGTCGGGATGTTTTGCTAATTGTTTCCCTCGTAGTGGCCATGTGCCTCCGCCATCTGCTCCCGTTCTGTCCCTTTCTGCGTCGTCCCCTCGCGCCGCGGCTTCTCTCCGACTCTCCCTTTCATCGCCTTTCCCCCCCTCCAGCCTCACCCCTCACATCGGCCCCTCCCTCCTCTCCTCCGACCACCTCTCGCTCGCATGGTGCATGTGGATCGCACGATCGGAGGCGCATCGCGCTCTGTTTTTCGCACACTGCGGCGACCCTCGCTTCCCCCCTCCTTCATCACTGCATATAAACGTGGCGGTCTCTGTTCACGACGAGTCTGGGTCACTGAGTGTCCACGAAGTGCGTTTCTCAGAACAAGACTCGTGAGGGACACATGCACACGATCCCTCCTCTTTCCCCGCTCAACAGTTGATCGTGTGCGCTCACAGCAAATCTCTTCAGTCTGGCAGTTATTGGAACTAAGATTTTAATTAGGGGCGGTTTTCCGAGCCACGCACGCTGCATTAGTGTTACTACAGAGGCGTGTTTGAGGGATGGATTGGCACGCAGACACAGAGCCATCAGCCCGACCAGCCCATTTATCAGTCCTGCGCCGCGAACGTCAACACGAACCCTATCCCTCCATGTGTGATTTTCTGCTACGCTCAGACGTGGAAGTGATCGCCTTGCACTTTTGCGGCGGGCTCATTCTTCAGAGACGCACTCCTCGTGTCACTGCAACATTTCTACACGCTCGATTTTTTTTTTTTTTTCAAAGGTTTTCGGCGTCTGATCAGCGTTTGTGTTGGCAGAAATGTTTCAGCGTGCTGAAGCGAGATGCGTGGGATGATTGATTGAATTGTGTCGAATCCTGACAAATAGGTAAGCGTCGGAGTTTGATCTGAAAAAGGAGTCAACGCTTCGACATTTGGCTGCTGTATCCACCCTCCAACATGTGGACCTAATGGAGTTGTTCCCACTCAGAAGCCTCCAGCTTCTTCTCTGTCTGGAAACATTTGACAATCATATCGAAATCGATCTCAAATTTATATTTTCTAGGCTGCTTGAAGTTTGATTGATTTGTTTTTGAAGTCAATTTCAGTCCTTATTTGAACTTCAGTCAATTTATTTCAAACCCAAACAAGTGAGCAGCCTCCTCCACATGGACTTACATCATTTGAAACCAACCTATTCATCATTTATATGACATAATCATTCAGAAACTGAAAAATATCAGCAGTTGAGAAGAAAAAAAAATTGAAAATATGAGTGTTGTTTCGATGTCAATAACTGGTGCTTGTTTGCTGCCAAATCCAGTATTTTTTTGTGTAGGGTTACGCAGCTTTTTCAGGTGTCAACACTTGTAAACAGCAGGTCGTGGTAGCTGGCATCCAATGCAAACCGTCGACCCGACAAAACAACATTCAAATCAATGTGAGTGTCTGAAAAAGTGTCTTTGGCCGCGGCGGGTTTCTGTCCTCAGCTCCCCTCTAACATCAGACGGCACGCTGAGTCCAAACAAACAGGAGGTCTGATCAGATAGTTGGACTCCCAAAATGTAGGACACGGAGAGGACAGCTACCTCCCCGTCCCCCTCCCACTAAAAACAACCCAAAAAAAAAGTTGTTTGAAGCGTTTCAGCTCAATCGAAGTGTCCACTGTCGGGTGTATGACTAACACTCTCCATAATCAGCCCTTGCACACCGGCCCAGGAGACCCCTGGCCAGTGATCCTGGCTATTTTCCTTGGCTGCCTGCTCTGCTGATGGAAAGATGGCTCTCAGTGAGGTCAAACTGAGGCTCTGTCAACTTGGAGTGAGGTTGTGAGGGATGACGGTGCCTGATAACCACAGCTCGGCTGCTATTTTTGTGTGGATGGAAATGTTGTTATCTCTCTCTCTCCTCCCTCTCTCTCTCTCTCTCTTTCCCCCCTTTCTCTCTCTGTCTCACTTTTTAAATTTTATGTCCCAAAGTACATTGTCGGACTCGTGGCTCTTTGAACCCACGTTGGGCCATTAATCAGATAATCCCACCTCTATTTCTTCCCCAAATGTCTGAGTAAATGTTCCCACTTCTCAGGACTCTGTGTACCTGACATTAAACATGTGACATAAGTGTTTTTTTTTTTTCCTTCGGTCTTGAACTCAAACTCTTTTTTCTTCGTCCTGCCATCTCCAAGTGAAAGCAGTCGAGTTATGAGCAGCTCTGTTCGAACCTCCCACAGTCTAAAAGTTACTCATGAGCCATTATTTCGAACCAGTTCTGACACTCGATAAATATCGTTTGATTTACGGTTCGAAGCCGCGTTGTTTTTCCCCGTGTTTGGGGGTCGGGGGGTCAGGGGGCAGGAAAGGAGGGTCTCTTGTCTCAGAACAAAAGCACAATATTCAAGCTTCACGTGTCTGCGGCATGTGACCTGCGTACAGTATTTCGCCTGCGTTGTGGCCATAACACGTTGGAATGTATGTGACCCTTTGTGACAAGCCCGTTTCTCCCCATATGATGGAGAATTTCCCTCCTTCCTCTCGGGGTAAAGGGTCTTCCTGAGGCCTGGCGAGGAGGAGGACGGTGGGAGTGCACGCATTCGTCAAACAGCAGATTGGGCACTTCTTGGAAAGTCACCCAGAGGAAAACAATTTTCGGGACTTTAAATTGGATCGGTGTGGCTTTGTATAATTTACTTGGCACCTGTCCTTTTTTTAGGGGGGTGGATTGGGGGCTTTTTTTTGAGTTCTCCTGATAATCATCAAATATCTCCAGGCTTTGTAATCTTCGTGAAACTTCAAAAAATGGACATCTGTAGCCCAGCTGTGCTGTTTGTGTTTTCTCCTCGCTGTCAGTTTCTCTTCTCTGCGGGTGCATTATTGTATGAGCACACGTATACGTATCTCTGTGTGTGCGTGCGTGCACATGTGCGTGAGTGTGTGCACCAGAGCTCTGCTTAGCGCTATGCTGTGAATATGAAATAGGACAGCTAGCATCTGCACTGCAGCCTTCCCTGCCCCGGCCCCCACACTGTGCCTACTGCTCAGTGCAGCTGGACAGCCTGCTCCAACACAGGAGCAGCAAACTTCAGACTCTGTGTGTGTGTGTGTGTGTGTGTGTGTGTGTGTGTGTGTGTGTGTGTGTGTGTGTGTGTGTGTGTGTGT
>JASSRZ010000055.1:9856064-9868520 GCA_032164315.1 Malacoctenus gilli | reverse complement strand
TGTGTGTGTGTGTGTGTGTGTGTGTGTGTGTGTGTGTGTGTGTGTGTGTGTGTGTGTGTGTGTGTGTGTGGTTGCATGTACACTGCAGCAATGCTTCTGATCATAGTGTCATTCTCTCCCTCCCAACAATCAGCATGTTTTTGTTTACTCTCTTCCACCCCCCGCCACACACACACACACACACACACACACACACACACACACACACACACACACACACACACACATACACTGTCTCCTCCACTCTCCCAGGGCAAATGTCTTACATCAGATCACTTGGAGCATTTATAGCAAAGCTTTTGAAGCTTAGGACTCCCACTGTGGCCAAATATAGTAAACGTGATTCCAGCAGCTCTGTGTGTGTATGTGTGTGCGTGCGTGCGTGTGTAAGGATGTGGATGAGTATGTGCGCGCATGTGTTCTCCTGAGTAAATGGCTCTGGGGTAGAAACGTGTTTGTTATTGTTCCCAGCACTTCGCCTGTAGACAACACTGCCAATTAAAGGGGAGGTTTTATGTGTTAAGAGCAGGAAGTGTTGCCGTGTGTGGCTGCGTGCGATTGGCTGCTCGGTCTCTCCCATGTTCCTTCCCTCGGGACTGAGCAGCTCGAGCTCTTTACTGCCACGGTCAAATGAAAGGTAAACACAACACACCTTTGATCAGGCTTTGCATTTAAAGCCCTTTACTGGAACTGCGTGTGCGGGTGTGTGTGTGTGTGTGTGTGTAAGCAGCAGGCAAATTATTGAATGACACAGTGAGGTTTACATGCGTGTGTGTTTACCCTAACAAGAGATAACCTCTCCAGGATGCTGCCGTCTCCTCCTCTTTCTCCACCTTCTCCTCCTCCTTGTTGTCGGAGTGGAATCATCCCTCCATCCATGCCTCCCTCCCTCCCTCCATCCCCCCATCCAGCCAGCATGAAAACAAAACAAGGCGTTGTATGAATGAAAGTGGGAGGGGCCGAGTGGCCTAGAAAGGCAGGCAGGCAGGCAGATAGAGAGATAGTGGTGCAGGGCCGGGTGAGGCTGTGGTGGAGAGGAGGCACAGAGAGGAGAGGACAGTGGAGCAGCAGGAGGAGGAGGCGGAGGGGATGAATGAATGAGTGCGCTGACTGGAGCATGTTTGGCATAGCAGCTAGCGGCATAGCCTGGTGCTATCACCAGCAGAATGGGGCATAAGCCTGCTGCAGCAGTGGTGTTGTTGTGCTGTCATACCTGCTGTGCCACCTCGAAACAACACCTGAGAAAATCAAAGTGTATTCGTGATGGATACAAAAAACTATAACACACAGTGAAACATTTTTTTTTAATGATTCTGTGAGTATTTAGTGAATGTATTTGATTTCAAACTGTTTTATTAGCTTCAGATATCTCGGCTTTGCTCAGGTTCTTAATTGAGGCTCGTCGTAATCTCCCCCCCCAAAGCAGCCGCAGTAAATGAGTGTTTTCCTGGCGCGCTGGCTTCTTAGCTGCGTCTGCCCTCTGTCTGCCCCAGCAAGGCCAGGGTTAACCCTGGGTGTCTCTCCTTCCCAACATGGAAGAGGCCATTGAATGGCTGCCTCCCCCAGCCAGCAAACACATTGGCTGAAGCCGAGGGTGGATCTGGGGCTGGAGCTGCACTCCGACATGGATCCTCAGCTGGAGCTGGATCGCAGGGGGAGCCGTCTGAGCCAGCCCTCCCTGCCCTGCCATGCGCTGCCGCGTTCGCAGCGTGTACACATGCAGCAGACAGACGGGAGGAGGAGGAGGAGGAGGAGGAGGAGGGCTGGAGAGGCGCTGTGCTTTTTTTTTTCCCTCTCTTGTGGGTCAGAGCGTGCGTGCTGTGGTTCCTTCATATGTAGCGAGCAAAACGCAGCAGAGCGACCCCTGCATGAACCACCTCAGAGGTTGGAGTTGCTGTTTTTCTCCACGTTTGTCATTCTCTGTCCTCTTCACGTTTTTTTTAACCTCCCCCGTCTTTATTGTTGCTCTTTTTTCAAAAACAAAAACAACCCCAAACTCAATCTCCTGCCCCTCCTCTCCCCTGCCACGAACCTGGTCGTCCTCCCTGCTTTCACTCAGGCAGCACAATGGGCAGCCCTCCTACACAGGAGGGGGTGGGGTGGGGGTCCTTGCGGTATCCTTGGCAGTGAGTGATCATGTGATGTCCTCACAGAAGTGGCACCCCCCTAGAGGCTGGCAAATAGTGCCCCCACTGCACTTCAAAGCCATTCAACAGTGTGAAGTGCTCTTAAATTATGTCTCCCCTCGTCATTTCTCACCTGCTGCAGAGACTCACCAAACACATCGCTGTGTTTGGAGGGTCGCGAGCTCAAATGTGGGAGAGAATTCAAATGTAAACTCTATTTTCTGCATGCCTCACATTTGTTTTTGTTTGAAGGAACCTTAACTAAGTCTCTGTTATTCGGTCTGGGCCTCCTGCTGCGCAACACGCTTTGGTCTGTTTAATGCACAACATCGAAGCTGACAGTGTCGTGAGAAACATGGTGAGAGACGGTGATTAACACGCAGTCATGAGCTCAGCTGGAGGTCAAATGTGGACAAAATATTTTGCTTTTTTGCAAAAGGAGTCCAAATTAAATAGGGATTAAAATATCTGAACCTGACAGGCAAAATTCTGGAATCGGGACTGAAGTTCAGATTGAAAACCACATTCAGGTCTGAATGTGACGGCGTGTTTGTGGACTTCCAGTCTCGACACGAGCTTGCTCAGCGATCACTTCCCACCTTGTGACTCAGGGTGACTCCTCATATCCTGTTTGCATCCAGCTCGTACGTGCAGATGATGAAAGGTCAGCCTCTGGTGTGAGGCGAGATCTAATGAGCCCGAACTGGCCCTCTGACGAGGCAGTAACGGCTACAGGACGCAGGTCGGACCAGCAGCTCACCCAATCGCAACAGACTCTCAGGCTCAATGCAGTTTTCTGATTGGTCGTCAGTCATAAAGTTCCTTTATTGCTATTTGATTGATTCAGTTCAGCTCTTTGGGAAAAATGGGTTTTTTTCATTGTTGTTTTTTGCACTTTAGTATCATTAGACCCAGCAGAAGTCATCCATGTTTACAGTATAAACAACTACGGTAATGTGTGCACAAAAACGCAACATGAGTACCAATATGGTTTCCTCACTCTGAGCATTTTAATCACTTTTTTGCTTCTTCTTTTTGAAATCCGAGTGAAAACTAAGCCGAGATTCATTCACTCCAGTGTTTTTTTTTGTTCTTTGACATTCATGGAGGCTCTGCAGGATATTTGTGTACTTTGGGAGCGGCCCACGGCTCTGCCACCACCAGCGCCTCCCAGTCGGCTCTTTCTGAAGACGCTGGTGGCGCCACAACAAGACGTGTCCATGTGTGCGACCTGATGTTAACCCGGCATGTCTCTCCCCTCTCGTCCGCAGTGTGCCTGGACAACTGTAAGCATGGCGCATGCAGCCTCCAGGGTCAGTGCTGCCACGACCAGTGCCTGGGCGGCTGTTCGGAGCCAGGGAACGCCAGCAGCTGCGTGGCCTGCAGGAACCTCCAGCACGGGAGCACCTGCGTGGAGAAATGTCCCCCGGGGTACTTCGTCTTCAGGGGCTGGCGCTGCGTGAGCTTCTCCTTCTGCCAGGTTAGTGTGACCAAATTAAAATTCAACACACCATGGAAACGATGCAAAAATGTGCGTTTGAAAACACACAAAAAAATAAAGGCGAAGGTATCATTTTTTCTGTGTTTTGTTTGTCTCTCCAGGATCTCCACAACCAGTGCAGGCAGTCCAAGCTGCAGATGCAGGACCGGGACTGCTCCGAATATGTCATCCACAACGGGGCCTGTATCCATGAGTGTCCTTCTGGATACACCACCATAAATTCCTCCACGTACGTCGAGGTCACACACAAACACCCACTCCTTTTAATGCCACCATCAACACTGCAGCTTTATTGATGGTGGCAATCATTACTTGATCAGCGATGCAACCCACAACAAATCATCCCGCCGCCACTCCAGACAAACAGCCGCGCTGTCGTCACCGAACACCCTCGGCAGCGTTCCCCCTCAGCGGATGATGGTGCATTATTCCCCCCCCCCCCCCCAACACCGTAGGAAGCAGCCGCTTCAGTCGAGAACAAACAACGGAGGCATTTTATATACCTCCTGTTAAACATGAGAAGTCATTTCAGGCAATAAAAGAAAGACTGTAAGATGATAGACGGCTGATAAAATGACTCCCAGTACTACGCTGTCAAATGCATTATTCTGCTTGTTTTACATACTTTCTATGATACAACCAGGCTTTCGTTGGGAAAAAAAACCCACCACGAATAGCCCCCCCAAAAAATAGTTTACAAGCCAGCAAATATTCCGTATGCAAATAAGTCCTCATGTCAGTTGCTGCAAACGAGTCCCCGGTGTTTTCGCAGCCTCCTTCACACGCTGTGATTACACAGCTGTAATAAGTCAAAGCTTTACTAAACTCACATCAGACAACAAGCAGCCCTGCGCAGCGGGCTGTAACGTCTGTGAGCAGCGCGGTGTGCAGACATCATGCGTCCCGTGTTGTCCTCATAAGGAGCCACTGATCAGCGTCGGGCAACACCTCCAACCTCCGTGTTGACTGTCCTGGAAATGGCATACAAGCGAGCACTGAAGTGAAATAATGAGACTGGGTCCTAATGCACCAAATAAGCAATTATTTCCCCGTTCCCGAAGGGATTATTCAGCTGTAACCTGGAGTCAGCTGCGCAAGCTGCCCCGGCTCCTGTTTACGCAGGCCCGGCCGAGTGGCTCCAGTGCGATCGCTTCACTGGAACGATGAAGCTTTTCTCACTGTTGATTAAAATTTGATGATTGTCTGTATTTGTTCGCATCTCTGCGCATTACTCTGCAGACGACACAAAAGATCTGATTGGTCGTTAGAGTGACACTGTTTTTTTTTTTCCATCTTTCGTAAATGTATTAAATTTTGGTTGAATGTAAAGAAAGTTTGATCTTTAAAAAAACGACCTGAAGAGTCTTTTAGGGCCCTAACTGCAGCCGTTTAACCGGCAGTTTTGTCTACTTATGCAGCACTGAAGGCCGTGACCTCGTTTAGCATTCCTGCTAAATATACTAAACGTGGGATAGAGAAACATCACTGGCATATTGATTCAGTCTCAGTAGTTGTTGCTTAAAGAGGTGAATGTGCGCTTGTTCTTTTAGGCCGAGCTGGAGAATCTCCGGCTCCCCCCGTTTACATGCCTCCAAAGCACGATAACATGTTTTTCTGTTGGCCAGACAAAATATTGTCCCATTTCTATTTTCAGGGAACCTGACAAAATAGCCGTCACAGGAGCTTTGCAGTCAACATTGTTCATAAAAGCCCAGTCACACACGAGGAGGGCGTGAAGATGGATAAATAGGTGTTTATTTTGTTCAAAGATGGAGAGTTCACTGGAAGCACTCGGCGAGGTTGTTCTCACAGGAGCACGCTGTGTGCTGGAGGTGTCTGCGTCGCATGAAGCCACAGAGGGCTGAATGATTGATGGTGTTTTCGCGTTTCTGCCGGAGCGCTGTGCACACGCGTGTGTTTTGCATACATGTTTTTCGGGCGTATTTGCATACTCGCATTCGAGGGCTCGTGTGAGCAAAACATGTTTGGGAGCATGTTCCACGCCGAGCGTGTGTTTGTGAAGGAAAGAGAGCGGGAGAAAGGGGGATGTCTTCGGTGAAAGAGGAACATGCAGCGTGAAGTTTGCAGAGTGTTTACTGCACGCAGTGGAAACAGGAAGGACACCTCAAACCTGGGATACAAACGTGTCCTTTGAGGACGACGGAGAGTCAGACGTTCTCTGGCTGGCATTAGGAGATTATCAGGTGCTCAGCCCGAAAAGAACATTGCTTCAAATGTCAGTCATGCACCCCGAGGCGTCAGGCAGAATGGCATCCTGTATGTGTGTCTTATTGTTTAGGCGTGTGCTTGCACATAAATGTACAGGACTGTGTGTACCGTGTGCAAGGAGCAACTTGAGGATACTTTCCGATGTGATGCCTTCACCGGCTTTTATTTAACTTCATGCAGAATGGCTCCAATCGCTGTTTGCTATCAACAGATCTGACTTTCAAGCGTCAGCCGTTCGTCTCGGTGCACTTTGAAGGTTTTTTTGGCAGGTTTGATGGTATTCGGATCAGGACTCGGTGGGGGCCCGACCATCTGTGGCAGGACGCCTTGTTCTTCCTGCTGCTTGAGACCCGTCTTTTTGACTCGGCGCTGTATGTTTGGGCTCGTCGTCATGCTGCAGAAGGAACCTGGAGCCAGTCTAATGCCTCCCTGATGGTGTTGCATGGCGAATGGGAGAAACCAATCATCTAAAGTACCCGAGAAGCCCGTGCGCGGTCCGGGTGTGCGCTTTATACACACAACACACGTCTGTTGCCGTGTGGGCTTTTGCTGCTGTGTTTTGGTTATAGCAAGTCTGAGCGTCATCACGGTGGTTTAGTCTGGCAGGAGCGACTCGGAGACACTCGCGCACACATCGTCAACTTGGTAACACACACACACACACGCTGTGTTTTCATGTCTTGTGGGGAAAATTGAGATTGCATACAGCCGCCGATGACAAACTCAGTCTTATGCATCACTTCTGTAACTTTTTACTCCAACTTTGTGTCACTTTTCGGAGACGTCTTTATAAATCGTCTGGGTGGCCTGATAAGATGACTAAAACACACTTTCCAGAAATGTCCTGAATGAATTGACGAGTCCTCACATTGTAGCAAGTACAAGCACATGAAAGCACGCACACAAATGCGTGTGCACATGCAAGTACACACTATTGAAACCAAATGCTTACTTCATGGAGTTTCTCTGGAAAAAAACACCCTTCGTTGGAAATCTGCGCTCCCTTCGGAGTCGTGGAAATTGTCAGTAATGTTGCTGATATTGAGTGTTAAACGTTGCTGATCTGTGACGCTGAAGAAAAACATTCTCCGGCGCAAAATGTCAAACATGTACGGTGGCACAGGGTTTGTCTGCATCTTTTGCCTCCGTGTTTCTCTCCCTATTTGTTGGCTGCTGAGGTCCACTGGGCCGGGGGGGGGGGGGGAGTTTGCTCGTCTCCCTCTGACGCTGTGACAGCACAGTAGTACGGCAGTGTGTAATGCTTGGCCCGGTTTCGGCTGGCCGGAGCCGAAACCAAACCCGAGTGTCAGCTGTGGCCTCTCCTCTAGATAGTTCTACCAGACCCCAGAGCCCCGAGTCACAGAGTTCAGCCGGACAGACTGACGCTGTCCCTTTAAGAGCTGCCCTTGGACCCGGCCTGTCTGCCTGTGTGTCTGTGTTTTTCAGTACAACGGCCCAAAACATTGTCTCTTTCTACACTGCAACTAGAGCGTTACTTTTCGGGAGCTGAATATACGATTTTCCATGTGGGAGAAAAAGAGGCATGAAATATGTTTTTCTTCCTCCTCGCTGTTGTTTTAGAGACTTCACGATGGCGTGTTTCCACTTGCCCTGAAGTCATCGAGGGTAAACAATGATTTGCCCAGTGATTTATTCAACTATTTCGAGCTTGATAAAGAAAAAAAGGGAAAGAAATAAAAACAAGCGAGGCATTTGATTGGTTAGTCAGACCTGTCAGTGTGGATGCCAGAAACCAGACAGGAACCAAAACAGTACCCGCGGGAGTTCTTCTTGTCACTATGGTAAATCTTACATGGCCTGGTGGTTTTACAGGGCAAGAGCAGGGGCACAGTGTGTGTGAGTGTGAGCGTGTGTGTGTGTGGGTGTGTGTTTCCTGGAGAGGGGGGATTATAATAAGAGTTGCATAAACAAAGAATTAAAGCAGGGTGAGCTTACAAATGGCAGTTCATGCGGAGCTTGCTCGGTCCCCGCAGTGAACAACAGCATCCTTTGTTAGCTGTTCCTGCTGCACAGGGGAGGCTTCAAAAAGGTGCCTGTTGGGGTTCTGTTTGATGTAGCTCTCCACATCCAGTCTGACTTTAAAGTCGTGATCTGGTTTGTTCAACATCTTTGCAAATCAAGCCGCGTCCACCCACTGAGCTGGCCAAGCGATACAAGGACAGACGTGACTCAACCGAAGCAAAACTGGTCGTGATTTCTTCGTTGGTTTTCAAAACGCCTCCTGTGCACCTCATCGGTTTGGGAGGTCAGCGCTGTTGTTGCAGGACGTTCTCGGGAAACAAAGGGGGCGGTTTCCTGCATGAGGCGTCCCGTGTCTTTACTCGACGTGGCCGAACGCTCGCTTGTCCTCTTGTGAATGAGTTTCCCGAAAGGCGGCGTCGAGACCTCATCGCTTGGTGTGTCTGCGCGCGCGATTACGCGCAGAAGCGCAACTGTGCGAGGGAAGGACGTCACTGCGAGGAGAAAACAGAGGAATGCCTGTTCCGCAGCTGGTGTTTCCGTCATTTTGTTTCTGTTGTGCGCTCGCTGTGGGTTGTTGCGCGCACGCCTGTTGCGTGTCGGAGGCCGAGGGAGCGCTCTCCTGTATCCCTCCGTGTTTGGAAGAATGAGGGAGGCGGTTGATGAGAGATTGTGTAATCTAATTTCTCCCCTAAAAGCCTATAGATTTATTACAGGACTTATCAGGTTAATTGAGAGAATTAGATGGATTTTCCTTCGAATGCGTCAGAGAGCACAGTGGAGATCAGGTGGAGGAGCCAGTTCACTTTCCTGTGGCTGAAGTTTGCTTTCTGGTCACATACCAGGCGGATTCATCATACATCTTCAGCACTTTACGGACATTTTAGTGAAAGAGTGTTATTGATATGCTCATTTATTAATATTGATTTACATAAAAGGACAGTAGAGGAGTAAAAAATTACAAGTAGCACATCGTACAGTTAAATCTGAAGCCAGAGAAGAGCCCACGCAGTAAAATCAGAATAGGCCCCGGAAGAAATGTATATCTGTTCTTAAATCCCCCTGAACAGATTCGGCCTTGTTAGAAATTGCCATGTCATCCCGGGTCTCGGCCCACGCCACAGCAGGACGTCACTGAGCATTCCTGCCTCATACCATTCAGCCCCTCTGCATTTCACTTCTGATAACTGCACTCAGAAGCATTTGTGGTATTTTCCTCTCTTCGCAAGCGAGCTGTCTGTTTGCATTTCTCCGCAGCACGTCCTGACTCTGTTTGTTAAATCTGTAGAAAAACATCTGCCTTCTTCACGCGAACCCTTTTACCGGGGCTGTCGATACTGATCAAACCCCTGTGTGTGCGTCCGTGCAGGTTGATGTGCTCGCCGTGTGCAGGACTCTGCCCTAAACTCTGCACGGGGAATAAGATGATCGACTCGGTGACATCAGCCCAAGCGATGAGAGGCTGCACTGTTCTTGAGGGCAACATGATCATCAAGATTCGAGGAGGGAGTGAGTACCGCCACAGACTCGCCTCTCCCTAAAATAACCACTTCCTGCTCCGTTTCTGTGTTTCCGTCTCCATACAATCCTTTGTGTTTTCTTTTCCTCATTTCTCAGAACTGCAGGCCAGGTATCCTGTCAGCATGTGGTTATCTACATGTCTGCTGCCATCACCTGGTGGCTGTTTGTGATCGACTGTGTCTCTGGTTGCAGATAACATCGCCGCCGAGCTGGAGACCAGTTTGGGGCAGCTGGAGGAGATCGCGGGATACCTGACGGTTCGCAGGGCCTACGCCCTGGTCTCCCTCTCCTTTCTGCGCAAGCTGCGCGTCATCCGGGGGGAGCATCTTGAGGGGGAGTAAGTCCTCTCTCCTCTCTTCTCCTCTCCTCTCCTCTCCTCGTTCCCTCATGACTACACTCTCTAAACAACATCCTTCCCCTCCTTTTAGAAACTACGCCTTCTACGCGCTGGACAACCAGAACCTGCGCGAGCTCTGGGACTGGTCGAAACACAACCTGACCATCCAGCGAGGCCGCATGTTCTTCCACTACAACTCCAAACTTTGCATGTCTGAGATCAGAAAAATGGAGGAGATAACGGGCACCAAGGATCGCAACCAAAAGAACGACATCGCGGTCCGCAACAACGGGGACCAAGCGTCCTGTAAGCTCACCTCGCTGATTCACTGACACTCCTTGGGTGTTTCTGGCCAATTTTTTTAGCCCTCCTGCCTAACGCAAACAAAGACAGTCTTCGGGTCTTTACCACACGCTGAGCATCGCCTGTGCTTGCTTTCCCTTTAGGTGAGACGAAGCTGCTAAACTTCACCACCATCAAGACCTCCTACAACATGATCATCCTGAAGTGGGAGGCCTTTTGGCCGCAGGACTACAGAGACCTGCTGGGTTTTATGGTTCTCTACAAAGAGGCGTAAGTATCTGGTGTGAAACCTGCGAAGCCAGAAGTGACGGCCGGGCAGTTCAGTCTTCATAATGGACCGAATCTGTGTTGTAACCACAAGAGCCTAAAATACACAAGTGAAAAAAATCAGTCCCGCTCAGTTCATTAGATACAGTTCAGTACATCAGTTATTTTTGTTTGAGTGATTAAATTATCTCATTGAGCTACACGAGTGTCTTTTTACTTTGCCCTGACTTCATTTGTACCTGATGACCCGTGTTTTTGTTTTTTTTCTCTTCGACTCATTTCCTCTTCGCTGCAGGCCGTTCAAAAACGTGACAGAGTTTGACGGACAGGACGCCTGCGGCTCCAACAGCTGGACGATCATTGATGTTGATCCGCCAGCTCGTCCCACGGAAGGCAAGAAGCCGGAGGAAGCGGGGCACCTGATCCGGCCGCTGAAGCCCTGGACCCAGTACGCCATCATGGTCAAGACCCAGCTGTCCTCGTCCGAGGAGCACCAAGTGAACGGAGCCAAGAGCGAGATCATTTATGTCCGCACCAATGCTTCCAGTGAGTTACAGCGCCCAGAACACCTGTCGAGGAAATGAGGATTCACAGATGTTGGGTTTTATTTTTGTTTTTTTTTGGTTCGGATTGCAGCTGAAGTCCAACATTACAATTGGACTACAGAAATTCAAACTTTTAGGATCTTTTTCTTTGAGACATAAAGCAGCAGTCTTGATTTAGGCTTGTTTGCAACATGACTGCTCGAGCAGGGTCAGATTTGGGGCACTTTTGCCTGCAGTATGAGCACAGCCTGCGTGAACACTGTGATTGTCGTCTAATGATCTTCCACTGTGCCCCCCCCCCCAGAACCCTCGGTGCCCCTGGACCCCATCTCCTCCTCCAACTCCTCCTCTCAGATCATCCTGAAGTGGAAACCCCCCACCAGCCCCAATGGCAACATCACCCACTACCGTGTCATCTGCCGCAAGCAGCCTGAGGACAGCGACCTCTACAAGTTCGACTACTGCCTCCAAGGTGAACACGCGAGCAGTCCGTCCTCCGGGATGCTGACGAGCGGCCGTCACTCCGCTCCTCTCCGTGTGTTGGCGCCGGCTTTTTGGGTCACTCCGCTTTCTCTCCTGCAGGGATGAAGCTGCCGTCTCGCACCCCGACTCACCTGGACAGCGAGGATGAGCAGAAGTGGAACCACACGGACGAGCCCACCTCGGGGGGCCGCTGCTGCGCCTGTCCCAAGACGGACAGCCAGCTGAAGAAGGAGCAGGAGGAGATCGAGTACCGCAAGACCTTCGAGAACTACCTCCACAACGAAGTCTTTGAGAGCAGGTACACACGCCGTGACAAATATCTGTGTGTTAGGGAGACGCATTCATTCACTCATTCATTCCATCACTCATCTGGTTGTTTAGCAGCTTGCCATTTAATCATGGTTCCTCTTTCACAAAGCACAATACTCCTATACTCCTCTCAATACTATTGGAATGATGACCCTGTTAAGCTTTATTCAATGTGTCATTGTTTTTTTTTCCTTCAAAAGAGCAGTTTATTTTTTAATCAAATTTCAATTTAAGTTTAAATCAGTGTGTTTTTAATAAAAGCACTAAAAAACAAGTCACCCAACCAAAACTTAAACCTGGTATTGTTTTGTTTTCATAGGAAAATTAAACCAGTTTAAGCTCAGTAAGAATCAAGCAAGCTTCTTTACAGCTCACCAATTTAAAAATTATTGAGTGACTTTTTTTTAAACACGTATTTCAATCAATTTACTCAAAGTTCTCCCTATTTTTCTCAAACTTGGGAGCATTTTTGAGTAATTATCTTCACGTCAGTTCCCAAATGACTCTCGGAGAGGCTCTGTGCCAACTGTCTGGCCGTTCCTGTGTGTGGGGGTAACTCAGTCTTGTTTTTGTACTGGGCACCACTGTGGGGGTCTTAGGGTGGGCGGCGTGGAGTGTCTGGGCTCCGCTGCCCCTACCTCCTCCGCTGACACACACACAAACACCCACAGTCTCTCCCTCCGCTTCCTGAGGAGAGTGATTACTGTGCCCATTATCATTCATGCCAGTCAGAGGTGCAGTCATGCAGACTGCGATTTGGACACACACAAACACTTGATCTCATGCACACACACACACACACACACACACACACACACACACACACACACACACACACACACACACACACACACA
>JASSRZ010000055.1:9841225-9855964 GCA_032164315.1 Malacoctenus gilli | reverse complement strand
CACACACACACACACACACACACACACACACACACACACACACACACACACACACACACACTCACACACACACACACTCACACTCACACTGCAGCTGCATTTTGAACCCATGCCTCTGAATTACCAAAGTCACCTCCAAACGCAACAAGAAGCCAAAGAACTCCTCGTGCTTCATTTTTTCCGTCACGCAAAGTTTTGCATAAGCTTCATATTTTTCTTCTGCCTGACTACGTATCAGTTCAGCATTAACACAGCCCCAGACTTCCTTGTACAGTGAAGGACGGGCGTCGCTGCAGCAAACTTGAGGTAAAGTGCGCTGCTCAAGGACACTTCAGGGCTTGAATGTATTATTTATTACTTATTTTATAAGTAAAGAACTTCCCTTTTTTTCCTTTTTTATCCTCAATAAATCTACTTGTCCTCATGAAAAGGTGCAGTTTATCATCATAGGCTGGAAGCCTTTGCACTTGGCTCACCTCTGTGAGTGAAGTGGGCTTTGCTCTTTAGCACCACCTTGTGGTTAGGGTGGGAACTCATTTCACCAGCGCAAGAGGTGGCATTTTTTTCATAACGCTGTAAGAACAGCAGAATATTGGACAGCCAAAAATGAACACACACTCATGTGCACTTCCTGTGAGGGATTAATACACATGTGATGTAAAGTCTCTCAGATCATTGTCATGTTTCCACAGTGTCACTGTTTTATTTACACACGGTCCTCTGTGGGTACAGCTGAACAAGAGAGCGTTTCTTCAACCGTATTCTTGCTCACCGCATCACTCTCTGCTCTGCCTCTGCAGGCCGGCCCGGCGGCGGCGCTCAGTGGGAGTCGCTAACGCCACTCAAACTCCCTTTGTCCTCACCACCATCCCGAGTCTGTCGTTCGGCTCCACCACGGCCTCGCCTGACGACGACGACGAGGACCTAGAGGGATCGAAGGTCTCAAACACTTAATGCTTTAACCACCAAATTTTGTCTGTGTGTCACTGTGGTGAGAAAGTACTGTAGCTACTCATCAATTTGTTGGTGTAGATATTTACACAGATATTTTTGAAAGCAGGTGTCCTGTACTTGTTTCTTTTTCACACATTGATTAAAATACCTTTAGGACAAAATTTGTCTAAAACTAACAGCAACTCAATGTCTGTCTCTCTCACTGTCTCTTTGTCTCTCTCTCTCTCTCTTCATCTCTCTGTCTCTGTCTGTCTGTCTCCCTCTCTCTCTCTGGCTCTCTCTCTCTCTTCTCCGCAGGTGGAGCGAAAAGTATTTTCCAAAGAGTCAACGGTTATATCCAACCTGCACCATTTCACCAGCTATAAGATCGAGATCATGGCCTGCAACCATCCCGCAGACCTCAAACGCTGCAGCATGGCGACTTACGTCAGCGCTCGCACCATGCCCGAAGGTACGAGCACGCTCCTAACCATGCTTTGTCCATTGGGCGTTTAGTATTATTTATTTAAGGTTCTGGTTTGTGTCATAAATAATGTTCTGGTCAGAAATGAAGTTAATTCCACCAAGATGAGGAGTGGATTGCTTGATGCTGCGCACGTGATCACGCGCTGTGTGTATTTGTGCTCCCGACAGAAAAAGCGGACGACATCCCGGGTCCGGTGACCCACGAGATCGTGTCAGGCGAGCCTCCCTACGTGATGATCAAGTGGAATTCGCCGCGCTCCCCTAATGGCCTCATCATCCTGTACGAGGTCTTCTACAGGAAGGTTGGCGACACAGAGGTCAGTGCGAACTGTCAACAGAGCAAGATTATGGGGACGGTGTCGAGGGAGATGCAAAGAGGGAGCAGGAGCCTGAATGCAGGAAGAGCGGAGAGCGATCATGTTAGACACTGGCTTGCAGTATGCACTCGGTTTTCTTCTTCATATTCTCAAAGGAACAAAGGAAATATTTGTTTACTCCCTCCTGATGTTTCCTCTGCGTGAGCATTGACGTTTTCTGCTACGTGTGTTTGCATATTAATATTTTATTATGTATACTTGTGTGCGTAAGTGTGTGTCTCTGCGACACTGTGTGTGTGTGTGTGTGTGTGTGTGTGTGTGTGTGTGTGTGTGTGTGTGTGTGTGTGTGTTCTGGATTTGTTATTTGTTGTTTTATTTGCTGGAAGTGTGCAAAATCATCTCTCATTGCTATTCATTGCTGCACCGCCTGACCTTAGGAGCCAGTTGCAGCTCTGTTACCATAGTGACAGAGGCAGGAAGGAAGACTTGAATGCAGTGGCTGGGATGGACTCAGACGACATCTGCACTGCACTGCAACTGAAAAAGCGCGCCGCTCACGAACACCCCGCAGCCTCAACAAAACAATCTGGATTTATTCAGAACGAAGTTCGGAGCTTGTCGGAGGCTTCGATGAAATATTTGGCTTGTGGTGCCAGCATGGCATTGTGGCAGAATAACATCTGCAGACCTGCCAGACATGCAGACTCCTGACGATCAACTCACCCTCCTGTTAAAAGCTGGGAAAATTATGACACATCTTAGCATATAAATCAGACATAAATATGCATACATGCATTTTGACATCGAAATCTATAAAAAAAAATCACCCCGTGAGGCATAAAGAAAAATAATCACCTCTCATGGCTCAGGCATCCTTTGTTTCTAATATCAACGGTACAAAAACAGATTGTTTGTTTGTCAGCAGTTTGGAGTAAATAGGAAATGATGTCTGCTATGAATTTGCTGCCTTTTGCTGCTCGCCTGGGAGCAGTTGAAGGGATTTCAGGATTCCTCTTGATGCTTCGCGCTGACTTTGCGGCGTTTTGGTGTTTTCTTCTGTTCAGGTCCACACGGCCTGTGTGTCGCGGCCGGCTTACCTCAAGTCAGGTGGCACGAAGCTGTCGCTGGTGCATCCTGGGAACTACAGCGTGCGGGTCCGAGCCACCTCCTTGGCCGGGAACGGGTCTTTCACCGAGGTCACCCACTTCTTCATGCCCAACCGTAAGCACGAGCGTCGCCCGCTCCTCGTCTGCTCACAAACTGCCTACGCGTGGCTGTTTACTCTTTACTCTTTAACGTTTGACATGATTATTAAAACAAATGTCTGTTTTGTTCACGATTCTTCGCTGTGCTGCAGTTCTCTTGAGTAAACTCACGACTGTTCTTGGTCACAGCTGATCCTGGTCTGATTTGGATCGTGCTCGGTCCGGTCATCTGCTTCATCATGTTGCTGTTCGTGGGAGGCGGAGTCTTTGTGATCCTCAAGAAGAGGTAAGTCATGAATAGTAACGTCGGAGAAAGCGCGTCGAACACGCGTACTTCATCATTTAATTACGTGACGAATGATTGAGGAGGACAGTTTTTCTAGGAAGCGAGAAGGTCGAGACACACTCGAGAAAACTCTCGCCTCGCACAGCTCCGTCGCGTCTGAGAGGCTTTTTGTGCTCGTGTTTCAGGCAAACTGAAGGTCCTCTGGGAGATCTCATCACCTCGCCAAACCCCGAGTACTTCAGCGCCAACGACAGTAAGAACGATGCCATCGCAGAACATCTCGACCTCATAACGCGACCCGTCGTCTCTCTTTCTGGATGTCTTGTTTGTTTAGTTCTAGTTCGCTTACCCGATGCGGTTGTTCCCTCTCGTGCAGTGTACGTTCCTGACGAGTGGGAGGTTCCCCGGGAGAAGATCACGCTGCTCAGGGAGCTCGGTCAGGGCTCGTTCGGCATGGTCTACGAGGGAATCGCCAAGGACATCGTCAAGGGAGACCCGGACACGCGCGTCGCCGTCAAGACGGTCAACGAGTCGGCCAGCCTGCGCGAGCGGATCGAGTTCCTGAACGAGGCGTCCGTCATGAAGGCGTTCAGCTGCCACCACGTGGTACGGCGCGCTGCTCCCTATCCTCCCCTCAGCTTCAGCTCCTGCTGACAGTGAAGCAGCACGCGCGAATTACAGTTGGCTCGTTAAAACCAGCACGAACATATATGAGTCACAGAATCATGACTCGCATGTTGTGTTGAAGCTGCCATATTGACTCGCAGCGTGACTCCAGAAACAAGCCCTCGCACGCGGTCAGAAGTTGTCGCTGCCTTTTTTCTCGCACAGCTTGCTCACACAGCTCCAAAGCAACTGTGATGCAGTGCTGACATTCAAACGACTCCTGCAGACACATGGAAGAAAATGTATCATCCTACTTGCTGATATTGACAGAATTCATACAGCAGCATCGATTTGATTTCACGGGTATTGCGTCATGTGGTCGATGTATCTGTTCTCATTCAGCTCAGAAATGAAATGAAATGTAACAACTTCAGCTTGAATGTTGCACTCAGTTTTGATTGAAGCTCCTCTTTCTGTTCCTTCTTAGGTGCGCCTGTTAGGTGTCGTGTCCAAAGGTCAGCCCACCCTGGTGGTGATGGAGCTGATGACCCACGGTGACCTTAAGAGTTACCTGCGGAGTCTCAGGCCCGACTCTGAGGTGTGTGATTAATCTTCCTAAAGCTTATTTTCCAAGTGGACCCGAACAGACGTTTCCTCACAGTCTTGGATTATTGTGTAACTCCCTGTTTGTTGTGTTTTGTTGTAGAACAACCCGTCGGGTTCTCCACCTCCCACTCTGAAGGACATGCTGCAGATGGCTGCAGAGATTGCGGACGGCATGGCGTACCTGAACGCCAAGAAGTTTGTCCACAGAGACCTGGCGGCCAGAAACTGCATGGTGGCCGAGGACTTCACCGTGAAGATTGGAGGTATCGGAGTCGGTTACTATTTCGTTTTGGGGTTGTAATAAACAATAAGCCTTATAAAGATACTTGGTAACTGCTCAAATTTTGTGGAAAAACTCAAGAAAACCAGCTATTTGGTCGTAAAATTCTCTCTGTACTTTCTGCCAGACTTTGGTATGACTCGAGACATCTACGAGACGGATTATTACCGCAAAGGGGGCAAGGGCCTGCTCCCTGTCAGGTGGATGGCTCCAGAGTCTCTGAAGGACGGGGTCTTCACGGGACACTCTGATTGCTGGTGAGGCCGCCGTGCACAACTCGTGGTCGCCGCTGCGCCGCTCGCCGGAGCATTTCAGGACCCCGGTCTGTGTCTGCAGGTCGTTCGGCGTCGTGCTGTGGGAGATCAGCACGCTGGCGGAGCAGCCTTACCAGGGTCTGTCCAACGAGCAGGTCCTGAAGTTCGTCATGGACGGAGGCTACCTGGACCGACCAGACAACTGCCCGGAGAGGATGTGAGTAGATGCAGAAGGGATCGTTACGAGTTTTGATTGCGGCTGAAAGGTTCTAAACCAAAACACGTCGAGTTTCTTGTTTGTTATGTCAGGAAAAACATTCTTTATAGATTATCTCTCATTACTTTTTGAACATTAATCGTCCTGCATCAGGCTGCCATCGTCAGGACCAAATAATTGAATAAACTGACACTCCTGTGATGGTTTTTCACCTCTTTGCAGTCCCTCCAAGGTTAATGCCCATTCTCTCTCCTCCAGGCACAACCTGATGCAGATGTGCTGGCAATACAACCCCAAGATGCGGCCGATGTTCCACGAGATCATCGAGATGCTGCGGGAGGACCTGCACCCTTCGTTCCAGGAGTTCTCCTTCTTCTACAGCGAGGAGAACAAGGTCCCCGAGACGGAGGAGTTCGACCTGGACCTGGACAACATGGAGAGCATCCCCCTGGACCCGTCTTCCTACTCCCAGAGAGAGGAGAGCTTAGGCAGGGACAGCGGGCCCTCGGTGGCCCTGAGGGGGAACTATGAGGAGCACGTCCCCTACACACACATGAACGGTGGCAAGAAAAACGGGAGAATCTTATCGTTGCCCAGATCCAGCCCATCCTAACATTTCCTGTCCCCCGAAAAAACTCGTTGCCCGCCCCTGCCCGCCCCCTCCCTCTTACAGTCCATTTTTTTCTGTATCCTTCGTGTTCTCATCATTTTTCTGATGATTTTTCTTATATTCTCGGAGAAGCCCTTCAAAGAAAAAGAAAAAAAAAAGACACAGATCTCAGGACTTTTTATTTCTTTTTCCTCACCGCTGCCGAGCGCAGGCCGGCAGGCAGGCAGGCAGGCAAGGGATGCAAACATGCTCAAACTCTTTTTCTAACTTGCTCCTCCACACATCAGACTTTAAATTATCAGAGTACCTATCTATATTTTTTTTTTCTTCTTTTCACTATTGCCACGTTTCCAGGACTCCTCGTGACGGAAACAGAGAAAAAAGAAAAAAAAACTGTGAACACAACAAACCTTAGACAACCAAGAAGGCTGCTCATGCTTAAAAAAGACAAAGAAAAAAAAACCCTTAAAAAAAAGGACAAACTCTGAAGACTCGTCCCTCCTCCTGTCCCACCGATCAGCATTTCCACGTTTCTGTGCTTTTTTCTCCAAGCGAAATCTTTTTATTCGAATAGTGGCCTTTTTATACGTGGCCTATAAACAAAGAGAAGTGTCTATCAGTGCTTACACTAATTTCCTTTTTTGAACAATGACTTAATCAGTGGGATGACTTGCAAAGACTTGATGGTAGAACAAACATCTATTCCTAGAGGAATGTTTCTTTTTTTTGTTGTTGTTTCTTTATTTTTTTTGTTTCGGTTCTGCAGAATTCCAAACGACACACAGATTCATCGGGTGTTTGGTATATAGTTTTAATTTATTTGCTTTATACTCTCGTTTCTTTTCTTTCTTTTTTTTTCTTTCCTCTTCTATTTCTCTTCTCTCTCGTTTTTATTTCCGTGTCCTCACTATATGGCTGAAGGATATTTAAACAGTTAAGAATTGGACAAAAAGAGTTCCTCAGACTGACCAATAGCTGCTGCTTTGATATATGTTAGTGGGTATACAGTAGAATTATATAAATATATGTAATATATATAGTATATATGGAATATTGGTATGTCTTTACCAATGTTTTATATATAATATATGACATTGATGTTTTTGTAAATAGTTCATATTTGTAATATTTTTCATCAGAAGCTTTGCTAGTATTTCATTTTGTCAGGATTTTAAAGGTTCTTTTTTATTTTCTTATTTTTATAGCCCCAGAAATCACACAAATCTACCATCAGTGCTCTCTGTGTCTTAGGCCTCTCGCCTCCCTCCAGTAAAATCACTGCATTTTTTTTAAAAGATCTTTTTTATTTTTTTTTTTCCAAACATCTCCCTCTGAGACTGGTCACTGCAAACTATGACGCAAACACACACGCGCACACACACAAAAGGCAAAAGATAAACAGAATAACCAAAAAAAAAAAAAACAGAAGAAAAAAAAAAAAGCTTTACAAGCGGGGGATTGGAGGTCTTTCTAGGTCAAAGTGCACCCGATGCGTGTTTGTCTCGGTCTCTGCTGTCTGTCTCCGCTCAGATTTCGTCGAAGTCGGCGCGTGTTTGTTGTCGCGGGTTTGTGCCGTTGGGATTCTGTGTGCTGCTCGTCTGTCTTTGTTAAGTGTCGTCAGAAGGTGTCTCGTTTAACGGGGACGGCTGTTTTGGTGGTGTGGGCGCTGCGTGGATCAGGGCAGGGTGCGAATTGATGGCGTCTCTCAGGCAGGAGCGGGACACACACACTAACATACACACACGCGCGCGCATACACACATACCCTTCGCTCTCTGCCCGTTGGCTGCTGAAATCGCTGCCCCTAAAACAATGAGCATGGTGGAAATTTCCACGTTCTGTGGTGGAGAGCTGCAGCGGGTCACAGAAAGCTCCAGCTGTTGTCAGAGTCCACGGCAGGTGAAGCGGGGGCGGGGGGGGGGGGTCAACCGACAGAGCAAAGTGGGCTGTGAGTTGATTGGTAATCCTGTTGTTCTCTGTGCTATCGCTCCAGTTAGGCAGTCAGGGCCGCAGCTATTCCACTCAGGGCCGACATTCCAGGATCTCGCTGGAACCACCCCCGTTCCCCCCCACCCCCTTTTCCTCGCACCACGACGAGCCACACTGACAGAAAGAGGGAGGCCTTTTTTTTGGGGTGGTTTCTCCATCTTAGCAACCAGCTGCTGCAGACGCAGCAGCAGGCAGATACGTCCGGATGTCTCTCCCTGCTGCTGCCAATCGGAAACATTCCTGTCAACTGGACCCTCACTAATGGGGCTTCTTCACGAGCTGCCACTCGACTCAACTCTGCCCTCTTCTTAGGCATTTCCATTCAGCGCCAGTACCTGCTCACAGGTACTTTTTAGGACCTACTCCAGCAGGGGGTCCAAGTGGAGGTATAACGGACTGTCGGCTGCCAATCGGCCAGAGCGGGACGTCAGAGCATCACTGCATGTTTTTATTGTCTCTGTGAACAAACTGCAATAGATACACATAAACCAAAAGTGGTCCACACTGAGGTTGTTCATGATCATCAATGGAGGATGACCTAAACCGTGTAGAGTCGAGCCGAGTAGGTCATGATCACAAGAAACAATAAGTGAATGTTGGGTGTTGTTCTGAGGATTCGGGGGGGCCACGAGTTTATGGACCTGCAGCGTCGTTGGCCTGCGAACGACTCCCGTCGAGTCGGCACTGATCTGGCCTGTGTTGGAGGCCGCCATTGTCTTGGTTTGAAGTAACTTCACTTCAATAAGTAGCCTGTTTAGTTTCTTCGAACTTGTTACAAATCACCACTATTGTTACCCAATGCATTATGGGTAAGATGCATGCTGTTGAGTCTTCTGCCGAACCTCGTGGCCGGACCTGAGTCGTTATTTCGCAGCTTCTTAGTGTGTTTTGATCCAATCTTCTGAATCTGTGGGACACTGGCGAGCCTGTCAGTCCGAGTGAAGGGCGAACAGCGCTCCTGACGGAGCCAAAGTTTCGCTTCATGCTGCGAACGAGACCCCGCAGAAACCAGTCAGAGAAGGCAGAGAAGCCGCCCCACCGCGTTTCACCAGTGCCTTCTCAAACCCCGAGCCCCGTCCAGGCTGCTTAATCAAACACACACATACACACACACACACACACACCCGAGTCTTTATACTCGCTCTGTTTTTTGTTCTCGGACAACAGAAGTGGTGCAGAAAGCTTCGTCTGCATGCTGCGTTCGTCGCCTGGATGTTTTGGGGTTTTCCCGCTTGTTGCTGGTGTAAAGTCTGGACACTGACGCCCTTCAGCTGCGACGCTGTGGACCTGTGGAGTCTGTGCTGTGACACTCAGAGGTGCCAGAGGTCATCATGTGAATTTTAGCAGATCAATCAGACAAGTTCTTTGTACTTTGTAAGAGGAAAAAAGATCTGAGACAGTTTGGAAAATGGAGAAACAAAGCCTGTGTGAAGCTGGTGGAGCCGAGTTGCGATCTAATGGACCTTCATTAACGCGAAGCGTTCTTGCTGTTTGTGATTTCTAAGCAAGTTTCCAATCAAACAAGCACCAAAATGCCCCAAAACCAGTCGGATCTAGTTTATCGGGACACACATCCGCCTCCCACCTCAGCTCTCGGTTGCTTATCTGGTGGTGGGTTTCACACGCATATGCAATTTTTAATTCAGCTTGTGCCCGCACATCTACGATACCGGATATTTATTTTGATATGAGCGTTGTCGGCGAGGAACACGGTTAGCGTTGTGGTCCGGCGTTTTTCTACGGTCTCCTCCTGAGCGGAGTGACGTGCGGAGGCCGAGTCTGCTGACGTGCAGACGGTGTCGCTGGTGGTGAGCAGACAGTCGGTTGGTTAGTTGGTCGGTCGGTTGGTTAGTTAGTTGTTGTTGTCGTCTTTGTGTTTGCCAGAGTCTACCTCAGTGCATATGGACAAATCAGTCTGAAGAGCCGAAGTGATCCCCGTCACTCGTCCCGCCATTTCAAGCATCGTCACTACACATCACCCACACTGCTGGTGGATTCCTCCCTCCCTCCTGTGATGTTTTCAGCCCCTTTCACTTACATCCCCCTTAATGCATAGCTGGGGGAGGAGGGGGGGGGGTCTAGTGCGGATTACGGGAATGTTGTGAGGAGATTCTGCTTCACATCCAAACATCTGCAGAGAGTTTAGAGGGAAGTTTTGGAGATGAAATTATCACTACAGTTAATAAAGTTGCTCCTCAGAGCCCTGCCCCACACACACACACACACACACCAGTCCTCCAGGGTAGCAATCCTTTACTCATATCGGGAGATGTGACATTATATCCGAGTCTTGTGACTCGATGCGTATCTGTGACCACCGACATGCAGCCGCAGCTACAATATGCACCTCCTGCTGTTCAAATCGCATCCAGACGGCAGGGGAGCCCGAGAGGAGGCGCTCCTCTTCATCAGCCCGTCGCGTCTCCTTCAGTCGTCGCGTTTCTCCGTCTTTCCTTTTTGTTTTTCGTTTGTTTTTTGTTTTTTTTCTATGTCTATTTTTTCTACTGTGAATATCAAGAGATGACCTTTATTTTTAATGTGGTTGCCATGGATACGGTCTGTCATGGCAGACGGGACGCAGACGCCTGGACTGGTTTAAAAGTTTTAAAGTGGCGGACACCCCCCCCCCCCTCACCCCTTCCTCCCCCCCTCTGCTAAGGAGAAAAAAAAAAGCTGGACTGGGACAATCCTGTGTGCCATAAGAACTATTTACTGACATGAAAACTAGATTGTAACTTTTTTTGACTCAGGGAGGCGGCCTGATGCTTTGTGGTTGGAGGTTAAGGAGGAGGAGGAAGAGCTACTTACCTTTCACCCCCTACCCCACCCCCTACCCCCACCCGACTGAAGTTCTCGGCATCCTTGCAAACAGCAGAAATGGGGACGATGAAGCCCAAGAAGGGAAACTTCTCAGCAACAAAACCCACAAACGCCCCCCCCCCTTTTTTTTTTAGATGAATCTGAAGAGATAAAAGATCGAAGATAATCAGCAGCCCCCTCTGCGCTCGCTCACTCCGCTCGGTGTGGCTTGGACTGCCCTCCAGTGGTTGGATGGGAGCGTTGCAGGTCAGGGGTGGCAAAAACAGACAGGGGCATCCCCGATCCCCCCCCCCCCCCAACCCCCACCCTCACCCCCAATAGTGCCTTGCTCAGACTAACAGCCCGCCTGCCCCCTCCCACCTGGTCCTCTGCCCCTGCCTGACGTGTCTCCACCAATCATTGAAGAGGATTTTCCACCTCCAAACGTGAAATGAGAACGCATGAATTATGTTGTTTTGGGTGTCTTTTTATTTCTATTTGTACCTCCAGTGAAAAACAATCTGACTGCTTGTAGACAAAATACTGTAATTTGGACTCCTGATGACTGATCTGAGGATCTCTACCAAAAAAGAAACTATACCTGAGAGCTCGTGTCTCTGCTCTGCTCAGCCATGGCGACTCTGTGCATGGAAAATGAAATCTGTACCAGTGGATGTCTTGATAACTTGATGCAAAACTGAGTTGGTTTCTCGTCGGTCTGTGACAGCGACGCCCCCAAAGCACATTAAGAAAGAGGTAAAAGGAGGAGAGAGCGGAAAAAAAAAAAGAACAGGATCATGGCGTCACATCTTGGGATTTCCCGTCGAAACGAGTATTTTTATTTTCTTTTTTAAAGAAATGAACTGATTAATAAGCTCTTAACTGTACATAGCGGATTCTGTCGGCCCCCGAGAGAGGAAAAAAAAAACCGAAAGCACTTGATTTTAGGGAAGTTTTTAGTTGTGTTTTGTTGAACTCTGGTTGGACAGAGCATGCTCGTGATGCAGCGCAGGGTAAGAACAAAGCATTGTACGTACTTTTGTTTTGTTTAAGAAAAAAGTATTACATTGTAGAGATGTTGATTTCTATTTTTTTTAGCCAAAGTAGGGAGGACAAATACAATTACTTTTTCTGACTGTAAACTTTTACTACTCTTGTACATTATGAATTTAACATTGTTATCAATGTGTATATAACTTTTTTCTAAATCTAAAAAAAAAAGATAGTTTTTGTTTTGTTTTTGTTTTTGTTTTGTTTTTCCAAGGACACAACCCACCACACAGAAGTGCGGTCTGTTAGCAGAAGCAGCACAACTCCAGTCTGAGGGCTCAACTCTGCGTAACGGTCGCGTGGCCTGACGCCTTTTTTTTTCTCCGCCGCGAACCCGCCCTGCTCTTAATCCGATGCATGTCCTGAATGTTGGCCGCCGAGGTCGCGAGCGTCCGGCCCCTTTCCCGCCCAGTCACAGCAGCATGTCACCCGCAAGGCCTTTTTTTCTTTTTTTTTTTACCCCCTCCCTTCTGTCTCACGCGCGTCACCCGTCACGGATGTTTCCTGTAAAGATGTTTTGTTTCCTGACAGAAGATATAGTTTGTAAATGTTTTTGCATTTTGTTTTTTTTTTATTATTTTATTTTTCTATGTGAAAAACTGGACAAGACCACTGCACATCTGTTTTTTTCTAAAAGAAGAGGAGACCTGAGTGATACAATCCTTAATAAGCTAAAACAAACGAGAGAAAAAGACGCATTGATGGACGTGTGTCTTCAAGTTTGGACTGTAAACGCTGGAGGAGTTAAAGGGATGGTGGGAAACTTTGGGAAACTTGCTTCGTTGAAGAGCTGCAGCAGAGGAAGAGAGTTCCAATGAAGCGCCAGACTGTTAAATTTATCTGCCAAAATTTTCTATATAATATCGAATGAAACTTCTTTTTCAACTTATTTCAAGCCCTGCCTAAGAAACGCTGTCATGTCACATCTGTAGAAACTCGTCAGTTGGTTTGAGAGGCAATAATCAGCGAGTTTCAGGTGATGTTTGACCCCAGCGACCTTTTGTTTGAATCAAACCCGAGCGATATCAATCCTCCGCTCCGCCTGTTTCCCTGGAAGTGAACAATCATACGTCTCAACCCGTCCGCTGTCCCTTTTTAAACAGACTGGGTGTGCAGATTAAACCCCTCCAGCTCAGAGTAAAGTCAGAACTGTCTGCCGGTCCTGTTGCCACGCGGACCCCTTGTTACCGGCAGGGCGGTCGGGGTCCGTCGACTCCTCGTTTCGGGCCCCCTTCGCTCCGTCGACGAGTCGTCTGTCGGTCCAGTGGTCTGCTCCAGTTTCAAACACCTTAAGTCTGTCTCTGTCCTGTGCCGTGTGTTGTTCAAATCAGTGGAGTTGAGTCCGTGTCGTCCTCGGTTGAAGTCTTTCCCGCCACTTTCTGTCTCCTCTTCCCCCTCCTCCTCCTCCTCCCCCCTTCCTCCTCCTCCTCCTCTCTGTGTCTTTAAGTCTCTTCTCTCCTCGGTGCACATAGGTGGTCCCCAGAATGCTGTGTGTAGTCTTGCAGGATACCTCTTTATTAACGTCATGTTATTGCCGATGAATATGCTGATGTATTAATTTTGGGATATGTTGTGTATACTTTATGTTAAAGACGTTGGTGCGTATGCAGACAGCAGGTGTATATGTGTGTATGTACAGTCCGAACCCTCCAAAAAAAAACAAAACAAAAAAAAAAAAACAACCCTGCAACCCACAGAGACGCTTCATCCCTCACACTGGATCCAAATGTGCCATTATCTTTATGTATCACAAATATCAACACACACACACACACACACACACACACACACACACATACACAAACACACACAGAAATACATGCATATTGTACAGGATCAAAAATGTGCCATGACAAAATGAACGCTTGACAATTTATTTTTTCTATGTTTTCAAAGGAGAGCCAAGTAGTGACATGTAAAGAAAATGTTGCAATGATATGAAAATGAAAAATCTTGCTGTGTGTAAATTATTCAACAATTAACTGTTTATATTAAAATTATGAATAAAATTATTGGAGAATACGTGTCTTCTTGCCCTTTTTAACTCGAGCGCTGAAAACCAGGCACGATAGCAACAGCAGCTCATGGCGGCGGTGCAGCAGTCAGTTCGGTCGCCTCACAGCGAGACGACGGTGATTTTCTGTGAAGTTTGCAGGTTCTTCCTGTGTGTGCAATTGCTGTCTCCCACACTGCAAACTGGGGAGTCTCAATCATCACTGCAAATCTGAACTGTGCTGGTGGGTGTGTGATTGCGTGTCTTTCTGTGTCCACCGTTGGGCCTGTCCTTTGCGTCACCTGCCTCCAGCCAACCTGAGCTTGAACTGTGGCTCCTGTGAGACTCTCAGATGAAATGTAACGTGGAGCAAGTCTGTCTTGAGCACCAACATTTTGGTGCACTTTCAGTGACACAAAAAGTGAAAGCAAACAGTGAAACATCATCACATGAGTTCCTCTCAGCCTCAGTTTGAAAGGCTCTGTGGGGAACTGCACCGTGAGAGGATGCCAGCGGAAACTGGGTTAGTAAATCAGCACTCAGATCAGTTCATACATGTCCTCATGAGTTCATACAGAGAGGATTGAACCAGTGAGCGTCATCGTCATCGTGACTGGGCAAGTCGACCCGCTTCCTCAGAAACCTCTACAACAATATGTACACAAACTCCGATGACTTTTTCTGCCGTTGGCACAATATCGAAGATTCAAACAGCGTCTGAAAACTAAGAAACTGCGCTTTGCGGCCTTTTGATTTTGTTTACATGAGGAAAGAAATTCATTTAAAATGTGTTTTTTATTGTTTTTATCTGAGTAATTTCTTCCCCATTCATATCACTGAGCAATATTGAGAGTGATAATGAACTTGTTTTGTTTTGTTTTTTTATCTCGGAGAAAGATAATAAAATAATAGAGTGAATATTTCTTCACAGAGCAACATTTCGTTGTCATGCAATCAGTTCAAAAAAGCAAGTCCAATCGTAGTCGGGGGCTGGGGGGGGGCTTGACCATAAACCCAACAAAACGATACTTCGGTAACTCTGTGTGTGTGTGTGTGTGTGTGTGTGTGTGTGTGTGTGTGTGTGTGTGTGTGTGTGTGTGTGTGTGTGT
>JASSRZ010000055.1:9806211-9835118 GCA_032164315.1 Malacoctenus gilli | reverse complement strand
ACACACACACACACACACACACACACACACACACACACACACACACACACACACACACACACACACACACACGCCGATGCTTCTTGATTGGGTCGCGTCTCAGGAGAAATGGAAGTCCAACCATAAAAGGCCACGGCAGCTCCACGGGACAGCATCAAGCAGCCGCTGCAGTGTCTCTTCCGAGTTTACACTTAACGCGGAGTGGGATTTGGACACAAACAAAGCCTGCCTGCGGCGGGGACACTGCCACCCCTGCAGCCGCGGCCCGTGATTTAGTAATATAGAAAACTGGACCTACAATGCGTCTGTCTGTGTGTTTATATAAGAGCATCTCTGGCCGCCGCGCTGAGGACGGGAGGGGACGATGCTGGTTTATAGTGGGACATGGTGCAGGACTCAGTCTGCATTTTATCTTGCAGGGTCAACAATCACGGAGGCCTCTCATTCACATGTGATTATCTGCCAGTAACGCAACCAGGAACTGACAGAGAGGCAGAGAAACCTCACGCAAAGAGTGAAGACAGTTGTGTTTGGAAGACTGTTTCTTTGGTTTTACAATGCAATAAGTCTGTCTGCATTTGTGGGATGAGCCTTGACATTTGGAGAGATCAATATGTCTCTCTCCATGTGAGGCATGATTGCTAATCACAAAACCACTTTATATTTCTGGTTGGAAAAAAGAGGCCGTTGAACTACTGCATGCAGCCACCACATAGTCACAAGATAACTCTGATTTCCAGTCCTTGTTCTAACATGAGATTTAGTGAACATGAAACCACAACAAAACATCAAAGCTCTGAGGTTGAACAGTCAGTGTTGGACAGTCTGGCCAGCAGATCACAGGTTCAAACTGCTCATGTGATTCTCTGTATCGAGTCCTTCAGCAACACGTTCAATGACTCATACTTGTCAAGGTTAGTCTGTCTGTTTTGTCATCCTGCTCCTGAATGAATTATTTTACATACTTAATTGAATTACTGATGACTGATATTGGTCAAAACTTGAAAGTGGCAAAACTACAAATGAACCTCTAGATTTGGGGTCTTGTCTTGTCTTGTCTTGTCTTGTCTTGTCTTGTCTTGTCTTGTCTTGTCTTGTCTTGTCTTGTCTTACACAGTGGCTGTTTGTTCAGTCGTGCTAAATCAGAAAATTAACTTTCACTGAAGAAACTCACTGATGTCAAAGTGTTACGGGACACTGTCTCAGGCCCTCCGTCTGGCGGAGGCTGATGATGGGTTCACGGTGGGTGGGGTGGGGGGTGGGGGGTGCACTGGGGGGAATGAGGCTTATGTAACCTGTCTTAGCTGTGTGGTTTCTCCTCCTCAGAGGGTCACGGTCTGGCTGAAACTTTAAAATGTTCGGTTGCATGTTGCCTCTGACATGCGTACGTTTTTAAATTCATCTAAAATGCAAGAAATGCTCAAAGTATGCTCTCGTTCCCTCATGTATGCATTAAGAACCTTCCCGTTAGCCCGTGCTCTGTGCATTAGCGTAATAGAGCGTGTCTTTACTACATTATGTTGTATTATTTACCACAGGCTGGTGGTTTCTTGGGGCTGCCGAGAGCTCGGTGAGACGGTAATCTCCAGCTCTGCACCACTGACATGGAGACTAATGCTGGCTCACTGAGCAGTTGCTAGTGGTGACGGTGGTTTGTGGCATCATGTGAATCGAGGAATCTGTTTATGCAATGGAAATGTAAAGGAGCTTTGAGAGGGAGGCCGGAGCCCAGCCGGCGTCGCTGACTTTCCTCCACTTCGGCTCTTTTCTCGCAGGTGTTGTGCCGCCACGGAACGAGACAACGCTGCCTTTCTGTGTGTGGCCTTTCAGTCGAGTCTGGGAAAATGTGTCCAACAGATATGAAATCTGTGTTTCAGCGTCGGAGTCCAAGCCATGTAGTCCGCCCTGTGGGCCCCCCAGCACCCAGATCGGCGTCCAGCCTCAGGCCGCCGGTGGACAGGGATCGGCTTCGTCTTTGTCCCCGGCCTCTGTCACGGAGGATGTCTTCTTCGGGAGCAACAGTGATGACCAGGTGAAGACCTGTCCAACCACTGCAAGGGTGTCCAACTCAATGCAGTTCAGAGGCCACAAACAGCCCGATCAATAACTTCGGAGCACATTAAACCTTTAACTAACAACAACTTCTAGGTTTTTTTTAAAGCTCTACAAAGGACAATAACTACCTGAAAACATCTTAATTCAATACATTTTTATGGTTATTATTGCTACCAATAGGGTAACTCCCTAACACCTAATCTCTTGTTTAGCAGTATGGCTGTTGGAGTAATCTGCTGCTCCACTCTGGGTCATCTATTGAGAAAACCTGTGTGACATCGAATGAGCGAAAGAAGTTGAAAATAAAAACGTCAATCGTCTGTAATTTTTACAGTCAACAAACTCACCTTGTGGGCCGTAAAAGACCCTGAATTGGGCCCCTGGGCCTCATGTTTGACACCCCTGGTCTATTATTTTGGGATGGATTTAAATCCACCAACTGACTCAGTGGCCCCATTGATCCCTTCACTTTTCAAGCGTCTAATTTACATTGTCTGTGTCTCGTTTCTCCCTCTTCACCTCCGTGTGGTCTTCAGGATGCATGCTCAGTCGTCAGTGACTACGACTGCCCCTGTGTAGAGGTGGGCAGCAGCGTGGAGGACCTGCAGGGCTTCAGCTCCTCCCTCAGGAACTCGGAGTTCTTCAGAGACCTGCAGGAAGCCACACAGACTGCTGCGCCGATGGTGTCATCAGCCGCAGGAAGCAAAGCCCAGCCAAGTGTTGACTCTCTAAACACAGACAATTACTCCTTCAGCCAAGCCGCACAGACTCCTCTGACCACACGCTCCCCAAAGGTCCCCGCGCCTCCATTCCCTTCCTACAATCAGCCTTCAGAGGATTTTCCACGTAGCTTTGTGGTCACTCAGCTCACTCCCAAGTTGTTGCCAGGTTGTGTCATCGACAGCGGGGAATCCGTTGGTCAGGCAGTCGGACTGAGCTTGAGGATAAATCTAAACGGGCTGTTGGGTTCAATGGAAACAGCCACAGTGGTGCCGGCAATGGGTAACGAGAAGGAGGAGCCGGAAGAGGACTTGGACGGAGAGCCGGACCTGGACAGCTTCCCTATCCTGGTCAGGTCCATGTCAACGTCTCGCAGACACAGCTGGGGCGTCCCCGTGTCCCCCATCAACCTGGGGAGAAGGTAAGACCGCTGCATTGTAACGAAGGGTGAATGGAGGGAGTCGATTGCAGAGAAATGTCTTCCGGTTCTGGCAAAATTATTTTTTAAAAGATATTTCTTGAGCTTTTCTCAAATTTCTAGAATATTAGAGAAATATTTGGTTCTGTGTCTTTAAGCACTGCTCTGTATCACCTGCTAAAATCACGGGTGAGCTGAGTCTGTGTGCTGGTTTATTTACAGCTCTCCAAATAGTGGCAGCTAATTGAGGAGTTGAAATAAACACTTCAGCACATAGTTACTTCCTGAGAAACAAAACAAAACAATAAACTAAACAAGTACAGAAGTGAACACAACCCGTGTTCAAATTTTGTTTGCAGGCCGTTTTTTGGTTACCTTGCAGTGTCGCATTAACTCTCCGCTGTGTCTGCATGTGTGTGCGTCGGCAGACTGAGTCTGGATACGATGGCCATCGACAGCGATGGGGAGAGAGAGGAAGAGGAGGACGAAGGCCCCCAGAACGGTCCCTTCCAGCCGACCCAGAAACGCGCCCACAGCTGCTCAGCGTGTCCTGCAGACGAGGCGGACGGTTCCAGCCAGAAGGTAACCCCTCCCAGGGTCAGGGTGTCTCTGCTCGTTGTAAAGCAACGATCAGCAGCCTGATGTTGGCTGATGCCAAGCCAGCACTTGTTCAACAAGCTTCCTCAAACTTGAAATTAGTGAAAAATCTGCTAATAAAAAAAACAAAACAAATGAAAATAAGAGAAAGAGACCACAGAAGCAGTAAAATGTCTCATTATATGTCTTATTTTGGGTGTGATAAGATTGTTTTGACTTGAAAGTTGTAAAAAATCTACTTGAGAAGTTTGATTTTCTTGCAGTTGAATCACTCAGCCGATTAGCAAGTACTTTGTGGTTGTGAATGGATAAACACGTGGTGCTGGAGTAGCAAATGCAACAACATGATGCTTATAGAAATGAGTCAGAAAATGAGTGTTACAGTTGCTCCTGAAAGTTGTTTTGCCACTTTTGGGGCAGCTGAGTTTTGTTTGCTGAGATCAACATTAAGAAACCTGCAGGTTCGTATCAACTAAGGCAGCATTTGGATGTTTTAAGGCCCAGGTTGCTTCACTTTTCGTCTGATCTCTCCCACGAGAACTCACAAACCAGAGCAGCAACAGATGCCTCAAAGAGTAACTTCAGCTGTCATGAAGGTTACTGAACGTGAAGCTGAATCTGCACAGGGAGCAAACAAGGAAATGGATCAGATGTTCATGTGACGCGTGTTTATTCTCCACTGCTTCCAGGCCAGCGGCGTTCCCGGCAGGCATCTGTACTCCCGCTCAGAGATCCTCGCCACAGACGATTATTCCCGGGCCGCACACATTTCTCGAGTGGTGCAGACATCCAAACAGGCTGCGCGGGCTGCGGGAGGTGTGTGTGTGTGTGTTTGGGGGGGGGTGCTCCTTGTTTCTGCAAGAGCAGCACATCTAAGTTTGTGTGCTTTGCACTTTGCAGGCAGCACTTTTTTCATGTTTGTTTGTCTTTCTCCCCTGAAGCAGAGGAGTTTGACCCTGAAGAAAACCTGCACTCCAGCGAAGGCCAAAGCCACATGTAAGTGTCAGTCATAATCAGTTACATCTGCACATTGAGGAAGCGGACAGAGCCGTTACAGCTCAGACTATATCATGGAACATGTATATATTGTAGGAAAAGTGACATTTTTGGTTCAGGAGAACAGATCAATTGTTGCTTACAAAGGGGATAAAAAGAAAGAAATGGCTTGGTTGAATTTACAGAGCGCTTCTTCTGCAGCTTTTGAACAATTCAGTACAGTAGAGCACATACTGTTCTGCAGTTGTAAACAGTCTGGAACAGCTACCTAACTCCTACATAACAGAGGGGCTTTTCCCTTTCTCCCTTGACATTTCTGCTCCATGTCATATGTCTGCAACCTCCCCCTCCCACAGTTTTCTCTCCCAGCTCCTTAGATGGCCCCTGAGCGCATATGTGTGTGCGTGTGTGCATGTGTATGCGAGTTGCGCGCGTCCATGTGCGTTTGTAGTCGAAGCCTGCGTGTGGGAGTGATGACGATGGGAGGATTTGGGGTGGGGGTGGCGGTGTGTATGTTATAAGTGTGCTCCAGCAATTGTGTGGACGTAGCAGACAGGGGAGGATTCTTGTGTAAATCACAGTTTGACACCCAGCTCCCCGGAGCTTCGTCCTGGTCCTCTTCCCTCCTCTCTCGGCCACCACTCAGTCTCAGTGTCTTGTTTGTCTTAGGCTGATGGTACAGAAAGTTCTGCAGGAGCTAAAGCTGTACCACGGGTAAGTAAACAGGAGAGGGAGGCCTCCGTGCTGCGACCGCTGTCCAAGCGCCACCACGGCTCTCAGAGCGGCTGCAGGCAGGAGCAGCACCGATATTTGGCCGGGCCCGATCCGTGTGATGCATGTTTCTGGCATGTGTGTTTGCATGTGCCTGTTGGTGCACTGACCACCGTTTGTCAATATCACCAGAAGGGATTTGTGGGACACCGGCAGTGTTAACGTCACGAAAACATCTTTGAAAAGAGGCTCAAACCTTTTTTTTTTGTCACTTCAGGTTTTTATTTTCACTGTTGCTTTAAACAGCAGTTGTATGTGTTCCACGTTCCACGTTCCACGTTCTCGACAACAACAACATGCCATTTGTGACTCTTCTGTTGTTCAAAATGATGCCCTCTCCTCCTGAGCTGTTTTTGTTGTTCTTTATTAGAGCGAAACAGCGAAACAACAGATCGGACACCAAAGATTCAGGAAGTGTCACTTGGTATGAGTTCCTCTCTATTGAGTAAGTATGAGCTTCTTGGTTCCCTTATTACTCACAGCATGACATTTTCCCACCTGTGGATACCAGCAACACTACATAAAGATCTACTGCAGGTTTGGCCCAAAAGTACAGTGGCAAAATAAGGAGGTCTCATTATTATGGTGTTTTCATGTCTCAACATTGGAATTAAGAATTTGGACACAGACAATGATTTGATGAATCAGTCATTGCAGACATTTTTATTCATGAGCAAATTTCAGACAATAAAATATCGCAAAAAATGTAGAACATAGGAATCAGCTGACCTTCGGTCCCCCCCACCTCCAAACCCCCTCTTACCTCTTCATGATAGCACTTGTAAAAAAGCAAAAAATGTAATCTGAACTGAAAGTTTCATTAAACTGTTTCATTTTATTAAAAGTTGAACCATTTTCTACAAGTTTCATATTGCTCAACAACACGTTAGGTTACCGAAACACCATCCAAACATTTTCAATAACTCTCAAGTGTGATAATAGAAGTGTCACGGCGAGCTTTCTTCATCCTTCACCAGAAATGAGGAAGAGGGCGATCGGACAGAGAAGGTGGAGAAAGGCACCAAGGTGAAGAGGACTCTCAGCTCCCTGAGGAACAGGATGACGGGCTCCTTCAACAAAGACAAGGTGAGCTTGAGCTACCGAAAGTGCCGTGTCACGCTTGGCCGGAGTCACAACAGCTGTTCATATTTGCGTTTGAGTGACACCAGCTGCAGACATGCGGTTTCAGTCAGTGACCTCTTTAACATTTTGTCAAATTACAGCAAAATCCTCAGGCGTTAACCGCTCACGAGTGAACACGCTGCACACACAACAAGCTAATCCACTTATACAAACCCTATTATACATCCTGCTTCTGACACAGTTATGCAATGTGATATGCAAGCATGCCGTATGTGACACAGGAAGGCGGGACTCGAAACTTTGCGCTCAAAATTCACCCCCCCCCCCCCCGCTTTGTTCTTTTGTTGTTTCTCTGCAGGGTAAGAACCGGGAAAAAGAGCAGCAGAAAGACAAGGGGAGGGAGAAGGACCGCGAGCCCAAAGAGAAGCGCTGCAGCAGCAGTGGGCATCACTTGGTGCCGGGCTCCTTCTCCAGCTGTGCCACCTGCTCACTGTGCAGCAAGACCCTGCAGAAAAAGCATGGCCTGCAGTGCATGAGTGAGTAACAGTCACAGGTGCGCACGCACCCACGCTTGTTGTCGGCCTGACACACACGTGCACAGGTGCTGCGCTCACACACAAACTCGCGCAAAGTCTATTTATACCCAAGTAGCGGCCTGCATGCTCACTCACCTACTTCATGGAGCACTCAGGCAGACAAACAGAGCCACACGAACACACACACGTGTGCACAAACACCACAAACTGTTTCACATGAAGTGTTTGGAAAATATTCAGCAGTCAAATGAGAAGCGTTTGTATGAGAGGAGTGACTATAGCTGACTTTATCTTGTTTTATTTCAAATGCAAGAGAAATTTTGCATTTTGCATATTAATTTTGCAAGTATGGTATGAAGAGTCTCAGTTCTTGGCCACTGACATTATCTCGTGTCAGACAGCTCATTCACCTCATGGATGTGGTTTCTGATATTTTTAAACACCATCTTCTTTCATTTTTTTTACATGTGAAGCCACAACATACTTCAAGCACAAGCTTTTATCAGCGTTTCTGTTTCTTTATTTATGTCAGATGAACTTTCACTATTGATCATTGGTTGCAAATGTCTTGAGAAGCTGCAGCTTTCTGTAATATTTGCTGTTGGACATCTCTACAGATCATATCTGAACCCTTCAGCTGATTGGTCTGTCAAACTCATTGATATTAGAACTAATTCACTTTAAAAAAAACAAAAAAACAAAACTTGTTTCATTTCCTAATAAATAAAGTCACATTTGCTGTCACACAAACACAGAAACTGGAAAGTTTGAGGGATTATTCCTGCATGTGCCCCCCCCCCCTTTACAGTCACATTGTGCATGTTTGGAAAAAAAAACACAGTGTGAAAGAACAAGGCAAAGCATCACAGTCTGTCTCTGAGATCTTCTCTGTAGAAGGATAAAAACTGGAGCTCCACGTTTCAGTCTTACAAATTTTGCCTCTCAACCAACAATGCATGTGTCTGTGAATATAATAGGTGATAATAAAGCATAACGGTTTTCATCAGAGGCACACAAACAGAAAAAGTTATGTTTAATTTTATCTGCCATATATTTTTAAGTTAAGTTGCCTTTCCTTTGATACCTATGAACTATACTGCAGTCATTGTCAGTGCACTTTTTGCCTCTTTAAAGGAGTGATTTAAAGTGGTGCTTTCAAGCCCACACAGGGTACTTCCTCTGGCTCACGGGCAGACTGATGTCAGGTCAGCTGTGTTGACTTCTGGTACATTTCAGTTGACATTACTGTAATCCAGGAGCCCTCTTCTCATAAAGCACGTGGTCTGCTGGCAGCAAATTTCACTTCAGTATTTTAAATTTGCAGACTAAAAGCAGGACGGTTCTTGTATCTTGGCTATCTTGTGTCACTGGGAGCGTTCAGTCATGATGTGCCATCATTACATTAATAATTGTTACCTAATATGTTTGCTTGATCCTTCTGCTGGGTGGCAGACAAAGGCCATAATATGCTCAGGAATATTTATAAATCCTCACAGTCTGACAGTTGGGGGGGGGGTGTAATGTATGATTGTTTTTAATAGTTTGCTTATTAAACAGAGTTGCTCTGGCATATTTCAGCAGGCACAGTTCAGGGCGCCACACATCCACTGTGTGATTCTCTTTCGCACTTTAACCAGAAAACAATACATCTGCCTCTCTGAAACCTTCCCTCCTCCATCAGCTGCAAAGGGGCGAAAGTTACAAATCCCCAAAAGTTGCCCCGGAGTGTTGCGGTAGCTGCACACGCTCGCGCAGAGGGAGAAAACAAGTGAGTGTCCCTTTAATTTGAAGCGAGCTCTGTGGGGATTCAGCCGAGAATCAGCCTGTGGAATGCGTCGTTTGTATGCCAGAGATTGTTCCCAGTGGAGCGAAGGACACCAAACTGGACAAAACTCTGGGGAAACCTGTCGCTTGTGGTTTCAATGGCCGATGTGATTTATTCAGCATTCAGGCGGACTCACGTTTGCTCTCGGGTGCGCCCGACTGAAACACACCCGGGGCTTGCTGGCACGGTAAGAAGCGGCTACTGCAGCGGGATCAGGTGGATCGCTCCCGTTGTTTCCCCTCAATGGAGCTAAAGGCTAACTCAGCCATCCAACTGATTCCCACAGGCGCCTTTATCTCTGCTTCTCGGGGTGTCCGTTTGGATTTAGACTCTTAAAAACTCAGAGTCGTGTCCAAACTTTACTCGACAACAAATTCAGAGTAAACCCCAATTTAGAGAAGAAAAGAATCTTATTTCTCCCTAGCCGTTAGCCACCTTACGCTAGCCTGAAGCTAAGCGCTCCCATTAGGAAAAACGGGGTTAGTTGGATAAGCGGTTAGCTTTAATTAGCTTAAAAGAAAAGTTTACATAAACGTAGCGCGATGCACCGTTTGTCCTATCAGGAAATAGTGAGTAACTTTTTTACGCATGTTGTATGAACAAAGGAACACTCGCGAGCTTTTATCTTCTTTAATTGTAGACTTTGTGCCAAGCTCAACAGGTGACTGCTAACAGACGCCGAAGTTAGCTTCCGACACGACCGGACCGTTAAGGCAGAACTGTTTTACAGCCGTCAACGGTTCAATCTCAGTTTTTCACTTCATAGCTAATGAATATCTCAGCTTGCAAACCTGATAAAACATTTTCTTATACACACGACGTTTAAAGGTGTTGCAAAGTCGTACGTTTCTGTTGTTAACTCGCACAGTCCAGGAAGTATTATCAGACTGATTTCGACTAAATCATTTGGATAAGCCAAATATATGTTATAATACGATTTCCTACCTGGGAATTTTATTCTCCTTTGTGGAAATGGCTGTAAATGCGATATTACTCTGTTGTCCGGTACACTGAACACATCAAACCCAGTCCTTATCTGTACTGGGTTCACTCAGCCTTGTCAAGTTTACATTCAATTTTTCTACTGAAGCACTCATCTGTGAAAACAAATTTTGACTGGTATCAAGCGGGTTTTATACTATCAAAATTAAGCAGGATAAATTAAGACGATTTAAAAGTAAACGAAGGTTTTTAGATTTTTTTGGAGGTTGCTCAGAAAAAGGTCTCATAATCAAGACCTATTAAACTGTTTGTTTGATAAGTATGAATCTGTGTATGCAGTTGTGGATGTGGTGGATTGGTGACCTGTCCAGGGGCACAGGCCTGTATCCACTGTGAATTTGGTTTGTGTCCAGCATCCTTTTCAACCACGAGAAGTAAACATGGTGTTGTTGATGAATGACTAAAAGGAACAGGATGTCAACGTTTGGCCCCATGTGGTCAAATAAATGGGAGGGTTAAAAAAAAATCAGTTTTTTCTGATTGTACCCAAGATGTAACTTGATTTTATATGTTCCAGTGGTTTTGGAAAAACTCCTCAGCAGAGACCTGTTTCCTCCACCCTTTTCACCTCAAACTGGAGGCTAACTTCAGTGTTGTTTTTCTAGATTTGCAAATGTTAGCCCCCCACCACATCTGAGCAACAGGCAAAACATGAGTTGCATCTGTGATGATGAAGTTAAGTTTACAACACATTTGTCAACTTGCTGACATTGACGGCATAGAATGAAAGGTTTTTCCTCATGAATGCAGTTTGAACTGAATCCCTCTGTCGACTTTTTTCCCACCCTCCAGTTGACTGAGACAATCAAGCAGAAAATTACCTCGATAACATGTAATTTCATAATCCGTAAGTGCTAGAAAAATGTTTCTTCTTAACAGCCAAATTCCTGCCATTCCTCTGTAGGGCAGGTGATGCCCTCAGTAGGCGCTCCACCAGCATCAGGCAATAGGAATGTCCCAGGCTGATGGGTGACCATTCAGCCTGTCCCCTCACTCTTCAGCCCCTCTGTCCTGACCGAGCTTTCTCTCTGACTGGGTCACATGGTGCTAATTGTGCTTGGCAGGTCTGCCAGTGCATAACAGCCCACTCCACTGACTCTGGGTCTCACCCATCTCAGCCTGTTAGCACACCACTTCTCCATGCATCACTGCTCTGCCTTCCAGCAGCACCAGTTCTTCTTGTGCCGTCTTCTTTTTGGTAGCATTGAAGGTTCAAGTTCCCTGAACTAAGCAGCTGTTACCCACTTAAGTGTCTGTTGGTCCTGCTGTTCTTGGATGTATGTTCAACAAAAGGAGTTTATCTGAAAGTTTCATATTGTTCCACTGCTTGGAAGTCCTGTGAATGATTGATAAAGGTGCAATCGTATCATACCCACTTCAAAAGACAGATGCAAATCGTAATTAACAGTCCTTGCAAATGTTGACTGACTGCTTTAGTGCTTTAACAAAGCTAAGAAGAAGTATAATGTAAACAAGCTTTCTTGTTGACAGTCTGTTCAACTAACTAAGTCATTCAGTGCAAATGTACACACTCTTACTTTTTTTGAATGAAAATTGTGACCAGCCGAGATGTTCAGCATCTCTATGCAAACAGTGATCTCGTTTTCAGTTCTTCCTCAAGCAACTAAATGATGTCAGAAGTTTGGCTGGCGACTTAAGTGTTCGGCCAAGTGCTGTTGCTTGTGTGTTTGAGTGATTCACAAGTAACTTCCTCCTCATCAATGTGTGCTTGAACACACAGGAAGTCAGCGATGTCTGTTTTTGGCTGCTGCGTGAGAAACTGCTTCTTTTAAATCCGCTGCTTTGTCATTTGGCTTGCCAAACTGCTTGTGGTTGCAGAGTTGTTTACAACTGCACCAAGTTAGATTCAACTCAGATGTTGGCAAGATGCTTTCTTAAGCTATTTTTTAAAAGATCAATATGTTCACCTGGCTGTCAGACAGCCAATGTAGATGAACACTTGCATGCAAGGAATACAATGTTTCCATAGAATATTTTAAACTTTTTTTGTTGTCCAAGGTTTTTCTTGACACGACGGTGTATTTATTTATTTTTTTTAGGTTGTATACACAAACTTGAGGTGTCTCACAGTGTCATTTTAACATCAAATGAACAAAAAGGAGAATCTTCTAAAAGCTTAATGTGTAATTATGAAATCACTCGTCTAAATGATTACAACTACGTATTTATTCGATGTATGACATCATGTTTCCCTGACAGAGCTCACTCATTGCTTTCGTTACCTCAACTGATCCCGTCACCTTCTGTCTGGAAGGAAAATGCTCCCCTTCTTGTTTCACTGAAGTGTGATAGACTGCAGACGGCAAGATATGTACCAGTCAGCAGAAGTTGAGTGTGTTGGTGGTTTGTGATGGGAGCTGAGTGTCCTGTGGGTGGGCTGCTGACATGACTGAGTGACTGGAACTTGTCACATTGCTAAGTATTGGCAGAGCTGGCCTGCAATCTCCCACTACGTCCATCTGACACTTTGACTTCCTGTCCCTGTGTCTGAGTTGTGCGCTTTGCAGTTGTCACCGCATTTCCTGCGGCACAGTAAGCAAAGAGTTATTTTGTGCTGTGCTGTTGCCAAATAATGAGGTGGTCTTTAGTCGCAAAGAGTTCCGTTAAGCTCTGTGAAGTTGTCAATAAAACGTAAGAATAACACAGTGCTCATACTAATCTTGGTTCAATCTTTGAATGTCATCCAGCATCAAAAAATATCATCGTGGTTTTGAGCTTTATCACCTCTCCCACTCATTCCTGTAGAAAGAGCTGACTTCTGGACCCTCCAGTGATGACTTTAAACCATCTTTTAATGATGACATTTGATACATTTTCCTCCATTTAGACCTGCTTACCTTGTGGATCCACTTATCTTTTGCCGTCTTAAGCTGTGCTGTTTCTCGTCTTGCATGTCTGTGTGTTTAGGTTTGTTGTGAGAAGATGCGCAGTGAAGTGTGCCGGCAGCCTTGTAGTCCTTATCAGACATTCAGTTTGTTTTTGCTCCCTTTAAAATTCCATAGTTTTTCAGATCGAGATGAAAAAAAGTCCAGCCTTGTCTTGGCTTCTTCTCGCGGCGACCTTCGATTTTGTCTATTTATTTTGTAAATGCTTTTTGATTCAAGACCAAATGTAAGTTTGAGAGGCTTGTGTGATCAAAGTCACACGATTAAAGATATGGGATTTATGCGAGATGCTTTCTGTGTCAAGTTAAACTGTGCACTGCTTGAAGAGGGACACATGATTATTCAGGAGCTAAACTTCTTCTCCAGCTGAGCCGTTAATAGCTCATTTATTATGAGCGAGAATGCGTTGGAAGGCCGCCGCAGAGGTTAAAGATTTATAGAAGTGGAAGTATTTAAGAAAACTAAGGTTTAGCTTGCATACAGGTTTGGTTCAATTGCAATAAACTGTGTTTACATATGTGAGCCCAGTGCAAGCAGTATATCCAGCTTTTTATGACTTTTTACAACATGTTTCCAAATACATTAACACCTGTTACGTGAAACTGATTTCAGCAATAAAATCTTACATGTACGCTATTATTTCTAAAGCTCAGATCCACCTGTCACACTCAGTCAAGGATCTCTCTCTTGGTTTCACACTTCATGCGATAGGAAGATGAATATTTGGCTTTGTGTCTGTTGTCTATGCACAGAGAGGTGTTGAGCAATAGAAAGCCTTACTGAAGGCCGTGCAGCATTTAGTGGAAGTTGCCAGTATGGCTCGTGTCTACAATGAGCCGCTCAAAGAGCAGGCGTGCCACCTTTTGTCAACAAGCTTTACAACCAAATTTAAACAGTCACCAAACTGCTGCCGTCATGCGCCATGTCTGTGAAATGTAAAAGTCAGGGTCTTGGGGGGGGGGGGTTATTTTAACAGTTTCATCGTATTCTTTTTGGGGGGGTTTAATAGATAAAAGAGCATCACAAAGCATTTACTGTCAGTCTAGAAATTAAAAGAAAAAAAATTGTTGCTTTTTGGTAATATGAAAAACAAGGTTATCAAGTCATTATAACAGACGAATGCAAAAAAACACCTTTAATTTCTCCTGCTCTTCTTTCTTTCCCTTGTTTTTTTGTGTAGTATTTCTCTGGAGTGAGTTACGTACAAGGTGGCTTGTTTTTCTTGTCTCCATTTACCTGACTGGGCTGGAGTTACATTTTGCATATTGATAACTCCATTTGTTTGTTGAGCCTTGTGCCTCAGGAATGGCAATTGTTGTTTACCTTATATAGTATGAATGAAATTGTTGTTGTTTTTCTGCAGTTTTTTCTCTCTCTAAAACACTGATTAGATCAAAGAGGGCAGGTCTTGTTGCCTGCAGTTGTTTTTGAAGCTCTGATTTGTATTTGTGCTAAACAGCAGAGGGAAAGTATATCATTTAATTTGACCGTGAGACCAACAGTTTAATTTTCCATGGTGGGAACTAAACAGAGCTCTTTCTGAGAAAGAGGGGAGTTTTTATTCTGGGCAGAAACTCCCTTCTCCCTGCATATGGTCTCTCATTTAACTCTGCCTCCGTATCGTGCGTAAACAAACAGAGAGCCAGAGCGTTACTGCTACAGCAGGCTCACAGAGCCTGGATTGTTGTTTTTTTTGACATTGTAATTATTGATAGTTTTCCAAAAAAATACATTTTTAATAGGTTTTTTGTCCTGATTTGCAACTTCTTATGAGTTCCAGGTTTTATTTTTGAGATTCAAACCGTGAGACTGTGTTATCATTCTCATTCCTAATTCTGTCAAATTGCAATGCCACACAGACTCTAAACTACCACCCTGTTGCTTTGCAGATTGTGCTGTGAACGTTCACAAGAGCTGCAAGTCTCTGCTGGGGGAGTGCACCAGCAGCAAGAACAAGGTAAACATGACTCTGGATCGCAAAGAGCCTGAACTGAACTGAAGCTGTGTCAGAGCTGCTCGTGTTCATAAAATGGAACTAAAACTGGGGGGGGGGATTGTTGATGTGACTTCCTTCAGAAATTGTGAGCTTCTTTTACTGTGTGGAATTTCTAGCATGTAATAACTGTATACATTCCTCATGAATATATTATGCGTTTGCATGTTTCTTTCAACTGTACTTGCTACAAGAGATGCAGAGAGAAACATCATAGTATATATGATGCTTGTAATGCCCTGGCTGTGGTTTTACAAACTGAGGACGTGCATATCAAGAAAATCAGGGCTCGCCATGTGAAGCTCCTGCATGCTCTCACCAGAGGAGCAGAAAGCTACTCCGGGATGGGCACTTAATGTTCTCATTCATGGATGGGCTTTCGGACAAATCAACCGATTTCATGCCTCCGTCCACACTCGGGAATCAGCCTGAGATGGACTTCGCTTGTCAAGCAAGCCATGTGAAGAATCTCACCCTGCAAAGAAAGTTCAGCAGCAGCAATTTCTAATAATCTTGTCGTCTGTCACTCAGACTACTTTTTAAAAGTCATTCACTGAATCACTTTGTAACTTTGGTGTTCCTTTTCACACAGAGAGAATCTCTACCAAGAACTGGCTCATTGGGACCTCATAGCTCTGGTAAGCAGGAAATCTAATGTACATTTGAACCTATCAAAAAGCCCCTTAACCACAGTATGTGCTTCATGATACGATGCGCATACAGATTAGAAGGACTTGGACAAATCTTTATAATGTGAAAAGATTGACTCATCCTGTTTGTGCGTACTAATAGCAGTGTTTCTGTTGTGTATGTTTGTCTGTTAGCTTGATATCTGTCACAGGAGACCCTGGTCTCCAACAGTCTTTCAGCAAAGCAGATAATTAGCCATTGTTAGGAATAGTCACGTCCCTTCTGGCTCATTTCCTTCTGAAAATTTTCTGACATTCAATGGTTATTTTGTTGTTTTGCAGACGTTTGGTGACTTTTGATGCAAGATGTTTAACCACTGTTATTCTAAGAACTGTTCAGCCTGACCATCGTTATTATTCCTACACTTATGATTTGTTATTATCTTAGTCTGCTTTGGAAAATCTGCTGTCAGTGCTCATTGTGACCTTTTGTAGCGCCTGGTGCACGTGAATGAACTCACAGGAGACATGGGAGGCAGTAGCAGCTTAAATTAATCTCCTGTAGCAGTTGTTGTTATCGTCCTCTGCACAGCTGGAGTCCAGTCAGCCACACCTGATGTCTGCTCATGCCTTCCTCCGGCCAATCAGTAGCTTGTGCAGGGGGTCAGGAAGGGAAGGAGCAAAGAGATTGAGAAATATCGAAAGGTGTAGATCTTTCCAGAAAGTACTGCTGCCCGATCTGGATGAACCATATAAAAAGCCAGCTCGAGAGCTGCTCTTTGCTTTTAGTGTTTACCTCAGTGAAGTAGCATCGCACAGTACTCGTGTAATTGTATCTACTTCTACTGAAACCGAGATAATTACCTCAGCCTGGATTATTACACTCCTTTGGAAATTTGTCCGAGAAATTCGCTATGGAGCTTCTTGTTGCCGCGGGCGCTGTCAAGACAAAGGGGGCCTCCAAAACTGGCTCCAGGGCCGTTAGACTTTCTTCTCCAGCCTCCTCTGCCTCTGCGTGGGGTCTCTCTGGACGGGTGGGAGTGCGATTGTTAATGCACCGCGACATGGTCACCTGCCGTTTCTTTCGATCTCGGTCTCGATCGTGGCTGAAAAAGCACCAGGGTCGATGTGACCAGGATTCAAAGGAATCAGCCTGTTTCTGTCTCTCCTCTCCGAACTTGTCCTCGCGGTCCTCCTTCATTCCCTTCCGTTTACTGCGCTCATCCACTTGTCGTCTTTCGTACCCAGCCGTAAAAGACAGGGAGAGGGAGCGGGATCAGGCGGGGACCGCTGCATCTCAGGCCCTGGATGGCTACCGAAATCTTCTCGGTGCCCCAGGCATGACCATTAGCTCGTGGGGACCAAGCACTCAGCCGGCTGGCACCAACAGCTTCACTGCAGCTTCTGCCACCAACCTTGGCCACAGTCTTCTTCATCACAGTAGTTCAGCGTGAGTGCATTCACCTTCTTATTTATTTTCACTTGTTTCATGTCAGAATTCAAAGAGATAAGCCTTCCGATTTTATAGTCTGTTCTTGAATTTTTTTAATATTATTTTCTCTGCTCAAAAGCTAATTTCTCAAGGTGTGTTTAAAGTTGACATATCAAGACAACAATCAAGAAATATCAAGAAAACAAATTTTGATCTTCAGTCCAATAGTTTTTTTTTTGAAGACCAAATTTCTGCTTCTGCAGGGAGATAGAGAGATAAGATGCCGGGAGCTATGGAAGCAGTGGCAGAGAGCAGGAGGGAAACTGTTACTGAGAGCAGATGACTGGGAATAATGGATGGGCAACAGTTTAGAACAGCAGGAGGAGGAAACAAACTAAACCATTTGCTTCTTGTTTGATGTCTTTTTATGACTTGTCAATCTAGCAAGCAGACTTCGCTGGCTTCGGTTGTACTCGCCCTTACGTTTCAGCTCAGACCTGGTGTTGTCTCCCCTCAGATCCCTCCCCGGGGAGATGGATGAGACAGATGCACTCCGCTCCAAACGCTGCAATGACGACGCCATTTCCCTCGCTCCTTCGACCACAGAGTCCATCATCGTAGAAGGTGAGGTGAATGGGCGAGCTGAGCTTCGACGTCAACTTTCACAGTTTCAATCAGCACTTGGAAGTGTCTAAATTGTTCTTTTGTCAAAAGTAAACACATTTTGTTGAACACACACAGTAAATCTTGTTTGCCTTCGAGGATTTGTCGTAAATCAAGAGAGGAGCGTGATTGGGAGGTGTTTTGCAGAGCAAAGCGTGACCTCACCCTGTCTCATTAGGCTGGAGTGTGGGAGTGAAAGGCTCGCTGGATGCCAGCAGCTCTCGCTTTTTTTTTTTCCACCCAGCTGCCACGTTCCTGAATCTATTAGTTTATCAGACACACCTTAAGCACAAAAAAGCTCCTGCAGGTTCAGGGTTAACAAAATAAGATCATTTAAGTGCTTCACAAAGCTGCACAGGAGCGGTTCAAAATTGTCTCGGGCTTTATCCGTCATTTTCAGCTCTGAGAAACAAAAGACAGAAAAGATAAATTGTATTCATTTATACTTCACTGTTTCTGGTGTCCTCAGATGCTCACTATGCAGCAGTGCGGGCTGATCTGGAGTCTGACGCCCAGGAGTTGGAGGCAGACTCGTGGAGTTTGGCAGTTGACCAGCAGCATCTTAAGAAGCTCTCCAAGGAAGTGGTGAAGAGACAGGATGTGATATACGGTGAGTGTGATTTATTCAGCTGTGTTCACACCTGCACCGATCTAATCATTGAGTCACTTGTGGATGGATGGATCTCAGTGGTAAATTTAAAATGCCGCAAAGTACTTGTGTACAAGCAGTTGGGCTGAAGGCAAAATAGATTCATCAGCATTTTCTACAAGTTTGCGTTTCAACAATAAAAGGTGGAAAATGTGTTATCAAGGGTTCAGAAGTGAGAAGGATTCTGTCTGTAACATATTCATGTGCTTTTCCTGCGTGTGACTTTGTACAGAGCTGATGCAGACAGAGATGCACCACGTGCGGACACTGAAGATCATGCTGCGTGTGTACGTTCGGGAGTTGAAGGAAAACCTCCAGATGGAGTCTGGCAGGCTGGACTGTTTGTTCCCTCGCTTGGAAAACCTCCTTGAACTTCACACACACTTCCTGTCTCGCCTCAAAGAGCGCCGGCGAGAGAGTCTCGTCTCGCCCAATGAGAGGAACTACTCTATCGACAGTGTGGCCGACATCCTGATCACGCAGGTAGGAAAAGATGCATGTTTAACTTCAGCACATCATTTTCATTTCACACACAAATTTGAAAACTACAGTCTCTATTTGTGAACATCAGTGAAGTGTGGACCAGTACAGTAAAACTGAAATAAGCCAACCTGGTGACGGAGTGGATCACGGTTTCTTCGTTTTTCAGTTTTCGGGTGAAATAGGCGAGAAAATGAAGGACAGTTACGGAGATTTCTGCAGTCATCATCATGAAGCCGTCAGCTACTACAAAGATCAGCTGCAAAACAACAAAAGATTTCAAAACGTCATAAGGGTGAGTTACATTCGAAGGGCTCTGATTTGTCTTATCGCGGTTACGCTTCAGCAACACGATATCGACAAGGTCATCCTCATAATCAATGCTTTTTCTGTTTTTGTTTCAGAAAATCAACAATCTGCCCATCGTGCGAAGGTTAGGAGTGACTGAGTGTATTTTGCTGGTGACGCAGCGGATCACCAAGTACCCAGTGCTAGTGGAACGCATCCTGCAGAATACCGAAGGTCATTATGAAAAATATCTCATCTTTAATTCTGGGAACGATCGAAATCGTTGCCTTTGGCTTGAACGTGTAATTTGACACATTTTCTTTCTCCAGTGGGTACTGAGGAGCACGAGGATCTAACTCGCGCTCTGGGCCTGATTAAAGACACCATCACGCAGGTGGACACGTTAGTTAATCTCCATGAGAAGAACTCCCGCCTGCGAGACATCCACAACAAGATGGAGCCAAAGGCTCAGGGGAAAATTAAAGATGGCCGAGTGTTTCGCAGGGAGGATCTTGCACAGGGCAGGAGACGGCTGCTGCATGAAGGCACAGTCAGCTGGAAGGCTGCTTCTGGCAGGCTCAAAGGTATCGAACGGCACAACAAAAGACACTTCAAAATGTTATGAATAGAACCACGTAGCCAGAGGACCGTTTTCTGCATCTCTAAGAGGGTCATAACTTATCGGTTCTGTTGCAGATATTCTTGCGGTGCTCCTGTCAGATGTATTAATCTTGCTGCAAGAGAAGGATCAGAGATATGTATTTGCCACTGTGGTAAGTGATTTATCTTGGCAAACACACCGTCATAATGCTTGAACTGAAAAGAGTGCAACTCTGTAAGAGATTAATCCCACTTTGCTAAATCCCACTCGTGACTTGGTGCAATATCAAAGCATTGCCTCTAATCTATTTGGTCCCTCTTGTCTTTCTTCCATGCAGGATAACAAGCCATCAGTGATATCTCTCCAAAAGCTCATCGTCAGGGAAGTGGCTCATGAAGAAAAGGCCATGTTTCTCATTTGCGCCTCCTCCAGCGAGCCGGAGATGTACGAGATCCACACGACATCCAAGGAGGAGCGAAACACCTGGATGACACATATACGGCAAGCTGTTGAAAGGTAGCTGCTCTTTTACAGTAACAATGTCGAGCACGGGAACTGTTGTATGAATCAAAAACCTCGTCTGTGGTAAAGCTATGTAAATATTTTACACTCTAGAAAGTGTGGGCAAATATTTTTGTGATGCACAGTTTGTCAGTGGCGGTGGAGTTGACCTAAATGAAACAAAGACGGCATTACCCCATATGCTCTCTTCTCCTCTCCACCTCTCTCTCTCTCTGTCCTGCTTTCTGTTCTTTCCTCTTAGTTGTCCTCACACGGAGGAGAGGCTGTTCAGTGAGGAGGAAGAAGCCCGAGCATCTAGGTTGAAGGAGTTCAAAGGTAAAGCATGAAGTAACCAATGGAAAAATAAAGAAAAGCACCTCAAAATTGTATATGGATGGCCACAAGGAGGTGCTTCTGGGTCAATCCTACATAAACTGCATTAAGTTCATTTCATTGCATTTTATCAGATCAAATGGGAAATGGCCTGGGTGCAGAAATGTATCGGCTCAAAGGGAAATTTTCAGATGTAGCTGCGGAAAACATCCTCCACTTTTGGCTTCTGGCTCATTGTGAACAACCCTTGACGTTCAAGGCCTCTCTCTTTTTCTCTTTGTCTTCCCACCGTAGAGCGGCTCAGTCAGAAGGATGCAGTGATCGTGCAGGCTCTCACTGAGAAGCTCCAGTTGTTCGCGGAGATGGCCGAGTCAGTCACGGGCCAAGAGGACACTGCGTCTCGTTCCAGACTGCTGCTGCGGGGTGATGCCTCAGACCTCCAGCAGGGGGAGACGCTGCTCAAAGGAGCCATCACTGAAGGTGGGACAAAGCCTCAACATGCAGGATTCTGCCATGGAAGCTCTGGCACGATGGCAATGTGTGATATCAATGCATCAGGTTATTACGAGATTGCTGTGGTCTATTTTGTCATGAACTTTTCTCTCGGTGTCTTCCACCTCAGTGGAGAATCTCCAGAACCTTCTGCAGTCTGGAGTGATGGAGGATGCTCCGCCCATTCGGGGGGAGGAAGGGAGTGGGTCGGGGGTTCTGCCCAGGCGTGCAGACACCTTTGGAGGCTATGACAGCAGCCCCACCATCCTCAGCAAGAGTGAGTCCAGCACACTCCATGCCCTGAAGAAGTCTGCCATCTAACGGAGTCTCGTTTGTACTGGAGTGACTTGATTCAAGCAAAGCTCAAATAATCAATAAATTAGACCATTTTTTCCAACACTTTTTCATGGGCTTATTGGCTGAATTTATTTCCAAACTGAAATAGAGCATAAGCTGTCAACACAGTCTTACATGTATGTTTATCCGTGTCTCTACGTGTGATTCCTGTTCGGCTGTTTCAGTTTTATAAATGTTCGCAGTCAGTTTGTTTTAACTGTTTGTAAATTGTTTATGTGGCCGTGTGTCTCTGTGTGTATCGGTGTTGGTGCCTGTGTGCCAGATGGCAGCGTGAAGAAGAACTTTTCTAGCGAGTCCAGAAACAGAGAGAGAAGCCAAAGAGCCAGTTCTGACCCCCAGCTCAAAGACCTCTGTGACAGCCACGCCCCAGAGCAGACGGTAGGGCCTCGATGGACGCAAGCACATAACGCACAGCTTTGGATGAGTCACTGTGTTACTTCCTGTAAATAGTAATAAGCGGACAAAGTCACCGGGAGCGTCTCCATGCCCCTGATGTTTACTGTATCCCTGTTCTCACAGGCCCACTGTATTTGTTTAAAAATAGATTAAGCTTCGATAAACACTGTACTCCGAACATTAATTTAATTCCAGGAAGTCCTGGTCCTTGAGAATAATCAGGCAGACTAAATATAACAACATGCTGGTGACAGCGAGGTCTGTGTGTGAAACATAAATCCAGTGTAACCACTGCCTCTTGGATCCATTATGAATGCTTCTTAGTACCATGTACATGATCAGAGAAACTTGTAACAGAGGTTCTGTTGTTTACTGATGTCATTTTTAGTTTGATTTTTTCCCCCACAGACTCCAGTTTGTTAAACATATTAAATCTTCACTTTCACTCACTGTAGTTGTAGATTTTATTTTTACTTATTCGGCTGATTGTGAGATTATTGAAGGAGTTTCAGTCTTGAAAGTATAGATAACAAAAAAAGTTCATCTTTTATATCCAGAATCAATACTTTTCTTTACATAGTACCCTTGCTATACATGTTGTGTAGTAATCTTCACAGTGTGTTTGACTTTCTGTGTTTCTTGCTGCTGTTGCTCAGGTTGATGAGAGCTGCTGCTCTCCTGCCAGATGGAATCGCATCTGGTCCGACTCCTTCCCTGAGGCCGAGGTGAGCCTCTCTTCCCTTTTCTGTCACCTTGTGCAGCACGACACAGTTGGAGTTGAAATTCATAGCCATGCCCGCTGAACTGAAAACATGTCCCCACAAGATGCAGGCTAACCTAGTGATGTGGTTTATTGTTTTGGTGATGCTGGGGGCGTCATTTGATGTTGAGAACCTTGTTTGTTCTCTGAAATTCCAGTTCTTTGACCGAGTGCTGATGCTCTCCCAGAGACTCTACAGTTTGCAGGTAACTCGAGAAAAAACGATGAAATCTTAATACGAACAAGAAGCATAAGCTGTTTCTGATCCATCGCTGTTAAATTAGCTGTAAATCTCTCCTCATTCTTTGATCTAATAACCAATACGCATCTGTTTCCATGGTCTCCATCTTCAGGCCGTTGTAGCCCAGCAGGACAGTCAGATCGAGCTGCAGAGAGCATCATTGACGGAGCGGACTTCCTTGCCAGGCCGCTACAGAAGTAACGTGCTCTTGGAGCAGGAAAAGCAGCGGACCCTGGCCCTGCAGAGGGAAGAGCTGGCCAGCTTTCACAAGCTGCAGTCCCAGCACAGACAGGAGCAGCACCGCTGGGAGAAGGAGAGGGAGAGGCACCGCCACCAAGTGGAGGCCACTGAGGCCAGGCTACGACAGAGAGAGGAGGAGTGCAAGCGGCTGGAGGTGAGCTGCTCTCTGCTACCTTAACTCTGTGAAGTAACAGAGGCATGACCAAGAGCTAGTTTTCTGAGCATAATAGTTCTGACTCATTAGTTGCACACCTGATTGTCTTCTTGCTTGTGAAAAAGTGATCATCATGCCTGTGTTCTTGCAGGAAAATATGGCGAAGGAGAGGGAGGAGCTGGACAGACAGAGAGAGACGTACCAGCAGGACCTGGAGAGACTGAGAGAGTCCACCAGGGCCGTGGAGAAGGAAAAGGAACGTCTGGAGCACCTGAAGAAGATCAAACGAAAGACCATCGAGGTGAGAAAACGGTGACCACTTTAATGAATGAGGGACATTTCCTCAAAATACACCAATGTGCATTCAAAAAATACTCATTTCGGTGTATTAAAGAACTGATATTTCTACAAACGTAGAAAATAGGGGAACCTACGATATCTCATTACAGTGTTTCACTCAAAATTATTCCTGGAAAGCTTGACGGTAAAAATTTGAACAATGCATTTGCCATCATGTTTATCCTACACAGAGTGTCTACAGACACAGATATCTCTCTGTCAGCACAGATGGTTGGTACATCAGGAGATGTCAATATCTATCATTGCAGTGACTCACATCACCAATAAGACTACAGCTTTATGGACCCAACATTCTTTCCTATCACTAAAATACTTTGTTGTAGAAACTTAAAATGCTTCGAATAGGAATAAAACTATTTTTTTCATCTTCTGGTGACATAAATTTAAGATTATGACAGAGAAATGAGAAGTCTTCAATGCAGCTTATCTTATAGAAACAGTTTTATTCCTTTGTGGCTGAACTTACAGATAAATTGTTGAGGAAATGTCACAAGGCTGCAATTCTCCCTGGTTGCAGTTAATTAGGTCAATTGCTGCTTTTTAGGGGTTTTGAGGAAGAAACTTGTTTCCGTGCTGTTCAGATGTGTATTTGAAAATGTCAGTGTGTTGTGGCACCCGAGTCTAGAAAAGCCAGAGAACGAGTAAAGAAGTAAAACATGACGAGTCTAACCTTTTCTTGTGATAATGACTATGACCAAAAAACAGGCCAGTGTCGCGTTTAAGCATTTGATATTTTGTCCGCAAGATAACGGCAAATAACCTCACTGATACTGTTTCCACCGTGAAGTTTAGGAGGACGGCTGCAGTCTTACATCACCGCTTTTTGTTGTGCTGCTGTTCTGATGTAATGGCCCCACCCACAGTAAAAAAAAAATAAAGAGTTGAATTTTACAGTTTTGAAATAAAAGTTTGTCCTAGTAGGTCTACATGTCATTCTAACCTCGGCATCTGAATGTGTGTTTCAGGTTTTTCCCTCCCTAAAAATATAATCTGTTTGAACTACATGCGAGTTATGTCACATGTGCCTGAAATCTGAACTCCCAGGTGGAATAACACTCATGCGTTCACAGTTGTAATTTATTGTTGGTTAACTGCGTCTCACATTGTAATCATTGTGGTTTCCTGTGTGGTCCTTGCATTTACAATGAAGAGGGTCACAATGGCACATTGATGGTTATAAGATAGTGTATTGCTGCCGCTTTTGGCACATATTGTTCGGGTCACAGCAAAATTGGGACAGAGTAACATCAGGAGCAGGAGTGTGGATGGCAGTGAGTTCACAGGAAGATGAATAGCTCAGGGCTTTTCCCTCCTCCTCTGCCGGCATTCGACTTCTTTGTGGGTGAGTGTGAGTCAGAGGACCTCAAGTCGCGGATAAAGAGTATTTCAACTCATTACCTGCATGGTGACATTCCATTACGATGAAATATAAAGGAAGGCTTTTGAAGCATCCTTTAATTCCCTCTCTCTTCACCGAGCGGCAAAGTTTTGCATCCACTCACATAAATAAGAAAGGATTTGCTTTTTTGTCACAACTTGGAGACTTGCACAAGGATTTGGTTTCCCGTCTCTTTAACTACTTACAGGACGTCCTTAGGGTTGGTGCTTCATATTTCCTTATTATCCCTTTAAAGGAGCTTGCTGCTTGCAGGGTTACGTTTCTGAGTTCAGCTCCTCCACCTAAAACAGACGCATCAGTTTCATCTACCACGAGGTTATTCCATAGATTTAGGTGTAATGATAAACACGTGGGCCACTGAAGTAATTTCAGACCACTTAACCCAGGAATTTAACCTCACAGGGAAAGTACTCAGTTCCTTTTTCTTCATCTCTTTTATCTTCTTTTGCCTTCCTGTGTTTTCTTACTTGTTTCCCTCGTTCTGTCCTCGCAGCACAATGCAGGCCATTGTTTGTTGTTTCATGGGAGAGAAGCTATGAGAAAGATCCACCGACTGTAATTTCATGCCTGGTGCTAACAGATCTTTCGGGAAGTTACTGTAAAGTTATTCAGTATTAGCCTGTAGTGTTTTCAGATGCCTCTGTCGGCCATGGTTTGGTGGATTTGCACTCTGAGGAGATGCTGAGCTACTTTGTCTTCAGGGCGTTTTGTCTCGTTTCATTATTTGCATATTTTTAGTGAATAAAAGAATAACCTGTTGAAAAGGAGACTGAGGCATTACCTTTGTGAACAACTGAGTCACAGATGACGGCATGACTCAGGCGGAATCAATGTTAAACAAACTTAATGACATCGAGTTCATTCTGAGTAATACTGCCACGTATAGGACGGCTGAAACCATCCGTCACTATGAGTCAGAGTTCCTCGGTCGCAACTTTGTAAGTCTGACCAGTCGCCCAATGACGGGTATCCTTTAAAGTCCGACTCAGTGCCAGCATAAACATCTCCTGTTCAGTTGTTGTCTTCAGCGATGCCATCAGTCTCCCTCTGCTGTCTGGCTCATTGAAGCCTGGCCAGCACCTCTGAGTGCTTGTTTGTCTGCTGAGTAACTGATGGATGACAGTGTCAGTCACACTTGTTGAGACATGTCAGCTGTACTTTTACCGGAGGCCTCTTGTTTTCTTCTACCTCATCTCGTTTTCCACCTTCTGTAATTTGGCTTAATATTTCGTCAAGTATCCGTCAATACATTTGCCATTCGAGTCATTTACAAAATCACTCTGTGATCGATTTTTCCTCCCAGCCTGCACACAAACATCACCGCATGAACATGAGTCACTGCGTTCATCAACTCATTACAGCAAGTAAGACACAACTTACACAGCAGCAGAGCCTCACCAGAGCCGACTCCGCCATGAGCTGCGCTCTTCTCTAAAACCGAGGCCTTCAGGGAAATGTCCTGCACAACATACAAAATATACAGTTTCTCTGCTGCTGCTTTGTTACCTCATGGAAGATGGCATGAAACCTGAACCACATGAGGTCAGCACCCCAAGAGATCATGCCTGTAGTACTTTAACCAGCTCAGCAGCGGTTGTGTTTGCATGAGTAGCAGCTCCATACTGCCGGCTGCGGTATGGGACCCTCTTGGCAGTGGGTTTTGGGGGATTTGGAAGCGACGCCTTCCCCTTCTGCGTCAAACACATCAAACGGTCTTTTCATTAGCTGCAACCGCAGGATCTGTTCCAGGCTCGGTGCCAGCCTGATATCAACAGACATTTAATCACCGTCACACCAAAATTTAGGCTCATCAGCAAACCCAGAGAGCTATGATTAGACCTTATAAAGAGAGACATGCCTCCCTCTGTTTGTGTGTGTGTGTTCACATGTCTTCACATATGTGAGCTCTGAGGCAAGAATGGTGCCAGTTGAGACACGTCGTTACTTTAAAGGAGCTTTTTTCTTTTCTGTCGTTATCACCTCATCAGCGGTTCATCAGTTGTATTGACTACAAGGTCAAATCCTTGGGTTTCTTTGCACAACATGGCATTACAAAGATGTAAAGGCACATTTCTGAGAGTTTGAGATGCAGTTCTATAATAGTATTCATAATGATTGTTTTCAGACGAGTAGCCAGTGTAATTACACTATTTCCTGTTTGTTTTTTCCTTTTAAAAAGCCTGTAAAACTGGAGTATTACCTGTGCACATTCCTGTGTGAACATGTTAAAGCACCGTGGGAAACTTTGCAAATGTCAAGCAAGGATCTTTAAAGAATCGCTCTGAAAAGATTGTCAGTATCTGTGAGTTACCTCTTACTTGTTTCACCTGATTCACCAGACTGATTTATTTTGCTGTGAGTTTATCTGAGTGTGTGTAAAACCTCCCATAACTAACTTTTCACCACAGAGACAATCCGAGACATTTTTAGGGCTCTTTTATAATCAGCTGAGCTCCAGGACAGATTTATTCCCTAAGCAAAATCTGATAATGAAGCTCTGCCTCCCCCGTTCACTCTGCCGTGTAACCTCTGTTGTAAAAGTATCACATTAGACAAAAAAAGTCGTGTTCTCTGATTCCTCCATAAAAGCCGAGTTGACCTTTTCTGTGCATGTTGTTTCAGGGAATCAATAATCTGATGTTTGCTGCACAGAAAGGAACTACTTTTCTAATTATAGATCAGCCTCTCTGTCTCTATTAGCTGAAAGAGGCCACATCCTATCATCAGTATTGTGTTTATAGGGTGAAAGTTATCTAGATATTGTGCGTTGCTTTCATAATTCATGAGTTTTTGGCCTCCAGTTTACAGTTATTGTTGTTAATGATCAGTCGGCTAGAAATTGGTCAGTCGCTGACCTGTTTTCAATTCAAAAACTGTAAAGGAGTCAGAAATTTGTGCATTTTGTCGAGTGCTGAGTTGGCTGTGTTAATAGCATATTGATTTTTGTGGACAGAAAGGAATGAGGGCAGGTACTTTTAAGGACAAAAGTTTTTGCACGACTTTGAGATGATACCAAAGTTTCTGTAGATGCAAAACTGTGCGTTGAATCATTACCCTGTGTAATCTTCACATACATAAACGGTATGAATTACATAAAATGCATTTGTTCTCGTTTTAAACTTGTTCAACCTCCCGTGTTTCCTGATCTCATTAAAACAAAGCTGCACGTGGCCTCAAGGATTCTCAGGTTCAAATTTCACACGTTGCCGTTCCACCTCTAATCCAAACAAGATTCACCCAACCAGTCTTCCCCTCCTGGTGTTGTTTTTCATGCACAAAGCTGCACATTGTGCAGCGCGAGTGGAGATGCAGGCTTGATAGGGGAGTAACCAGGCAGTTTGCAGGATTAGACGAACTTTGGCTTTATAATTAACCGGTCCAAACCCGTCATTACCAGAACCCTCTGGAAGGCCTCCAGTGCTAATTGTTTATGAGCCGTCAGTCAGTCTTTGTGCTCTGCAGCCCCTGCGCAGTTTGCCGCCCGTGAAACCTGCTGTTTATGTCGCTTAAAGCCGATCACCTTCTTGTGGGAACAATGAAACATCTGTGTGCAGAGATGAGTGAGAGCTGACAGAGGAGGAGGAAGGGAAGGAGTGAAGGACACACACGCGCACACACACACACACACAAATACACACACAGAAACAGGGGCCCCTCTCTGCCTGGGGTCTTCTTGTCATGCTCTGCTTTTCCAGCTGGAGGAAGCGTTGCTCCCCTCACACAGTCGCACACGTTTGCCCTTCATGCCTTGTGAAACACAGTCATCGTATATTCCCCGACGCCACAGGAAGTATTCAGCATCATCATCAATCACCGAGCATGTGGACTGCATATCAAACAGGGCTCTAGCCAGATTTAAACTTTAATCAGAAGGAACTGCTGTGATAAATTCCTTAATGGTCTTTTTACTCAAAATTTGAAAGAATTATTTAAATGCGATTTTCTTTTCTGCACGGTTGAGACGTCAGCAGACGACCTCAGAAATGTGCTAAAATGGAAGATTAAATCATTTTTTCTGGCCTAAGCTAAG
>JASSRZ010000055.1:9767309-9787749 GCA_032164315.1 Malacoctenus gilli | reverse complement strand
CACGCACGCACGCACGCACGCACGCACACACACACACACACACACACACACACACACACACGCACGCACGCACGCACGCACGCACGCACACACAAGCACACACACACGTGCACGCACAGGCATTAATTCACAGGGTCCATACACACATGCAGACAGACTGCATCTATCCCCTATGGGATCCAGATTGCTGCGTCAGTTTGTTCCCCTCCCCCCCCCCCTCCGTCTTTGTGTTTTGTTTTATTTTGATGGTCTCCGAGCTTCTTTTGTCTCCGGCGGACTTTCAAACGTCTATTTCAACGCGGCGGTGTAATTGTGTTGTCGGCGAGATCCGTTTGAAACATGCTCGCTTTGCACATTTTGCATCACAATAGCAGCCATTGACCCAGCGGCTCATCCTGCTGTCCAGTGCCAGGTCTCCTTTTCAAAGAGCAGCGTTTCATCCTTTTTTTTCTCTCTCTGTACGTCTGCATTGTATCTGAGAATCCATAAATTATCCTTCTGATGCATCCTTTCGCCCGCTCCGGCACAGTCGGACCCACATGCTTGACTGGACCGCGGCCTGTTACGAAGCGTGATGTCATTGGCCGCAAGGGGAACTTTTTAGACTCGCCTTTTGTTTACGTCCAATTAGCTGAATGCTTTGAAGTTTCATCGGCTGTTTGAAGTGATTTAACGACGCCGCGGCATTATGTCACGTTTGCTGGAGCAGCCCCTAAAGAATTCATGTCATGTGTTTCATAGAAACCAGTTGGTCAAGCGAAGCAGAGTATGCTTGTACATTCATCAAATATTAATTTTACATGTTCCTCCTGTGCAGTTGAGTTTATTTCTTACGACTTTAGTTTTACACGAGGTCGGTGGAGAGTCTGAAGGTGTGAATGTGTTCATGTGTCTGGTGGCGCTTTTACTGTCAGTACCGACACAGCTCACCTTGGCTCGACTTTACACGGTTATGTAACGTTTCCATCAGATGTTAGTGTCTGACCAGATACTTTTTTGCCCCCAAATGAGTCAAACCAACTCAAAATGTAGTGTCAGCAGACTGCAGGCTTCTGATTTGCCAGGTCACGACGTCAACAGAGCGATTGGGAAGTCGCCTCAGTCACATGATCAATGTTTTTACACTTGAACAGGTTTTACACCTGAACAGTGATTGCACATTGGCAGACCCCACCGCAGGTTTACTGTGATGTTGGCTTATTTGATAAGTAGATATAACATCACCTTAGTTTCCTCCATTGTTGCTATGGCGACCCCATGCACACCGAGGCAGGACAAAATTGCAATTGAAAACAACTCCAGCTGTGAAAAAGTACAAATGAAAATACCTTCAGTGGGCCGCGAACCTGTCCAAGGTGTTCTCCTTCTCCCACTGTCGAATCCAAGACCCCACAACATAAAGGCCCACCGGGACCAAGCCAAAGACCCAAAGCCACTACACCACTGCACTGGCCTCCTCTGACCCGAAGCAGCAGCCTTCCCTTCACTCAGCGTTCAGTCTGCATCGCGTTGTGTCCTCGTGGACGTCCGGCGGCAGGAGAGCGAGAGGCGTGTCGCTGCATCACCTGACAGATGGTTGAGCCGCAGTAGCGCATTCCACAAGGTTACAACGTGCGCGCATGTGTTGCATGGTGCAATCCAGAGCAACAGAGCTTCACACTTCACATAACTCTGATGTGTGATCTCGCTACAACGGAGCGCGCGGGCGTGAACTCACTGAATCCTCCGAGCGCACCCACGGCACAGGACGGAGGCGTGTGCCAAAACCGCTCCGAACCTGCGCCTGGAAACTATGCGAGGCACGCTAAGAGCACCTGGGTGATTACACGGCGGCCCGCACCGTTTTAATGACACGGCGGCTAGATTCCAGTCCTGACCTGGGAAAAAAAAAAGAGAAGACTAGAAAACAGGCCAACGTTTGTTTCAACTTGAGATTTATTGAAAAGTAATGAACTTCAGGACAAGAAGTAACAGATTGTGTATCAGTATCAGCTTCATATGTCTGCATATCAGAAGACGACTTTGATATATCAGCGGGTCGCGAGAGAACGCATGAAGATTAGAGACAGGGAAGTGACGATGCTACAAAAAAAACGCTTCGGCTATTCACACTATCCAGGCTGGGTTAAGACTAAAATACAAAATTAAGACCGTTAGGAGACGACTTTGTACAAATTGTGCAAATCAAAGGCTTCTACAAATTAATTACAGAGCAAATATACAAACTATACACAGAAAAGATCTTCAAAAGGAAAAGAAACGTTGACGCAGAAGAATTTAAAAAGGCAACAAACGATACAACTCCAGAGTCAAACTACTTAAAACATACTTAGCTTTTTGTCCTTTAAATCCATGACGACACTAATGTTAGCTATTCAGATTTTGGCAATCTTCTTGTTTTAAATAAGACCACAGCTGTTAAGCATAATCAGACGTTTTCACGTGATGTAAATGAGAGAATTCTGTAAAAAGGTTCATCACAAAAAATAGTACATTCACGACAAAAAACCTTTTCTCCAGAAACAGACGAAGACGAAACCCTTCCTCGAACGAAAGACAGGCAAGAAATATACACAACCCTGAGACACAACACAAAGAGAAGACAAAAGTCATAGTTTCGTACATCACAAAACAGGAAAGAAAAACGATCTCCTTCAGCCGCGACGGGCCACAATCTCTGTTCTGAGCTTGTATTTTAAGTTGAGGAGGAAGACTCAAATTTAGCTCACCAAAATTGAGGGAAGCCCAAGTCCAAAGACTAAAAATACAGGCAGGAAGCAGGTTCCTGAAATCATACACTTCGCCCCAAAATGTTTTGTCTCCTCCTCCTCCATACGCCCGGCGGAGCAAACGTCTCATTCAGTCCAACGGCAGTCCCAATAAATTACACCTGAGTAAACACCCCAGTGTGAGGAAGTGGGAGGAAGAGAGAGGGAGGGAGAGAGAGAGAGAGAGAGAGACCACGGCAGAGCAGAGCGCTTCACTTTCAAACAACATGTCAGTAAAACTGGCGATAGATTGTTACATGATACACATCTGATGGTGGAACAAGTTGGAGCTGAAAACAGTCACAGTAGCTAAATTGCCCCGGAGGTCGGACAGGGCGAAGTTCGCGGGGTTCCGCGTTCGCGGGGTTCAGAAAGGCGTCCGTGAGCTGTCCGCCGTCGACATGGCAACACTCAGAGCGCTCGGACGAGGCGCCGTATGGGAAAGTCTCGCAGCCAGTCAACAGATCAGGTGGAGAGGCGTCGCAGACTCTCCGTCTCTGGGCTGTTTCCAGGACTCGAGGGCTTTTCCTCCTCTGCTGACGAAGAGGAGCGAGGACACACACACGCACGCACGCACGCACGCACTCGCACGCACACACACAGAAGTCCCCCTTCCTCTTCCGTCCTCCTCAGAGCCAGCGAAGGGAGACGCATGCCTGCATACCAGACGCCACGTCTCATCTGGGGAAAGAGACAGAGGCAGATTAATGTTTCGGTCCCGTGAAGGCTGCTGTACAAGGTCCCTGTGTTTCGGCCCCCCCTCGTCGACCACATGACCAGAGACGGGTGGCCGGGACATTCTCAGGGAGAGCGCAGGAACGCCGGCACTTCAGTCCTCCCGGCTACACATCAGCTTATCACCATGCCATTTTATCAGGCTTACCCACATAGCATTAATAATGCCTGGGGACGGGGCATTATTTAACCAAAGTCCTCCTGGCTTGCGAGATTAAGCTGCTCAAGCCATTTATGTTGCTAGGTAATAAACATGTGAGGGAGGCCGTGGAGAGGACCCCTCTGTGAACATAAGCTTCTCTGGAACACAGATAAAAACACACACCCCCCCCCTCCCGAACCGTCTGCTCATCGGCTTTATCCGGCTATAATTCATTCCATACGAGGCCTTTCTTACGGTACAATTTCCACATTCCTGCATCTCCCGAGCAGCAGTCGCTAAACACGCAAAGAAGCCTTTCGGAAATCTCTCATCTGTGGCTTTCTGTGAAGCCTCAGATAACTCGCCGTCTAATTTTCCTCGCCCGCTGTTATGGAGGAATGTACCGCCGCACGTTGGATTTCTTTTGGGGGGGTGGGGTGGGGTGTCGGCGCAAAACCCCAACATGTTGTTTACCTTCACTCTGCACACAGAAGGGAAGGAGGCCGGGTGCGTTGAGGCTCTGCTGGGAGTTTGTTTGGATCACCTAATGAGCCCTCGTTTCCACGGCTGATTCGACAGAAGCCTCAGCAGATCCATACGCATCTGTTACTGGTGTGAATGCTTCGCCTGAAGCAACCCTGACTCTAACTCTGGCCTAAAAATAGCCAAAAAAATTGAAGTTTTGTTTGGTTTTCTACCAACCTGAACTTTAAGAGGTCGTTCAAATCACCTGGACAAGTTCCAAAGTTCATGTAGGTGATCATAAATACCCAGAAACATCCAAAGTTCCACAGAACCGTTCAATGAAATCAACCATAAAGTAGCAAAAACATCCACCACAGGCGGTGGCGTCGGTCACTCGCCTGGACCGCAGATGTGACTGAAGAAACAAGCGCCGCCGCACCGATTGTATCACATTTACCTGCAGAGCAGATGTTGAGTTTCCTTTGTGCTTTGGCTGCAGACTGTCAACATGTGCAATGGGGGGGGGGGGGGGCTGCCAGCTGCCTGCTGCAGGGCTGATCTCTCTGGAGCGTGGATGATGAAAAGCACATCTCCGCTCCGCTAAAACTCCCAAACAATATATCACCCGAGTTCCTCTTTTTAGGCTCCCGTCCCAGCTGAGAGCGCCGTTTGGCGTGCTGCGCTCAGTGGGAAGTCGGCTTGGCTCGACTTCAGAGGGAGAAATCCACCAAGTATTCAAAGATTTACCGTTTGTTTTTTTTTGTTTTTTATAGTTTGCTTTATGATCGTATCTGCTGCATCCTTGTTTTAATTAGTTACAGTCACGCTGGGAGCAAAGTTTGATTGTGTTATGGATCTGGTTTCCGTAGAGATGAACCCTGATCCCACAAAGATTATGCGACGTCATGGGCGGCGACTTCCTCTAAACAATCTTGCCGCCCTTCTCCACGTCTAACTTGATCCAACTTTAAAAACGAGGGTCCAAAGTCACCTGGAATGATCTCTGCTGTCTCACAGTCCCTTTTTTTGTCCCCGTCTGCTGGATCTTTCACTGCGTTTACCTTTCCCCCATATTTTCCAACTGCAACAAACTTTTTCTGACTTCAAAGTAAGTGAATTTCAACCTTCACTGGACGGATGTGTCCCAGGAAGCATCCAGGTGTCCTTGTGTGTGTTTGCTCCGGTTCACTGCGGCACCCACAGCGTGCTGCTGGGAGGGACGGCGGGGGTCCGCGTGTCCTTGAGCAGCCCAAACAGATGGGCTGGGACTGTGTGACACGACCGGATCCGACACTCGGAGGTTGAACTCTCCTCCCTGAGGTTTTAAAAACGAACAAAGCGCCGAGCGCTATAAGCCCTTTGTCTGACTTTTAAATTACGCCCCGTCCGATTCAACACGGCCGGGTCGCACTTATCAAAGCGGGGACACCTGCACGGGGACATTCATCTTCTTCTCGGCGCCACCTCGGAGCACATCTGCGCCTTCCCGAGGCCCAATTAGCCACGAGGAGCCTCGGCCGAGCCGGGTCCCCTTTTCTTTATCCGTCCCCTGTGTGTGCGGCAGGGCCTGTGCCATGTTTACTAATGACCATCAAGAATTCCAGCGTATTGACCGGCGTATGAATCACTCTCGCTTCATTTACATGAGGCTGTTTCGCGGGGAGGAGGAGGGGGGGGGGGGGGGCGGACGAAGGTCTCCGAGACGAGCTCGGTCTGCGAGCGTCTCGGCGCAGCTCCGGCGTCTAATGAGGCTCGTCTTGATGAGTCCTCGCAGGAAACTCCCGATTCAGACGAGAACAAAGAGCGTCTCTGTGACTGAGCGAGCCGCGCTCCGGAGCTACTTTGGCAAATATTACGTAATTCAGATTAATTACCGGGCAGACACCCTCTGTCTTACCCCAGCTGGCTTTTTGAGGAGGCCCCTGCAACTGTATGACAGCTCATCTCTTTTTAAGGGTGTAATCAAATTAGTCCGGGCGATTATTCAGCCATTTTGAGCGTCGTCTTCCCTTTCCCTTTTTGTAACGCTCTGCCTGGTGAAAAGACCAATAAAAACTCCATTAGGTTTATGCAAATTTAAGCCGCCGTGCTGAGGGCTGTAATGTGGCAGATTGATTACTCAGGGGAGCGGAGACGAAGTGTGCGTGCACGTGCTTACTCTAACTCTGGATGTGTGTGCCTGAGCTGGGTGGGGGTGTGTGTGTGTGTGGGGGGGTGTCGTTGTTGTACACAGATGCCACAATAAAAGCCTTATTCAGCTCGTGCTCCTGGTGGCCCTCACAGCCAGGCATTAATAAAACATTAGTATTGAGTGACTGAGGGGCCTCAGCTTTCCTCCTCCCTGATCCCACCGTGACCTTTTTCCATTTTACAGCAGCTGTCCGGGGATGCGGAGATCCCGCGAAAGGAGCCCCCCCCCCGGTGGCCCCCCGACCTCTCCAGGTGTACCCCATCACAGAGCGCCGCTCAGGCCAGCTTCCGTTGAAGCCGTTAAAAAGGAGGCCGCCGCCCGCCTGTGGCTCCTGCTTAAAACGCCATCGCTTTCTCCTCCCGGCTCACGTTGGATTCTTCTGAAGATCCCTTCTTATCTGCAAAGATCACCGAGCGACACTTCCTGCACCTAATCTGCTCTATTACAAGGACATGGGACTCATTTCTCCTCATGCTCTCTATAACTTTCTTCCTGAGTACCAACATTTAGCCGTGCTGCAGCTCAGAAAAACATTCTCTAAGCTTTATCCGAGAAGTTTTGTGTCTCGACTTTTGTATTTTCTCCATTTTCCCGCTCCTGTTCTCTGCTTTTTGCTTATGTAAAGCACAGTGTCGACTAAATGTGCAGCACTAATGGGCTCAGTTTTTCCTCACATCTGTGACTTGTTTTTCTTCGAAGGGCGAGGGGACGATGAGGAGGGAGCGATGGAAAAGGAGGGGACAATCACTCCAACACAGATAACAGGCACAGCCGTTACAGTAGAGTGCTTTTCGAGTCAGAGAGAGAGAGAGAGAGAGAGAGGGAGAGCAAGAGAGAGTGGGAGAGAGAGCGAAAGAGAGAGAGACTGTGCTAAAGTTTAACAGGGATCTCCGGTTACATCACGTCTGCTTCTCGTCTGCTACCACCAACTGACCAGACTTACGCCTGATGCTTTCCCGCTCGCCGCTTTCATAAACGCACACACACACACACAACACGAGTCCAAATGTCAACCCTGCATGACCAAAGTCAAAACAAGTCCATTAAATGTGTTCAGTTCTGCTTGTTTGAGTTGTTCAGCGGCTATTTACTCTCGTTTTGACCAGGGGAGAAGAGTTTTCCATCGTCGGTGGGTTCTGGGTCGGCCTCGGAGTCTGCGGTTAGTCACATCAAGTGGAAACGCACAGAGCAGCAAACAGCAGTAGGTGGTGACAAAAAGAGCAGAAGAGTCTGGTAATCCAATACAAACCACGCAAACTGTGTGGACAACGGGGGGGACGCCTGAGCCACAAGGCAACACTAACAAATCTTTACTAATGGGAATGCAGGCCACACCTTCATTCCTCCCAAATTAGAGTAAGGATAGCCGGCTTTTTAAAGGACAGGCAAGGCCAGCCCTGGGAGTGTGTGTGTGTGTGTGTGAGTGACAGCAGTGCGAGTGTAAAACGAGGAGGTTTACAACCATGTGAAAAACTCACAATACTACCAGTGAATACTTCAACAGCTGACTGGTGGTTTTTCAGCACCAGCAACACCCTAAAGGGAAAGCAAAACATACGCGCACACTCATTCGTGCACACATGCACGTTCATACATGTATTTTTTCTTTCGAGCCCCAGCTGAAAGTTGACAGCCTTGGGAGCGATGTATTTTTAGGTCGGCGTTAGTTTCGCCTGCCAAACTGTGCAAAATATAGCTTTGCTTCTCCTGGTCTTACTCGCTCTCCACTTTATCCCCTCCTCCTCTGTATGTATGCGTGTGTGTTACGGTCTCCCGTCTACGCTTTTGCAGCTTCACTCCTCTCGAGCCAATCCAGGGTGAAAGACAAACCCGGCGTCAGACGAGGACGGCTCCAGCTTTTTCTGTGGCCGCTGTAATTAAACATAAAGGCCGGCGGCGGCGGCGGCGGCACGAGGAGGCTACTGTAACTTTGGGAGGACATAAAGATGTGGTGTCTCGGTCCTTCGCAGTCAGCCTGTCTGTCTCCATCACGACGCCAAAATGAAAAAACACAACGCGGGCTACCAGGGGAGACAGCCAACCGTACCGGCGGCCTCATGATTCGAAGCCCCCAGCGCCGTCATCTCCAGCTGCTTACTGTAGACACAAGTCACCCATGAGCCCTCAGCGCCTCACTGGCTGAACCTCCATTCTCAAACTCTCAGAAACAAAGAGGATTTTTGAGGAGCTACTTTTTAGAAAAAGTGCAAACTGAAAAGCAGGACCCCCTAAAATCCCTGCCGTCCCCTCTAAAAGAGTGCTGCATTCAGCTGTATCTGCATCAGTGACAGTGAAGGATTTCTGTCTTTGAACTGCTCCGATGTTTTCACACTGCGATCATACTTTTGCTCTGGCGGTATCAGCCTGCAGGGTGTTGCAGAAGTGCGCACGTTTGACGGCTGCTTTTGATCTGCGGAACAAAAATGTGGACTCGTAAAAAAAGACGAGAAACGGGCTCGCACGGGTTTATAAAATGACTTCAGCACTTTTTGAGGGACGCGCGCGATCGGGACAAACAAAACGATCCGCTGGGCGAGCGAAGTGAAAGGAGCGAGACAAATGTAATCTTGGCTTCGAGACGGAAAACAAGTGCGCGCCGAGTGCAATTTGGCTACACTGATTCATCGGTTTGATACTTCTGTCCAGAGCGAGATGCAAATGAGGTGCACTTCGGTTCCTTTTGTTCCCTCCAGACAGAACTAGGCTAACAGTTTCCCCCTCTGTTTTCCGGTCTTTGTGCTAAGCTAAGCTAATTGGCTTCTGCGTAAGCAAACTATTGTTCATGTGTGTGCATTTATTTATGAGAACTTTTATGGCTGACAAGCAACATTAAACCCTTTCGCCTGCAGCACAAACCGCTACATTTAAACGTCCTCTCAGTTTAATGAAGGCTTGACTTGTTTTTTTTGTTTGTTTTTTATAGTTTTATCAATCCAATAAAGATTTAACCACAAATGTACCAATAAAACGATGATGTACAGTCGACCCGTCGCTACAGCAGCTCTGAATCGTTTCCCATTGATTGCATCAGGGCAGAAACAGGATCCAGGCCTCCTGGCGTCGCTCGTACCGGCTCGGCCGCCGCGTCGTACCCGCAAAGCTTCATCGTATCACACTACAGATTTTTATTTCAGCTACGAGCCGCCTCTTCCTCCTCCTCCTCCTCTTCATACTTGCACAGAAACCGAGAACACCTCAGGAAAAAAAAAAGAAGTGTCATCTCTTATCTCACATGTAACTGTGAAAACTGCCACCTGTCGTTGCTCCAGGCGGACCGGGCCTCTCAAACCGTCAGCGGTAAAATTTGTCAATCATATTTTCATTAGTTGGGTGACCCGTTTCCTCCACTTCCTGGTTCGCTAAAGGGAGCCATGTGGCTCCTTTACACGAGTACAGAGTTGGCTCGACTCTACCTGGTTTCAGAACGCCCCTATTAGATATAACGTTGGTTTCTGGAAGCTTCTTTCAGGACGGACTGAGTTGCGGTTCCAATTTTGCCTGAAAACATGTCGTTTAAGGCCGCCCAGTGACTTTAACCAAGCAGTTATGAGAGAGCTTCAGTCACAGGGTCAAATCCACCAGTCAACATGTGTTTTCATCGTTCCTGTGAAATGTTGGCGAGCACTGCGTCAGAACAAGGGGCAGCTACTCTGCATCGCTGGTTCAATTTACATCGCCTCGATTGTAAATTGTCGCAGCCGGTTTTGCTTTGGAAAGCGCTCGAGTTGCGTGAATCCCGCTGCTGTGATGACGCCGCACACGGCGGCAAAAATAAGGACATATCTGCAATGGAAACACAACTGAGCCGAGCGGCGCCGTGTGAAGCCGTGCCAAGTGGGGCCGAGGAGCTATTAGTGGCATCGCAACGTGGGAGGATCCTGTAAAGCGTCGCTTACTTCCTTGTTCTGGTTCGGAGACAGTATGATGGCCTAGTTGACAATATCCACAAATTAATAAAAGAAAACCTTTGCTCATTCACTCCTAAACGCGATGGTACGAAATCTAAATGAAGTCACGTGTCTCCTCACCAAACTTCCTGACTCACATGCGGCCGCGCACGCCGGCCCCGCTGACACTGCAGGCTCAGACCTGATCCCAGCTGGCTCCCGCCCCTGTCAGAGGTGTTGCCCTCCAGCCTTCGCTCTGTAATTATCAGCGCCGCTGACATTCCTGCTGCTCTTTAAACCTGGCCTCCTCCATGTTTATCCAACACTCCGCTGTCAGAGCAGCTCGCTGCCTGACCGCCGTAACCACGGGCAACCGTGAAAACAAGAGAGGGGGCCGTAAACTGGCCTCCTCCGGTTCGGGGTGGATTCACCTGGACTTGCATACTGCGAGGTTTGATCTACAGCTCACCTTTAGGCCAGAAACTCCACATGAATGTGTCATAAAACCGTTGCATAAGCAGGACAGTGCTTGCTAAATAATTCCGCCCCCCACCCTTCGCACGTCATGCTCTCAAACTACACTTTGCTCTTTCAGATGTACGATTGAGCAGGTGTTCTTCGAATTCACATTTGACCACATATGACTGTTCGCTACACTTTGGACTAACTGCACTCTGTTGTGACTGTGAGGTTATCAAAGCACAGCACTGAGGGAAAAGTATCTGTTGAAGCCTGTGTGACGAACATCTCAAATACTACAACCAAGTACTTGTTAACACCTTGAGAAAAAGTCAGATACTGATGTTGGTTCTTATGTTTAAACTGATTAACGCCTCTCGGTTTCATTCGAGGACGATTCAAGTCATTCGTACTATCTGATATAAAGACATTTCAAAGTAAATGATTAGACACAGGCAGCATTTAGGTCGATGTACATGAGATTTCTGCCGAGTGTGGTGTGTCTTTCTCAAGACAATGCTCGTCGTCTGAGCTAAACAAGATCCACCCTGACGCGGTGGTCTGAGAGCAGCTCTGGTTGCACTCTGGCGACTAACTGCCTGATGAGTGACACAAATTTGAGGTGGAAAGGTTCCCATCGTTCTCGGAGCATTTTGTTATCGTTTCCCCAGTTTGGCCCAGGTACAGAAGTCTGTGTGAACGCGGGGCAAATGACATTTTTAGTTGCTGGTTTGTCTCAGTCTACTCACCGAAACGAGAACAAAGCTCGCGGCGCGGCGGCGTCTTCATGCTGGGAGGTACTTCCAGGTGCTGACGAAGGCCGTAGGAATGAGAGAGTATGGCACGCTGGTCACGCTGTCCCAGGAGTCCGACGCCGGGTCGTAGCAGTCCAGCGTCTTACAGCGCTGAGCCCCGAAGTACCCGCCCACCACGTACAGTCTGTTTCCTGATGCCACCGCGTGGCAGCTGATCCGCTTGGCCGTCACGTCGCCGAACTTGGACCACTGGTACGTCTCGCTGTTGAACCGGTACGCCGAGCTGGCGGAGAACTCGGTGTCGCCTCCGATCACCACCACGTGATTGCCGACCACGGCCGCCGCCGTGTAGCGCCACAGCTGCGGGCAGGCGGCCGGCACCGACCACCGGTTCTGGCAGGGGTCGAAGCACTGCACCTTGGGATATTTGTCTCTGTTCACGCTGGTGCCCCCGAAGGCGAAGAGTTTGTTTTTGGCGCCCACCACGGCGGCGTTGCTGACGCCTTCACGCAGCGGCGCCACCAGGGCCCATTTGTTGGTCTGAGGGTCGTACTGCTCCACCTGCTTGAGCGACACGGACGGCGACGCGGGAAAGGACCCCGCCAGAGACGTGTGTCCCCCCACAACGTACAGCGTGTGGTCGAGCTCGGCGGAGCCGTGTCCGAATCGGGCGACCAACATCGGCGCTGCCTTGGACCACTCGTCGTGGAGCGTGTCGTAGACCCAGACGTCTTTGGAGGCGCCATTTTCAGAGCCGCGCCCTCCGGTTACATAAACCTGAGGTGGAAGATAAATAATGTGTGAACATTCTTTGTTTATCCAAAAGAAAATGTGTGTTCAAGGATTACGTCACACACTCACCTTGCAACCGATAGCGCAAGCGCTGCACTCCTTCCTGGGACTGGGGATGTCCGTTTTTGGAGTGATTTCCTTCGTCTTGTTGTCGATCATGTAGACTTTGTCGCACATGAACGTCTGTCCCCCCAGCAGCAGCAAGGCTTGGCTGACCTTCCTGGGCCGGGCGCAAAACCCCGTCACGATGCCGTCGTTCTGCAGGATCCTCATCTTGCACCGGACGGCGTCCTCCACGATCTCTCGGCCCACCTTGTGACACATGACCAGCTCCTCGGAGGCCACGTTCTTCAGCAGGTAGGACTCGGGCAGCAGCGCCAGGCGGACGCAGCGCAGCAGCTCGGGCAGCTCGCTGTGCCGCCGCTCCATGTCGGCCTTCACCCAGTCGATGACGGCCTCGTACACCAGACTCTCGTCCTCCACCTCCAGCTCCTCGCTGAGGATCAGCTCCTGGACTTTGTCCCTCGGGAGGCTGAGGAAGTCCTCCGTCCTGAAGAGCGTGGCGAAGTTCGCCAGGCACATCCTCCACGACAGCTCGTATAGTCTCTGGCACTGGTGAGCGTCCGACAGCAGCATCATGCCCAAACAGTTCGACTGGTGCAGGTTCTTCTCCAGGAACTCCGCCGCCGCGTCCCGGATGTCGTGGAACTGCAGCATGTCGCCGGCTTCCAGGAGCGACTCCGCGTTCTCCTCGTTGATGATGACCCGCGCAGAGTACGCGTAGTCGAGCAGGAGCTCCAGCACCTCGGGGTGCAGCGAGTCGTGGAAGTTGACGTCGGCGTCGCGGCTCTCCCGCAGCCCGCCGCTGAACATGGCCTCGAAGTAGCGACTGCAGGAGGCCAGGACGGCGCGGTGGCACGGGAAGGAGCGGTTGCCCGCTTTCAGCACCACGTCGGTGAAGACCTTCCGCTTGCGCAGCAGGTTGAGCTGAGTCAGCAGGCTGTCCGCGTGGGACGTCTTGTGGAAGAGCTGGATATTCATGGAGCCTGAACTGGAGCGAGACTTTCTGTTTTCGTGGTTGCTGACAGACATCTTGAACTTTGACCTGGAGCAGAATAAAAAAAAAAGAGAGAGGGCGATTAATCACCGGTCCCAATCATAAACGGGTGAACATTCTCGATGTCCTGCACCTGCTTCTCAAGTGCACACAACAATAAAAGGCTCCACCCTTTTAATGACTAACTGAACAACCTCGCCAGCAGCGGATGAATGGACGATTCAGGAAGAAGCGACTCGCCAGCACACCGCGTTACAACGGAAATGGACTCTGAACTTGGGAGAGATGAAAGGAGAGCCGATAAGCAACACGCCCACTGGAAAAACAGTGTGTGTACACAGTGTCACGCTGCATAATCTATAAAACACACGTTACTTTCAAGCCTCCCGGAACGAATGGGCTCTATTCGGCAGCTCTTAACACCAGCTTCTGTAATTGATGCAAGGTAGAGAAACGACACCTGGGCGTGCTGTCCTATTTTACCTTCTTTCCACCCCTATAAACATTTCTGGGCTGTGAGTCACCTCCAAGCACCGAGAGAGAGAGAGAGAGAGCGCCAATAAATTCCTGCCAGCTTGTTCTGTTCCTCAGCTGGCTCACATGCGTGATGGTGCCAGAAGCGGAGCTTTCAAGCCCACATAAGCTGTGACACCTCGGCTCCTTAAGGATGAAATTATGTAACCGGAGCGCAACAGATTTAAAAACTAATGTTTCTTTTGATCAGCTACAGTGGCTCAGGACGGGCTGGCCGCCACTGCTCAGAGTGGGAGGATACGACATAAGGAGATTAACTTTATTTTAATTCCGGATGGCAAATCATTGTCAATGTGAGTCACTGAAGAGCCCACAACCCCCCCCAAAAAACCAGGACAGGAACTGGCACAAGTTTTAGTGGCAATTCCTCCAACACATCAGACAGGAAATACAGATGAAAAGGCTGAAACGATGTCATTGAATCGTGATTGTATTGTTTTCATTTGACAAGCAGTTCTATGTAAACATAGTTAAGACCCAGATTTCCCGCAACAAAAGCAGTTTTTTGACTCCAAAGACTGACTGAAGTCCTCAGTATCACCTGTCAGCAGTGACTGGGAATACAAGTGACGAGCGCCCCCCCCCACACACACACACAACAGGTCAAGTGCAAAGATGCTTCCTCCACATCTGAGGTCAAACTGTCTGTAAAGGTCAGCAGTGATCTTCAACCACATGCAACCATTCATTTCAAACTATGTATGAACAGATGTCCTATTCATGACAATGTTGCAAAGTGTTCTTTAACACAAGCAGCAAATCTATACCAAACTAATCAGTTCAATAATTTTGTCTTTCAAAGCTACTTTTGTCTATTTAATCAAACTCAGTTCTTAACACGGAATCTTTCAGCCCTACTGACAACAGTCCATTGTTATTAACTGTCAATAATAATAAACACCAATTAGACAAAGGCTTACAAATTGTAATCAAGTCCCACCAGTGTTTTGGGGAAGCGAAATGTTGAAAATACCCAAAGATTTTATTCTACTCCGTAAATGTTCACCTCGTTCTGACAATAGTCCGTCTGCGATAACGGGCGCAGCTCACAGCGGGGTCAACAAAGGCTGTACACAACTTGAAACCCACCAAATAAATATCTTCCGCCCAGAGTCCCCTTTTGTTTGGGAGCAGATAAATTTAAGTCTCCCCTTTCAGCCTCGCTGGAAGCGGCCCGCGGACTTCCGCGGAGACGCAGCGTGAAATTCAATTCGTTTTGTGCAGCAAAACGTGAAACTGCGCTCGCGCACTTCTCCAGCGTGCGCTCAACTTTGCTCCCAAGTTAGCAGCAGGAAGGAAGGACGGAAGGACGGAAGGAGTGAACAGGAACAGCAGCCCAAGAACATCCAGCCTGCTACAACATCAAAAGGCTCCGCGTTAACCGCCTGGAAACAAACTCTGCAACATTTCGGAAGTCGGGAAAAAAATAACAAAAAGGAAACAAACCGCGCAGGATCGGTGTGATCCGGGATCAGCGCTCACCTTCAAACGGGACTGATCCGGCTCGCTCTTTATCTCGGTTACAACTTGTCCCCGTCGTCGATTCGTTTGAAGTTGTCGCTAAAAAAAAGTGATTCCTACATAGATCCGACTTCCGACTTTAAAGCCGCATCTCGTCCAGTCGCGGTGGGAAGCGTCGGAGCCATTGGAACGGAGCGCAGCGCGAACTTTGCGGGTATTAAAGGGGGAAACAAAGAAGGAAACAAACAGCGTGAAAAGTTGCTCGCTCTGTCGCTCGGTGTGAAGCTGTGGTGGAGCCACGCAGCCTGCGGGGGAGCAGCGAGCCGAGCGCAGAGAAAGAGCGCAGGCAGCGGTGGCGTTCACGCAGGCTCCTCCTCTTCCTCCTCCCCCTCCTGCTCCTCCTGCTCCTCCTGCTCCTGCTGCTGCTGCTTCTGTCCAATCGGCTGCAGCGGCACTGGGTTCAAAGCATTTCTTTATCCTGCGTTCAACTTGCATCAGCGTCCATCACCTTTGTCACAGATCGATGCCATAAATCATTCACACACCTGCTTCGCGCCTCAACTCTGGGCGTTTTTCTGCCCTCCGAAGCCAACATGCACTTTATTCCAATTTCTGTCAAAACCAGACAGTCAAATGTGGTTTGGGCGAGAACTATTGTCTTCACATTAACAATGCCACTTGTGTCTGACTGCTAGGGGTGCATAAGTTGTTAAAAACTGACATTTTGTTACAGTTTTTCTTTATTTGGATTGAAATCATGGATATAGAACCTGAAGCTCTCTAAACAATTTATGTGCTCATACACTAAAACAGATAAATTATATTTTCCCCCGAAAAAAGGGTCATATACTTAAATTAAATCATTAAAAACATATAATGATTTCATTCATTTCTTAATTTACACAAATTATATCTGAGGTGAAATAATCAACCAGTTTGTCTTTGTCACTGGAGAAGAAAGAACCGACACTGTGTTGTCCTCTTTTTACCTCCAGCTTGTGGCTACATTACCTTAGGACACTTGTCAGACATTTTTCTTTATTTCCTGTTCTTGCTTGCAAGAAACAAACTTGCAGGTGAAACTCGGCTGCAGGTTGTTTGCTTGCCACACAGTCGACACGAGGTCTGTGGAGGCAGACAATGTTTTATACTCAAGTTCACAGACAGGGACATAAATTAACTTCGATTTAGTGACTCCAGGTCGATCGATGAATGATTCAGTGCTTTCTGAAACTCAAACACTGTCCTTCAAGAAGTTCAAGTTGAGATGAATTAAAACTGTCTGAGCATACAAAAAATCCTTTGTTCTTTTTAAGGCTTTCTAACTGAAGACCTAAAAACCACCACTGCTAAATATTTGTCCGAAAACACTTGAAATGATAGAAAACGGTGACCTGTGGTGGCACACAGTATTATCTTGAAATGCTTAAAAGGAAAGCACATTTTTATATACAGATTTCAGAATAAAGGTCATAAGAGAAGCTTGAAAACACACAGAAAAAAAATCCAATGTCACACAGGTTGAAACAAAACCAGAGCAGAAGGTATCTTCAGGTTAATGGAGAGAATGCGACAGAGGCGGGGGTTTTTTTTAGATTCGGGTTTGTAGAAAACTGTCCCTGTCGAGGTTGGGGTTTTTTTTCTCCAATGTACATTTCACGGCTTTGTGTTAATATTTTATGGACCCTGTGCAGCTTATGTCCCATCCGCTTCATTTGGTTCAGCTCGCGGTTCAGCAGGGTTCTCTGCAGAGTCAAATATGGGCCAATGTGATGATATGTGCTGATTTGTGCTGCTAAAGGAGGATTACGCTCTGGCAACAAAACATCGTCAGTGGTGTAAACAAAACATCGTTCCTGAGTCCAAATGATTCATATTTGACTGGATGAATATTTCAACAAAGATTATATTCCCATTGAGGCCGGAGTTAAAATAGCGCCTTCGTTACTAGGTAGAGTTCCCCAGCGTTGGGCTGGAGCTGTTTGAACCTAAAGCGCCTTCACTCAGTGATTTCAGACAAGAAGCTTCACCTATTTGGGGCCAGACAAGACAAAAAAGAGTAAGTATTATCAAAAGGTTCCTTTAAGGTTCCTTTACTTAAAAAAAGAGATTTATAGAGGCAGCTGTGCAGCCAGTCTTTGAATAAACCATCGACGAAAACCTAACAATCAAATATGAGGGAACAAAGAGGACAATGGAAGTGAAGGAACGCTGAGGTGGAGGCTTTTCTACCCGGACCAGAGATGGAAATGGGCGTGAGGTGCAGAAAGAACAGGGCCAAGAACAAACAAATGAACAAATAGTCAACATGTTGTTGACAGATGAGAGCAACAGCCACGGTTTGGAGCCGAGGTGTCAAATTCAGTCGAGTTCAGCAGCCACAAGCGGACGAATCCAACGTAAAGTGGAGCCACACCAGCCTTCTAATCACATAATAGCCTTTAACTTTAAGTGAACAGTATATAGATTTTATTCTCAACTATTTGGGATTAAAAAAAAGGAAAACTACATCCCGAAAACAGCATAATTTTGCATCCCTGCATCTCAGCAAACACTCACTCATCTCTTGTCCAATGAATTTTGCCATTTTGCTGTTCTGGTTCCACTTTCATCACCTCCTCTGAACAAACCAGATCAAATCCCCCCCTAAACTGCTTCGTGGGCCAGATTAGACCCTCTGCTTGGCCCGCTTTGGCCCACGGGCCACACGTTTGGCACGCCTGGTTCAGAAAGTCTACAAGTTGACAGAGAGGAGGCATGGGCAAGTATTGGAGACATCTGAATCTTTGCTTTTAATCCAGATTACACAAGAATCTACTGCAGTGCACATTGAAAATCAGAAGCATGAAGCTCTGAACATGTTAAATATGTCACCGTCCTGTCAAGCGTGAAGATCTCAGTGAAAAATCAAGAAGCCTTCATTGAATCAATTTTTCATTATCATAAATTTTAAACGTATTGATGTCAAAAATGTGGCACTCAGCCTTTAAAAGGCCCTCAATGTCTGGAGAATGTAAATCCCTTCGCTGGCTGAAACCTCCACATCCATCAAAAATGGAGAACTCAACATTAAAGCAGTTGCACATGACATCTCTGCCCTTTGTGAGTGCTGATAATCAGTGAGGTCGATCAGCCTGTGCGTTCAGGAGCACCGCCGGCTCCATGCGAGCAGCGGCCTCAAACGATCATATGATTGCAGGTTAAGTCCCTCTGAGAAGCACGGGGCTGTTTCTCCAACCCGGATTCCTGACATTTTCCGGAGGATCTGAATGCTCGTGAGGTTTACAGGAATTCATCAGGAATGCTTCGTCGTTTCCAAGCAGACTATCGACGCGAAACTCCTGAGCTGTTTAAGACCTCGCATAATCGGACGCAAAACAAGCAGAGGTTTGTGTGGATATACGAGTGGCTGATGGCGGGTTTCTATGTCGGTGTCTTTATGGGGACATGCCCACGCATGTCTGCAGGTGTAATAAATGACAACAACAACAGAGTTGTTTAGGCTCTCAAATGTCTCGGAGCTCTGTGATATTTCATTGAAATCAGAGCACGTATGTCCTGAGCTGCACCTGCTCCTTTCATCACCATCAGACTGTTTGTTCGGAGGAAGCCTAAGTCCTCTCCACTGATCAGTAAAACCCTTTGAATAAAACAATGCACAAGCCCGATTGTTTGGCCGAGCCTGTGTACAGACAGACCCTCCGACACGAGAGCTCAGAGTGGAGGCCGCCACACGGCTCAGGTTTCCTCTGCCTGTTTTTCGCTCCCTCTTAGTGTCACTCAGCAGCTGCTTTTGGGGATTAAAAACTGCTGCTGTTGCTCAGCTGTCACACTTCGCATGGACGCGCGCTTGTTGTCCTAACAGTCATCCTCGCTTAATATCCAGGATCTCCTCCGTAGCTTCCATGATGAGTGGTTTCCTCTGGAGGATCACGCCTATCTCCTGTTACTAAATTTGGATGTTTCACAATAAAAGAGTCATAAATTACCCGACGACACTTGTGTAACCTCAGGGGTTGACAACAACAAAACGCACTGGTCAAATAAAGCTCACTGCGATCATGACTGTTGCTTGCTGAAGCCTATTTCACAGCTGACTGGGTCAAATGCTTTCATACACACAAGTGTGCTCAGCGGAGATTAAGAATTTAAGCAGATTAGATTAATGAACTCATGATTGTAATCTAGGGTTAATTCATTCTGCCCACTTCAGGCCGCCCCCTCCCCCCGTCCAGCACCGTGGCCTGAAGCCAAACTGATCTGAGGACTTATATGCATATGTGTGAGTGTTTACGTGTGCATGGTTGCGAGCATTGTCTCCCCAGTCATTAATTACTCCTGGACAGGCACGCCGATCAGACCCCCCATCATTATTCCTCAAAGCCCCCCAGCGCTGCAATAAAACACCGAGTGCCTGTTTGGACGACAGTAACCGTCACTCCATTGTTGCCCGCAGACTCACTGTACTGCATATTTGTCCATTGAAGGCAGGTGGTCTTCTCAGTGAGGTCATCTTGTCTGAAACATAAGGCGAGGGGGGGTCCACGGAGGGGGGTCGTCCACAACCCCGGGCCTCAGCGACAAACAATGCTCCGGTTCTTGTGACCTTCTATTTCTGTAAGTCGACTTGTCTTCATGTAACTTTAGTCTGCAGCGAGTGTTTCTCTCGAACGAATTTAGGACAAGTCCAGTTCTATTTTTAACCTTTTTACTGACAAGCGACACGATGAGGATAAGTGATAAAAATCTTCTCAAAAAGAAACTCACAAACTTCCCAGTCAGTCATATCCGCAAGATGAAACCGGTTGAATCTCTTTACTTCTCGTGTGGCGCCACCATGAGGCGAAGCTGTTTGTTTGCGCTTGAAGGAGAAAAGAAAGAAATATAAAAGCAAAATCAGGCAGTTTACACAGATCACGCAATGAATGCCTCAAATTTTAATCCCTTAACTGTAGAAGTTCACTATGAATTTGAGGCACTGTGCGTGGGACGATCAATATGGATGATCAAATGAGTGAGTGAGTGAGTGAGTGAGTGAGTGAGTGAGTGAGTGAGTGAGTGAGTGAGTGAGCGAGCGAGAATAAATAAATAAATAAATAAATAAATAAATAAGCCATTTTTTTTGCATGTCAATATTTAATTTTTAGCACCAAATGATGGTGGCCAGGGATAAAAACAACAATCCTGCCAAATT
>JASSRZ010000055.1:9728720-9762232 GCA_032164315.1 Malacoctenus gilli | reverse complement strand
CCCAGCTCACCACCCCGGCCAAGAAGAACCTTCCCGGAGCCCCTTCACACACCAGAGGCCCCCCAGAGTCACCCTGCGTGGGACACAGTGATTGGAGCGGACTCAAAAAAAGACACAAAACATACATTTATTCATTTACTAGCAAGCAAAACACAACACTGAAACCTGGACCTGAACTGCTAAATACAAAGTCAGAAGCAAGCTCTTTACTCATAAATTCAGAGTCGCATCTGTGAGAAGATTTCAGGAAAACATGAATGCTTCAATCTTTAAAATCTCATGTCTTCCTTAAGGTTACTGCTTTAAAAAACCTGATGAATCACTGTGGCACAGCAGAATTTTTTAAAAAAATGAACTAAATAAATGTAAACAAAAGGTAAAATTTGAGAGTTGATGTTTTTCCTGCTTCTTTTTTTTCAGCTTGAGCTCACTGAGATCCAGTATTGTTCCATGTGGTGCCATTAAAGAATCAAAATCGCTCCTATTTCGAAGACGAATGAATCCCAACATCTAATCTTTCATTGGATCCATGATGTCTTTTTAACCTTATCACCAGCACACAGTGTGTCAGGTTGAGATGAAAACAACATGACAGACAGGCAGTCTTCTATTTTTAGGGCGGGAGGGGCGTTATTATCCAGTTCTGGTCCTACTTTTGGATTGTAAAGGAGGACAGATCATCGTTGCAAAGTTTCCTCCGAGTCAGGGAAATAATGTAGGTGAATGTAAGCGGATAGCACATGTTATTGGACCCACCTTGTGCTTTTTATTCAAGCTGCAGACACACATACTGACCTGACACGAGTCCACCTTGCCCTGCAGGAATCCGGCGCACAGCATGTTGTGAGTGATCGTTCCTCTGTACACGGACGACTTGTTGCACACTTTGGAGTCGATGATCTTCACCACTGCTTTCTGAAGAATGGAGGGCACATCCACTGAGGAGCAGAGGACAGCAGGACGGGTTGTTTATTCACCGCGCAGCCTGATTCACAGGCCAGAAATGTTTTGGCTTAATTTTCTGTAGTCAACCAATCACTTTATATGGTTCATTCAAGAAAACTTTTGCTCGTTTGACATCTTTGGTTCTAAAAAAATCCTCAATTTGTTGAATTTCAACACCATCTCCTTTGATCATGTCAAAAATCTATTACACATATCAATCAGCAAACATCTTGGATGCGTGATGCACTTCGTGCGCACTCACAGTCGAACTGGCTGAGTGCGCCCCAGCCCGACACCATGCAGCTCTGCCCCGGCGCAAACACGTGAGACAGCGACGGCAGGCAGACGGGCTGGATGTGGGAGCTGAAGGGGATGGGGGCCTCCAGCTCCAGCACGCTCACGTCGTTGTCGTTGGTCTCTGGATTGTACGCGGGGAACGAAGCGATGGACTTGACGTTAAACGTTTTGGCCTTGGGCTCCTCGCCGCTCACCAGTCTCGCCCCCACCAGGGCTTTCCAGTCTTTGGGGTTGTTCTCTCTAAACACAGAAGTATATACAGTCAATAACAGGCAACTTTAAGGATTGTGAGGGCCATAGAAACATCACATCTTCACTCAAAAGTCCAAACCTCATTTGACGAAATAAGTAAGAAGAGTTTGTGCCATTGACCAAAAATGTTTTAAGATTGTAATGAGATTTAAAGAGAGACGAATGAAGACAAAGCTCCACCTGCTGCTCACCTCTCGAAGCAGTGCGCTGCACTGACCAGCCAGCGCTCGTTGATGATGGAGGCTCCACAGATGTGCCCTCCGTGAAGCCGCAGGCTGACCTGCCACGGCAGCTCGCCGTCCCGCGCGTCCTCTCCACCCACCACCCGATTCCCCATGGCAGGGCGCGTCCCACAGGCTGCGAGGCGGGACGTGTACAAGTCAGAGTTAATGTTTAGTGATACAAATTCAGCTTTTTGGAAAATGGACAAGATAAATGATTTTGGACGGCAAACGATTCACCACAGCGAGCTTCGTCAGATCCATCTGCACAGTCTGTGACGAAGTCGCACTCCGGGTTCATTTTGGTGACACACTCGCCGTTGTCGCAAGCGAAGGTGGTGTCGGGACACCTGGCTGTGGAGCCCAGGTGAGAGAATGTCAGCGAGGAGAAGCCAAAACAGGTGAAAAATAAGAAAATCAAAGAAATGAGGACATCAACTTGTGAAGAATTGATGGTCAATTTCATTTTGAAGCAAGTGAGTCAAATTTCCTGATAGAAAAAAAGGTTTTATGGATAACTTTTTCCTGGAGTTACTTCAACAATTAAACATCAACTGAATTAACAAGGAAATACATTATAACAATAAAAACAGAGCAGCAACAACCAGAAGTTTATATTTCAAGAAGAAATATAAACATATGCAGTTATTGGGCCATTTCACACCATTTATTTAAACTAAAAATCAGACAGATTTATTACTCAGACAGGCGTTAACACACTATGTTTGAATCACAGGGATCACTTACCCATCAGAGAATCTCCAATCGTGTAAAATGACTTCCCACTGGCTCCTAAAGGGGCATCAGAGGAAACCATGAGACCCTGACAAGTGTGTTTGACTCATTCCCACAGCAGCCATCAGATGCCAGTGCAGCTTGGGTACCCAGCAGAATGATGGCATCGATCTGTCCGAACTGCGGCACCTCCAGCGGTTTCCCCTGCATGGCTGAGCTGAGGCCCGCTCGCAGCAAGTCCTGAACAAAGTTGTCTGAATACTGCTGGATCTTGGACACCCTGAAGACCAGTCTGAAGGTTGCCATCACCTCGCCGTTGATGTTACTGCAAAAGCAAAGACCAAAAATCACTGTGATAATCAAAATTTGTTGACACTTTCTTCATTCTTTCAGTGATAAACCTAAAAGGCTTCCTCACCCATAGGCAACAATACTGCTGTCAACGTAATGATGGGACACAGATGAGGCAGTGAAGATATTTTTAATCTGAGGAAATGGGATTTAAAAACTGTTTAGACACTTTATGAAAGGAACAGTGAGCTGTGATCATGTCAGAAATCAGCACCGACTTTGGACTTCAGAACTGAGGACAGCATTAAGGAGAAGCCGGAGGTCTCATCCTGCAGAACCGGGTCGTACTTCAGACCTTTCAGCTCCACCGTCTCCATGAAATAATGCTCCTCCTCCACCAGGTATGCTGACGGGGACAGAGAAGAAAGGATTAACGCACTCACACGTGCACATTTCTGTGTCAGTTTACTTGACTGAAAATGAGAAAAAATCCACAACAGAGGAGTGAACAGATGAGCGTTCAGGAGTTTGTTTACTGTGGTTGAGAGCTGAAGGTGAATTAACGGTCTGCCAGCTCACCGATAACCAGGCCCACAAAAACACCAACGATGAGGAAGAAGATGAGGATGAGGATGAGCGAGCTCCGGTAGCAGGCGGAGCCGGAGGGAGGAGACGCCGGTCCTGAGGAAGACCACGGTCCTTCTCCTCCTTCCTTCTTCATCTCCATGCTGGATTCACAACACCAACCTCACAGCTCCCAGTCAAACGTCCCCAGTGTCATAATGCCTGGTGGAACAATGTCAAGCCACAGTCTGAAAGTGATCAAATGTGTGATTAGAAATACACACTTCACTATTGAGGGTGATGTTCACATTTCCCTGATTATCAGAGAGAAGATCTTCTGATTGATGCGTTTGGGTTTCGTCTTACATTTGTATAAACAAGCCACAAAAATACTGACTTTGTAATGGCGCTTTACAGGGTTTTCAGCTAATCAGTGATGTGCAGAGTCCACCAATCAGCTTGCAGACACAGTGTTGCCAAGTATGATGTAAGAAAACACAGGGATAAACTTCATAGAAGTGACATGGTTTGTATACAATGCATGTACTACAATGAAAACACAATCACATATTCTACAAGAGGATAAAATCAGAAAACTGACTAATAAATTTCAGTTCATCAAGCAATTATTCTCTTACTGTGGATTTTAAGGTATGTGAAGGCATGTCTATGAGGGGGTTGAATAGTTTTGCACCAAGATGACTTATTGTGAAATAGAGCTTTCTCTATATCGGATTGACAAACAAGAAAAAATGCGTTGTGTTAAAAATATGTATATTTTACATCACTGCTATTTTTCATGAAAAACGTAATGTCCTTATAAAGGCGAAATTGGATTCACAATATAGAGATTGTTAAACGCTGGTTTGAAGGAAATCACCTGTTAGACCCAGAATACACTGGCTTGTAGGAATAAATCGATACACTTCAGTCAAAACGTTTCCATAAAGCAATCCGGTAACTTTTTAAAGTTGCAGCGCTGATTGAGATTGTAGTTTCATGCTGTGCGTAAAAAAAGAGGCCATGGAGGGCGTGATGCGTGACAAACGGAAATCAGATGCTTAATTAAACTTAAAAAAAAAACAAAAAAAACCTCTGAGGAACCAAAACAGTCAGAACCGCAAACACCAAACGTCCCCGAGGTTTCCTAAAGAACAGGGCACTGAAACATTCTCCGGATTTGTGAATGGCGCAGGGTGACTGCAGGTGCGCCGCGCCGCGGAGCGCGGAACAATACGGGCTTTATGTGCCACGGTAGACTCACTCACCTCTTTCTTGCTCTGAACACTGACATTCACCGCGTCCCGCAGCTCTCGGCGCGCACACACACGGGGACACCGGGGAGACAGAGACGGTTGTCCCGCCACCGAGGTCCGCTTTTTGTCCGGGCCCCGTGGAGGGGGGCGTGCCGTGTCCGTCCCGCGGGTCACTCACCCGTTGGCTCAAGGAGTCGCCTCGGCTCCAGAAATCCCCCCCTCCCACCCCCTCTCCCTTCTCCTAACCCTTCTCACACCCGACTTTATCCCTTTGGTCCCACCTTCGTGTGCACAAGCATTTTCTGCTGTCACCTCACCGCGTCCATCGTGTCCATCGCGTCCAGGTTGATAACAAACAGCAGTCAATTGGAGCAGGTAGAGACGGTGGGAGGTGCAGGGGCGCCGCTGTGCTCCATTGACACAGTGACTGAGCAGCAGAGGGGGGGAGGGGCCAACCCACCTGGACACCTGCCTGTTTTTTTTTTTAAATCTTGGCTCCAACATCTCAGTTCAGGCGTTTTTCTGTTGCTTCTATAACCTGCTGCACTTAGCGCGGCAGTAACAGAGGAAGTGACTTTACAAATGAGGGTTCCTGTTACTCCTTCAAAGGATTTGGAGAACCTGTGTCCCGTCTTATATCATACCAGAGGCTTGTAAGTGGAATCTGTGACCCAGTTCAGAGAGAGAAGCAGTGGACACGTGTGAAGCTGCTGTTTTAACAGCAGGTCTTATTCTCTGAGCTCTTGAACGACCTGTAAACAGAACTGACTAAAACGTTGTCGAAAGTGGTAATTCACTTTAAATCCCGAGGCAAAGTCAATATACTGTCATGGATTATTCCACCACGCTTTCTAAAACGCTTGTAAGTGGATGGAAATAAAAACAAGTGTTTTTTGTCAGTGTGCTCAGTGGAAAAGTTGGCTTGTCGCTTATTCCTTCACACACTTTTGCAGAAACAAAAAACTCTGTGGGAGCATGTGAGGAGGGTGGAACCGGTTCAGTGGTTTATGGACTGATTACCGAGTATGCACATGGACTAGTTGCAGCTGGTAGGTGTCCTCCCTCAGCACAGTCAGTTCAAATAAACAAGGGTTTGCATCCTTAATGTTTTTATTCAATTTTTTAAACTGGTGCAGATTCATCATTTCACTCACAGCTGGATCGCATAAAAGAACAAAACGCAGCATACACTCCATTTTCGCTTTATTTTCTTATCAAAAACAAAGAATAGTAAAAAGTTTACATATTCTGGATAAAAAAAAGAAAAAGAAAATTTTACTGTTCACACTCCCGACACTTTTGGGCTCTTTACAACACAAATCTTTGCATTCTTGTACAGCACAGACGTAAATAAAAGTGAAGTGCGTCCAAATGTCTTTTCAATGATCAACTTAAGATTCCTAACACAAGGAAACTCCTCTGTTGCTACAAGTATTACAAATATGATTAATACAGAATGAAAAGAGACCTAAAGGAAAAACTTGTGCAAGATTGTTTGGATATGAAACTAATGAGGGTCGGTGGGTTAGCCGTCCTGCTGCTGTATGAACGGGTTCGGTATGGCCTCCATGCCGTCCTGAGGGCAGATCAGCACCACAGAGGTTCCTCTGCAGACCACCAGCCCCAGCTGCCGGGTGTCTTCTGTCAGCTTCAGCTGGTCGTCTGGATCTGGGTGGAGAAAGAAAAGCCAGCAGGGTTAAAGCTCGGAAGAAAGAAAGAAATCATGAAATAATTTTGGTTTTTTACTGAAATTTCCTAACGGCCAAGCAGCTTTCCAGATGTTTGAATGCTATGTATGGAAAAGAAATTTAAAGAACGAATTTGAGAGGAAGTACAACGAGAAGAAGACACAGGTGGTGGATGAGATCAGAACACCGTAAAACATTGTCTGTAGGACAAAACATAATGGGAAAAAGTCTGCATCTTAGTGAAGGCTTCCAAAAAAACCACTACAGAAATGCAGATTGCTAATGTTTGACTTATTGGTAGGATGATGAATGAGGATCTTACATGAAAAAACTACAGGAGAAAATCCCCTTTCAAAGTTCATTTCAATTAATGTTTGCTTTATTTTCAGCAGTCAATATCAGGAATTATGCTGTTCATTGTATGTTCCGTTTCTAAGAAATCAGGCTGTAATCATAAACTACAGCTCTTGGTTTGGCTCCAGATGTCTGTATCTGTACTGTTCAGACAGTTAGTTCACTCACCACGCATGTACTCGATCGTTCCGTCCAGCACGAGGTTCAGCAGAGGGTCAAACCCTTTCAAGACGCCGCTGGCTGAGAACAAGAAAGTCACTGATTCTGATTAAACACCGAAATGAGTATATTTATGACACCAAGTGTAACTGAGAGAGACTGCCAGTGGTCGGATAGATTAGCATTAGCTTAACCAACTCGGACGGTCCTCTTACCTTCTCGTCCCCCCTGAAACTTCACACGAATCGGCTTGTCGATGTATTTGGACAAGTCGAAGATGCTCTCCTTCTTCTTCTTTTCTTTGTCCTGCAGACAGCAGAGAGAACCGTGGTTTTTACCACCCACACATGGACCGAAGCGCATACAAACACCAAGCCTAGCTTAGCTCGAGTTAGCAAAATGTGACGTAAAGGGCGCGCGACAGCCCCGTGAGAGCTGCTGCACGTTTGGGGTCGTACGTAAAGCACGCAGATAACATTTAACGACTCATTTTACACTTTAAGATGGATAAATGTCGAAAAAATGTTTGAATGAGAGCGTCAACTGCACGAACTTACCGCCATGTTAGCTGCGTGACACGGAAGTTAAGTTTGACCCCGGAAACAATCCACCAATGAAATCGCAGAGCGCCTGACGGAAACGTCATTGGTTTGAGATTAATATTTACGTTACTTTTTACATCAAGGCAAATTTATCGTTTTATTATAATTATTATATATTTTTTATTATTTTAGTCATTGTGTTTTATTTTATAACTTTTGTTTGAGTTTATTTAGTGGAATTCTGCTAAGAATCCTATAATTCTATATAATGCTCAAAAATATGACTGGATGAAGTGATGAAGTGTTTGTATATTTATTTAAAGTGTGGTCCAGTAAATTGCTGCCTGTTCTCTCAATCTGACCTCCTTTCCCTCCCTGTGTTTTGCCAGCAGTCTGTCAGGAGGAGATTCTATTAATACCACCAGTTGGTGTGTTGTAAACCAGGACGAGGACGATCACAGTGCAGAGGGCTGTCGCTGGCTGCGCCATGGCCTGCAGAGCTGATCTGGACACTCAGAGCAACAAGGAGACTCCACATTTAGAAAACACAGGTACAGAGCGAGAGGAAACTGCTTCGCCAGTGGAGAACTTGGAGCCCGAAGACATTGTCCCCGATGCCGTCCTACGAGTTCAGGGGGAGAGTTTCTTCGTGAACCGCCATCGCCTCTCCCTCCAGAGCCCCTACTTCAGGGCTCTGTTTTTCGGCTGCGGTGTGGAGAGCACCAAAAGTCAGGTGGAGATCAAAGGTGTGCTCCTGCAGCACTTCAGTGTCTTGATGGACTACAGCAGGACGTGCTGCCTTGCCTTGAACAGAGACAACGTTCTGGGCATCCTGGAGACTGCAGACTTCTTACAGATGGATGGGGCGAGACTGCTGTGCTGCAAGTTCCTGGAGCGGGAGCTGCACCTCAGCAACTGTCTAGGCATGATGGCCTACGCCTGGCAGCTGGGCTGCACCCAGCTCTACACCGCGGCTCGGCAGGTGGTCCTCACACACTTCTCCGCCATCTCCACTGAGGACGATTTCCTGTCCCTCTCGAAGGACTCAATAGCCGATCTGTTGGCCAGTGACGACTTGGCCATTCATAAGGACGATCTGGCCCTCGAGGCCACCTTACGCTGGGTGTCGTCTGACCCCAAAAGGGAGGAACATTTCCTGGAGCTCATTGAGCTGGTGAGGCCAGAGTCCCTGTCTCTACCCTTCATCACCAATCTGCTGACCAGAATGAACACCTCCGACCCCAGAGCCAAGCTCATCTGCAGGCTCAACGAGCATTTCCCAGCGACCTGGTCAGTCGGCAGGTCGATGAAGAGGACCAAAGCCGGAGAGACGCTGTATGTCTTGGGCGGACCCCATGACCAGGATCAACAGCCGCTGTTCCAGTTTCACCCTCTGAGTGGCAGGTGGCAGAGCTGTGAACCGCTGCAGAGGAAGAACCTCACGCAATACTCTGTTGCAGCAGTAGGTAATATTTGAATGAGAGGATGATGATACTGATGAAGATGTTTTTGGTGAACATTCAGTGATTTCTCCTTCTTTACAAGAGTATAAATAAGGAAATCCTTCAATATTTTTCCTTCCTATTCGGAAATCACAAACAACAGATTGAACATTAAAATCCAAGTAAACCATTCCTCTGCTTTTAGGAGATAACGTGGTCGTGACCGGCGGCTACTTCCGAGACGTGCTGTGGTTCAGCGTGGACTGGGTCAGGATCTACGAGTGTGGGAACCGGCGCTGGCTGGACGGTCCGGCCCTGCAAAAATCCAGACACAGTCACTGCTCCATCGGGCTGGACTCAGTGCTGTATGTGCTGGGTGGCAGCATGGACGAAGGCCTCGTGGCGGATGTGGAGAAGCTGCACCTGGGGTCGGGGGAGGGCTGGGAGGGGCTGAGTCCCATGGTCAGGGCTGTGGAGAGGGCGGCCACCGCTGCGCTAGGGCCACACATTTATGTGGCATGTGGCCTGGATGAAAACGGTGACGTTTATGGGGGTATTCAGCGGTATCTGGTGAAGGAGGACGTGTGGGATGTGGTCTCTTACTCTCCATTCCCACGGTGAGTTGATGATCAACAGTTCACTGACACTTTTACATGTTTTCTGCCGTAAATTTTTTCATTAAAAGTCTACTTTTAAACTGTTAAAATCCTCCTCCTAGATATGACCTGGTGGCCACAGAGCTCAACGGCGCCCTCTACCTGTTTGGAGGCCAAGCGCTGCGATTTGATGCAGAGACGGACGAGTGGACAGAAGTGGAGGAGGAGTGTCTGGACAAGAAGTTCTTCTGCGGCTGCTCCACAGTCAGCGGGCAGATTTATCTGCTCAGCGAGAGGAAGACGAACAAAGCATTCCCAAACATGGTGCTGCTGGACCCTTACATCGACACTTGCATCGAGGTTGACGATGCTATACCTTGTCCTGTGCCCCTCCGAGGATGTGTGACGATGAGAATGGTGACCTGAGTGAAGAAACAAACCACAGTTTATGTGGCAATTTTAAAGTATCAACACAAACTGTGACTTTTTTTCTCAAGGTTACTTGAAAGGTTGATGATGAACAGTTACTTATTCTGTTATCTCTGGTTCAAATCATGTCTTTGCAAAGCAACCAAGTGCATTAAGAGATGGAAAATTTGAAGGAGTGAAAATAAGTGTGTCAGGTGGAACTTTGAATTAACCAGAATTTGGAAATGTTGGACAAACAAAAACATTATTTGTCGGACCTCTGCTGCAGAGTCGAGACAAGATATGGAAAGCTGTTTGAGACTTTTCTCTAAAAATGAATGAATGAGTGATTAACACTCATCTCACAGTGAAAATGTCCTACGTGTCCTTGAGCCAAATATGAATAAGCTGAATCAAAGATGACTTGAGGAAATAAGCAAACACACCACATAAAAAAGCTATTTTTTTCAGGTTTAAACTGAATAATTTATTAAAACAGTTCAACTGATCACACAAGCGGCAAAACATTAGTGCACACTCATTGGAGAACAGTCGAGTGAAACATCACTCCTGCTTTTGTTTTCATTATAAAACAACAATACTCGGTCTAAGTGTTGAGTCATTCAGTGGATCAGCCCTTTTAATGCCCTGCAGCTTCATTTTCACATCCTGTGTCATTTCATGGATTTTTTTCCTTTTTTTTTTACAAAGTGGAACGATTTGCCTACCGCGACTATTTACATCTTCATTCGGAGAATAATCAGTGAAGCAGGTGAACACAGCAGTTGCTTGTGATTAAGACTTCTTGTCATTATCCTACAAAGATCTCTGTGAGTGAAGATCAGGGTGAAAGTGCATTTTTGGCGATGTCTGTGATCAAAATGCAAAGTGTGCAATTACTCGAATGGAGTTTTTTTTTTAGAGGAATATATTAATAATGTGTCATCGTTTTCTGTCCTTCGAGTTATTTTTTTTAAAACAATATGTAATCACAAAAAAATATGCCGTCAACACTTGTACAAATATATACCTTAAACACTGACTCATCTGCTCTCATGATATTGAGTTTTGTTTTTTCCATCATTTTGAGACATAAAGCATTGGATCTTTGTCTGTGTAACCTCCTGTGCGCACATGTTTCATGGCTTCCTCTGGCACTGCCAGCTTCAGAATATCTACACCACATGTACACAAGACACAGTAAGGCCTTTTTCTAGTTGCTCACTAACAATACAGATATATCTGACGGGCACACGCTGACTAAAAATTGAGTTTTTGCCACAAAATGGTCTAAAAACAAACAGCAGCCAAAGCACAAAGCAAAAAGTCCAGTGGAGCAAAACAATAACAACATTGTGGAGAAGTCATGCTGCAAATCACAATCATATTCGTAGTAGAAAAAAAGCAAACACGCATTAAAGTATAAATTAGGTCCATTGTTTCACGAGCAGTATATTTACCTAAAGGCATCATTATATTATTGGATTTGTGTCTTCTGCACTTTGCGCACAAGGGGGCGCCAAATCGTCCCTGCAAAGTGACAATTATTTTTAAAAAAACCTATAAATATAATGTCAGAATTTTAACGAGATGTTTGGTGCAGCAATCTGACAATAAACGGATCTAAAAGCCAAATAATTCATAAAAAATGTCAGTGAAGTGTTTTTTTTACAATCACTCTGATATGTACATTCAAACAAACGGTGGATTTAAAGCTGTTGGGAAAATGAGATGAGGTCACAACCTTCAAATGGGTCCTAAATTACATGATACTACATTCACCATGACAGCCTGTATAAAAAACCCCCCTTAAATTAGTTTGCTGACTTAATAAAAGGGAAAAAAGAAACAAAGCACAATTTCACAATTTGAATATTTACAAAAAAGATGTCATGACGCAGGAACAGCATGAAGATAAAATCAGGAATAGGGAAATTGTGCACAAACTAGGTGTAAAAAGCATCTTTTTTGCACGTCAAGCAGCAGTATGAGTGATAACATTTTCCTATGAACCTTCACACAGGTGGGTTTGATCTACAGTCATCCATGTTTGGTTTTTTTTGCCCTATGTTTAGGTTTTGGAGGAGAAGCAGCCTGCAGGTCTACCAAGACATGAAATTATGAACGGACCATGTCGGAAGCGTGCGAGCCGCTTGATGTTTCATCAGGTAAAAATAAGTTAATCTTCGGTAATCATGAGGGGGGACAACTACAATCTTTCCAGCGAGGCTTGGTGGGAGAGGGGGCAAACTGCTCCACTATCTGGCTTTGGGGAGCCTGCTGTTCCTCTGGTGGGTCAGATTGTTCAGGACACAGTTGTTAGCCAGTGACGCCAGTTTGGAGTTGATGGCACCTTTCCTCTGTTCCCAGCCGCACTCGTCTCCGTTCTCCTCGGGCTCCTCGTCCTCCTCTTCTTCATCATCATCCACCTCACTCTCTGCATCGCTGCGTTCGTCACGCTCGACCTGGAGGGGGAAAAAATAAAGGTTTCAAGCTCCTCTCTCACTTCCTTTCCCATCGTTGTTGTTTTTTTTGACAAGTCACTCTTCTCACCTTGCCCATGAACATAAACTTGCAGACCATGCGCAGGATCAGGTAGGCCCAGAAGACATGCAGCGCTTGTAGCACCAACAGCAGAGCATTGAAGAAGTAATAACCGAAGAAAGGCTGGAAGAAGTCAAGAGACGTCACCAGAGTCGTGTGGATCACTCTGCAGAAAAACACAAAGCGTCACAATCAGTCACAAATCCTGTATGATTTTTTTTCGTTTTGCTGCATGTTGTTACATTATGGCAAAGAAACCAACAAAACTTGTCATTACTGTCCTCTGGTGTTCCAAACACGCAATGATCAAACTGATCCCCGAATAAGTGTAAAGCAACAGCTTTTAATTGACTTGTTAGAAGAAATGTTCACAGAAATCATGTGACAAAACGCTGATTCAGTCTCTTTGACACAACTTTCTACTTTTCTCACCTGCAAGGAAACACCACGAGTCTTGTGACCAGGAACACCAGAGCGAAGACGACGAACAGGGTGTCACATGTCCTCGTCCACACCGCGTAGTGAAACATCTTGGCAGACTTTGGTGAAAGAAGGACCAAAAAAACCAGCCTCAATATTTTTCCATTTAAATGTATTTAAAAAAAAAAAAGAGCACACTTTGAGAAGTCCTTTCATGCAAACGTTATTCTTCTTGGTCACTTCAGAGGAGGAGTCAAAACAAACACACCGAACTACTTGATGCAAAATGTCTCAGCAGAGAAACTGTGTTTTAGGACACTTGGGTGTGCCCACAGTGGCGAGAGTACTGATGTACATAAATGTTTATATAGTTCGTGCATAACGATTAAACCTTTCTGCAAACAAATTGTTTCCTCGTCCTGCCACGGGAAAGGACACGCTGTCATGCTGAGGTCACATGACGAACGGTGCATGCTTCCTCCGCACAGAGATGCCAATCTTCGTTTCCAGATGTTATCGGTGAAACGTGACACAGAGAAAAAATCTGGCCCATACAACCACAAACAATGGGCCTGTTGTCTTGGCTCGCTCAAAGACTAGCAGGTAAAACCATTTACAGCCGCGCAGCGTAATTTTTTATTTTTACCACAATGCCTTTCTGTACACAGCCCAGTGGCGGGAGCATTTATATAGGGAAAAATACACAAAGGACGTATTCAAGTCAGCTTCCCCTCGTGACCTTTGTGCAACGTTTTGGCATTTTAGAGCACGTCCTGTGCTTCACGCTCTGTGACTGTGATCATTTGCTGAAAAGATTCCAGAATCACCTCACCGCTCCAGAAATTCAGGCGCAAACGCTTTACCTCCAGGAGGAAGTCGGAGGAGTCGTGCACCAGCATGACCAGCGTGCCAACCCTCACGTAGTTGGCGCAGTAGGAGAAGGCGATGAGGAATATGGTGGCGATGTGGTGAATCACCTGCTCCTTGAAATCCTGGAACGCAAAAACACGGACCACACAGCGTGAAGGAGACGTACGGGAGCATGAACGTGACCTCAGACGCTCCGTTTGTGGGTTGCTACATCGGTTCGTGTCGAGTACTGGAACGGCAGTTTTACACAGATTGTCTCCAAGGATTTATCGGCTTGTATGAAACTCAGACACCACAAATCAGCAGCTCAGAGCTGCAAAACAACTCCTATTTAATGGAGTCTGCTAATATTCAAGTGTAAGCTCAGTTTCTTTTAGAAAAACAAGCCTGAGGCAGATGCAAACGGCCATGTTTGAGCAAATGTTGTCGACAAGTGAAATCTTCGTTCTGAATGAAAACAATGCAGCCAACGAGGGGTTAAAATCTGGTTGCTATCCGCTTGGAAATGAGAGCAAATGTACAGTACACAAAGATGTGATGTAATATCTGATAATCCGGTGCTTAATCTCTATTAGGCTGCAAATGCTCAACAGAAAAACATCAGGATTAAACTGGGGAAAAAAACACGGCTGAGTCGTTGAGCGACAGACGGGCAGCATTTGGGTTTGTTCCCCTCAGACCGGAGATTTACATTGAAGGCATAAAGGACTGGGGGAATAAACAGGAACCAGGATGCAGCCGACGCTCTGAGGTTGTACATTTACATGTGCTTTGATTTCTTGCGAGCCGTCAGGACGGTGGGGGGGAGGGCGTACGTCTGTCAAAGACACACTCACCTTTCGTTTAACGTCCACAGAGACGCAGAGCAGCAGGGACAAATAAAAACTCAACTCCAGCATGTAATACCAGTAATGAGCCTCAGCCACGGCCTGAAGAAAGGAAAGACAGAAAGAAAGAAAAAGAATAAGAGGAAGGAAGCGGCGATGAGTCAGAGTTTCCATCCACTGATATGTGACGGAAACAGAAGCTTTTCAAACAGCTCTATCAGCGAGAGGAACGCACACTGTTGATTCATGTGAAACATTTACTTTCAGTAAAGATAAACGGTGAAACAACTGTGAATATTTGCTCAACTACACGCATTTCAACGACTCAAAAAGAAAGGAATTAAACTATAACCGAAACCGACTCTGTATGAATTAGAACGCTGGGGAGTAAAAAGGGCCTCTGGTGCTAAAACTTCCTCCAACCCGACACTGCAGAGCATTGACAACCTCACTCGTCTGCATGGTTTATTGTGGGAAAAGGATCGCTGTGGCAAATCATCAACAAAGTCGAAAGTGTGTTTTTCTTGAGCGACACCACAGTGCTCTATCTCCAAGGAAAACACTCGCCAAAGACACAACATTGAAAGTTAACAGCAACACAATGGTAGGAAGTCAAAAGGGGCCTTTGACCCCTGAAGACACATCCTCTCTGCAAGCGAGAAGCTGAAAGACCACGGAGGAGGAAACGCAGGGGGGGAGGGCAGCAGTTCAGCCGGCAGGCAGCTGTAATCAGTCACTGTAGATGGAGAAAGCGGTGCGTTTACACTTTTCTTTTCTTTTCTTCTTCTAGTGTTTTCTATTCGAGGTCACGACCCGGCAAGGACGGGCCGGCTTCCCGGGAGGAATGCCGACGTGCAGGCATACCCAACTGTCGGCGGCGGTGGCGGTGCAGAGATATTAACTTTCAAACTCAGGGTACAAAAAAAAAAAGAGCGTAAAGACTTGCAGAAGCACTAAAGCTTTCAGGACGGCTTTGCTTTGGAGGAAGTGGAGGAGCAGATAAAAGTTAGTGGGTGGAGTGTGCCGACCAATCTGCTTTAGAAACACACTAAACAAATCCTCCCGCACTAACTCGTTGGATCCCTTCCAGCTATTGTTTTCAGTCGCTTCTCCGTAAAACTGTTAGTGCACGAGTGTAGAAAGCACTTTCGATTTTGTGTCATAGATGTAGCACTTGTTTTGTTGCTAATGGAGTGTTTATTTCTTTTCAGGTTTCAATCCCATCTAATTACATGGTCGAGAGTATTAAAAGATGAGCGTTGACTGGAGTGATTTCCATTAACTCCTTGCAGCACATGAAAAATGTGAAACACCAAAAAAACATCGTGTGTAACCCACGAATATATATAATACACACTGGATGTAACCTTGTAAGACAGATTTGCAGTGAAACGTAAGCCACCAAAAGTTCAATAATGGTTTTTATGTTTATTTTTTATTCCGAAAGTCTATTTTAGGGGGGCAGAATTTGATAGAACACCAGGTAACAGGACATTGAACATTTCAAGCCTGTTACAGTATTTATTTAACCATTAGTTCTCAAAAAACTACAAATAACAGAACATAAAATAAAAAAAACCCCAAAATTTAATTTAATTTGAAAAAAAATAATTCAATTAAAAAATAATGAAAAAAAATCTTCTGAGTTTCAAAGTGAAAAAGCAAAATAAATGGTAAAACTAAAAAAGTCCCAATTTATTCTAACCTGGTTGCACCCCTCTGTTGACAGCGTCTGTGGACGCCCTATGATGGACATTTGACCTCTGCAGGTGAAACCTGATTTTAACTAAGTGTCAGCCTGTAATGGCTCCAGCTCCACCTGACTGAATAAAGCCGTTATCAGGGATGGCTGCGTGGAAAGACGTTCATCTATTATTCATACATCTGCAAATTTATACCCCGGGTGCCGCCTCCGACCACAAAGAGCCCAGTGTAACTTCAGGAGGTTGATTAACCCACTTACTTGTTTGGGAAAATTCCTCCAACACTCTCGGTGATTCCAGAACCAGGGAGTCTGAAAGGTCCGGGAAGAAGCCAGTCACACGAGCTGTACGGACATTAAACTGTGCGCAAACACAGCGCAGATCTTAATCTAAATCACTGTAGACGATTAACAGACCGACACCTTTTCTCAGGTGTGATTATTTCAGAGATTCCAGCAAGAATACTTCATGTAAGAATGTGATTATCTGTAATGGTAAAAAAAATAAAAATTGTCCGACGCACTTACATTAATTAAAGAGCCGAGCCCTGCTATGAATGCTACAAGGTAGAACACAAAGCGCCAGCTGCACAGATAAGAATAAAAAGCATTAGAGCCTTTTAGTTTGAACTGAATTATCAAATTAGCAGCAAATATCAAAGAGAGAATTAAAAAAAGTGAGTCCAGAAGTTGAAAAAAATACATCATGACGTGAACATTTACACAACAGATGTAAAAAAAACCCAAACAGCAGCATGATTTAACAGGGACATCCTGTGACAGGACATCAGGACACCAGAGGGGAAGCAAAAAGTTTCCCTTTGCACGAATCAGCAGCTTCCAAAAGTACTCACGAGGCCTCACAGAACTTTTTGGTGTTGCTGGGTCGGTCCTGGTTCTTTCTGTGTCTGAACCAGGTCAGGATCTTCTTCTGGGAGAGGCCACACTGCTTCTCCAGACTCACCACTTCACTCTGAACGCACACGGATACAGCTTGTTGGTGGAAAGTACTATCTACCCAGTGTGCGACAGCATGCTTTCCCTGACCCTAACCCTAAACATGCAGCCTTGATCAGAGTTGCTTCCAACTTTTACACATAAAAATTGTTCAGGAATCACTGACAAAGAAGAGTTGCTCAACACTAATTTTAAGTTTTTGGAAAATATGCATGAAAGGTGAACTTTTCCAAAGTGCATCTTGACACGAAAACAAAGGTCAAATCTTAAGTTGTTTTTCATGCTACAGCTTTCATAGTCTGGTCCAACTGAAGGCTGATGAAGCCACATGTGGGCCCCCTGATGTGAACGCTCTAACCCCACTGTTCAACTTTCCTCTGCTAAAGAGTCTGTAACAGGAATACGGCTGGTCAGGTGTTTGTTGACGGCTCTGTCTGCACCCTGATACTTTACACAGGCTTGAATTACTTCAGGGAATGAGCCCGGTTGAAACTTAATTACACATGAAAGAGTTTGTTTTCCAGAGTTTGAGCAAAAGAATAACACAAACACCTTCTTTGTTTACTCGAGTGTGTGTCTTTTACTGCTCATCATATTAACGAAATGTATCTCCCTCTAAAATCTACTTGGCTTGCTTCATCTTGGCTTTGTGCTCCAATATTTACATACGACAATACCGCTGCAGTCTCTTGCCACAGCTGTTGGTCCTGTTCGTGTGGAAGCAAAAGGTTTGCAAATGAGGGCGGCGCGCATGCAGGAGGAGGAAACTATTCACTCGTGCACACGAGGAGGAAGGCGTGCGTCCACCAACAGGACCACACAGTTCAGATGAATTTTAGCTCTGGGTTTTATTTGATGTGACCGGACGTGTTCTGTTCAAAGAGCTGCACAACTCAGCTTATCTCCACAGGAGCAAGAGCTGAAGTGCCTGAAGGAGACAGTAAGTGGGCGGAGCAATTCCATGAGAACACAAACACCCTTAATTTACTGAGTTATACAGTTAGTTTACAATGCTTGTGACAGTACAAAACCTGATTTTTATGAGAAATGATAATAATAACATTGTTGTTGCACAAATTTGTATATTTCCTTAAATTGAGCAACACACAGGTCATTGAGTCCTCGTGTGACTTACAAGAACCTCTGAGTGCTTCCTTTCCCTGCACAGTTCCTGCTTCAGAACCAGGTACTGCTCACAGATGATTCAACTGTCTGCCAATGCAACCGCACCCAAACACTGTGTCGGTGTGCTAATTTCTTCACTCTTTATTGTTTGTTTACAGGTCCGTCTGAAGTCGTGCAGCCGTGCAGAGCTCAAGCCTTCAGACGGACGCAGTCTAATCTCAGCGGCTGCAAGTTGTGACTCAGAAGTGAAACAGCCGACGGTGCTGAACCTGCTGGTTCTGCCCACGATGATGATCCGAAATGAAATAGCGATGATATTAAAATGAATCATCTCCTGACGCACAACATTCATCTCCCAAGTAAATGTTTCGTTTGTTATTGCTTTGTACATCTAAATGTTTCACAAAGGCATTCGCGTGTGATACATTTCAATCGACTGTGTTATTTATTTCTAATTAAAAGTCTGTACCTGCAAGATGTACCAGTGTATACAATATTCTTACAGTTCACTGTCAGTTTGTAGGTTCTCTTCAGTAATAACAGACACTGTTACACAGAGAGAGAGAGAAGGAATACAAACTTGCGATGGCGGCCGGCGGGTCTGTTTGTAGAAGGCCTCCAGCTTTGGGATGGAAGGAGCTCGGATCCGAACTCGATCCTTCACCCCCAAGTATCGACTGAACGGGACGGCGACGATCCTGCGAGGGCAGACAACGAGAGGGGAAAATGAGGATTGCCACGAAGGCGCCGCGGCAGCCGCTTCGTGTTCCAGCCGGGATTATTTCCTTTCATAACTCCGGCGGGATTAATGTCAGATGTCATCAACAGCTGTCCGGTGGAACACAACACGGTACAGTAGAGAGCCTGGCAACAAGACGGCTCATTATCCTGCGCCCGACAGCCTATAGAGCCGCTCCCACGGCTTATTGTGACATTTGGCCAGACAGCTTCTGTCATTAGCTGATATGGCATCAGGGGACACTCGATCAGTGTGTGTGCGTGTGTGTGTGTTACAGACAGAAGGAGACAAAGTGACAAAAAGGAAAACGTGAGTATGAGGAGCACCTGAGAGGCACCTGAGTGTGTGTGGGCGTGCATGGTAACGTGAGTAACTCGACCTCTGAGGTAATAATCCTGGAGCGTGCATGGACGGAGATCACGGCCAATGAGCTGCTCCGTATAGACACACACACAGACACCGAGTGTCTTGTTACAGGAATCACACACACACAAACACACACACCTGCAGGTGCACTTGTCTAAACACCCGGCTGGTGTCTCCTCAGACTCCCACCGGAGCACAGATGCCGAACACCACAGAAGATGCGCGAGTTCACGCTTGTATTCGCCGTATGCTTTTGCCCCCCCCCCCACACCGCCAACTGCTGCTCCTCCATCTAAAGTTACGACTCCGCTAATGAATACCTGATGAAGGCCCAAATATGGGGGCTAATCTTACACAGCCCTCGCCCAGGCAGCCTGTTGTTTTTTCGGCGCTCCACTACAGATACGGAAAAAACGCTCGGGGACAAACTTATCAGCTCAGGGATCACCTATCTCCACATCTCCTTTCCATCATCGCCCCAACCGCTGCCCTGTTACCAGCAGAACTAGCTGAGAGTACAGACAGGTCGACTGCGGGGGCTGCGGTTCTTTACTAGCATCAGCTTACAGTCACGCTCTCCTGGACAGGAAGAAAAAAACCAGCCCGTCAGTGTTCACTGTTGGTTCAAGTTGGGAAAACACCAGCTGCCCATTTACAGTCTCCATAATGCAGCGCTCCTAAACCATTCAGTCTGCTGCAAACAGCCAATTCAACTCATGAAAGCGCCGCGGAGACACGAACTGACATCAGTGCAGATATGCGATAGCGCTGAGATCATACAATGCAGTCTTTGTTAAAACTCCAGCTTGTCTTTGCCGCATTTTGTCATTTCTGAGTTCACCTGAGGCCGAGTTTACGCCCATGTGTTCAGAGACGATTGTGGTGATGTTTAAGTAAGTTTCTGACATTGGAAAGCGACAAAAAAACCCATTCAAATTTTAGAGTTGGATTTTTTAAAAGGCCTCAAACAATGAAACAACAAAGCCTTCCTTCTGGAATGAAAACACTTGAAATTCAAACAGCGTTCAGGTTTTTCTCAGCGTCGTAGTTCGAACCCGATAAGATTGAGAAGATTAGGCCTTCATCTGTCGTCACTGAAGAACTGCTGTGACCTTTTCTCTTCTCTCCAGACGCCTCATCGGGATCGTTCTAATAAGCACAGCTGGGAATAAACGTGAACTCACGCCTGTCTTCTCAGGTCCACGTCATGCCCCGGGTGGCAGGATGTATCTCTCCTTCACACGCTGGTCATTTTTTCCAGCAGTCGCCGGACTAATTACTGGACACACTCTCTGGTATCAGAGCCGTTGACTCTGCCGTCCGTATTTTTGTTCTTTTTTTTTGCGAGGCCTCAGTTGCTCCCAGAGGAGGAGAGACTTTTCCCCCAGTCAGCAGTTAAAACTGCCTACTCACGATGCTGTCCTCTCACTGCAACTCCGATCTACCCCCCCCCACCCCCCACCCCACTTCACTTTATCAGGGGCCGCTAACACAGGGTAAAGGAGCCATTATCCAGCTTAGCAGGAGGCAAACCAGTCGGCGAACGAGGCGGCGTGAACGCAGGCAGTCAGACGGAAAATTGTTTTCACGTGGTGGAAGAGTCGCCACCTTAACTCTTTCCTTTGCAGTGATTTTTTGTACTCTAGTCCAGGTTGCAGGTGCGACACCCCAAACTCTCTGAGCCGCAGTGATGGACCACGTGAAACGACAACAGGAAGTAAACCTCTTGCGAGCAGCGACGGTCTCACCTCTCAAAGACGTGTCTGAGAGCGATGAAGGCAAGGGCCAGCGGCAGAGTGTAGACCAGGTCCCTGGGCAGAGGGAAGTGGCCCTTTTCCTCCGTCATTCTGATGTCCTGCCAGCGGATGCCGGAGGGGAGCCAGTACTCCTCCTGCCACAGCCACTCGTTCAGCAGGCGCTCCATCCTGAGAGGAGACGAGAGTCGTATTCAAACGCAGACTCCTTAAAGCTTTGTTGCCTTGCTTGTATTGATGCCAAACCAGCAGCTTAGACGTGCAAGTTTTAAACCAGGAAGAAAAAAAACACAACCTTTCACACATTGTGCCTCATGTCAGGCCACAAATCAGTGTGAATATCTGTCCTTTAATGACACACAGAGGTGGTTCATTCCGACAGCTTTTTGGATTTAAACGTGGGAAAAGAACCTGATCAGACCTCTATACCACATGTTTCAGCAGCGGCTGACATTTGTAACTGAGGTGGAAATTATTGCTGTGCAAAACACAAATGTAGCAGAACCAGTTTAGTCTCAATCAGCTAATTGAAAGTTAACTTAACAGGAGTTGCAGGCTTGAGTAGGAAGGAAAAAAGAGAGTGAACAAAATGCATCACAACATGCAAATGTTTCTCTCCCCCCCGCCCCCCCCCCCCCTCCTCTCTCTGTCTCTCCGGGCCTGATTCTCAGCACTCGTGTTTGCATGTGTCCCAACAAAACCCCTGATGCACGTTTGATTACAAACCTCTCCCACAGAGACACACCAGACACTTGGACACTCGCTGTTCTGGCGCAATGCGATCACATGGACCAGTCGCTCCTCGCGGAGCCGCAGATCCTGCTCGCAGCCTTGATTCTGCTGCCTACAGAGTGATGCTGATTGGCACGTTCGGGCAGCCGGAGCGGGGCTGCGTGAGTCGAAGCGTCAGCGCGCACAAACCCGCCAAGCCTGCGCCAATAACAGCGGAGCCCCGTCAGCTGTTTAACCTCAGATAACAGCACAAATCAGCAGTTTAATAAGAGATCTTTAAGATCAGCGGTAATAAAAATAAGTGCGGCTGAGCGGTCAAAGACAAGCGCTCCCTCTCGCTCTCTTTTTTCTCATCCGAGCAACCCGATCCTCACGCGTCCCGCATCAATAACCACGTTTATTGATCTCACGCCCATAAATATCCGAGCGAATGTCTCGATGTTCGGGATCGGTACGGTAAAAGTGATGGCGCTCACCTGTCCGCGCTCCTGTGATGGGGATGGCGAACGCACAGCTGCAAATGTGGGAGGAGGAGCGTGCGTTTGACGCACCCTGCGCCCCGTGGAGGAGGGGCGGGGCCTGGCACGCTCCGTCGTCATCGCCCTTCTCCACAGTCAAAACAATCCGGAGGAGCCCGTTATCGAGCTAATCCCCGTCAGCGCGTCCAGCGCCGAAGAGCACTTGTTTTATTGACGGCCACTCATCTGTCTGGCTGTTAAGTGCTGTGGGCGTTCACTCTGTGCGTCGGTAGACTGAAGTTAGGACATTTTTTTGTTTTGGTCAACTCATATTTCACATTTTGCGCCTAAAATTCTGCATCCTTCTATTGATATTTAAGTATTTAATCCGATTAAACCAGACAGTTTAACACCAAAGGTTGAAAAAGGCAGCCTGGAATTAAGCCCAAAGAGGAAAATCACAGAGAATCCATCTCAAAACAGAGAGGACCTGAACATGCCAGCAAGTTTTGAACCTTGAGGGCAAATCCAGCGCGTTCGTGACTGCCAGGCGAAAGCACTCACCACTGCAGCTAATGAGAATAATAACAGTTATAATTATGATACCATCTCCCCCCTTTGTTTCATTTATCAATCGGAGGTCACGTCACGGGACGCTGATATGATCTACTGGTATGTTCACATGACGCTGCCTCTCATACCACTCATTCTCCGGCAGGACTGACACAGAAGGAGAGACGCTCCAAGCATAAAACTTCATGCGGTGGCTCAATAGTGAAAGAGTGTAAAGGAAGCAATGATATGTACAGACAGAAAGCCAGAGGTGATAGTTGTTATAGCAAATTGAGAGGCAGGTTATTATGTCAAGATGTGTGCAGTGAACTCTGCCGTCGAAACTCGATCCCTTACAAAACCTTCGTAGCTTTTTCTTTTTCTCACAGATATAAAGTGAAAGTCTGATACAGGTATCAGCTTCTCTCACCGGTGTCATGTGCAGGTTGGACGCCAGGTAAACAGAGTCAAAGTCTTGTTTACTGCTGAACAGACGATGGCATCAAATTCGCTTGCAAGAATACTGGATCACTGACTGTCTGCAGGCTTCTGAACACCCACACCCGACTTAATATTTCATCTCTAGATGAATAAACTCACCAGCCGCCATCAGGGCGCAGTGCTGTTTGCTTTCCTCACTAAAAGCCTTTGGTGGAAACTCCAGATCGGCGAACCGCAACCTTTTTTTTTAGTGGAGGCCCGAAACAGCCTCTAAGAAAGGCTGAGGACCCCCTTTTTGCTCTTCAGTTGGTTAAACATTAGTCAAACAAACCCGCCTGCTGATGAAGACAGGGGCCTTCAAAATAAAAGTAATGCAGGAGGTTTTGGAGTCTGTTCTATGGTCAATTTCAAGTTTTATTTCACTAGGTGCCTATAAGGTCTGGTTCTTCCTTTAGCATGAAACAAACACATTTTTTCCCCCTGTTTTCTTAAATATGTCATGTGAAGCATGTCACCATTGACGCAGGTGAACTTTGAGTTGAACTAATGGTGACAGAGCAGGTGAGTGATGGCAGTTTTTGTGGAGAGATGAAGAGATATCCCCCCCGTCTGTGGCGGCTGCGCTCCTCAGGTCGGCGTGACAGCTCGTCCCCGCGCGAGGCCAATTACGCGCGAGCAAATCGCAGGAACAAAGGACGGTGAACTGCTCACACCGAGACCCACCGTGCAACAGAGGGAAACTAAACGGCCTGGTTCAGGATTTTCAGGTTCACGAGTGATTTGTGCGTTCGCTTCGCCGCCCCAAGTTGCACAACTGTACCAGTGATAACCTCAGATTGTGTTACCAAGATGATATCAGTATCAAGGTGGGGAGACACGGACGTTTCCGCTGGCGTCGGAGTGTTTTTGTTATCACTGCCTGTTTGTTTCTTCTCCAGCAGTGGTGTTCTCCACATACCATAGTTTTATTCGCATAATCATTTCTATTGGCTCACACAAACACACCTGCAGGGCCACACTGATGATTAGTTGTTGCCAAAAACGAGCATGTGCGTTACAGGATCGATGCGATGGACTTTGCTGAGGATGCTTCAAAGTCTTGAGTTTGCATGTTCTCTCTGGGACGCCTGTTTTTTCTTTCCCTCCCACAATCCAAAGACATGCTTCTGGGGTTAATTGCAGACTCTGTGTCTAGAGGTGTATGCATAGGTGTGTGTGTGTGTGTGTGTGTGGTCTTGGTAAGAGGTTACAGAGCTTCAAATGACTCCACGGTCACGTGACGGGGAAGCAGGTGAACAATCATTATACAGTAGCGTGAGGTGACGAAAGATTTGAGGGGTCAAAGTCAGGACAGAGCGGCTTGTAATTAAAGTTGAGGTTACAGCAAGTCTCTGTGTTTCAGGGGGTCATACGAGCACACGCACGCGCGTGTGTGTGTGTGCGTGTGTGTAATTGGTATAATGAGCGGAAAGTTTGCTTCCAAACAAAGACGACGACAGCCAGTGAGGTGATTTCCTGTTTGGAAGTCGATCACAACAACAGATGCACCAGCGCTGCAGAGCAGGTGAGGTGCTAAATATTTACCAATGCTGAAGAAAAATGAAGTTTGTGCTGCTTCAATCTGTGACCAGAGGCAGCCTCGTCTGCATTAATGGCATCGAAACATGATTTTTGTATTGAACGAACGTTGTTCTTCAATTGATCTGCAGTCACAGTGAGTCACAGCATGTCATCATGTTTTGAGTCGAGCATAAACGTAGACTGTGATGCAAAGCAGACGGAGTCCAATCAGAGCTTTGTTAGTCTGTCAAGGCTACATGGAGGAAATGAAGCCGTGGGGGCCAAAACCAAACTTGGAGAACAGTTCGGCCTCCAGTCCAGGTTCGATCATTTGGTTCAATCATTTGCGTCTGAGTGTCCTTGAGCAAGGCACCGGAACCAAAATTGCTCCCAGTTGTGTGTGAGCGTCTTGCATGGCAGCTGTCCTGCATGTGTGAGTTTGAGTGACAGTCTAAAGGACTTTGATACAGTTAAGCTGAACGCAACAATACACAATATAGGAGCAGGTGTTTGTTGTGACACTCCTGCTACATAAATGCAGTTTTTACATTTAGGTTTATAATATTAGCAGCTAACATGCTCAGTCTCATATGCCTTATGTTGTGAAGCATCTGTTTCCCTCACAGATTACATCCACCTTTGAATACTGTCTTGGTTTGCCAGTCTGTGCGCTAAAGTTTCCAAGTGCAACTGAATTTTTGTGTAAATGAGAAGGGAAGACTGGACTTTTCTGTGCAAATTGTCCAAAAACAAATGGTCCAAAAAAACAAAGGAAGTGTGACTGATCCTGGATTCAATGTATGTGGGAAATTTTTTGCTGAAATTAGGACCCTCCCACTTGTTCCACGTGAAAAGTACAAAAAGTAATTGCAGCAGTAAAAACTAGATTAGGGACTTTGGATGTTTATTTGTTCAGTGGTTTTAATCGGGACCAAACAGATTGAGACGATTGCCCTCCGTCGAGCTGCATTTCCAGCATTGCACAATGGCTGTACATCTCGAAGATCCACCAATCAGGAGAGGGGGTCTGAGCTCTGCACCCCTCTGTCTGGGCCAACAATAACATAGACCGGGAGGTGAGGAATGTGCACAGGAAACCGGCGCCTCGCAGCAGCCAGCAGTGGTGGCAGCTCTGAGCCTGACTGAGCCGGCCTGAGCTGCTGACGACCCGGCTGGAGCGCAGTCACGTTTCAGCCTGGCCGGCGAGGGGTGGAAGGGAGGCAGGGGGGAGAGGGGGGGAGGAGGAGGAGGGGGAGGGATCCTTCCAAGAAATGCTCTCATGCCCTTTTCCCACAAGACCCCAACCTGGGATTAAATTCTGCACATATGCACATAGTCATCTCTCACCTACTCCATTAGCCACGCCGACGCCCAGTTTTTCTGTGTGCTGCGTCCGATTTCCTTGTTTAATTTCTCTGTTATTTTATTCAGATGAAAACCATCGCTCGGTGACCCTTTTGTGTCTCAAGTTTGTCCTGCTTTCCCCCCTTGTCTCTCTGTCGTCCCCTTCCTCTCCCCTCTGCCAGGTGTCCGCTCGGCACCATGCGGCAGCCGACACAACGGGGCCTCTGTTCTCAGCTCCCCGTGAAAGACTCCTGGGAAACTTTCCCTCCTCCTCGCGGTCTTCCTTCCCTTCTCTCCATCTCGCTCTCCTTATTAATTTCTTTCTTACGGCATTCCTTGTCCTCTGCCCTGTTGTTTCTCATTGGTTTGTGTGTTGTTTTTGGCACCCGTCCTCCGTGGGACCCCCAGAGTGAAGTCGGTTAACTCTCCGGCTCTAAGCTCTAAAGACAACAACACAAGGCCTCCTTGTCTTTACACAGCCCATCTAAGACGAGGCTAAAGCAACAGCTGGACACATACTGTAGGAGCCGAGCTTCTGGAGCGAGGTGAAGCGTCATTCACGGAAAAGTAAGATTTAACCTCATTCCCAGCGACGGAATCAAGCTACGCCACTTCATGCCACCAGAGGGCGCCACACGTTGCAGCATCCTCGTTCAGAAGAGACACGCTGAGAACTCGACACTGGGCCAAGTAACGTGAGCTTCAACATGTTTTTTGTTGTGATACTCTTAATTCTTTGAACCAAAGTTTATTTGAAACACACATTTGAAGTTGCAAAATGTTTTTTTTTCTTTTTTCCACATCGTTTATTGATTAAAAAAAGCACAAAACAAGGTTGATCATGTTAAACCAGAAAAGTGAGTGAGTTCATACTTATTAGATGACAACTGGCTATTTTATGTATGTAAAGTTATATTCGTAAACTGGCCCTCAAGTGATGTCCTTTTGGGATTGCCTGTCAAGGATAGGAACTGCCTGACGAAAGTATTAGGACGTCACATTTATGTGCGTGTGGTTTCGCCACACTGCGTCTTACCGATGGGCCCCTGGATCACCCGTTAAACTGATTAGAACTGAAACCCGTTTTACAAAACTGACGGAGTTAAAAAGGCCGACCGTGACCGCCGGTGCCGGTGAGAGTCGGACCGGCTGATGATGAGGTGGAAACCCCATATTTGCAGCGGAGGAGACCGTGAGCAGCTGGCGGACACCTGTGCAGCTGATAACACTCCTGCAGTCACACAGAGACGGAGAGACAGAGACACTCCCAAACAGGAGTGAGAGGGGGGTCTTTAAAAGCTGCGGGACGCGTCACTCAGACTCACCTTTCCATGGACACTGAGTCAGGTTCAGAACTCGGTAAAGTGCATCTCCATGTCTAATGCTGAACACATGCGCGCCTCAGATACAACTCTGCTGTCTGACGTGCACCTACTGAGGAAAAACAAAAGGCAACTGTGAGCTATAAAAAAGCAAATCCCTCTTCTTCTCACGGCGCCAACAGAACACACCACATCCTCCAATTAATTTCCAGATAAAACACTGGTGGTAGCCAAACAACTGTGCGATGACTAATCGTCATTTTTAGGTGCACTGGGCATGACGGGGGAATAATGGAAACATTATTTTTCCGATTAAGTTTCTCCTGCAGAGGCAGCGGCGGAGCGGGAACGGTCGGTCCAGCGCAGCTGTGTGCGGCGATGCTCACATCGCGTGCCTTCTGTGTTCAGACGGGTGTTTGTGTTCCTGGTCGAAAAAAAGGTACGTTTCCATCCTCCGAGGGGACCCGTGGAGGTAAACATCATTAAACCGCCAGCGAGGAAGTTTGATTGTCAAGTATAAAGTCAGCTACAAAGCCTCTCTCACCCACCTGTTTACAACCTTAATTAACAGGCAAACGCCAAGTCAGATGGAGGTTATGTCATCAGCCGCGTCGGGCCGGGGGTGCGTCTCTCATGGCTTCACTCTGCAGGTATTTAAGAGAGCCTGAGGTCATCGCATCTAACCTCCAAAACCAAACCGACGCAGAGATGGCGTCTCATTATTGTTTTTATAATAATGGGATGCAGTTTTTCGGAGGTCATGGTTCTTGCCAGTGAAAAGCAGAGGAAGGAGGTAATCAAAGAAATGCGGCACACTTCATTTGTGTTATGCAATTGGGAGTTCAACTCGACTTGAAGCGTCTCAGCAGGTGTGCGCTTCACGCCAGGGCGAGCGGAAACAGCTCCTCGCAAACAAAATGGAACATTGTTTGAATTGTTTCGTATAATCTTGTTTCAATACTGCTCTCGGGAGAAGCTTCGATTGGGAACTATTCGATGAAGAGTCCGAAGAGTTCGCGTTCACATTGAGCACACATGTTCAGGTTGCGCCTCGGCAGCGAGGGAGCACTTCAATCTTTTTGGTCGCATGTAAAGGATTTACATGTAGGATGTGAGTTGATTTGATCAAAACAAGCACAAAGTAGTTGAGCTGAGAAGCAGAACCAAATCCCCCTCACGCAATCACATGAAGTGGTGATGTCTGCATGTTTGACGCTTTACACGCCGAGCGGCCTCAGAGCCACGACTTTTGGTCCGCTCCCTCAAATATCTAGACCTGTTCCTGACCTACATATGAATCACTTCACTCTCGGGTTTGTATACGTCAAAATCTTCGCGAGCACTCGACCGGCCTCCTCCCCTCTGGAACGATTTCCCCCTTCAGCAGCTCAGAAAGATCTGGAAAGAGAAAACAGGGGAAGCTGAGCAGTTTCCCAGCAAACGTTGCATTTCGCAAATGACCTGCCATCGCTCGCACCTGATGTTTTACTGCTTTAGCTGTGGGCAAAGGTCACAGGTATGTAATCACAGGTACAGGTCTGCTTCATGACATTCCCAAGAAGTGTGCCGTCCTATTTTTCGCCTTTTACTTCTTAGTTTTGTGTCGAGACCTCGCGTTGAGTTCCTAATTCTTATGTGGAATTTCTTTTTCACATTTGCTTTTAAAACTTCATACATAATCACTGTGGTGAGAAGCTGCAGCTGATTGGCAGATTAAAACCATATTAACGCAGTGAGTCATTCACATTCATCTCGATGTTTTGCTTTATTAGACAGGAATGATAATTGAAGCGAATAAGGAGACGCTGGCAGAAAAAGGACTTTGTCTGGCTGGGAACAGCTTATCTTGACAGAAAACACTCTGATTTATCCAAAAGCACTTTAGTGGTTCAATTCATTGTAAAAGCACTTCGATTGTCAACAAATTCCAGTTTATCAGATGTAAACTCTGACAAGAGGGCTCAGAGTGAAATCTCCAACTAACACGACTTTAAGAGCAATTTTCAGTTATTACCTTCTGTGATTTCCCAAAGCGGCACCGTTGCTTTGGACAGGCGCTACACGAAAAGCTCAGTGGGCTATTTTCAGCCATTAATTCGTTTAACTGGTGGTGATGTTCAACAAGAGCAACCACTCATCACTGAGATGATTGTTCTCCTGGTGCCTCGGTGTTTGTTTGTGGCTCACTGATGTGTTTGCATTCGTTTTTTAGGACAACAGCAGACAGGTTTTTATCAGGATCTGGCTCACAGAGCGAAACACTTTATTCTGAGCTGATTGTTCGCTTTGGTCCGTGCACGGGATCTGTTGACAACATGATCGATGCAAAGCATTTCCACCTTTTTTCTCGAACAATTCGCCCGTGCTCGTGCGATTTTCATTCAGTGGAGCGCAACCAAACTTAATCCTCGGACACAAAGACAAACGCTGGAACTGAATCTGGAGCGCAGGAAGCGCCGACTTCCAGGTTCAGATGGAGACCGTCACTGTTTACCGTCCAACACATATTGTTGCTTCGCGAGTGAGCTTCGGTTTGTTGCCGTTTAACATTGTCCCGTCAGTCCCTGTGAAGTCCTCCTGCGCTCACTGCTCACTTCACCTTTTCACCCGACACTTCTGCAGCTCGTCCTTCAGCAGCTGGGCAGATCTCCAGACTGCAGACTAATCACATTAGTGTCTGGACAGACATTTAACGATTGGCCCAGATACCTCGCTTTGATAAAACTCCCCCTTCGGTTGCTCACGGTCCATGCTGTGAGACCCCTCCTTCATCCCAGCTGTCCCTCGGCCGTGTCCCCTCGCTCCACGGGTCAGGGCGCGCACAGCTGGCTCGCCACGCTTTCAGCCTCTCATTGTCTTCCGGTGACATCAGTGAGTTAGTCACAGCGACAGATCTTCCCCTTCGTCATGTCCGTAATGATTATCATTACCGTACCTCCGCTCAGATCTCTCCAACGGCATCGTGTTTGCCCCCTTCCTCGTCTCTCCAGGAAGAAGATAACAAGAGGAGGAGCAACGTTTGGGTGGCTCGGTTGAAGGTGCACGAGTTGGAAACAAACAGTTGAGACTACAGCCGCTGAGTGAAGCGCCGCCGAACACTGCGGTTACTTCTCTTTTGACCTTCCCTTATCATTAACGCGCCAGTGAAGATCGACTTGATAGCCTTTGATTCTAATGATCTGTTCCATTCAACGTGACTTGCCTCCGATTTCTTTTGTCTCTCATTTCCAGCTGTTGCTTTTTTTTTAAATTCTTTTTTCCATCACCTCACTCATTTGCCCCTCTGAGGTTTGAAGTGGTTGGAAGGAATCACACGCGACGTTATCTCACCTCGGCTCTTTGTTCAGGCAGGTAGAGGCCGTCCATGCTCAGGGACGGGCCGCCCCGCCGATCCGCTCTCCGGAGGAGAAACGGCCGCTCCGGAGCAGCTCTCTTATCAAGCACCAGCAATAACAGCTGGGAATGTGCTGAGGCCCATTACCCGCCTATTACATTGTTTTCATAGCCCTGCTATATGTTGGCCGGTGGGTGGGACTGCTGAAGGTTTCTGTCTCCCAAATGTTCACGTTCTGTTGCGACCATGTAAACAGATACTTTGTGAAAATCCACACTTGCCCAGATATTTGCATTAAAAACACCCCAAAATTTGCAAATTCTTCAGTATTTTGAGAAAAATGCAATTGTCACTAGAAAAAAACATGAAACAGCTTGATGAATCACAATATAACATATTTTGAAAAGCTGTGAATTTCTGTAGCTTAACACATAAAAAGGATGTAAAAGATGATGCAGAAAATAAACGAGAATAGACTTTTTTTATCCAACAACAAGAAGCTTTGTTTGTTTTTTTACTCTTTAGATAAAGACATGATTATGTTTGTCGTAAACAGATGCACGTTTGGACAGCAGTGTTGTGTTGCCTCACTTTAGAGATTACAGGACATTTGTTTGTGCTGGCCTGCGCACCGAGACATGTGGATCCTAGTAGCCGGACGGTCTCGTCACTTCGCATGTCGAATAAAGGCTCCGGCGTTTATGCGTTCAGCATGACTCGTGTAAACCAGATTTCAATCGCAGCGCCACCACTGCAATAAGTAACCCCTTCAGCAGAGGTGGTGCACAGCTGGCTGCTTCCCTGAGCTGGCCTGCACTTTCTTGCTGAGGTCTTGTGTCAACACGGGCTTTTAAACACAGTGAAACCTCACATCTCTCAGAGAAAAACCCGGCACTTGGAAACGACTCGGCGTCTGTGAAGTCCTGCTTCTATGCTCTGTTATTGCACTAACCGCAGCCTGTTTGTTTTGTCTTCTTATCTTGATTGCTATCATATCTGATTCTTGAATAAGTGACGCTTTCATCGCAGCGAACAGCTGAAGTATCATGTGAACGTGACATATATCTTTTTCTGACCACATGCGTTTGAGCGAGTTGGCGTCTGCGTTTCTGCACATCAGTTAGCGACTTCAGAAACTTGTAATTGTATAATTGACGGTCTTTTTTCTGCTATTCTTGGTTTCCACTGCTGAAGGGAATCTCGTCTGTTGCGCTGCTAACCGTGCCTGACGGCTGTTTTTGTCGTTGGAGGCACAGTCGCTCCTCAGAACGTGAAGTCGAACCCTTATACTTGGCAGCGGAGAGTTTGAAACACCGCAGGGCTTTTAAATTGAAATAATGACGTTGATGGGATGTGGAAAGCCACAACATTTGGCAGACCCAAAGTGTCACTTTAGTCATTTAGTTTGTATTTGAAACTGTATATCAGGAGTAGTCCTGATAATAGCAGTAACACCAAGTTTAGAAAAGCTTCTTCCTTTTACACGGAGAAAAAGGAAAAAATCGACAAAACAAAACTGCTTTACTGTCTAGTATCAAGTTTTCTGTATATATTTGACAAGTCTACATTATCTCACTCCATTTTCCCTTTAGTTCGAGTAAAACACAAGAGCTGGTTTGTCGCGCAGCCAGCAGGAAACGGACCAAAAAACCAATGTAGCTATAGGCTACAACAGACCCTGCAATTATAATGGCATAAAAACAGCCTGACACCAATCGACACCGGTCATTCATTTAAACCAGCGTGGCAGCAGTGACAAGATTTGTCCGCATCTGCAACCAGAAATAAGCGACTGAAACGCATCTGGCAAGAGGGCGTTTAGGGTCAGCGGGATCTGAAAGTGGCTTCCTGGAAAGCCTCGGCTTATAAAGTTGGGAGGGATCGTTCAAGATTGGTTCTAAAACGTTGCAACTTACTGTTAACTACACGCGTGTTTGTGTGTGTGTGTGCGCGCAGAAGTGAAAGTAAGGACACTGAATAAAACATTCTCTATAAAACATTGTGTGCAGTTTGGAGGACACAGCACATGCAGCAGCACCAGCAGCAGTAGTTTAGTGAGTGGTTTCAACTGCTGGATTAGAGAAAGACGCTTGTTTCATTAGATTTATTGCAGTGTTGCCATAAAAAGAACCACAATTAATGATATAATGTGTGTGAGACTGATGTCGTTTCCCTCCTGAAAGACACTGGTCCTCCCTCCTCACACTGACTCATGACACTGTCCACTGTTCAGCTGCTTTCCCTGAACAGTGAGGAGAAACAAAGCTGTCCAGAGTATAAATCTTCTGAGCACTAAAAATCCACAAGCAGCAGCGCTTCGACTCCGACCAGATAAGAAATCGTTGGCCTTCAGCGTTTCGCTCTCCCCGTCTTTTGTTTTGCTCCAGTTTCGTCTTTTTATCACCTCATCTGCTCTCGTCTTGTCTTGTGATGTCCGTCCTCCTTTCCAGGCTCCTGACCCCTGCTGGGTATGAAACTTGACTGATCCCGGTCAGGAATTTGCCCTGCATCACCAGAGTTGGGGCCCGTGGCTGTAAATCACATGACCAGTGTGTCGGTGTAGCCGTAATGAAGATGGACGGGCCGGAGAGAGCGCTGACAGTGGGAGCCGCATTCCTTAAGCAAGTCCTCCAATTATGGTGATCACACACACACACACACACACACACACACACACACACACACACACACACACACACACACACACACACACAC